>QXEO01000734.1:7628873-8244789 GCA_007115705.1 Dactylis glomerata
ACAAGATTCTTGTGTCCAAGGACATTTGCTTTGTTTACTTTACGCACTTTGCTTAATGCAGTTATCCGTTGTTTGCAACTTAATACCTGATGGTTGCTCGGACGACATCCGGAGGGTGGATTATTAGTCATAGATGCAGTTGGATTACGGTCTATGTATTTTGTCGTAATGCCTAGAGTGAATCTCATAGTGATCCTCATGACATATGTGCGTTATCTTTATTCTATCAATTGCCCAAGTGTAATTTGTTTACCCAGCATGTTGTTATTTATCTTATGGAGAGACACCATTAGTGAACTGTGGACCCCGGTCCAATTTCCTTTACATTGCTATACCGTTTACTTTTACTCGCACTGTTTACTTTTACTTGCATACTATTACCTTTTACCACTCGATACGCTCAATCATTTGTTTACAGCAAACCAGTGAGATTGACAACCTCATCGTAAGTTGGGGCAAAGTACTTGGTTGTGTTGTGTGCAAGTTCCATGTTGCTGCTAGGTGAAGAAACTCCTACGTCAACTACGCACCAGCATTTTCTGGCACCGTTGTCCGGAGTGTTGCGAAGCTAGCAAGCATCACCTTCTGAAGTTTGGATTTCTCCTACTGGTTCGATAAACCTTGGTTTCACAACTGAGGGAAACTTGCTTCTGTGCTCCTCATACCTTCCTCTTGGGGTTCCCAACTGGGTGCCAACACCGCACCATCAAGCATTTTTCTGGCGCCGTTGTCGGGGAGAAAGAAGATTTCTACAAGGGGAGTCTCTCACTTCCAATCTTTTACTTTGTTATTGTTTTGTTTTATTTTATTTTTTGCTTACATCATTTTATAAAAAATACAAAAAAATTAGTTCCTTCTATAGTTGTTATTTTTGCTGGTCTGTTATTGTCTTGCTTTATCATGATTTCTATCAATGGTTGGTTTCTTTGAAACTAAATCTTTTTGGCAAGGTGGGTTCATGGAAGAATAGCAGAAATATTATGAGGAACACCGCTTGTCACAAAAAGGGAAACACTTATGGGAACAAATTAATAGATTGTATATCATTGCTAGAAACACGTGCTCTACTTATAATGTTACTTATTGTTTTGATAGATCTTGTTGCTGTAGGAGGTATAAACACCTCCCTTTTCAATATGAGTATAACGATGATGTTACCATATCTTCTTATATTAATGGAAATTATGACTTTTATGATGTGGAACAAATTGAAGAATTTATTGCTTGGAAGGGTGCATTCGAACTTGCTTATTTGCTTGAAAATACTGATGATGCACCTTATAAATATGAGGTTTATGATATACTTAAATTTTGCTTTGATAATTACAAGGAAGAAAATGACTATATTCTTAAATATCTTAATAGATGCTCTCTAACGGAAGAGACTAATGCCTTGAAGGAGCCTATAGAAGAAGAAATTGCTGAAACTGAAAGCTCATTAGATGAAAAAGAGGAGGAGAGTGATGATCAAGAGAAGGAAGAATGGAGTTACCCATGTCTACCTCCCAATAAGAGTAACTCTTTAACTAATACCTTATTTGATCGCCCTCCATGCTTAAAGGAGGGTGAGTGTGATATTTATATTGTTGAGTTTGTTCATGATGCTACTAAAAATTATTATGAGAGAGGAAAATATGGTTGTTGGAATTCTCATGTTACTAAAACACCTCTCTTTATATTGAAAGTTCCGAAGTTGCTCTTGTTTTATCTACCCATACTTGTGACTATGTGCTTCTTTGATTTATTTTCTTACAAGATTCCTATGCATAGGAAGTGGGTTAGACTTAAATGTGTTTTATATTTGCTCCTTGATGCTCTTTTTGGCCTCCATTCATATTTCTTATGTGAGCATCTTCTCAAATTACTGAGCCTAGCTCAAAGGCGTTAAAGAAAAACACTCTTGGAAGATAACTCAATGTTTTCTTTTCAGTACTTTTTCTTTTATTTGAGTCTTGGAAGTTATTGCTACTGTAATGACCTCTCCTTATCATTTTTACTTCGTTGTTGTGCCAAGAAGAACTTCTAATTTTAGGGAGGTAAGATTGGGGGAAGTTGCTGTCCTGAAACAGATTTCTGTGCTGCACCGTAGAAATTCGTGAAAATTCGCAGAATATCTTTTTGATCTGAAATTTCTTGAGAATATGCCCCAGGTTATATCCAAAGTTTTATTAGTTTTGCACTTTTCGATTTGAGCAACATAAGGTCCTCGAAAAAATCGACCTTTGTCAGCTATTCTGTTTTGACAGATTTCTGCCACTATTTGTGTTTGCCTCTCGATCGCTTTCTTTTTTAGTTCTTTTGGTCACAGAACTTTTGGGAAAGTTGCTACAGTAGTATATGCTTTATATGTGGTGTTTTTGAGTTTGAAACTGAACCAAAAGGGTTGATTTACTATTATGCTTATGCTAACGTTGCTAATAGAATTGTGTGAAGTTTTGTATGAAGGAAGTTTTCAAGTGTAGGGAATGGAGAGTGATGAGATGAGATGAAGTATGGACAAAAGCTCAAGCTTGGGAATGCCCATGTCACCCCAAGAAATATCTAAGAGGTACAAGCGTCAAAGCTTGGGGATGCCCCCGAGGCACCCCTTCTTCATCGGCAAAAATCAGGTCACCTTTCAACACACTATATTTTTATTGCTTCATATTCTATGTGTTTTTCTTGGAGCGTCTTTACTTTTGCTTTCAGTTTTCTTTTATTTTGTTTGTTGTAATAAATGGTTGGACCCCAATAAATTTCTTTTGGAGGAGACATACCTCGTTTTTCATTTGCCAAGAACACTCTATTTCTCACTCTTATCGTTCAACGAGTGTTCTCTTTTTCTAGAACTGCGTTTAGCTTTTGTTTTTCGCCTTGATTTTTGTTCAGATCTTGTTATATCTTTGCATCAAGGTGTATTTAGACTACTGGTCTATGTTGGTTTTCATCAAAAGAGTTGTTTCAAAAAGGTTTGAATGGTGTTGGAAAAGAGAAAAAGTTTCATGCAAAAAGTGGTACAAAAAGGAGCTTGTTTAGACTGCGGCTTAGACTTTTGCATCCCATGCTTAATGTCATTTTGATACTATGCTTAGTAGTTTTTGCTGTAGCATGACTTGTCTCAAATGACTGAGATTGCTTAATGAGCCTTTGAAAAAATCATGCGTTATTTTTATTATATAGAAACATTTATTTGGTTTTCTCCTTGATGCTTTATTTGGGTTGACTTGGCACATGTTTGACTCTTACAAAGTCGCCATAAGCCTGTATGATCATTTATTTTTTGACTTGTGATGCCATTTTATGCTTATGCATGATTATGGCCGTTATTGCTATCTTAGTTGATCGCTCCCAGTCTTTTGCTAGCCCTCATTTTGTACTGAGTATGAGCTCTACTCGTGCATCCAACTCCCAAAAACCAAGTTATTCCAAAGTGTCCACTATAAATTCCTATGCATGGTATTTGCAAGCCATTCCAAGTAAATTTTCATGTGCTACCTTTCAAAAAATCCTTCAAAATACTTCTCATTTTGTGACACTGTTTTCAGCTCATGGGGACGTAGTGGTCGGATTTCCTATCTTCCATATTGTTTTATTCTAAAAAAAGGAAAAAAAGAAACGAAAAAAGGCACTCCTCCATGGTATGTGAATGTTGGCGGGCACCCGATGGAATCGGTTAGCCATGGTTTGTGAAAGGAAAAAGGTGGGGAGGAGTGCCAAGCTTTATAAAAGAGCACCAAAGTGCCAATCTCTCTCTCTCTCTCTCAAAACTTGCTTTTTGTATGGAAAATAGTAAGAACCCCATTGCCAGTCGTTGACAAAGACAACCACCTCTCAAAACTAAATTTTTATCTCTCTGTTTTATAAATGAAAAGCTCTAGCACATGTTTAATCCCCGCTTCCCTCTGCGAAGGGCCTTTCTTTTACTTTTATGTTGAGTCTCCACCTTCTACCTTTATACACCATCTAAGAGAGCATAGTTTTCATTCTGATTTTAATGTGCATAGTCCCAAAGTTTATCATTGATTGATTCATGATTATGGTTTCACTTATTCTTAAATTATTTGTATCTAGTCGTCCTCTAAACTTGAAGGTGTCCTATGCATTTATGTTTTGCTATTCCATGAAGGACAAGCTGAAAACCACTTTGATATGTTTTTCCATATGATTTGAACACACACTTGACTTTCAATGTTTCATTGTTCATGATATTTCGTTTGTATTTCTTTTCATGTTACAACATGGTTGCTAAGTTTTATTGTCAAGATTATGTCTTTTATGCCCATGTTTTAAGTACTTTGATCCCAGCACTCAATGCTTTACATCGTTGATCAAGATTGTGATGGTGCATGTCACCTCAAAAATTATTCTTTTGTTATCACTTACCTACTCGAGGACGAGCAGGAGTTAAGCTTGGGGATGCTTGATACGTCTCAAACGTATCTATAATTTTTGATGCTCCATGCTAGTTTATACACCATTTGCTTTGTGTTTTGTTACACTTTGTGGCGTTTTTATGTATTTTCCGGAACTAACCTACTAACGAGATGCCACAGTGTCAGTTCCCTGTTTTCTGCTGTTTTTGTGTTTCAGAAAAGCTACACCGGAAATATTCTCGGAATTGGACGAAACAAAAGCCGAACCTCCTATTTTTACCGAAGCTTCACGAAGACCGAAGATGACACGGAGGGGGGCCAGGGGCTAGCTACACCATAGGGTGGCGTGGCCCAGCCCCTGGTCGTGCCACCAGGTGGTGAGGCCACCTGGCCCACCTCCTGACGCTGCCCTTTCGCCTATAAATTCCCCTCGACAGAAAAAACCTAAAGGACGGATCGCTTTTCCTCGAAACATACTGCAAGCCGCCGTCATTGTCGACGCGAGATCGGGAGGATCTAGGAGCTCTTCCCGGCACCCTGCCGGAGGCGGGAGTTGGATGTACGAGTAGAGCTCATACTCAGTACAACATGAAGGCTAGCAAAAGACTGGGAGCGACCAACTAAGAGAGCAATAATGGCCATAATCATGCATAGCGACAAAACATCATTAACCGAAGCATAAAGTGGTATCACAAGTCAAAACCCAAATAATCATAGAGGCTTATGGTGAATTTTTTAGAGTCAAACATGTTGTAAGCATGTGCCAAGTCAACCTAAATAAAGCATCAAAGGAGAAAACCACAATAACATGCTCCCATATAATAAAAACAATGCATGATTTTTTCAAAGGCTCATTAAGCAATCTCAGTCATTTGAGACAAGTCATGCTACAGCAAAAACTACTAAGCACAAGCATGACATGCAAAAGTCTAAGCCGCAGTCTAAACAAGCTCCCATTTGTACCACTATAGGCATGAAACTTTTTTCTCTTTTCCAACACCATTCAAACCTTTTTGAAACAACTCTTTTGATGAAAACCAACTTAGACCAGTGGTATAAATACACCTTGATGCAAAGAAATAACAAGATCTGAACAAAAATCAAGGTGAAAAACAAAAGCTAAACGCAGTACTAGAAAAAGAGAACACTCGTTGAACGATTAGAGTGAAAACTAGAGTGTTCTTAGCAAATGAAAAACAGAGTGTGTCTTCTCCAAAAGAAATTTGTTGGGGTCCTACCATTTATTGCAGCAAATAAAAGAAAGAAAACTGAAAGCAAAAGTAAAGACGCTCCAAGAAAAACGCATAGGATATGAAGCAATAAAAATATAGTGTGTTGAAAGGTGACCTGATTTTTGCCGATGAAGAAGGAGTGCCTCGGGGGCATCCCCAAGATTTGACGCTTGTACCTCTTGGACATTTCTTGGGGTGACATGGGCATCCCCAAGCTTGAGCTTTTGTCCATACTTCATCTCATCTCATCACTTTCTATTCCCTACACTTGAAAACTTCCTTCATATAAAACTTCACACAATTCTATTAGCAACATTAGTATAAGCATGATAATAAATCTACCCTTTTGGTTCAGTTTCAAACTCAAATATACTAACCATTAAAGCATAAGCTACTGTATCAACTTCCCCAAAAGTTCCGTGATCAAAAGAACTCAAAAAGAAAGCGATCGAGAGGCAAACACAAATAATAGCAGAATCTGTCAAAATAGAACAGCTGATAAAGATCGATGTTTTCAAGGACCTTCTGTTGCTCAAATCAAAAAGTGCAAAACGAATGAAAGTTTGGAAATAACCTGGGGCATGCGCACAAGAAATTTAAGATCAAAAAGATATTCTGAGAATTTTCACGAATTTTTATGGTGCAGCGCAGAAATCTGTTTCAGGACAGCAACTTCCCCAAATCTTACCTCCCTCAAATTAGAGGTTCTTCTTGGCACAAAAACGAAATAAAATGATAAGGAGAGGTCATTATAGTAGTAATAACTTCCAAGACTCAAATAAAAGAAAAAGTACTGAAAAGAAAACATTGGGTTATCTCCCAAGAGTGCTTTTCTTTAACGCCTTTGAGTTAGGCGCAGAAACTGCAAATCAAGTATTTTCAAATGAAGCATTAAGATAAATTGCAGAAGTCTTCTCAACAATAAATTGTATTGTATCCAAATGAGTTTTTGAAGATCCCTTGTGAATGCTCTTTGGTTCACTCCTTTCATCAAAAAGGTTTTCAGGACAAATCCAATCAAAATTCTTTTCCAAAGCTTCATGCAATCCTAGAAGTTTGCAAGGTATTGGTACTTTGATGTCTTCTTTGGTTGTACCAATAACCTCTATACGTGAGCCAAGCATATTAAAATGCTCAAAAACTTTTCCAGCTTCAATAGCAACATCTCTAAATTCTCTATGCAAAGTCTCTAAAATAAAATCTTTCTTTTCGGAGTCTTCGATATCTTGAAGCTTAAGAAACATTTGTTGCATAAAAGGATTAAGGTTAACAAACCTAGCCTCCAACATGTGAACTAAATAAGCAGCAGCAACTTCATAACTAGGAGCAAGCTCAGCTAAAGATCTATCCTCAATATCTTTATGCATACTAACATGATTAAAGAACTCCTCGATGTTGCCTTTCCCAATTATAGAACCACTACCTACTGTAAGGTCCTCCAAAGCATACTTAGGGAACAACATAATGAACTAAAAGTAAAGGTAACAGAATACCAACTATCAAAGAAACTTTTTTTTTGTATTTTTGATAAAACGATGCAAGCAAAAATAAAATAAAGCAAAACAATAACAATGTAAAAGATTGGAAGTGAGAGACTCCCCTTGCAGAAATCTTCTTTCTCCCCGGCAACAGCGCCAAAAAGCTTGATTGTTGTTTTGCTAGCGTGTAGTTGCCGCTAGAAAACTTGTTGGAAACCCCAAGAGAAGGTTATGATGAGCACAACAGCAAGATTTCCCTCAGTTGTGAAACCAAAGTTTATCGAACCAGTAGGAGAAAGAACCAAACTTCCGAAGGTTGATGCCCGCTAGCTTTGCAACACTCCGGACAATGGCGCCAGGAAACTTGTCGGCGTGTAGCTTCTCACCAGCAGCAACGTGGAACCTACACACAATACAACCAAGTACTTTGCCCCAACTTACGATGAGGTTGTCAATCTCACTGGTTTGCTATAAACAAAGGATTAAGCGTATCGAGTGGTAAAAGGTAATAGTTTGCAAGTATGTAAATAAAGCGAGTAAAAGTAAAACAGTAATAGCAATGTAAAAGGAATGGACCGGGGTCCAAAGTTCACTAGTGGTGTCTCTCCATAAGATAAATAACAACATGCTGGGTAAACAAATTACAGTTGGGCAATTGATAGAATAAAGATAGCGTACATATGTCATGAGGATCACTATGAGATTCACTCTGGGCATTACGACAAAATACATAGACCGTAATCCAACTGCATCTATGACTAATAATCCACTCTCGAGGTGTCATCCGAGCACCCGTTGAGTATTAAGTTGCGAACAACAAATAACTGCATTAAGCAAAGTGCATAATATAAACAATGCAAATGTCCCTGAACACAAGAATATTATTTTCTCCCTAGTGGCAACAACACATCTACAACCTTAGAGGTTTCTGTCACTCCCCCAGATTACTAGAGGCATGAACCCACTATCAAGCATAAATACCCCCTCTTGGAGTCACTAGCATCTACTCGGCCAAGATATCTACTAGCAACGGAGAGCATGCAAAATCATAAACAACATAGAGATAACATAAAGATAATAATTCAGCACACCAACTTGACATAGTACCAATACTCATCAGATCCCAACAAATACAACATGTAGAATTACACAAAGATGATCTTGATCATGATAGGCAGCTCACAAGATCTAAACATGAAGCACAAGGTGGAGAAGACAACCATCTAGCTATTGCTATGGACCCGTAGTCCAAGGTAGACTACTCACACATCACTCCGGAGGCGACTATGGTGATGAAGAAGGCATCTGGTAGGAATTCTCCTCTCCGGCAGGGTGCCGGGGAGAGCTTCTGGACCCTCCCGATCTCGCGTCGACGATGGCGGCGGTTTGCAGTAGGTTTCGTAAAAAATTGATCGGGGATTTAGGTTTTCCCGTCGAGGGGAATATATAGGCGGAATGGCGGCGTCAGGAAGTGGACAAGGAGGGCTCACCCCCTGGTGGCGCGGCCAGGACCTGGCCCGCGCCGCCCTAGGGTGTGGCTAGGTCCTGGCCCCCTCCGTCTCTGCTTTGGACTCCGACTCATGTTCTGGAAAAATATGAGGTTCGGCTTTTGTTTCGTCCAATTCCGAGAATATTTCCTGTGTAGCTTTTCTGAAACACAAAAACAGCAGAAAACAGGGAACTGGCACTGTGGCGTCTCGTTAGTAGGTTAGTTCCAAGTGCATAAAAAATGCCACGAAATGTAACAAAACACAAAGCAAATGGTGTATAAACAAGCATGGAGCATAAAAAATTATAGATACGTTTGAGACGTATCAGCGTCCTCCCCGTCTGCGAATCTGTTGCTATTTCTATGAGTTCTGACACCATTTTGGGTTTGGTTCTGCCCATCTCTTCGACGAGATCCGAACGGCGAAGCCCGAATACGAAGGCATCTATTGCGCGCTCGTCGAAAACATTCTCTGCTGAATTTTTTATTATGTTCCAACGCTGTATATACGAACGTAGTGACTCGCCACTTTTCTGTGTATAGGATTTAACTTCTTCTATTGACGCTGGTCGTGTGTATGTTGATCGGAACTCGGAAGTTGCATGTGAATTGCTCTGCCAGCTCGCTCCAGCTTCCAATGGAGTCGTTGGGTAACTTGCTTAACCAAGACCATGCTGCGCCGGTGAGGTGTAGTTGTAAGCTTTGCATTGATGTCGCCCTCGATCCCTCGAGTATTTTAACAGCTTGAAGATAATCCAACAGCCATAATTTGGGTTCCTGTGATATGTCGTACTTCTGCTGATCGTGAGGTAAGTTGAATCCCTTGGGTACTTGTGTTCTGCGAACCCTACGGGTAAAGTATAATGCCCCCAACTCTGTTTTCTCGTTCTCATAGTTTCCTTTGTCCCACTCATAGCGAGATGTGTTAACCCTGGCCTGTGTGATGATATTTCTCGTGTCACATCCTCATGAGCCATAATTTCCCCTCCTGGGTGACTTGGATCTTCGAGTTTGCAGAGATTGGGACCGTCGGCTTCTCCTCTCCGTCTGTTGTTTGTGCGGTGGTTTATCCTGCCTCGAAAGTTCCTATTGTATCTTATCTCCGATCAACCCAAGGCCTTTTATGGCAGCTTGGTGCATGTTTTCTCGTGGGTCTCCAAGTGCTGGTTGCGTGGTTAGTAGGTAGGCTTCTACTGCCACTAGAGCTGCCTCTGGCATCTTTGGCATGATATTCCCTATTTCATCGACTGACAAGAATGATGAGTCGAGATTTTGCATGTGGTTCTCTCTGCTTGGCTGCTCTGCCTCTCTTCTGTTGGATTCTGGCTCGCGGTGTCCTCCTTCGCCTGACTATGACGCATTACTGTGTTCTTTGCACTGTGTCCTACTAGTCGTGCTGGCAGATTCGTGACTTCTCCTTAGCTCACTTTTTTCTTGCAATAATTGTTTCTTCTGGTCATGCAAGGCATATTGGTATCCCATTAAAACTTCCCTCCTTGATTCAGCCGGTATTTTTGTGCCATGGTTGACTGCTGCTTTTATCATCTGCCACTCTTCTGTTGAGAGGTGCACCTTTTCCCTACATGCGACGACTGGTGCTGTCACCTTTTCTGTTGTTCGATTATTTCTTTGCTCTAGGTTTTGCGAGTTGGTAACTGGGCTATTCTCATCATCGTCTTCTTCTGGCGTATAGCTTATTATGATGTACACTTGATGTATAGTGTTGGTGTGCTAACTGGGATCCAAATATGGTGTTGTTTGCTTTTCGCCGTGTGATTTTAAGCCGGCTTCCACATGTCCTCATGATTGTCGGAGACACCGCCGCTTTGGGTGATGAAGTCCTCTTTCGAAATGTTGTCGAATTTTCAGTTTAAATCTATACCCGATGATTCTCCTAAGTCAAGGTTTTCCATGATTTCGTCGAGTTCTTCCACTGTGCTTCCTCTGTTTTTCACCGGCTTGAGGCTGACCGACGAGTTTACCTCGCTGGAGGAGCCACTTGAAGTTCCCGAGTTTGCTGCGGATGTAGTTTTTCCTGCCGATAGACCCGTTTTACCGGATCTGAAGGGCGAACTGGGCCTAGAGACCCGACACAAAAGTTGAGACTCTCGATCGTCAGATTCATCTCCTCGTTCAACCTGAAAAGACCGAAGCTAGGGTTGGTTGATGTGGCTAAAAATCTAGGGATTTCTATTTTTGTGCCCCTGGTTCGTTAGTTGTACTCAGTTTTCCCCAGCTCGTTAGTTTTTCCTCAGTTTTCCCCAAGCCGTTGTCTGGAACCGTCACCAGTGCTGGAACGGCCGGTTGCCCGACGGTTGAACACCTTTGACCGTTAACTGCTGACTAGTGGGGCCACGTAGAGCCCGCAAAGACACGTCAGAGCATCCATCTTTGTTTGACCGTAAGCATCGCCGTATCCCTGACCAAAACGCGGACGAGTGGGGCTTCGGTATATCGAATGACAAGTGGGGCCATGACGCTGATACAAGGGGCAATACACGGGTAGGATTAGATTTTTAAACGGAGCTCTACAGCGATGGCACGGAGGAGGTGGCCTGCGGGGTGCCGAAATGAGATAAACGTCCACAAAGAACTGCATGAGGCGAGACCAGACGCATTAGATAGATATGAACTAGACACGTTTAACCATGCAAAGAAGAGAAGAAATGGTCGAGGACATCGACGACGACCTCAACACTTTGACTGACGATGTCGGACACGAACGCGAGCAATGTAGAGAAAACTAGTGTCTCTCCTTTCTGGCGTGTATAGATAGGTGCTAGGGGAGTGTGGTGGCGAAGGGAAAGACCTCGCGGTGGTCTGTGGCGTCCAGCATAGCGGGGCGGCGTGGCCGTGCCCACAGCGGCGTGCATGTTCGGCATTGGCATCAGCATGTACGTTCGTCATTGGCCTCGGCGGTATCTCTGGTGTGTCAGTGATCGAATGAGGGGACGGGATTGAGGGTGCATCCCGACGGTGACCTAGCAGTGGCGGCGAGCATGCATACCCGTTCTGACCATGCCGATATCGGCATCGGCATCGTTTGGAGGCTGTGGTGCTCTAATCATAGTGGAAATTGCGATTCCCTATTATTTTTACATGCATAATATATAGAAAATAGCTAGATCTATAAATCGATGCATATGAAGCTACATATATATTCTTGGTCATAATCCCCTTAGATGCATGGCTTCACGTCGTCGTCGCTTTCATCGTCAGTATCTTCGTCGTCCGTGTAGTAGTAGTACTTCCTGCACGTTGTTCCGTCGAACACCTTCACTGTGAGCACATAATCGCCTTCATATTTGAAGTGTAGGAAGCAGCCGAAATCCACACCGTGCGCGATAGCGAAATTCTCTCAGCCCTTGTCGAGGTACATCCGGCCTTGTCCGTCAAATAGGACCTCCACGGTCCAGAGACGAGGACCGCAGTCAGCTGCTCGCAGATACACCTTTGCGGGCTCCTGGCCGTCAAGATAGTCCGCAAACTTTTGTGGGAGTGCCTGCAAAGAGATCGAGCGCCGATCGTTTGAAATTAAAGGTTTTTTACAACATGCACATAATTAATCACATGCATCATATATGTGGGAACGCGTACGTACCTTCTTGGCCAATGGGTCTTCATAGATGGTGATGAAGAACTCCTCTATGATCAATGGCAGTGTTGACGGTGGTGGTGGCAATGATGATGATCCACCACCCCGGCCGCCCCTTCCCCTTCCCCTTCCCCTTCCCCTTCCGGTCGGCGTCCGAGACGTGGAAGCCATGGCAATGGATCAAGTGTATGTGAACGAAGAAGAGAGAGGCAGAAACGAAGAAGAGAGAGGCAGAACCTATTGATATGAGGGATGGCCGTTGTGGGGGTTTATAAGGGAGAGATGACCGTTGTGGGGTTTACACCATAAATTAAGGTAGAGATGACCGTTGTGGGGTTTACACAATAAACTAAGGAGGAGATGACCGTTGTGGGGGTGGTTTATATCTCAACAAAAAAGTAATGCCTAAAAGAAATGGAAATTCGTGAAAGTTCATCATTTTACCGTGAAAAGTAAAGCCTACAAGAAATGGAAATTCGTGAAAGTTTATCATTTCAGCGTGAAAAGTAATGCCTACAAGAAATGGAAATTCGTGATAGTTTATCATTTTACCGTGAAAAGTAATGCGTAAAAGAAATGGAGATTCGTGATAGTTCATCATTTTACCGTGAAAAGTAAAGCCTACAAGAAATGGAAATTCGTGATAGTTTATCATTTCAACGTGAAAAGTAAAGCCTACAAGAAATGGAAATTCGTGATAGTTTATCATTTTACCGTGAAAAGTAATGCCTACAAGAAATTCGTGATTACCCAACTTGTTGAATCCGGTGGCAAACTCGTCATTTAGCATACATAGAGGGGTAGTAGTTTGCCACCGACAGATAGAGAGAGGGTGGCACGATCCTGCCCATTGGATCATAGGATCGACGGTATGTGGGCACGATCCGTGTGACAACAGCTCGACCAATCAGGCCAAGTTTGGGCCTCTGTGAGAAGGGAGAGAGTAAAACTGAGTAGTATCAAGGATACAAGAGCAAGTAAATAGTAAATAGGCTAAGGAATTCAAATAAGAGATTTAGAAAAAGAAAAACACATGTTTTGTACAATGAAACCCAGGTTGGCCTACCTCAAAGTATTAGCAATTCAAATATACATGAGTGTAAAAATTATGGCCTCATTCAGACAAACTATGTTTTGGGTATAGATGTTTTGAGAAGGGGTTTGAGTGGAAAGCCATGAACCTTCATAGCTACTAGTGATTTCAGAAGTGGCCATTTGTGTGAAAACTTGATTTATATATGATTGTTATGATTTTATTTTGCGCATGAGTTGGAGGCACTATGATTTTATTTTTTTAAATTTTTTTGCGCATGAAATGACTCAATTAGATGGCTTAATCCCATCTGTTGACTCTCTGTTGACCAGCCACTTGAGGGTAAAACTGAGTATATTGCACTAGCCAGTATTAGTACTCGAGGGGAAAACTGAGTACAGATATTTTTCCAGTGTAAGACTCGAGGGTAGAACTGAGTACACGTAACGGTGCTGACGTGCAGTCCCACGGACGCGTGTCGCGGTGAGCAGCGGTTAGCCGCGCGGTGCGCGTGTTGAGACCAAAACGTCAACTGCTGACACGAACCGTCACTTTGCCAGTACAGAGCCCCTCTCCCTCCCTCTGCACACAGTCTCATCATAACTCACGCACGCAACCACGCCTCTCATGTCCCATCACCTTCTCCAAAAAAACCCAGCCGCCCTACGCGCGCTCCCCTGCCGGCGATGGAGAAGAAGAATGCGCCGGCGGCCGTCGCCCCCGAGCCCATCGCCTCCGAGCCAGTCGCATCCGAGCCCGTCGCATCCGAGGGCGGCGCATCCAAGCGCGGCGCCTCCGTGAACTAGGCCTCTCTTAAGGGTGACGGACCACTTCACAAGATCGGCGACTGCTTACTGGCGAACGAGGAGTGCGTGGACACCTACGCTGCTTTGAGGCAAGTTTGTACAAATTGGCGCGCAGATCTACCTGAGCCCGACGTGCACCTGCACGAATGGATCGTGGTAGAACACGCCCTTCCACGCGCCGCTGAGTTCTCCTTCCTCAACCTCCGCACATCCCGCTACGTCACCATCGATCTAACGGAAGTTCATGCAAGGTTCAAATTCCTCCATATATATAGAGTTAATCTATTTTTATTTTCAATCGTAAACATCTTAGTGCTGAATGTTATCTTCATCAACTCCCTTTTAGATACTACTTCGTCGGCTTTTACCGTGGCGTCATCGTGCTTGCCCAGAGGAACCAGCCGCACAAGATACGGCTTCTGAACCCACTTACAAAGACATTGAACGCTACGTTTGAGGCGCAGATGCCATCTATGATTGTGGAGTCAGTCGCTGTAATGAAATCCCCGACTATGGTCTTCATTTGCACAGGTTACCCCAATGAAATTGCTTGGGTCGATGAGAGCTCTCCTACTAAGGATATAGATGTAGAAGATTGGGGAGAAGGAAGATTTTCGATCGAGGACGATTCTCTGCGTTGCCTTACCCCGTTCAATGGTGAATTGTATGCAATAGCTGTGAACAATTTTGATGTCGGAACATTGGTGTGCACCAACAATGTCCAGTTGGAGAAGCGTGCAAGCACTATCAACATGGAGACACTATTTTCATTTCCAGAACTTGGAAATGACACGTTCTACCTTGTGGAGTCTGATGGTGATCTGCTGCTTCTGTTGTTCGGCGGCAGCCCTGGCAACAGGCATTTGGAGGAAGGTCAACCATTGGTGTACCGTGTGGACACTGAGAGTCGCTCTCTCCATGCCGTCAACATTGGCAGTCGTGCCTTCTTCGTCAGTTATAAACGGTGTATCTCCGTCGACACCAGAGTGCACTCGACAGTTCGACCTGGCTGCATCTACTACGAGGGCGGTTATATCAGACAGTACTTTGATGATAGAAAGGCCTGGGATGAGTGGCCACGACATGTGGATAGATTAGATTCCGACGGTATGAAAATAGAACAAAGGCCATACCGTTTGGAGGATCTATTGGCTGCACACTGCAGACGGAAGGAGTTCAGTCAATATTTTTTTCGTCTCATGGAATATAGCGACTCCGAAATATATGATGAAGAATGAAGAACCTTCATGTTGGGCATACATTGCGTCTTATTTTATTTTCAGCTTAGTTTGTCGTGAACATTAACATCGTTATTGGCTTCTTTTGGCTGCTGTATGCATTCTATGTATTATACTATACTAGCTTCTAGATTAGCTTCTAGATTTGTTACCATATTGGGCAAAAAACGAGAGCCAAAAGGCAGCAATCATTGAAGAAAGACAGAAATAGAAGTTTCTCTAGATTTGATACTAATTTGGTGAAAAGAGAGAGAACTGTTTACAGAGAGAGAGAGGGGAAAAAGGCGTTCTGAAAAGTCAATGCCAATTTGGCCCGAGAGAGACAGAACCGAGCTCTCACGTACAACCAAACGCGGTCTCGTCCTGTCCCACGTGGTCCCTTTCTACCAGCCCCACGCGACGCGGCCCCACACGACGCGGCCCCACACGTCAGCACGGAAACGGTCAACTTAACGGGAATCCTCCGTCCGAGCTCCTTCTGAGAGTTTCAGACAACGGCTTGGGGAAAACTGAGGAAAAACTAACGAGCTGGGGAAAACTGAGTACAACTAACGACCTGAGGGCACGAAAATAGAAATCCCAAAAATCTATGGCTCCAAAGGTGATCTGTTTCCGTCGATCTTCGAGTTGCTCTTTGATAGAAGCAAAAAAAACATCGAATTCATGATTCCAACGCCCAAAGTCCCCACGGTCGGCGCCAATTGACGAGGGTTAACTCGGCAAATATCCTAGATTAAGGACTTAGGATCGGGGGAAGAGGGCGCCGGATAAACTCGAAGGTAAAGACTCAGACAAACAAGACGAAACTTGATGCGTGTTTGCGAATAAGCTGGTAGTCAATTGGCAATCTCAATCTGTCCTTGGCCGGTCTCTCGTAGCCCCTATTTATAGGTGGCCAGGTCCCGAGGAACCAGTCGAATTCGATACAAACTCGTTCATACAATGCTGGTTACAATATAATCTCGTATTTCGACAATGACTTTGCCTGGGCCTAACTTTTACGGGCTACTACCCGAACGGACCCCAGGGGTACTAAGATCATGGGCCTTGGTAGTCATACCCTTGTCACTTATATATGCAATTAACATCCATCTCTACTATTAACCAATATATAATTCATTTTATGAAAATGTAAAATTTAAGATTTATTTCTATATATTCAAAGATTCTATCAATCTATCGCAAAAAATAGACAGGCGCAGCAACGCGTGCCATTATGATCTAGTTATTTACGTAAAGCTGGGCTACCGGGTCTAATCTACCTTGCTTAATCCTGGCCGTCGCCTCTATACAGCAATTAGGGAGGCTCGTAATTTAATCGTATTTTCCGTCCCATTTTCCGCTGCGACCTCTACTAGCGTATTCTTTTGTTCTACTATTTACACGAAAACAGAGCAGAATACACAACAATGGTAATCGGATAAATATAGTTCCCACCATGCACCGATTAGTTTGACCAAGCATTAGAATTCTTCTTGATAAATTCTTCAGCTATGTAGCACAAATAGATCCATATAAGATACTCCATTCCATCGGAAAAGGCTGACGGATGATTTACTACAACTCACCGACAACTTTTCTTGATCGGAGGGAGTACGTAGTATGTTGACTGCATTTCTATAAGTAATATCTGGACCACATTCTACATACATATTTACACGAAAACTCAAACAACGACGTGATGTCATACACATTTGTACATGATTCATTACGTCCTTATAGAAGAGGGAATTATATACATGCTAGCAAGCACGCCAAATCAAGGGCAACAAAGCAAGAACACGACGACCATTCCACTGATCAACCAAATTACTGATGAGATGCTAGTGCCAGAGCCTCAGCTCCAAGTCCACGTCCTCGTTCCTGCCAAGGGCGAGACCCAGGTGCACTTGATCCCCACCGTACAGACTCCGCGAGCCACCGGCGCCGCCAACGTCTTGTTGAGCGCCAGCCTGCGGCGCAGCGCCGCCGCCGCCGCGCATCGACGATCTGCGGCCGCCGCTGCGCTCTTTGCGGTGGATGTTCATGTGGCCGCCGAGCGCCTGGGCGTTGGTGAAGCCCCTCTTGCAGAAGCTGCACTCGTGGTACTCCTGCGCCCGCCTCGCGGCGGCCTCCTCCGGCTCCGGCGATCTCGCCTTGTTGAAGCTACCTCTCTCCATGTAACCTCGTCGGAAGCTGCTTGACGTGTGAAGAACTGTGTACCAGCAAGCGTGGTGGAACTGTTGTGGTTTGGAAGTTCGGAACGCAACCATGGCAGCCATATATAGTGGCAGCATGGGTGGACGGTGGACGCTAAGGTACTGCAGTTTTGGCTTCGTGGAGGCGAGTGATGCATATGCTTGGTTTTGGCTTTGGACGCGGAGACCCAGGCCGACCTTTGCCGTCCTAGTTGCCAAATATATATAGCGTGGCTGCTCTGACTAGTATTCCTTATCCTTGCTGAAATCTTTAATTGTGTGATTCTTTCTATGCTAGCTTGACAGAGTAGAGCAAACTGAAGCAATACACATGCGTCTGCCTATCTCTTCAAAACACCAGGAAAGAAACATGTGCATTTCGATTTCTTGATCATAAAATTTGTGCTTTAAAATGCTAGTCCTGTGCACGCACAAATGCTAAATACTCCCTCCATCCTAGTATTAAGGGCACATTTTAAAAGTGTAATTCCAAAATACCCTCATCTCATAGGCATATTAGCTTTAGATATGTTAATTACTCCCATAAATTTCTCTCTCCTTCCTAGTTTCACTTTGCATGCTCCAATGTATGGGCATGAATAAAAATATATCTCATACAAACAACCAATGCATGAGCAAGGGTCCTAATAAATGAAAAAATAGAGAGCAAAATTAGGACCAATGAAAAATAACCTTAGGTCAAGAGATTTGCAAAGTGTGCCCTTAAAACTGGGATGGAGGAAGTACAAACAATAATATATACTACAAGAAAAATTAGCTCCACCCGCATACTCCCTGCGTTTACAAATATAAGATGTTTTTAGCTTTGTGAAGCGAGTGTATCTAGATATCTTTTTGTGTATAGGTTCAGTTTCACAAAACTAAAACATCTTAGATTTTAAAACGGAGGGAGTACAACGAATAAACATCATAATCACTGTTCTGATGAGAAAAAATTATCAGTCTCAACAACGGAAAGGAACACGGTATTTGGGAGAAAGCCACTCCCATTTTCCCAATATAATCCCAAACTACATTCACGCAGGAAATGAACCCGATACAAACAGGTGGGAGAAACACGGGGTTCGTGTCTACAAAATCAGCAACTGAGATTACAACGAATTTCAACTAAAATCAAACGAATGAATGAAAAATTGAGCTTACAGAACCGGAAAACAGCACAAGGATGTCAGGCTATGAACAAAGGAACCTAATGAAACTGAGGACTCGATCAGGATAGGCCACGTCAGGCCACGTCAGAAGGTGCTGCTGCTTTCGCTGGCAGAGATCGAGCTGCTCTCTGACTTCACAACTGGGTGCCCTTTGCTGATGTCCAAACCCTGGAGCCGCGCAAGATGGTCTTGCTGCATCATATCTGAGAGCGTGTTTGGGTGGGATAGCATCTGATGGTTTGGTACATTCGGATGAGGTGGGTGGAATGGGGGTGGAAACCGAGCGCCACCCTGGTGCTGGGTTGTGTTCTGCTGGGATTGCGGGAAGAAGGAAGAGTTGTATAGGACATGCTGCAATCCCATGCTATATGCGTCGCTGGAATTTGATACCTCACCGGTAGCCATCTTAAGCCTCTCCACTTCCTGCTTCAGCGCGTCATTCAGAGCTGCACAATATACCAGGTTTTGTTTCAACATTCGGCATAGGTATTCTAACAGATGCAAATTACAGTCACCACTTTTTACTACACTGGTCCAATATAAATCACTGTGTCCTCGCATTACAGGCATTATAACAAGTAGAAAATATGTGGTCATCAATAATTTGATAAAACCAAATGTAACCCTATTCTAGGTGGCTTCGCACAAGAGAAAAAAATAAAGTACAGGCATAACAAAATTAGCAAGGGGAATTGGATGACAAATATATAATGTCAAATTTACTTTTACCAGGAACAATGACTGAAGCAATGGAATAACTAGAAGCCTAGACTGACTTAAAACATGAAACAGAGTAAGCAAACGGGAAAATGATTGCCTCTTGGATGGCATATCTAATATCACTTCCAAGACATGCCAGTTTTGTAATATTTAAAATACTGAAAAGTCATAAACTGCAAACTACTGAATCATTATTTATCTAAACAAGTAAAAAAATGCTTACCATCACGCAATTGAGCCTGTTGCTCCATGGCCTGCAACCTTATCTTGAGCTCTGCATTTTCTGAAGAAAGCCCAGTTGTATCTCTCTGCAAGTTAATAAAAAACAACATTTAATGGGCATCAAGTCATTCAACGCAGCAGCGCAACAATCCTAGAAGCTTGTGCTCCTTCAAAGTCAACAGCATAAAAATATAGCAACCCCTAGAACGAGACAGTCAAAGTCAATAATCAGCATGATTATTTATTCTCTCATGCAGAGAATCAGGATTAACTCTCCAAACTGCTCAAGGCCACAACCATATATAATGATCCAATGGGTATTTAGATTTATCACAGCATGTGCAAGCCCAAGTCCATACATCCAAAGAAGCCAGATTCGATTTGCAAATAAGCTGTAATCTGGTTGTTGCCCAGTAATTACAGATATAACCAGCTTATTTTGCCATTGCAAGGTTATGATGACTACAATAAACTACATGGACTTACTGTGCCTGATACCCATGAGACAACAGATAGACGGAAAACGGGAAAAGGCACCTGAAATAGTGTGAGCTGAGCTGAGAGAGTGGTCGCTTCAGTCTGAAGAGTCTGAACCTTCCTCTCAAGTTCTGTCATATAACGAGCTTTTCTTTCTTTTGATCGAGCCGCAGATTGTCTGTTTGCTAGAATTCTGCACGACAACAAACTCAGAGAGTTAGCACAAGCTTACAAATGTTTTGAATCTTTTTAGAGAAGACATCTTGGATATTAAAGACTGGAATTTAGGACAACTCATGCATCACAACTAGCAATGCCTACGTATTTCTTTTGTGTATGCACCTTCAATCTTCTTTTTCGTGACAAATAGGATGCACAAATTCAAAGCACTCATGGGTCAGTATCCTACAAAAAATGGACCATACCATAAGAGCCAGAACAATCGTACCAAGAATATCATATATTCATATGGCTTAAACCTGGCTGTACACATAACTTCAAGGTGAACATTTCTTTAAATGCAGTTAATTTTGATGCACCA
Organism: Dactylis glomerata; assembly: GCA_007115705.1. Taxonomy (NCBI): domain Eukaryota; kingdom Viridiplantae; phylum Streptophyta; class Magnoliopsida; order Poales; family Poaceae; genus Dactylis; species Dactylis glomerata. The sequence continues at coordinate 7,649,406 of QXEO01000734.1, forward strand.
GACATTTTACTGTAAATATAGAGTACCGACTTTGAAGTTTCGATGGGGAAGATCACATTAAAAGTATAAAATGAGAAGTTTGTTGAGCTGTGAGATTTGGTATTATGACAGGGTATCACTGGTAATAACTCCACCATGCTGAAAATTAAAACACCTAACTTTAGAGACAGGCCTACATTGCAGCCTTGCAAGGGGCATCAAAACTTCTCGAGCATACGGAAGAGACTAACTGATGCATCACATCTTTCGAAGAAAATGAGAATTTTAGAAATGAAAATGCCAACTGTTTACAGCCAGCTAGCAAATATCCTTTGTACAATGTGATGTCAGTGTCACTTTCTCTAATTTGATTGGCTATCACTGACTTGAAGGAATGATTCCAACAGAGATATGTAGGTGAGAAAGGAAAAAACTGTCATGTATTAGCTATCATTGGTCTCCTACTTCCTTTCACATTCAAGCCATACAAGTAGTTAAACTTATACTTTCTCCGATCGGAAATAATTGTCGGTGATTTTGTACTAACATAATACAAACTTTGTACTAATTCACCGCCACTTATTTCCGATCAGAGGAAGTGATAAATTTCCATGGCAACGGGTCTGCTCCCCGCCGGGGAGTGCCATCTCATCCCCATCCCCATTTAACAATCGGGGAGACTTTTTTCCCATCCCCATCCCCATCGAGTTCGGGGCGGGGATCGGGTTCCCCATTATGAAGCTAAATTCAAATGATCTTCTCTTAATTTTATGACTTTTCATTTTTTTTTACATGATAATAAACAAAAAAAAATAAGTATGTGGTAAAATGACAAAAAATTGGTAGCATATATATAATATTATTGAAATATACTATAGCAGTCACAATATTATAACATATTGCATATAAAATATATTAATTTCAATGTATATACAAATACATAGCGGGGAGCGGGGATGGGGATACCTTTTCATACCCATCCCCATTTACGATAGCGGGGATCAAAGTTCCCCATACCCGTCCCCTAATAGATGAATTCCCCACGGGTTTGCAGGGAACAGGGCCCCATTGCCCCAGAAGTTTAATGTGTAGCCTACCTTTCTAAGCATCGGAACTAAGCTCATATCAATTCAATCCTCAGAACCAATTCACATCTAAGCACAAAAATTAAGTGACCGCCGCCATCCCTTTACTGGAAAATCTTTCTTAACTATCCAGCACCCAGTAGAAGGCGTAGAAAAGCATGCGCCGTCTAACAGAAACAAGCAGTTATCCATAATCCCACCAACCAACCGCTAAACCACCACCTTAACTTCCAACCTGCCAACCAACCACCCAGCACCATATTCCACAGTACGTACATTTCTCTAAAAAACATGATGATTATCCTTGAGTTCCTCACGTCATCGCCCGCCGCCTCGTAGGAACAAAATAACTGATCTGTATCGTACGGTCATATCCCTACCAACTAGACACTAGCGCAAGCATGCAACATTCAGCATCTACGCGCACACCTCGCAATGGCAAGCAGACGGAGGAGCGGGAGAGATCAGGACGGCAGTACCTTTTGGCGCGCTTGGGGTCAATGGCTGCGAGCTCGGCGAGCTGCTCGGGGGACATGGCCTTCTTGGCCTCGAGGACATCGGCCAGCGCCTGGGCGGCGGCGGCGTCCTTCCGCGCGGCAGCGCTGGCGCCAGCGGAGGAAAAGAGGCCGGAGCCGTCGACGGAGCTGCTGTAGCGGTGCTTGGGCCGCGGCGGGGACGAGGTCTCGGCGGCGCGGTCGCGGTCGCGGTCCGAGCCCGCGGCGGCGGGGCCGGAGATCTTCTCGATGTCCATGAACGTGGAGAAGAGGTCGTCCTCGGAGCCGATCTCGTCGAAGCCCGCGGAGGCGTCGCCGTCTCCGGCGCTGCCGAGGTCGAGGTCGTCCGGGAGGCGGAAGGCGACCTCAGATCTGGCGCGGCGGTGGTGCGCGCCGCGCATGGCCGCGGATGCCGCTGCCATCGACGGGGAAGGCGGCGGGAAGGGGCGGGGCGGTGGATCGGCGGGCTTGGCCTGCTGCATTGGACGAGCCGGCGCGCTCCGGGGCGGGGAGGGAGGCGGGGTGAGCTCTAGATAGAGGAGGATGCTGCTCGTGCTGCTGCGGGAGGGCTGTGTGTTTTCCTGTAGCTTTCGGATTTGGTCTGGTTTTTAAGAGAGGTGGGGTGGAGTGGGATCTGAGACTGTGATGTGAGATGAGGAAGGAGGATGGGTAAGAGTATCTATAATAAAGGGGCCTGGACATCCAGCCCGGATAAAGGCCCAAGCCATTTTGAACATCAAATATGTCCATTTTGATTTGTTTACGTTTAGTCGTGGATATATTTTTGGCTCATCCTCTACTGTTTGGGTTATGGACCGCCCAGCGACTCGACCCATTTGATCCGTCTAGTCCTTTTTTACTAATTTTTTACTATTTTACTAAATAGAGTAACATATTAATGGAAGAGGCCACAAAAATAATATAGTGCTAAATAAATTATCACTAATTAGGGGATCATATAGTGACCCACAATAGTTCCAAATAATAGTGCAAAAGGGCATAAGTTTTATGCAAAATAGATAAGCCATGTATGCCAATGTGCGATCACTCATCGCTTTGACGAATGATGGCTTGCTTTTTCTAGAATCAAGCCTTTTATACCGGGTCTATGATGCTTAAATCGGCTAACACGATACGGTTCTCCTCTGCAAGCAACTTGGCCTCAGCCTCAATGGACTTTTGTGCGTGCGTTGCTCTCTTCAATGTCAAGAGTCCTCTTTATCCTGACATCGCTTAGTATTCCTCTTGGCAAGTGCCTCTTTCTTCTCGGCCATCAACCCCTTCAAAGTCTCACCGAAGGAAAGGGCGAAAGCATCGCGCTTGAGATCAGCCTTGGAGGACTTGTGGCCCTTTGGCCGTTTGGGAATGACACCATTGGTTGGGCCTTTCTCTTCAAGGTTAATGACCATCGGACCATTTGCCCCCACCATTCTAGAATGTTAGGACCAAAGCGATACACCCTATCAGTTTAAATAGAAAATTTTTGGACTGCAGGTTGTTTTTCAAAAAAAATAGAGGGCTCAAAATGCAAAGTCGCGTTAGATGTTGATCTTGCTACTGATCCAAAACTTCACATGTAGAGATGTATGACCGGTAATCTAAATAACTGCTCTTGTTTTGTTGCCCTGTCATTAGTGCAATTTTCGTTTTCATTTGTGTTTCGTGGCTCTCGATAGACCATGGCCTTCCATTCGCGCCGCCATGCAGCAATAATGAGATGTGAATGGAATGGAAGGTCATGAGTTTCAGAAGTTGTTGAAATATGAGGAATGAAAAATATGATATTTTTTTTAGAGAGAAATGAAAATATGTTGTTAGGAGTTGTGGCGTAAATTCAGAATGTAGACTGCAAAACACAACAAATGTCTTCCAAGAATAAACTACCACATGAGGGAGGGAAATACTCCATCCCTTTAAAAATATAAGATATTTTAGATTTGTGAAGTAAATGTATCTAGACAAGTTTTAGTGTGTACATTCGAGTGAACCTACACACACAAAAATGTTTAGATACATTTGCTTTACAAAGCTAAAACATCTTATATTTATAAACACGGAGGGAGTAGTTTACTGCAACATGGTTTTGAGTTTGCTAATGGCCAGCATCTGGTACATTACAGACACTGGCTGTCTAGACTAATAAAGATTTGTAGCAAAAGACAGACGAATTATGTGATTGATATTTAGCAACACGTAACGCAAGCAAACAAATGCAACACAATAAATTGTTCCCTTGCTGCAAGCAAACAGATCTTCAATACACTTGGTAATACTAACAACATACTTTTAAGTAACATAACAAATAGCAAAACATTATGTATGGAGTACTGTGACTCAAGGCCTAACACAAGTACTTGCTTCGAAAATTTAGGAACATCTGGTGGGCAACAAACAAATTCAAGTAATCATGCTTGCAGATATCAGAGGCAGGCATTGTGCGCGAAGCTCCCAAACTTAAAGGACGGCCAAAAAAAAGCAACCAGCTGGCGGAGCACGTCTGATTGCAGGCAGCCTCAGCTCCGCCTCCAAGGGGCGGATGCGGGAGTGGATGAAGAATTTGCAGAGGGCCTAGATCCACCAGGACGCCAGCGGTCAGTTGAAGGAGCACCAGGAGCACCATCCTCCTGGCGGGCAGGGGGGGCCTCTTGAAGTCCAAAAGGGCGAGCAGGGGCAGCCTCTGGGCGTGCAGGGGGTGCCACTTGGCGTCCAAAAGCGCGGGCAGGAACCGCCTCTGGGCGTGCAGGAGCATCCTGGCGGAGGGGCCGAGCATCTGGGCGAGGACGATCATCACGAGATCCCCACCGGTCTTGTTCAGGTGCAGCTGCTGGCCTCTGGCTGCTGCTGCTGTCACCGCTACGTTTGAACTTCGGGACATACCTGCTAGGAGCAGGAGCAGCAGCTGCTGCAGCTGGAGCTGCCACTGCTGGTTCACGAGCTACAGGTGCAACAGTAGGAGCGGCAGGATCAGGTGCGCGCACGGGTTCCACTCCCCTCAAGAGAGCCTCCCTTTCCTTCTGTGCCTTCTCTTCCAACTCCCTTTCCCTCTGCGCCTGCTTAGCTGCGATTGCGTCAAGCTTTTCTTTCCTCTCTGCGTCCTCCTTCTTTCTCCTCTCTTCAACTGCAAATTAAACCAATAATATTTGATCAGCTAGAATGTGTTGTCATATTGACAACATTATGGAATAGCAACAAAGCAACTAGTAAGATTTATGGTCAGTTAATAATGATAATTCAAAGTAGCACGAGACATCAACAATGATAAATTGATAATTCAAAGCAGCAAAAACTAGTCTAAAGTAATATAAGTTGGAAAATCTGGGTAGTCGCAAGAACAATCATTGAGTTGCCAATTCAAGTACTTAAGTTGCCAGCAACAATAATAGAGATCTAATACTGTGTTGCAAGTATAGCAAATACTAGTAAAATTAGTCCAAGAATACACTTGCCTTCCCGTTTTCTAGCCTCATCTTCCTCACGCTGCCTTTGGATCCGCTGTTCCTCCAGGTTCAGATAATACATCAATTTCCGTACTGTTTCCCTTTCACGCTTTCTTGAAGATATCAACTGATTGACCCTTTCATCTCTCTCTTTCCTTAGGCTACTAAACTCAGATTCACGCCGTTGCACAATTCTTTCCTGGAAAGCATTCTGAAACAGCAAAAAGGAAATTGGAAAAGGGATGATAAGACAGTAATCAAAGTTTTGGCAAGATTAGCAAAGCGAAGATAATCCTCTAAAAAGGAAAAGGCTCCTAAATTAAGAATACCAAGGAACCCAAAACCAAAAAAAATGTATGCTGAAATACATGATACTCCCTCTGTTCACAAATATAAGACGTTTTGGCAAACCAACAAAACATCATATATCAGTGAACAGGGGGAGTAGAATAGAATCATCATGGTAATTCACCTTAATCAAAACTCATTTCCACGTTTAACCAGGTAGACCAACACAGCAATCACACAAGCAGAACGAAACAAAAGACACAGACCTTGGCACAATTAAATGACATGCCACAGCCACTTAATTTTGCCCAAACAATAACTATGGTAGATAGTTGAAATCGCTGCAAAGACTACCCTCAAGATTCCCTCAGTGGAGAAATGGCTATTTTAAGCTTGGAAAGGCCGATAATGAAAAAAAGAACATGAGAAAATACATCAACGATTCTCTGATACAAGAGGGACACAATCAGTACTGGCTGAATAAAGTTGCAAGTGGCATACATACCTTATGCTCCAACAATCGAGAAAGCCTATTTTTCTCCTGCAAGTCACCCGCATGATGTTGCTTGCTAAGCTCAACCTCTCTCTACCAAGTTGATATTCAATAAGTGAGTATGTTAAAACCCATCAGCATCTTGTAAGCAACAAAATAACAGTAAATACAAACCAGCTGCTCTTGCTCATGAAGGATCTTCTCTTCCTCGAGGCGTTTTTGGAAGGCTTCCTCAATCAGTGGTGCTTCCTCCTGCCTTTTTGCCCTCTCCAAGTGATCCATTGTTTTTGCAACCTTCTGCAGTTTCTTCTCCATCTCCAGACGCTCCTTAATCTGTATTTGCACTGCCAGCTCCACCATGCCTTGTTTTGTCAGCTCCTGTCATGTGAACATTCAATGTATTAAAACACAATATACAGAAACTAGAAATTAACAGATCAGAAAATAGAAATTTACAGATTAGGACCTAGAAATTTACAGATCAGAAAATATAATTTTACAGATATGACAAGTATCGCTGCAGAGTTCAGGCTAGTTCGTACAAGCATGCGACTATGTACTGATCACAAACTGCAAATTACAATAATTTAGCCAAGTTCCCAGACCGTTTAAGCAGCAGGTGCCCGAACAAACGATCATGCACTTTATCTACACAAATTGACATTCATCTACAGCAACTATCATCTTATTTTTAGGGCACAGAAACAAATAGTGTGATATTGATAGGGAGCTGAACACACAGAAATACGACCTTTATGAAAATTTAGTAAGTAGAAGTGCACCAAGGTTTTATCATAGGCACATGGTAAGTTAAATACAAGGAGGTACACATAAAATAGCACACAGTGAGTTAGCATGGAGCAGTAATGTTGGAAATCCACAACTTCTTACCCCCTCAAAGATAGGTTTCTTTTTGTTCTTCCTATTAGTTTCAAGTTGAGCTAACTGTGCTTGTGCTTCTTTTTTATCATTTTCCTCTATTTCTTTGCGTATCCTCAGCTGCTCCCTAAGTCTTTGTTCCTTCAAAAGCCTTTCCCTTTCTTCGTCTGCAGATTTCTTCTGAATACTCATTCTCTTTGTCTCCTCTTCTTTCTCCTGGAGATAAAATATACAAACCATAAACAAAGACTACAAAAAAACTATAAGAGTTGGCGCAGGAAAAATGGAAACCTTCTCCAATATTTGGCGCTCATGGTCTTCTTTGCGTTTTTCAATAATAGATTTCCTTGCAAGAAGCCTTTTGTGTTCTTTCTCCACCACTCCAGCAAGACTAATCAAGTTTTCACCAAGTTTTGATGGCGCATGCACAGGTGGATAAATAAGAGTCCTGGCTTTGTTTAGGGAATCAGCGAGGACGCTAAGGTGACTACTAAGACCATCAGATTCTATGTCCTGCAAAGAGAAATAAATGTGAATGACAGTAAATCAATGGGAAGAAAGAACCCATTTAACTGTAGATATAATATGGAAATAGAAAATAAACTCTTGCCTAGCACGTAAATTTTGAAGCATCTGCGATGAAAATCCACAGAAACATGAACTAAATCAAGAACTGTGAATTTGCCACATATGCAGTTGCTAAAGTAAGTGAAAAACTATTAAGGAAATTCAGTTGCCTCAATACATTATCATGTGAACAGACTGTTGCTTGACACACCATTACTTCCATGGAGATGAATCATGCCATGATGCAAAATTTGTCATTTATAGTATTCGAACAAAATGAAACCATTCACTATTAACAGTGTGCTGTAGAAAACAAGCCTCTTTGGCCTACGAATATGAGAAGGTAGGTAATGAAAAAACATAGAAACCGCAAAGCAGGCAACGCATTTGATCATTATAGCCAAAACAAACAGCAGCAAAGAAATAAAGGCCTCAATGAAGAAATTGAGAAGGTAGCAGTGTGCAGAGTCAAGCTACATACCATGTTGCCAAAATGAACAGCTCCAGTCAAATGGCTAACTTTCATAGCAACAAAATTGTGCTTCACAGCATCAACAGCAATCTTCTCCACAACATTGAAGTCAAAAAATGGGATCATTCTAGAGAGCATATCAATTTTCATGGACTGGAAAATTCGAGATGCCTGAAAAGTTCAAAACGAGAGCTGACCAACATGTTGAAATAGTAATGCAAGGTATGATTAAATAAGAGATGAATACATATATTATTGTTAGTGGGACATAGAAGAGGACCTGCTGCAACACCCTCAGTGCCGTAAGCTTCTCCAGTGCAGATTGGTACTTCGATAACTGAATTTCTGGAACTGAAGAGGCTGCTGAAAGCTTTCCTCCAACCATAGAAATCTTGGAAAGTAGCGGCTGTACTTTTGATGCGAGATCTAGAGGAAGGAACTCATGCTCCATAAGGTTGTATAGATCTTTCACCTCTGGGGAAGCACAGGAAATCACCCCTTTGGCAGCCTGTTTTCATATCATAGTCAGAGCATCAGAGAGAGAGAGAGAGAGAGAGTCTTGGCTAAGCAACAAGATCTAAATCTAGAATACTAAAAAGTACGTGACGACACAAGTAATATAAGCATCTCCGGATTTGATTAAAAAACTGGAACATAATGCAAGCCAATACAATCAACACACAAGCACAGCAGCACATCTTGGATGCCTTGAGATATGTCCTGTTATGTGTATACTTCCAGATATATTGCATATTTCAGAGCTACCAATTATCTTACTAAAAGAGCACATGTTAGGGCATTGGCTGTGCAGGAGATGTGATTCGTAAAAGAAAAAACATTTTCTTGCCTAGTAGGACAGGTAAGTGCTTATCTCTTCGCATGAGGTATTGATGCTTAATATGTGTTTACGAATGCATAAAAATGCAATCATATAACTGCAAAAAAAAGGACGGCATCAGAGGAGATTATTCTAACATGAATGCTCGGTAACATGTACAAGGCGACACCATGATAGAAGCTTGTGTTCTAGATGCCTCTATAGGGCGAAGACAGGACATGTCAAAGAAAAGACTTTATAGATGTGACACAAGACATTCAACTGGGCAACATATGATGAAAAAATACAGCACGCAGAAAGGATTCTCAGCATACCAACTCAGAAAGAAGAGATGCTCTTGAAGCCTGAAAAAGGACCAGGAAATTTATTTATCAGAAAACAAATAATTATACTGTGGAAAAATATATACACATGGATAAGTGTTAGTAGCTAACCATTTCTCTGTTCTCACGCTTGGAGTCAAGGGAGAAATTGACAAGGTTGGCCATACGCAAGCCACGCTCTTTCTCATTTTCAAGCTCAAGATGAGATGCACCATATTTATTGTCATATGGTGTCACAGAAAGTGCAGCAAGCAAAACAGAAGATGCTAGTAATTGTAGATCCTTCTGATTTAAGTTCTTATTGTAGCTCTTCTGCAAGTTGAAAAGCTTCAACCATGCATAGGCGTGATACAGATGACTCCCGGATATCCAGAATATTTCAGTTAGTTTGGCGTAATATATGACCAGAACAGATGGTTTTGGTGTTCTCTTCACCAAGCTCATCAAGCCATGAATATCCTCCACAGATCGGAAGGCTTCCTGAAAGAAGAGTTGGTTGGTGAATTTAATTTCATTAGCATTGAGAAGATAGATCAGTTACGGAACAGACCTGCCATAGAGAAAGTTCTGTAGCAATTTTCAGTTGTTCAACCCTTGTATCAAGGTACAGCTGACAGCTTTCAGGAGCAGTCAGATCAGGCCGATCTCGCTGGTCACGATATTTGTTCAAATTCGCAAGATGGTTTCTAATGATCTCACACAGCCTACGGAACTCGGTGGATCTTTTATACTGCTTACAAAATTGAAATGCCTTGTGCGCGGTCATCTGCATATTGAAAGGTTTAAAAAGAACATACAGATTAGCTGGTGAAAAGCATTTAGTACATAATACTATTTTCAGGGAATCCAGTTGTGCAGATTTCTTTTAGAAGAAATAGAAGGTACATAGCAGGTAGCTACATGATGCATTCGCTAGATATTTGCAAAATAAACATAAATAGTTGCTTCTGAAAATAGGGAAAGTGCAAAAGGACCAGACGCATTCGGTAGTACAAAGAATTAAGTAAAGAATACTAAGTTCATGCAATCAAGTCGGTACTATGTTCCCAAAGAAAGAGAAGAGAAATAATACAAAATGCATTGGTTAAGTATATGCAGAAGGGACTAAATGGTTCATTTCAAACAGAAGAACAGAAAAGGAAAGACAGCTAATAGAGTGTCATAACGTACTGGTTTAACCAACAACAACAAAGCCTTTTGTCCCAAGCAAGTTAGTTAAATTAAACCAATAACAACAACATTATTTGGAAAAGATACTTGAAGCAACTGCAGCAAATATACCAGGGAGAAGTTTCTGAAATGTAACAACAGGCAGTAAAAATACCAGAGAGGCGTTTCTGAAATTGACAGGCAGAATGAATACAGCGAAACACTTCGATGAAATCATATGCAATTTGCTGTTTGGTAGTGGGACCCTAACTAAATGACCACTAGGATAATGGCAAAGCAGTAAAATAGCTTACAGCATATAGTGCTTCAAGCTTTGAATTGTTCCTCAGTATCTCAAGCACCGTCCTGTATGTCTCCCACAGAAACTTGAACCATGGAGTGACAAACTCTCTGTCAGATCGGTCCTTCCCTTTCTCCCCACTTACGTAGCTGAGCATCAAGTCCTCTGGACGCTTGTCCGCTTCCAGATCTTCAACATCCAGAGCATCTTCCAGGGCTTGCGCCTGAGTCTTCGCTTCCTCAGCTTTCTCATTGGAGAGTTGCATAAAGTGTTTTATGACCTCCTCCAAAGACGACACATTGACTTGCTGGCAGATAATTCTGTACTGGATAAGGCCATCTTTGGCAAATCTGCCTTTCCTTAGATCTACGCACAGCTCTACATACTTCATCATGATCTTCTCGAGAGGCTTTTGCCATGACCTGTATCTTTTTGATGTAATGAGATCATGCAGCGCCTGCAGCGCTGCCTGCTTTTGTCCAACATGTATCAACTCTGGAATAAATAAAAGGAGAGATAAACAGTGTGAATATCTTCAAGTGAAATATGAAAAACTACGAAGATATTGCTTAGTAAGAGAAAGACATGAACAGAACTACCGCTGACTATAGCTTAGTGCAGGGGTTTAGAAACAGTGAAGTGTAATTCCCAGAAACATCTTAATCACTTCACATAAAATGAAGCAAGTCAACATATCCTGGGTCGTTGCATAGTTGTTTAGTCCAAGAGCAAAATGGAAAATAAGCTAGACAAGAATAACATAAGTAACTTTAGCACCCAATGAAATTCTAAGAACCAGCATAACTTTAACTACTAATTTGCAGGTCAGGTAGATAAGGGCCAGGACAAAAGGCACAACCAGTCTATGAATTAAGCTATAAAACGCGAAGGGGGCATGGCCATTGAGAAGTTATAACTGAGTCCGCCATATGTGATGAAATAAGTGGTTCAAATGTAGCGCCCAAAATACGTTATATATTCCGTGACCAGGTGACACTGAACTAATGATTAACACGGGGCAACATAACAAATGAACAAACAGTATACAACTTAGCATCGTCCTATGTTCACCCTAATCGCAGCAGGAACCACTGCCAAACCACCGCGACAACAATCAGTAACTACTGCAGAAAAAATTTAGTGGCGAAATGCAAGGGATTCCGAAGACTCACCCTCCGCCCTCTTCAGAGCGTTCTCAGGCTTCGCGAATGTGGACATGGTCGAGGCTTCTCAGACTCCTGCATCCCAGCCACAAACAACACAAAATCAGGATTAGTTCACGGATTCATGGCAGAGCAACTACAGGACGTACATTGAACACGGAGCACCCAGTCAGATCGGAGAATCCCCCAGAAAATATCACCGAAGAGACCCTAAATCGCTACCCGATGGGATATGGGGCTAGGAGGCGCCAATTTTTTTGACCCAAAGCTGCTATATGTTAATTGCAATCACTGCCGTACAAAAAGCTTAAGCTTCCAGAATAAAATATAGCATGGCCCACGACTTTTACAAGGACACCTAAGAGTAAAGTTCGATTGTAATGTAGTCCTCCTGGTAATATTCGTCTTCAACCAGGTTCACGACTTTACAAGAAGGACCTGACGAAGGCATTACAGCCAGGAGGAAGAGATGGAGACGAATGTAGATGACCACCAGACGCATGGGACGCCCTTGGCCAGAAGGTTCCACCACAAAGACCGCAGATAATGAGCTTGGTAGAATGCTGCCGCGCCAACTCCAAATCTAGCGGCAGTAACACCGGATCAACAAGACCCAGCTCCAGATCCGGACACCAAACTGCAACCCCTACACCACCTGCTCCTCCAGCACCACACTGGCAAGAGGGCGAGGGAAAAGCAGCAGTAGCAGCCCAATCGGGCGGGCGGGCGGGCTTATTAGGCAAGCTCCGGCCAAATCCATGCTCTATCGTCGCCCTCCATGGATGCCAACCCGAGGATGGAACTCACCGTCTTTCGGCACAGCTCGCGGACGCCGGGTAAAAGCTTCGAAGCGGCATGACGCCAGACGCCACGGGGGAAAGACCGACCATAAATTCATCTAGACCTAAAAACTACTACTGGTATGCACAGGGGATAGAGAGGACCCAAGCCTCTCTTCCCCTCCAATCCGGCTGGTGGAGCAGGCGGAGGAGAAGGGGGGAGCGGCGGCGGACGCAAAGAACGCGCGCAAAGAGACGGGAGGGGGAGAGAGAAAACGAGAGAATACCCACGATGTTAGGAGGAGACGATGGAAAGGGGGTGGAAAGAACGGCGGTACCTGCGATCGCCGGAGACGGTGGCGATGAGGGCAGAGGGAGCGGAGCCGAGGACGAAGGCCAAAGTGGAGGTGGAGGCGGCGGCGGCGGTAGGGTTTCTTCGGGTTGGGTTGGGTGGGGGAGAGAACGTATCTACCGATTCTGCGCCAACCTGGGCCGTCAGATCTGTTTTAACGGATATGATTGAAGATGGTATATCACACTGGCACCTATGCATATTAGACCCTGGTTAAAAAAAGAGTAAAAAATACGTCGTTAGTACTGAACTCTCCTTTTTTTTGCAAAGCCTATAAAAGGCCCAAAACCGAAAAATAACCGCTAGTTTACGGGTTCGGGCCGAAAAATGGCGCCGATTAGTGACCGTAAATGAGCCAAAACTAAAAATATTTTTTCGGGTTGCGTTCGGTTCGCTCCGTCGGCCACCCCGAACACAATCCCTACTTTGCGCGCGAGGGAACTTTCAGCTCCTCCCAACCGTCGCCGCCGCTGCCGATTTGTGCGCCCTCACCTTCCTCTGCGTCACCACCCTCCGATTTGTCCCCGATGAGTCTTGAATCGACCCTGCCGGCCGCCGTTGCTACCTCACAGGCGCCGCCACCCTCTCCTGTGGTCGCCGGAGCTTCCGCCGCTCCACCAACCACCCCGGCGACCCCTGCCACCCCTGCGACCCCCGCGGAGGAAGCAACGACGGTCTCGGCGACGAGCGGGGTGAAGCGGCAGCGCGCGGGAATGCATGTGGTCCCGCAATCCGGTGCCGCCGCGTCCACCGGTGATGTCTCGGCGGTGGCAACGAAGCCGAAGGCATCCCGTGCGAGACCGAAGAGTACGGGTCCCAAAAGGACGAAAGTGAAGGCGGCGACGAGCCGTGGCGCCCCGCGTCTGGTCCCCTCCCCGCCACCGGAAGCCACCACGAACGTCGCCCACGACGTGCTCGACCCTGTTTTTACGGGTTCGGAAGCCGCTGGCGCAGAACAGAGCCCGTAAGCCAAAACTGTAAAATAGAATATTCTATTTTACAGTTTTGGCTTACGGGCTCTGTTCTGCGCCAGCCATTTTATGACCCGAATACGCGATGTCGTGGGGATGACTAATGGGGCATGCCACGGGCCGAGCTATCTGCCGGCTGGCGTCTCAGGAATCTCCATGGCTGTTTCACCGAAAGTGGGCTGGCCCCGACAAAAACGACAGAGGCAAAGGACGGGAGTGACGAGCGCCACGACCGGACTCAGCCAATCAGCAATCAAGGAGCCTTCCCCACGATAGGATCCGAGGCAAAAGGGAGGGTATATGCCTCCCAGATGCCGGTCCAAGGGGAAATGCGTTTTATAAAGCGTGATCGTCAGAGCAGGGCGAGAGGATCACGCCGAGGACGTGGCCACGGAGGAGCCGGCAGCCGGCCGAATCGCCACCTAACCTGTAACCAGACCCCCGCCTATATAAGGGGGTCTGGACCCTTAGTCTAGGAGGATCCAATCTTCTTCTTCCTCCTCTAGCCCGAACAGCTCGAGGAGCACTGTAATCGCTACTGTCTAGATAATACGAAGCAGGCAGGAAGTAGGGGCTTTACCTCCACTCGGGAGGGCCCTAAACCTGGGTAAACCGAGGTGTCTCCGTTGGCACAATCCCGAGCCGGACCCATCGTCACCACCGTCGAGCCCCATCGATAAGCCACCCCATGGCTACTGTCTCTAAATTCCCACGACACGCGAGTTCGGTGAACTGAACTCCACTTTTTCAGTTCGCGTTTTTACGGGCTCTGCTAGAGATGCTCTTAGTACTGAACGACACTGTACTCAGCTATATGCAAAATACGACCACCGTCACCGAGAATACGCTTAGTGCTTCATTGAAGGTCACTAGAGCATGTAGAGCTTTATATTTGCTGATGTGGCATTAAGTTTGCCCTCTCGCGTCGCCTCCCACGCAACGACTGAGAGGAGAAACCCTAATCAGCGCCGCCATCACCTCCTCCTCCCCTCCTCCCCCACCGCCGGCGGCATAGTGCCGCTTGGAAAAGTTCATGCGGTGCCGCCGGCGGCAGGATCTTCTTTACCCGGCGCTGGTGCGGGAGGAGCGGCTGGCGGCGGTGCCCTTCGGAGTTGAATACGGGCTCGACCGGTGGCGGCGTGGCAGTGGGGCTTTTCCCGGGGGTGATGCAGCGGCGGCGCGGCCGAGATCTTCCAGCGGCGAGACATGGCTGCCCAGCCTGTGCGGTAACGATGGTGGTAGGGGCGATGCAGGGAGCAGGTCGACGATGGCGTGGCGGTCTGGTTGCAGCAGCACGGCGGCAGTGCCGATGGGGCCCAATCTGGGCCCGATCTGGGCCTGGCCGGGCCTGAGCTAGGCCTAATTGGCACTGCTGCTACGTCTGGATAGAACTCACCATCGGTGAGGGAGGGCAGTTCCCCTCTCCTATGCTGCCATGCGGCTCGATGCCTGCAAGCATGTGTGACTTGCTCGTCGGCTGTGCGATGTGGCGCTTGTCAGAGCTTTGGCTCGAGTCCGTGGATGCCGGGGCGGCGGCCCTGGAAGGTGGGCTGCACGGACGGTTCTCCGACGAGCGACGTGGCGGCGGTGATGGTTCATTTCTTTGGCCATGTGGGTGGCGAGGAGAGGACGTTGGGGGACTTTGGTGTTGGCGGTGTTTCGGCTCCGGCAGCCCCGGATCATATGTCGGAGGCCTACCTTGGAGACAGCGGGCGTGGACGGAAGACGGGGAGCGGCACGAAGGTTTTTTCTGAGCGAAAGCTCAGTGCTTTGGCACCATCGGCGGCGATGCCTATGGGTATCGTTACCCTCTTGGGGGCGCCGATGTGGCTACCTTCTCTGCGATAGGACTCCGGGTGAAAACCCTTGACCATCGGTCTCGACAACAGCGGCGCGGTGCGTCGTTACCCTCTTGGGGGCGTTGCCGTGGAGCCCCGGTTCACCCAGGCCTCGGATCCTTGTCTTCAGTGGCAAGTGTTGGTCGTTTGCATTTTTCGTGTTTACCTTGATCTGCTTTATAAGGGGTCTCCCCATAACCTTGTATCATTTGGCCGATGTGGCTTTATTTATAAAGCGGGGCGAAAGCCTGTTTCAAGGAAGTTGGACCTTGACTTGGAGATGGGGCAAGCCCTAGCCACCCCTCTCTCTCTCCTAAATGTCGCAGCTGCTTAGACAAAGCCCAGCCAGTTTCCTCTCTCCACCATAGCACCACATTGTTGTGTTGCCTATTGATAGTGCGTGTTAAGCGCCAGTTGGGAACCCCAAGAGGAAGGTATGAGGAGCACATCAGCAAGTTTCCCTCAGTTGTGAAACCAAGATTTAATCGGACCAGTAGGAGAAAGCCAAACTTCAGAAGGTTGATGCTTGCTAGCTTCGCGACAGCTCCAGACAATTTATATGGCGCCTCGTCCAGGGCTTTGCTTTGCACCAGCAGAAACGTGGAACCTGCACACAAGACAACCAATAACTTTGCCCCAACTTAAGATGAGGTTGTCAATCTCACTGGTTTGCTTTAAACAAAGGATTGAGCGTATCGAGTGGTAAAAGGTAATAGTATGCGAGAATATAAATAAGCAAGTAAAATAGTAAACGGTAATAGCAATGTAAAGGAAATTGGACTGGGGTCCTCAATTCACTAGTGGTGTCTCTCCATAAGATAAATAATAACATGCTGGGTAAACAAATTATAGTTGGGCAATTGATAGAGTAAAAATAGCGCACATATGTCATGAGGATCACTATGAGATTCACTCTGGGCATTACGGCAAAATACATAGACCGTAATCCAACTGCATCTATGACTAATAATCCACCCTCCGGATGTCGTCCGAGCAACCATCGGGTATTAAGTTGTGAACAACGGATAACTGCATTAAGCAAAGTGCGTAAAGTAAACAAAGCAAATGTCCTTGGACACAAGAATGTTATTTTCTCCCTAGTGGCAACAACACATCTACAACCTTAGAGGTTTCTGTCACTCCCCCAGATTACTAGAGGCATGAACCCAACTATCGAGCATAAATACTCTCTCTTGGAGTCACTAGCATCTACTCGGCCAAGATATCTACTAGCAACGGAGAGCATGCAAGATCATAAACAACATAGAGATAACATAAAGATAATATTCAGCACATTAACTTGACATAGTACCAATACTCATCGGATTCCAACAAACACAACATGTAGAATTACACAACGATGATCTTGATCAAGATAGGCAGCTCACAAGATCTAAACATGAAGCACATGGTGGAGGAGACAACCATCTAGCTACTGCTATGGACCCGTAGTCCAAGGTAGACTACTCACACATCACTTCGAAGGCGACCATGGTGGTGGAGAAGGCCTTCGGCAGGGATTCCCCTCTCCGACAGGGTGCCGGGAAGAGCTCCTGGATCCTCCCGATCTCGCGACGACGACGGCGGTGGCTTGCAGTATGTTTCAAGGAAAAGCGATCTGTACTCTAGGTTTTTCCCGTCGAGGGGAATATATAGGCGAAAGGGCAGCGTCCGGAGGTGGACCAGGTGGTCTCACCCCCTGGTGGCGCGGGCGAGGGGCAGGCCGCGCCACCCTAGGGTGAGCCAGGCCTCTGGCCCCCCTCCGTCTCATCTTCGGACTTCGTGACGCTTTAGGAAAAATAGCAGGTTTGGCTTTTGTTTCATCCAATTCTGAGAATATTTCCTGTGTAGCTTTTCTGAAACACAAAAATAGCAGAAAACAGGGAACTGGAACTGTGGCGTCTCGTTAGTAGGTTAGTTCCAGAAAATGCATAAAAACGCCACAAAGTGTAACAAAACACAAAGCAAATGGTGTATAATCAAGCATGGAGCATAAAAAATTATAGATACGTTTGAGACGTATCAAGCATCCCCAAGCTTAACTCCTGCTCGTCCTCGAGTAGGTAAGTGATAACAAAAGAATAATTTTTGAGGTGACATGCACATCTTGATCAACGATGTAAAGCATTGAGTGCTGGGATCAAAGAACTTAAAACATGGGCATAAGCGACATAATCTTGACAATAAAACTTAGCAACCATGTTATAACATGAAAAGAAACACAAACGAAAGATCATGAATAATAAAACATTAAAAGTCAAACGTGTGTTCAAATCATATGGAAAACATATCAAAGTGGTTTTCAGCTTGTCCTTCATGGAATAACAAAACATAAATGCATAGGACACCTTCAAGTTTAAGAGGGCGACTAGATACAAATAATTTAAGAACAAGCAAAACCATAATCATGAATCAATCAATGATAAACTTTGGGACTATGCACATTAAACTCAGAATGTCAACTATGCTCTCTTAGACGGTGCATAAAGGTAGAAGGTGGAGACTCAACATAAAAGTAAAAGAAAGACCCTTCGCAGAGGGGAGCAGGGATTGCAAGTTTTATAAACCTTCAAAAATTATGGTACTTACTAGCTTTGAGCTCTCATTGCCCCCATCATAGGCATCTTGAATGGTTAAAATTAATGCGAGTACAATTACGAAGCATATGCTTAACAAATCATAAGTTGAAAACCTCGTGTCCCGTGAAGTACGAATACCCAAACCTCATGATACGTCTCAAACGTATCCATAATTTTTGATGCTCCATGCTTGTTTTTACACCATTTGCTTAGTGTTTTGTTACACTTCATGGCATTTTTATGCATTTTTCGGAACTAACCTATTAACGAGATGCCACAGTGCCAGTTCCCTGTTTTCTGTTATTTTTGTGTTTCAGAAAAGTTACACACGAAATATTCTCGGAATTGGACGAAACAAAAGCCGAACATCCGGAAATTTACCAAAGCTTCCAGAGAACCGAAGAGGAGACGGAGAAGGGCCACAGGGTAGCCACACCACTAGGGGGCGCGACCTGCCCCTGGCCCGCGCCCACCTGTGGTGAGGGCCCCCTGGTCCACCTCTGGCGCCGCCCCTTCGCCTATAAAGATCCCCCGACGGGAAAAACCTAAAGACCCGATCACTTTTCCAGAATACATCGCGATCAGCCACCGCCGTCGACCCGAGATCCGGAGGGTCCAGAAGCTCTTCTCGGCACCCTGCCGGAGAGGGGAATCGCCACCGGAGGTCTTCTTCATCGCCATGCTTGCCTCCGGCGCGATGAGTGAGTAGTCTACCTTGGACTATGGGTCCATAGCAGTAGCTAGTTGGTTGTCTTCTCCACCATGTGCTTCATGTTTAGATCTCGTGAGCTGCCTTACATGATCGAGATCACCGTTATGTAATTCTACATGTTGTGTTTGTTGGGATCCGATGAATATTGGTGTTATGATTGAGTTGATGTGCTGAATATTATCTTATGTTATCTTTATGTTGTTTATGATCTTGCATGCTCTCCGTTTTTAGTAGCTATCTTGGCCGAGTAGTTGCTAGTGACTCCAAGAGGGGGTATCTATGCTCGATAGTGGGTTCATGCCTCTATTTAATCTGGGGGAGTGACAGAAATCTCTAAGGTTGTAGATGTGTTGTTGCCACTAGGGAGAAAACAACATTCATATGCTCAAGGGCATATGCTTGGTTTACATTACACACTTTGCTTAATGCAGTTATCTGTTATTCGCAACTTAATACTTGTGGAGTTCTCGGATTGATTCGCCACAAGTGGATTATTAGTCATAGATACAGTTAGATGACGGTCTATGTATCTTGTTGTAATGCCCAGAGTAAATCTTATAGTGATCCTCTCGACATATGCACGTTGTCTTTATTCAATCAATTGCCCAACTGTAATCTGTTTACCCAGCATGTGTTATTTTATCTTATGGAGAGACACCACTAGTGAACTATGGACCCCGATCCTATTTACATTATATTGCTATCACCTGTTTACTTTACTCACACTATTTACTTTATTTGCATACTACTATCACTTTCCACTCGATACGCTCATACCCTTTGTTTCAAGCAAACCGGTGAGATTGACAACCTCATCGTAAGTTGGGAACAAAGTATTTGGTTGTGTTGTGTGCAGGTTCCACGTTGCAGTTGGCAAAGCAAAGCTTGGACGAGGCGCCCTATAAATTGTCCGGAGCTGTCGCGAAGCTAGCAAGCATCACCTTCAGGAGTATTGGCTTTTTCCTACTGGATCGATAAAACCTTAGTTTCATACTGAGGGAAAAACTTGCTGCTATATTCATCATACCTTCCTCTTGGGGTTTCCCAATTGGCCGGTCATTCATTCCATCATCACCGCGCCATCTATAGCAATCAAGATTTTTCTGGCGCCGTTGCCGGGGATAAAGAAGACTTCTGCAAGGGGAGTTTCGCACGCACAACCTTTACTTTGTTTTAAGTTTTGCTTTACTTTATTTTTACTTGCATCGTTTTATCAAAAATACAAAAAAAATAGTTCCTTTTATAGTTGTTACTTTTGTTGGTCTGTTATCGTCTTGCTTTATCATGCTTTCTATCAATGGTTGGTTTCTTTGAAACTAAATCTTTTTGGCAAGGCTGGTTCATGGAAGAGC
This sequence comes from Dactylis glomerata, assembly GCA_007115705.1. NCBI lineage: Eukaryota > Viridiplantae > Streptophyta > Magnoliopsida > Poales > Poaceae > Dactylis > Dactylis glomerata. Next base: position 7,669,457 of record QXEO01000734.1, read on the forward strand.
AACAAAAATATTATGAAGAACACCGCTTGTCACAAAAAGGGAAACACTTATGGGAACAAATTGATAAATTGTATATCATTGCTAGAAATATGTGCTCTACTTATAATGTTACTTATTGCTTTGATAAATCTTGTTGCTGTAGGAGGTATAAACACCTCCCTTTTCAATGTGAGTATAATGATGATGTTACCATATCTTCTTATATTAATGGAAATTATAACTTTTATGATGTGGAACAAATTGAAGAATTTATTGCTTGGAAGGGTGCATTCGAACTTGCTTATTTGCTTGAAAATACTGATGATACACCTTATAAATACGAGGTTTATGATATACTTAAATTTTGCTTTGATAATTACAAGGAAGAAAATGGCTATATTCTTAAATATCTTAATAGATGCTCTCCAACGGAAGAGACTGATGCCTTGAAGGACCCTATGGAAGAAGAAATTGCTGAAACCGGAAGCTCATTGGATGAAAAAGAGGAGGAGAGTGATGATCAAGAGGAGGAAGAATGGAGCTACCCATGTCTACCTCCCAATAAGAGTAACTCTTTAACTAATACCTTATTTGATTGCCCTCCATGCTTAACAAAGGAGGGTGAGTGTGATATTTATATTATTGAGTTTGTTCATGATGCTACTGAAAATTATTATGAGAGAGGAAAATATGGTTGTTGGAATTCTCATGTTACTAAAACACCTCTCTTTATATTGAAAGTTCCGAAGTTGCTCTTGTTTTATCTACACATACTTGTGACTATGTGCTTCTTTGATTTATTTTTTTACAAGATTCCTATGCATAGGAAGTGGGTTAGACTTAAATGTGTTTTATATTTTCTCCTTGATGCTCTTTTTGGCTTCCATTCATATTTCTTATGTGAGCATCTTCTCAAATTACTGAGCCTAGCTCAAAGACGTTAAAGAAAAGCACTCTTGGGAGATAACCCAATGTTTACTTTTAGTTATTTTTCTTTTATTTGAGTCTTAGAAGTTACTACTACTTTAATAACCTCTTCTTATCCTTTTTATTTCATTGTTGTGCCAAGAGAAGCCTCTAATTTGAGTGAGGTAAGATTTGGGGATGTTGCTGTCCTGAAACAGATTTTGGTGCTGCACCGTAAAAATTTGTGAAAATTCTCAGAATATCTTTTAGACCTGCGATTTCTTGTGCATATGACCCAGGTTATATCCAAACTTTCATTAGTTGAACACTTTTTGATTTGAGCAACAGAAAACCCTCTAAAAATTCAACCTTTTTCAGCTGTTATGTTTTGACAGATTTTTGCCATTATTTGTGTTTACCGCTTTATCGCTTTTTTTTTTAGTTCTTTTGATCACGGAACTTTTGGGGAAGTTGCTACAGTAGTATATGCTTTATATGTGGTGGTTTTGAGTTGAAACCTGAAGCAAAAATGGTTGATTCAATGTTATGCTTACACTAATGTTGCTAATAGAATTGTGTTTAGTTTTGTATGAAGGAAGTTTTCAAGTGTAGGGATTGGAGAATGATGAGATGAGTTGAAGAATGGATAAAAGCTCAAGCTTGGGGATGCCCATGTCACCCCAAGAAATATCCAATAAGTACAAGTGACAAAGCTTGGGGATGCCCCCGAGGCACCCCTTCTTCATCGGTAAAAATCAGGTCACCTTTCAACACACTATATTTTTATTCCTTCATGCATTATACGTTTTTCTTGGAGCGTCAGTTGTTTTTAGTTTTCAGTTTTGTTTAGTTTTGTTTGATGCAATAAATGGTTGGACCCCAACAAATTTCTTTTGGAGAAGTTGCCTTGCTTTTCATTTGCCAATAACACTCCGTTTTTCACTCTTATCGTTCAACGAGTGTTCTCTTTTTCTGCTATTGCGTTTAGCTTTCATTTTTTGCCTTGATTTTTGTTCAGATCTTGTTATATCTTTTTATCAAGGTGTATTTTGACCTCAGGTCCATGTTGGTTTTCATTAAAAGAGTTGTTTAAAAAAAGTTTGAATAGTGTTGGAAAAGAGAAAAAGCTTTATGCAAAAAAGTGGTACAAGAAGGAGCTTGTGTAGACTGCGGCCTAGGCTTTTGCATGTCGTGCTTAATGTCTTTTTGATAGTATGCTTAGTGGTTTTGCTGTAGCATGACTTGTCTCAAATGACCGAGATTGCTTAATGAGCCTTTGAAAAAATCATGCGTTGTTTTAATTATTTGGAAGCATTATTTTGGTTTTCTCCTTGATGCTTTATTTGGGTTGACTTGGTGCGTGCTCACACATGTTAGACTCATACAAAGTCGACATTGCCTCTATGATCATTTAGTTTTTGACTTTTGATGCTATCTTATGCTTTTTTTAATGTCGCTTTGTCGCTTTGCATGATTATGGCCGTTATTGCTCTCTTAGTTGGTCGCTCCCAGTCTTTTGCTAGCCCTCATTTTGTACTGAGTATGAGCTCTACTCGTGCATCCAACTCCTAAAAACCAAGTTTGTCATTATGTCCACTATAAATTCCTATGCATGGTATTTGTAAGCCATTCCAAGTAAATTTTCATGTTCTACCTTTCAAAACTTTCAACTACTTCTCATTTTATGCCACTGTTTTTAGCTCATGGGGACGTAGTGGTCGGAATTGTTATCTTCCATATTAAATTAAGTACCCCTCGACTAGGCAGCTTCATCTGCTCGTCATTAATTTTGCATGAGAGCTGGTCAGACCATTGCAATCTAATTCTAAAAAGAAAAAAGGCACTCCTCCATGGTATGTGAATGTTGGTGGGCACCCGATGGAATCGGTTAGCCATGGTTTGAGAAAGGAAAAAAGGTGGGGAGGCGTGCCAAAGCTTTATAAAAGAGCACCAATGTGCCAATTTTTCAAAGAACTCGGAACCGCTCTCACTTGTTTTTTATGGAAGATAGTAAGACCCCATTGCCACTCGTTGACATGAAACAACCACCTCTCAAAACCCAATTTTCATCTCTGTTTTATAAATGAAAAGCTCTAGCACATGTTTAATCACTGCTTCCCTCTGCGAGGGGCCTTTCTTTTACTTTTATGTTGAGTCACCACCTTCTATCTTTATGCACCGTCTAAGAGAGCATAGTTGTCATTCTGAGTATAATGTGCATTGTCCCAAAGTTTTCATTGATTGATTCATGATGTTGGTTTCACTTGTTCGCAAATTACTTGTATCTAGTCGCCCTCTTAAACTTGAAGGTGTCCTATGCATTTATGTTTTGCTCTCTCATGAAGGACAAGCTGAGAACCATTTGTATATTTTTCCTTATGATTTGAACACACATTTGACTTTCATTGTTTCATTTTCATGATCTTTTGTTTGTGTTCTTTTTCATGTTATAACATGGATGCTAAGTTTCTTCTATCAAGATTATATCTTTCATGCCCATGTTTTAAGTTCTTTTGATCCCAGCGCACAACGCTTACATAGTTGATCAAGATTGTGTAGGTGCATGTTACCTCAAAAATTATTTCTTTTGTTATCACTTACCTACTCGAGGACGAGTAGGAGTTAAGCTTGGGGATGCTGATACGTCTCAAACGTATCCATAATTTTTGATGCTCCATGCTTGTTTTTACACCATTTGCTTAGTGTTTCGTTACACTTCATGGCATTTTTATGCATTTTCCGGAACTAACCTATTAACGAGATGCCACAGTGCCAGTTCCCTGTTTTCTGTTGTTTTTTTGTTTCAAAAAAGTTACACAGGAAATATTCTCGGAATTGGACAAAACAAAAGCCGAACATCCGGAAATTTACCGAAGCTTCTAGAGAACCGAAGAGGAGACGGAGAAGGGCCACAAGGCAGCCACACCACCAGGGGGCGCGGCCTGCCCCTGGCCCACACCCACCTATGGTGAGGGCCCCCTGGTCCACCTCTGGCGCCGCCCCTTCGCCTATAAAGACCCCCCGATGGGAAAAACCTAAAGACCCGGTCACTTTTCCAGAATACATCGCGATCCGCCGCCGCCGTCGACCCGAGATCGGGAGGGTCCAGAAGCTCTTCCCGGCACCCTGGCGGAGAGGGGAATCGCCACCGGAGGTCTTCTTCATTGCCATGCTTGCCTCCGGCGCGATGAGTGAGTAGTCTACCTTGGACTATGGGTCCATAGCAGTAGCTAGTTGGTTGTCTTCTCCACCATGTGCTTCATGTTTAGATCTCGTGAGCTGCCTTAAATGATCGAGATCACCGTTATGTAATTCTACATGTTGTGTTTGTTGGGATCCGATGAATATTGGTGTTATGATTGAGTTGATGTGCTGAATATTATCTTATGTTATCTCTATATTGTTTATGATCTTGCATGCTCTCCGTTGTTAGTAGCTATCTTGGCCGAGTAGTTGCTAGTGACTCCAAGAGGGGGTATTTATGCTCGATAGTGGGTTCATGCCTCTATTTAATCTGGGGGAGTGACAGAAACCTCTAAGGTTGTAGATGTGTTGTTGCCACTAGGGAGAAAACAACATTCATATGCTCAAGGGCATATGCTTTGTTTACATTACACACTTTTGCTTAATGCAGTTATCTGTTGTTCACAACTTAATACTTGTGGAGTTCTCGGATTGATTCGCCACAAGTGGATTATTAGTCATAGATGCAGTTGGATGACGGTCTATGTATCTTGTTGTAATGCCCAGAGTAAATCTCATAGTGATCCTCTTGACATATGCACGTTGTCTTTATTCTATCAATTGCCCAACTGTAATTTGTTTACCCAGCATGTGTTATTTTATCTTATGAAGAGACACCACTAGTAAACTGTGGACCCCGGTCCTATTTCCATTATATTGCTATCACCTGTTTACTTTACTCGCACTATTTACTTTACTTGCATACTACTATCACTTTCCACTCGATACGCTCATACCCTTTGTTTCAAGCAAACCGGTGAGATTGACAACCTCATCGTAAGTTGGGAACAAAGTATTTGGTTGTGTTGTGTGCAGGTTCCACATTGCAGCTGGCAAAGCAAATCTTGGACGAGGCGCCCTATAAATTGTCCGGAGCTGTCGCGAAGCTAGCAAGCATCACCTTCAGGAGTATTGGCTTTTTCCTACTAGATCGATAAAACCTTGGTTTCTTACTGAGGGAAAAAACTTGCTGCTATATTCATCATACCTTCCTCTTGGGGTTTCCCAACTGGCCGGTCATTCATTCCATCATCACCGCGCCATCTATAGCAATCACCTCATGCTACTCGACTTAGGTCCCAAGCAAGCTCTTGTCATTGTAAGCATACACGTATCATCGAGAACCGCCAACAGGGTACCTCCTGCCCGATGACATGGAACAAGCTCACATCAAAATGACAAGACAAACAGATAATGAACACCTTGACATCTCTTTTATTTACCATTGGTATAGCTTTTTATTGTGAGATGTGTCGTCGAATGTCCACTATGGGCATGCTGTAAAATTCCACCATGAATGATGCATAGCTTAGATTAGCGGCCCAGGCGTTTCTCTAACACATATACAAACTTCATGAACTCGCAAGATCCCAACTTATTTCAGATCGCGAGTATCCATAAACAAAAGATCACGATATCAACTCAAATGAGAGAAAGTGCAATATTGAAAGCTTGCCCCATGATGGCATGGTTGGGCTAATCTCCAACTTACAACTTGCAAGCATAACATCAACATAAGAGAGCCACAATTTCAAAATTTTAAAAGCGAGAAAAGTAAAGTGTGTCGTCAGGTTCGTGAGAGCTTTATTGACTAATTTTTACATAACACCAAAAAGAGTTTAATTTAAAGGATAGATAAAAGCAAGTCAAATGTACTTGGAATAGCAAATTGCTAATATGTATGTATGGTGCACACATTGGAATAACTTGGAGTTGGATGCACGAGTAGAGCTCATACTCAGTACAAAATGAAGGCTAGCAAAAGACTGGGAGTGACCAATTAAGAGAGCAATAACGGCCATAATCATGCATAGCGACAAAACATCATTAAAAGAAGAATAAAGTGGCCTCACAGGTCAAAAACCAAATGATCATAGAGTCTTATAGCGACTTGTTAGAGTCAAACATGTTGTAATCATGTGCCAAGTCAACCCAAATAAAGCATCAAGGAGAAAACCAAATAAATGCTTTCATATAATAAAAACAATGCATGATTTTTTTCAGATGCTCATTAAGCAATCTCAGTCATCTGAGACAAGTCATGCTACAACAAAAATCACTAAGCATACTATCAAAAGACATCAAGCATGGCATGCAAAAGTCTAAGCCGCAGTCTAAACAAGCTCCTTTTTGTACCACTTTTTGCATGAAACTTTTTTCTCTTTTCCAACACCATTCAAACTTTTTGAAACAACTCTTTTGATGAAAACCAACATAGACCAGAGGTCTAAATACACCTTGATACAAAGATATAACAAGATCTGAACAAAAATCAAGGCGAAAAACGAGAACTAAATGCAGTTCTAGAAAAAGAGAACACTCGTTGAACGATAAGAGTGAAAAATATTGTGTTCTTGGCAAATAAAAAATGGAGTGCGTCTTCTCCAAAAGAAATTTGTTGGGGTCCAACCATTTATTGCAGCAAACAAAACAAAAGAAAACTGAAAGCAAAAGTAAAGACGCTCCAAGAAAAACGCATAGAATATGAAGCAATAAAAATATAGTGTGTTGAGAGGTGACCTGATTTTTGTCGATGAAGAAGGGGTGCCTCGGGGGCATCCCCAAGCTTTGACTCTTGTACCTCTTGGATATTTCTTGGGGTGACATGGACATCCCCAAGCTTGAGCTTTTTTCCATACTTCATCTCATCTCATCACTCTCCATTCCCTACACTTGAAAACTTCCTTCATACAAAACTTCACACAATTCTATTAGCAACGTTAGCATAAGTATAATAGTAAATCAACCCTTTTTGGTTAAGATTCAAACTCAAAAACACAACATATAAAACATATACTACTGTAGCAACTTCCTCAAAAGTTCTGTGATAAAAAAACTCAAAAAGAAAGCGATCGAGAGGCAAACAAAAATAGTGGCAGAAATTTATCAAAACAGAACAGCTGACAAAGGTCGATTTTTTCGAGGACCTTCTGTTGCTCAAATCGAAAAGTGCAAAACTAATAAAAGTTTGGATATAACCTGGGACATATGCACAAGAAATCGCAGATCAAAAAGATATTCTAAGAATTTTCACGAATTTTTACGGTGCATCGCAGAAATCTATTTCAGGACAGCAACTTCCCCAAATCTTACCTCCGTCAAATTTGAGGTTCTTCTTGTCACAATGCTTGTTGCGGGCAGGATAACCACCCAGTTGGGAACCCCAAGACGAAGGTATGATGAGTACAGCAGTAAATTTTCCCTCAGTAAGAAACCAAGGTTTTATCGTCCAGGAAAAAGCCAATACTCCAGAAGATGATGCTGACTAGCCTACTAACACTCCAACAAGGGCGCCGTTTACGATCAAACGAGTTAGCGCGTCTTCAACTAGTAGCAACGCGGAACCTGCACACAACACAACCAAATACTTTGCTCCCAACTTACAATGAGGTTGTCAATCTCACCGGTTTGCTTGAAACAAAGGAATGAGCGTATCGAGTGGAAAATAGTAATAGTATGCGAGTAAAGTAAACAATGCGAGTAAAGTAAGTAGGTGATAGCAATATAAAGGAAATAGGACCGGGGTCCACAGTTCACTAGTGGTGTCTCTCCATAAGATAAAATAATACATGCTGGGTAAACAAATTACAGTTGGGCAATTGATAGAATAAAGACAACGTGATATGTCGAGAGGATCACTATGAGATTTACTCTGGGCATTACAAGAAAATACATAGACCGCCATCCAACTGCATCTATGACTAATAATCCACTTGTTGCGAATCAATCCGAGAACTCCACAAGTATTAAGTTGCGAACAACAGATAATTGCATTAAGCAAAGTGTGTAATGTAAACAAAGCATATGCCCTCGAGCATATGAATGTTGTTTTCCCTCTAGTAGCAACAGCACATCTACAACCTTAGAGGTTTCTGTCACTCCCCCAGATTAAATAGAGGCATGAACCCACTATCGAGCATAAATACCCCCTCTTGGAGTCACTAGCAACTACTTGGCCAAGATAGCTACTAACAACGGAGAGCATGCAAGATCATAAACAACATAGAGATAACATAAGATAAAATTCAGTACTTCAACTCAATCATAACACTAATATTCATCGGATCCCAACAAACACAACATGTAGAATTACATAACGGTGATCTCGATCATGTAAGGCAGCTCACGAGATCTAAACATGAAGCACATGGTGGAGAAGACAACCATCTAGCTACTGCTATGGACCCATAGTCCAAGGTAGACTACTCACTCATCGCACCGGAGGCAAGCATGGCGATGAAGAAGACCTCCGGTGGCGATTCCCCTCTCCGGCAGGGTGCCGGGAAGAGCTTCTGGACCCTCCCGATCTTCGGGTCGACGGCGGCGGCGGATCGCGATGTGTTCTGGAAAAGTGATCGGGTCTTTAGGTTTTTCCCGTCGGGGGGTCTTTATAGGCGAAGGGGCAGCGTCAGAGGTGGACCAGGGGGCCCACACCACCAGGGGGCGCGGGCCAGCCCTAGGCCGCGCCGCCCTATGGTGTGGCCGCCCTCTGGCTCGGCTCCGTCTCCTCTTCGGTGTTCTGGAAGCTCCGTGAAATATCTGGACGACTGGCTTTGGTTTCGTCCAATTTCGAGAATATTTCCTGTGTAACATTTATGAAACACAAAAACAGCAGAAAACAGGGAACTGGCACTGTGGCATCTCGTTAATAGGTTAGTTCCGGAAAATGCATAAAAATGCCATGAAGTGTAACGAAACACTAAGCAAATGGTGTAAAAACAAGCATGGAGCATCAAAAATTATGGATATGTTGGAGACGTATCACACAACAACGAAATAAAAATGTTAAGGAGAGGTCATTACAGTAGTAATAACTTCCAAGACTCAAATAAAAGAAAAAGTACTGAAAATAAAACATTGGGTTATCTACCAAGAGTGCTTTTCTTTAACGCCTTTGAGCTAGGCGCAGAAAGTGGAAATCAAGTAATATCAAGCGATGAAGCATCAAGTTCATAATTTGCTCTAAGAATAGAGTCAAAAAGTAATTTCTTCCTCCTTCTAGGGAAGTGTTACATACCTTTCTTGAGTGGGAATTGATATTTAATGGTGCCTTCCTTCATATCAATGATGGCACCTACAGTTCGAAGAAAAGGTCTTCCCAAAATAATAGGACATGAAGCATTGCATTCAACATCCATAACAAGAAAATCAACGGGAACAAGGTTATTGTTAACCATAATAAGAACATCATTAATCCTTCCCAAAGGTTTCTTCTTAGCAACATCAGCAAGAGGAACATCAAAATAACACTTTTCAAACGGTGGTAAACCAAGCATATCATAAATCTTTCTAGGCATAATAAAAATACTAGCACCTAGATCACATAAAGCATGGCAATCAAAACCATTAACATGCATATCAATGATGGGCTCCCAACCATCTTCAAACTTCTTGGGAATAGAAGCCTTTTGTTTCAACTTTTCCTCCCTAATTTTCATGAGAGCATTTGTAATATGATTTGTAAAAGCAACATTCAAAGAACTAGCATTAGGACTCAAAGGAAGATTTTGCAAGAACAAAATAACTTCAGATATATTGCAGCCATCAACATCAAAATCATTAAAAGAAATAGAGCTATCACCTCCATACTTCAAAAAAATTCAGCACTTTTTGTAGAAAAAGTTTTTGTAGTTTTGGAATTTTTTGCACAAGGAGTAGGAGATTTATCTATACCAATCAAAGTAAGAGGATTTCTAGCATTTGGAACAACATCATTAGAGGTGGTAATAGTACATACCTTCATCTTTCTTGCCATCTCATCTTCTCTTTCCCATCTGGCATGCAATTCTGCTAACATCCTAATATTTTCATCAATTCTAACTTGGATGACATTCAAAGTAGTGCTTTCTTTCACATCATTAGGCAACACTTTTAGTTTCAGAAGTTCAACATCAAGAGCAAGGCTATCAACTTTAGAAGCAAGAATATCAATTTTACCCAACTTTTCCTCAACAGACTTGTTAAAAGCAGTTTGCTTACCGATGAAGTCCTTGAGCATGACTTCAAGCTCAGAGGGCGCGCCCCTAGTGTTGTTGGAGGAATTACCATAAGAGTTACCATAACCATTACCATTGGTAGAAGGATACGGCCTATAATTATTGCTAACAAAATTCTTCCTATAAGCACTGTTGTTGAAATTATTGTTTCTAATGAAGTTTACATCAACATGCTCTTCTTGAGCAACCAAAGAGGCCAAAGGAACATTATTAGGATCAACATGAGCTCTATCATTAGAAAGCATAAGCATAATAGCATCAATCTTATTACTCAAGGAAGAGGTTTCCTCAACAGAATTTACCTTCTTACCTTGTGGAGCTCTCTCGGTGTGCCACTCTGAATAATTTACCATCATGTTGTCAAGAAGCTTCATTGCGGCGCCCAAGGTAAGGGACATAAAAGTGCCTCCAGCAGCTGAATCCAATAGATTTCTTGAAGAAAAAATTTGTCCTTCATAAAAGGTTTGGACAATAATCCAAGTAGTCAGTCCATGAGTGGGACAATTCTTTATCATAGATTTCATTCTTTCCCAAGCTTGAGCAACATGTTCATTATCAAAGTGTCTAAACTTCATAATATCACTATGCAAAGCTATAATCTTAGCAGGGGGATAGTATTTTCCAATAAAAGCATCCTTACACTTATCCCAAGAATCAATACTATTTCTAGGCAAAGATAGCAACCAATCCTTAGCTCTTCCTCTTAAAGAGAAAGGAAACAACTTAAGCTTAATAGTATTACCATCTACATCCTTATACTTTTGCATCTCACATAGCTCAACAAAATTGTTGAGATGAGCTGCAGCATCATCAGAACTGGCACCAGAAAATTGCTCTTTCATAACAAGATTCAACAAAGCAGGTTTGATCTCATAAAAATTTGCCTCAGGAGCAGGTGGCGCAATAGGAGTGCAGATAAAATCATTGTTTTTGGTGCTAGTAAAATCACACAACTTGGTGTTCTCAGGAGTACCCATTCTAGCAAAACTAAAAGCAAGCAAGTAAAAGCAACTATAATGGAACTATTTTTTGTATTCTTGATAAAATGATGCAAGCGAAAATAAAGTAAAGCAAAACAATAACAAAATAAAAGATTGAGCGTGAGAGACTCCCCTTGCAGAAATCTTCTTTCTCCCCGGCAACGGCGCCAAAAAAATGCTTGATAGTGCGTGTTAAGCACCAGTTGGGAACCCAAAGAGGAAGGTATGAGGAGCACAGCAGCAAGTTTCCCTTAGTTGTGAAACCAAGGTTTAATCAGACCAGTAGGAGAAAGCCAAACTTCAGAAGGTTGATGCTTGCTAGCTTCGCGACAGCTCCGGACAATTTATATGGCGCCTCGTCTAGGGCTTTGCTTTGCACCAGCAGCAACGTGGAACCTGCACACAAGACAACCAAGAACTTTGCCCCAACTTACGATGAGGTTGTCAATCTCACCGGTTTGCTGTAAACAAATGATTGAGCGTATCGAGTGGTAAAAGGTAATAGTATGCGAGAGTGTAAATATGCAAGTAAAATAGTAAGCGGTAATAGCAATATAAAGGAAATTGGATCGGGGTCCACAGTTCACTAGTGGTGTCTCTCTATAAGATAAATAACAACATGTTGGGTAAACAAATTACAGTTGGGCAATTGATAGAGTAAAGATAGCGCACATATGTCATGAGGATCACTATGAGATTCACTCTGGGCATTACGACAAAATACATAGACCGTAATCCAACTGCATCTATGACTAATAATCCACCCTCCGGATGTTGTCCGAGCAACCATCGGGTATTAAGTTGTGAACAACGGATAACTGCATTAAGCAAAGTGCGTAAAGTAAACAAAGCAAATATCCTTGGACACAAGAATGTTGTTTTGTCCCTAGTGGCAACAACACATCTACAACCTTAGAGGTTTCTGTCACTCCCCCAGATTACTAGAGGCATGAACCCAACTATCGAGCATAAATACTCCCTCTTGGAGTCACTAGCATCTACTCGGCCAAGATATCTACTCGCAACTGAGAGCATGCAAGATCATAAACAACATAGAGATAACATAAAGATAATATTCAGCACATCAACTTGACATAGTACCAATACTCATCGGATCCCAATAAATACAACATGTAGAATTACACAAAGATGATCTTGATCATGATAGGCAGCTCACAAGATCTAAACATGAAGCACATGGTGGAGGAGACGACCATCTAGCTACTGCTATGGACCTGTAGTCCAAGGTAGACTACTCACACATCACTCCGGAGGCGACCATGGTGGTGGAGAAGGCCTCCGGCAGGGATTCCCCTCTCCGGCAGGGTGCCGGGAAGAGCTCCTGGATCCTCTCGATCTCGCGACGACGACGGCGGCGGCTTACAGTATGTTTCGAGGAAAAGCGATCTGTCCTCTAGGTTTTTCCCGTCGAGGGGAATATATAGGCGAAAGGGCAGCGTCAGGAGGTGGACCAGGTGGTCTCACCCTCTGGTGGCACGGGCCAGGGGCAGGCTGCGCCACCCTAGGGTGAGCCTTGCCTCTGGCCCCCCTCCGTCTCATCTTCAGACTTCGTGACGCTTCAGGAAAAATAGGAGGTTTGGCTTTTGTTTCGTCCAATTCCGAGAATATTTCCTGTATAGCTTTTCTGAAACACAAAAACAGCAGAAAAATAGGGAACTGGCACTGTGGCGTCTCGTTATTAGGTTAGTTCTGGAAAATGCATAAAAACGCCACAAAGTATAACAAAACACAAAGCAAATGGTGTATAAACAAGCATGGAGCATCAAAAAATATAGATACGTCTGAGACGTATCACCTATCCAATCTACCACTCCACCATATCTTGCTGGATCGAGAAGGAGGAGTCGTTAGTGTGTTGCACGCGTGTATCACTTGGAGGCGTCGTTCGTTGCAGCGATTTGGATCGGGACCGGATCGCGGGAAGGAATGTATGACTTCATCACCCACGTTCATCAGAACATTACCGCTATACGATCTTCAAGGTATGAAGATGATCTCTCTCTCATTGTTTTTCATCTCATAGATTTGATATTGGCTTCTCTTTTGTTTGCTTTCATATGATTTTTTTCTTCAAGTATAAACACTACAAGATCTAACACCTCGTCTCAGCCACCACCGTGCGGCAACGCTGCCGGGGATAGCGTTGGGTCAGCCCAATTCATGAGGGGAGACACTCAAATTACTATTGATATAAGAGAGAATAGGATAGAACTAGCCTCACAACATTTCTACATTAATGTGTTTATTTGTGGACCTCCTCATTCTCATAAGCACACAAAATTCCTTGATCTTTTATCTTCTCTTTGCACATTCATCATAGCAAAACAAAAAGGAGTATGTACCTGACGAGGGTTAAACTCGACAAATGTCCTAGATGAAGGACTTAGTATCGGGGAGACAGGGCGTCGGATGAACTCGAAGGTAAACTCAGTCAAACAAGGTGGCTATCAAAGTAAACGTGGGTGTAGAACCTGGCTTGCTTTCAATCTGTCCCACACCGTCCCCTCCTGGCCCCTTTATATAGGTGGCCAGGTCTCAAGGATCGGGTGGGATCCGATACAGATTACAACATCGACATACGACATGAACTCGTATTTCGACTAGTATTACAATTGGGCCTATCGTAACGGGCCTCAAGGGCACTCAACTAACGGGCTCTATTATCTATACCCTTGTCAGCAGCCCCCAAGATTCTACCAGAATTGCAAATTCGGGTTGAATCTCAGATCTTCAATTCTTCGACTTGATTAATTCTTCGACTTCTTCATATCTTTAAATCTTCGACTTGGTCTTATCGACTTATTCATTATAATACTTTGCAAGGGGTTTTGATGAACAAGCCTGACAACTCTGATGGATCAAGAGGTCAGTTAACTGCCAGAACAGACACTTGCCACCTACTTCAAATTCAATCCCCTTGGACTTGAATTCGGGAAACCAGTCAAACTCATTCTTTTGCCACATTTAGGACTTACAAAGAATGAATCCCAGTGGTTCTCAGGGTACCCAGTGCGTCCACCAGGATTTTTCTTCGCGTCGTAGACACGGATACATACCAGCAGAGTGCATCCATGTGCGTATACTGGGCCACACAGGATGGATCCTGGGGTCTTACCTTCGTGATATATTTCAACCACGACATTCAAGTTTTGTCGCGATGACGCAGCTCGAGAATTATATTTCGCAGCCTTGTTTGACTGAATCAATATACGCAACTTTTCGAGTTATCCTGTTTAACTTTTTGTGGATACCTCCCGATGGGAGTAATCAATATTTTGTTGGCGATATAGCCAAAGTTCCATGCTATTTCCTTTTGTTGACTTATTCCGATGGGAGTAGCCCCCAAGGATATAGCCGAAATTTTCGGGTATAGGCTCAAGAGAATAGATAAATTTACTCCATGCACGTCTTCTCGTATCATTTGCTGATTTTGCTCACTTTTGAATAGATTTTCCTTCTATGTTCGTTGCAAGCCCCCGAGTCAAAGACAAGGGAAGCCTGTTCGTTTTGACAGGATACCCTCTGATCCCTTTTCGTTTCTTCTCTCTCTCTTTATACGTACCTGTTTTCTTGATATTTTAACTCCTCTGTGCTACTTGCACTGTAAAAAATCTGGAAATTTACTTTGGGCCTTGCCACTTCAGGGGCCCATTAGCACGTGCTTATAAATAAAGCACGTTTGACCAGGGTGAAAACCCTAATTCCTCCATGTTCCTTCGCCGCATCGTCTTCTCATCCCATCTAGGGTTTTACATCTCTAACGCTTGTCCCCCATGGCCGATGCGAGTGAATCTCGGTTGAACATCGATGCCTCGGTGGTGAAGAGGGGTCACGGCCGCCCGCGCGGTAGTAAAAATAAAATTACTGCTGCAGCCATGGGGGCATCATCCTCTGCTCTGGTGAAGCGACGCCCCGGTCGTCCGGCTGGGAGCAAAAATAAGCCCAAGATGCCCTCAGCTGTACCAGGTCCAAGTGCTCCTTCCCCTGGTACTTCTTCTTCGTCGCCCAGGATCTACTCTTTCTTCTGTATCTGTAACGCGCAGTGCCGCGAAATTCAACGCCTTCCTCTGAAATTCACGAAATTCATGGATGGGTGGGAACTACGTGAAGTAGTTCTCTGCGAACACTCTGGTAGAGGAACTCCATATGAAGTGGAGGTGTGGTACGACGGCGCCGGTGAACAGTTCTTTAAGGGCGGCTGGTTGCGATTTGCAGAGGACCATGACCTCCATCAGGGGTTCTTTATGACCTTTGATTTTCATGTTGGCACGTCGAAGTTTGACGTGAGAATCTACGACGGCACCCAGTGCCAGAAGGAGTATGAAGCCGAAGCGTAGTTCCACTAGTTTTCTCTGTTATGTAATCCAGTTGTTTCTTCGTCGTGCTTATCTGTAATGAACAATCATATCGGAATTATGTGTTTTACCATGGGAACAAATCATGATTCTGAGGTATGCATTTTAATATTTTATCGGGTTCCTTTGAACCATTTATTGTGTTGCCGAAGTATCGGGTTGCAATCAACCTTATAGTATGTCGCAGATAATCACAAAAACTTGATAATATTATTTCGTACAACTCGAGCCCCCGAGTGTAAAGTAAGACATTTTGCACATATTTTTGATTTGACCCAATGAACCCGACCTATGGCCTCATGTTCTGGATTCAGAGGGTCATAACTCGAAAAACTCCTTGGTCGCCTTATTTGTCTATGCGTAGAACCGTCGTAGTTGCTCTGCATTCCACGAGTTACTCTCGTCCTTCCCCGTTTTCTTGTCTTGTAGTCGATAAGCTCCTCCTGGTATTACTTCTGTCACAATGTAAGGTCCCACCCATGGGGACTCTAGTTTTCCATGGCCATCTTGCTTTAGTCGTAACACTAGATCTCCCACCATGAAAGATCATGGACAAACTCGACTACTGTGGTAATTTCGTAGATTTTGCTGATATTGAGTAGCTCTAGCGACTGCTACATCTCTTGCTTCGTCAAGTGCATCGACATCATCCTAAAGTGCTTCTGTAGAAGCTGCCTCATCATATGCCGCGTTTCTTGGAGCTTCATGAGTTATTTCAACTGGAAGCACGGCTTCTGCGCCATGGACCAGAAAAAAAGGGGTTTCTTGAGTAGCTGCGTTCGGTGTAGTTCGTAGACTCCAAAGTACGGAGGGTAGCTCATCCACCCAAGCGTGCTTGGCTTTTTCGAGTGGCGCTAGCAGCCTTTTCTTTATCCCATTGCATATTAAGCCATTGGCTTTCTCGACTTGCCCATTTGACTTGGGATGCGCCACAGATGCAAATTTCAATTTAATTCCCAGACCTTCACAGTAACTCTTGAACTCTTTCGATGTGAAGTTTGTCCCATTATCTGTGATTATGCTGTGTGGTACTCCGAAACGAAAAACTATGGACTTGATGAAGTTGATCGCAGCTATGGAATCTTAGGTTGTCACCGGGGCTGCTTCTACCCACTTGGTGAATTTGTCGACTGCTACCAGCATATAAACATGCCCTCCTGGCCAAGATTTATGTAGTTTCCCAACCATATTGAGACCCCATTGTGCGAAGGGCCAAGATAAAGGTATTGGTTGCAACTCTGCTGCTGGCGCGTGTGGTCGAGATGCAAAGTGTTGACAAGCCTCGCATTTTCTTACTATGTCTTTTGAGTCTTCGATGGGTGTTAACCAATAAAATCCTGCATGAAAAGCCTTGGCTGCAATAGATCTGCTGCTAGCGTGATGTCCGCATACTCCTGCGTGGATATCTCTTAAAATTTCTTGCCCTTCTTGAGGCCTGACGCATCGTTGTAAGACGCCTGTTATACTTCTCTTATATAATTTTCCTTGCAGCACGACGAAAGCCTTGGATCGTCGTATTATCCTTTTCGCTTGTACTGTGTCTTCGGGTAGTGTTTTGTTTACCATGTATGCCAAGTATGGTTGCATCCAGGTTTCCTCGATCATCATGACTTCTTCGGGTTCATCTGCCCCGCTACTACCAGCCCCCGAGCCTGTTGCTTGATGTTGGGCTTGCTCTCCTGTAGTCGAAACTTTGGTTCCTTTTATTGACCTTTCTACGATTTCCTCCCAAAAAACTCCTTGTGGTACGGGTAAACACTGGGATCCAATATTTGCTAAATTGTCGGCTTCCTCGTTGCTTGCTCTGCTAATATGCGAAACTTCGCATCCGTCAAACGTTCCCTCAAGATAATAATATAAGTTCCTGTACGCTGTCATATTGTCATTGATGACATCGCACTTGTTCATCACTTGTTGGACGACGAGGTTCGAGTCTCCAAATAGTTTCAGTCGAGTTGCTCCACATGCCTTGGCCATTTTCATCCCATGGAGTAGCGCCTCATATTCGGCTTTGTTATTGGAGGCTTGGGGAAAACTCATCCTTAACACATATTTCAACTTGTCGCCTTGTGGTGATATCAGGACTACTCCTGCTCCTGCGCCTTGGACCCTTTTTTATCCGTCGAAGTACATTGTCCATACACTCGATAGGTCTGGTGGTCCTGTGTTTTGTAATTCCATCCACTCTGCTGTAAAGTCTGGTAACACTTGTGATTTGATTGCCTTTCGCTTTTCGTACGTGATGTCCAGGGGTGACAACTCAATTCCCCATAAGGAGACACGTCCTGTTGCTGAAGGGTTATTCAATATATTAGATAGTGGTGCTTCGTTGACCACTATGATCGGATGCACCGCGAAGTATTGTCGTAGTTTTCGTGCTGATGTGAATACGCTGTATGCGAGTTTCTGATAGTGTGGGTACCTTTGCTTTATTGGAGATAGCACCTTGCTAACAAAATATACTGGCCGCTGAACTCTATGGGTTTTTCCTTCTTCACTTCTTTCGACTACTAATACTGTGCTTACCACCTGATGTGTTGCTGCAATATAGAGTAACAATGGCTCCTTTTCCTTTGGTGCGACCAACACCGGTAGTGTGGAAAGCACTTTTTTTAATTGTGTGAAAGCTATGTCTGCTTCTTCGGTCCACTCGAATTTATCGTCTGATTTTTTCATTAGTGCATAGAAGGGAAGCGCTTTTTCCCCTAGCCGTGCCACAAATCGACTTAGAGCCGCGACGCGTCCTGCGAGCTTCTATACGTCGTGCAGTTTTGTTGGTTTCCCCATCGTTAGTATTGCCTGTATCTTCTCTGGATTTGCCTCTATCCCTCTTGCGGATACCAGGAACCCGAGGAGTTGCCCTGCAGATACCCCAAAGGAGCACTTTGTCGGGTTGAGCTTCAGCTTGTATCTGTTTAGGTTATCGAAGGTTTCTGCTAAGTCACTGATTAGTGACTCTTATTTTTGCATGGTGATAACCACGTCGTCAATGTAGACTAGGATGTTTCGCCCTATTTGATTTCCGAGGCAGTTTTGCATCATCATCTGGTAGGTTGCTCCTGTGTTTTTTAGGCCAAAAGGCATGACTTGGTAGCAGAACACGCCATAAGGTGTTATGAAAGCTGTTTTTTCCTCGTCTTCTTTCTTCAACTTGATCTGGTTGTAGCCAGAATATGCGTCCAGGAAGGAAAGCCTTTCGCACCCTGCTGTTGAGTCAATTATCTGATCAATGCGAGGTAGAGGGAAGGGATCCTTTGGGCAGTGCTTGTTGAGAGAGGTATAGTCGACACACACACTTTGCACATCCGTGTTTTTCTTGGGGACTATAACTGGATTAGATACCCAAGTCGACGATTTGATTTCCCGGATAAACCCTGCGTTTTCTAGCCTGTGTAGTTCCGATGCTATTGCCATCCTTTTGAGTTCATCGAATCTTCTCAATGGTTGCTTGACTGGTTTTGCTTTGGGATCGACGTTTAGTGCGTGCTTGACGAGTTCCCTGGGAACCCCTGGCATGTCTGAAGGACACCAGGCAAAGATTTCCCAGCGCTCATGGAGGAACTCGACGAGCACGCTTTCCTATGCGGGATCCAAGTTTACTGCTATAGAGGTAGTTTTGCTTGGGTCCGTTGGGTGGACCTGAATTTTCTTTGAGTCTTGAGTTGCGTCGAAAGCCTGATCTGGCAGGGATCGCCCGACGTCGGGTAGTACGTTGTGGTCGGTTTCGCCTTTTAGCCTCGCATATTCTGCTGTCATGCCGAAGGTTTGTGCTAGTTTGTTGAATTCTTTGTCACAGGTGTTGGATACTTCAAAGCTGCCCTGCACCGTGATTGTTCCTTTGGGTCCTGGGATCTTGAGTGTAAGATACGCGTAATGAGGTACTGCCATAAATTTTGCAAATGCTGGGCGCCCTAGGATTGCATGATACTGTGAAGGCCAATCCATAACTTCGAACTCCAGCTTTTCTCTGCGATAATTGTTGCTGTTTTCGAAGCAGACGTCGAGTTCTATTTTCCCAAGAGGGTAATTTGCACTTCCTGGTGCTATTCCGTGGAAAGAGCAATCCGTCGGCTTTAAACTTTCCAGTGAAATACACATTGCCCTCAGAGTTCTCGCATATATCAGATTTATGTCGCTTCCTGCATCCATGAATACTCTCCCAATGTCGTATCCCCCTATTTGTGCTTTTAGTACCATTGGTGCATGCCCTGGCCTAGGTACTTTCCTTGGGTGGTCTGCTCTGCTGAATTTAACTGGTTGATCAGACCACTTTAGATACTCTGTAGTACCTGGTGGCGATGATATTGCCAGGTTGACTTGTCTTGATATACTCTTCCTCTCTTTCTTCGACTTTGGCACTGGTTGAATCATTGCTGATATATATATCTTCGACTCCAGTTGCTTTGCGAGTCACTGCACTTGATATCCTTGACTTGTTATTTTTCCTCCCTGTCGTGTTCCTTGGTTGGAATCCATGGCGTTTTGTAACCTTAGGAAGGTTCTGCAATCCTTCATCTGGTGGTTGGAGACTCTTTTCCCGTCCAAGTACGCGTAATGGATGCGACAAGGACCATATAGCATATCTTCTGCTGAGGGACCCGAGTACCTTGGTTTCTCTTTTCCCCTGCTGTCTCTTGCCTGAAACTCTCTGTTTTCATAACCTTCCTCGTTCCTTTCGTCGTAACCCGCGGCTATCTGATTTCTCCTTCCATGGTTGTCGCCGTTGCAGTACCGTCGCCTTTGCCTGCTGGATTTGTCGACTTCCGGTGAACGTCCCCTTTTGTTGTTATATGCGTCTTCTCCGTCAGCGAATCTGTTAGCTATCTCCATTAGTTCTGAAACTGTTCTCGGTTTTATTCTTCCTATCTCTTCCACAAGGTCTGAGCGACAAAGTTTGGCTGAAAAGGCGTCTATTGCTCTTTCATCGGAGACGTCCTCTGCAGTGTTTTTAATGACACTCCAGCGTTGTATGTAAGAGCACAGAGTTTTGTCTCTTCCCTGTATGCATGATTTAACTTCTTCCAATGACGCTGGTCGCTTGTATGTTGAGCGAAAATTCCTTGCGAATTGGCTTTCTAGCTCTCCCCAACTTCCGATGGAATCGTTGGGTAGTGTATTTAACCAGGACCGCGCTGCGCCGGTGACGTGTAACTGCAAACTTTACATTGCTGTTGCTCTTGTTCCCCCTAGTATTTGTACTGCTTGTAGGTAGTCTGATAACCATAGCGTTGGTTGCTGGTGCCAAGTTGACGCGTAGCAGACGGTCCTTGTGCGTGGTGAATAACCAGCCCGTTGGGAACCCCAAGAGGAAGGTGTGATGAGTATAGC
Source organism: Dactylis glomerata (assembly GCA_007115705.1). Lineage (NCBI taxonomy): Eukaryota > Viridiplantae > Streptophyta > Magnoliopsida > Poales > Poaceae > Dactylis > Dactylis glomerata. The sequence continues at coordinate 7,690,265 of QXEO01000734.1, forward strand.
AGCTAGTTTTTCCTCAGTTAAGAAACCAAGGTTTAATCGTTCTTGGAGAGGAGAGACAAACGACTGAAGGTGATGCTTGCTAGTTTGCGACAGCTTCGGACAACTTATATATGGCGCCTCGTCCAAGCTTTGCTTGCTAGCTGCAACGCGGAACCTGCACACAACACAACCAAGTACTTCGTTCCCAACTTGCGATGAGGTTGTCAATCTCACCGGTTTGCTTGAAACAAAGGTTATGAGCGTATCGAGTGGAAAACAATAGAGTATGCGAATAAAGTAAACAGTGCGAGTAAAGTAAACAGATGATAGCAATACGATGGAAATAGGACCGGGGTCCATAGTTCACTAGTGGTGTCTCTCCATAAGATAAATAACACATGCTGGGTAAACAAATTACAGTTGGGCAATTGATAGAATAAAGATAAACGTGATATGTCAAGAAGATCACTATGAGATTTACTCTGGGCATTACAACAAAATACATAGACCGCCATCCAACTGCATCTATGACTAATAATCCACTCACGGGGATATCGTCCGAACACCCCATGAGTATTAAGTTGCGAACAACGGATAATTGCATTAAGCAAAGTGTGTAATGTAAACAAAGCATATGCCCTTGAGCATATGAATGTTGTTTTATCCCTAGTAGCAACAACACATCTACAACCTTAGAGGTTTCTGTCACTCCCCCAGGTTAAATAGAGGCATGAACCCACTATCGAGCATAAATACCCCCTCTTGGAGTCACTAGCAACTAGTCGGCCAAGATAGCTACTAACAACGGAGAGCATGCAAGATCATAAACAACATAGAGATAACAAAAGATAATATTCAGTACATCAACTCAATCATAAACACCAATATTCATCGGATCCCAACAAACCAAACATGTAGAATTACATAACGGTGATCTCAATCATGTAGGGCAGCTCATGAGATCTAAACATGAAGCACATGGTGGAGAAGACAACCATCTAGCTACTGCTATGGACCCATAGTCCAAGGTAGACTACTCACTCATCGCTCCGAAGGCAAGCATGGCGATGAAGAAGACCTCTGGTGGTGATTCCCCTCTCCGGCAGGGTGCCGGGAAGAGCTTTTGGACCCTCCCGATCTTCGGGTCGACGGCGGCGGCGGATCGCGATGTGTTCTGGAAAAGTGATCGGGTACTTAGGTTTTTTCCGTCGGGGGGTCTTTATAGGCGAAGGGGCGATATCAGAGGAGGGGCCAGGTGCCCTCACGACAGGGTGGCGCGGCCCAGGCCCTGGCCGTGCCAGCCCTGCATGTGGGGCCCTGGTGGCCTCCCTCCTACTCTCCTTCGGATCTCTGGAAGCTTCCGGGTAAAATAAGACTTCACGAACTTGTTTCGTCCAATTCCGAGAATATTTCCTGTGTATCACTTCTGAAACACAAAAACAACAGAAAACAGGGAACTGGCACTGTGGCAACTTGTTAATAGGTTAGTTCCGGAAAATGCATAAAAGTGCCACGAAGTGTAACGAAACATTAGGCAAATGGTGTAAAAATAAGCATGGAGCATCAAAAATTATAGATACGTTGGAGACGTATCAAGCATCCCCGAGCTTAACTCCTGCTCGTCCTCAAGTAGGTAAGTGATAACAAAAGAATAATTTTTTAGGTGACATGCACCTACACAATCTTGATCATATATGTAAGCATTTGTGAGCTGGGACCATAAGAACTTAAAACATGGGCATGAAAGATATAATATTGACAATAAGAACTTAGCAACCATGTTGTAAACATGCAAATGAACACAAACAAAAGATCATGAAAATGAAACAATGAAAGTCAAACGTGTGTTCAAATCATAAGGAAAAACATACAAATGGTTTTCAGCTTGTCCTTCAAAGAGAGCAAAACATAAATGCATAGGACACCTTCAAGTTTAAAAGGGCGACTAGATACAAATAATTTGAGAACAAGTAAAACCAACAATATGAAACAATCAATGAACTTTGGGACAATGCATATTACACTAAGAATGACAACTATGCTCTCTTAATGGTGCATAAAGATAGAAGGTGGTGAATCAACATAAAAGTAGAAGAAAGGCCCTTCGCAGAGGGAAGCAGTGATTGCAAGTTTTATAATCTTCAAAAATTATGATACTTACCGGCTTTGAGCTCTCATTGCCCCCATCATAAGCATCTTGAATGGTTAAAGTTAATGCGAGAACAATTATGATGCATATGCTTGACAAATCATAAGTTGAAAACCTCGTGCCCCGTGAATACGAGTACCCAAACCTCATGCTACTTTACTTAGAGTCCCAAGCAAGGCTCTTGTCATTGTAAGTATATGCATATCATTGAGAACTGCCAATGGGGTACCTCCATGCCCGATGACATGGAACAAGCCCACACGAAAATGACAGGACAAGCAGACAATGAACACCTCGACATCTCTTTTATTTGCCATTTGTTTAGCTTTTTATTGTGAGATGCGTCGTCGAATGTTCACCATGGGTATGTTGCAAATTTCCACCATGAATTATGGATGGCTTAGATTAGCGGCCCGGCATTTCCCTAACACATATACAAACTCCATGATCCCCACAAGATTCCCAATTCATTTCACACCGCGGGCATCCATAAACAAAAGATCACGATATCAACTCAAATAAGAAGTGCAATGTTGAAAGCTTGCCCATGACTGCATGGCTGGGCTAGTCTCCAACTTACAACTTGCAAGCATAACAACTCAACATAAGAGACCACAATGTCAAATTTTTAAGAACATGAAAAAGTAAAGTGTGCCTTCCGGTTCGTGAGAGCTTTACTGACCGAATTTTGCATAACACTGGTAAGAGTTTAATTTGAAGAGAAAATAAAAGCAAGTCAAATTTACTTGGAATAGCAAATTGCTAGTAGGTATGTATGGTGGACACTTTGGAAAACTTTGGCTTTTAGGAGTTGGATGCACGAGTAGAGCTCATACTCAGTACAAGGCGAGGGCTAGCAAAAGACTGGGAGCGACCAACTAAGAGAGCAATGCTGCGTGGTTGACGTGGGAGCAGATTGTCCTCGTGCGTGGTGAATAACCAGCCCGTTGGGAACCCCAAGAGGAAGGTATGATGAGTATAGCAGCTAGTTTTCCCCCAGTTTAAGAAACCAAGGTTTATCGATCAGGAGAGGAGAGACAAACGACTGAAGGTGATGCGGAACCTGCACACACACAACCAAGTACTTTGTTCCCAACTTGCGATGAGGTTGTCAATCTCACCGGTTTGCTTGAAACAAAGGTTATGAGCGTATCGAGTGGAAAATAATATAGTATGCGAGTAAAGTAAATAGTACGAGTAAAGTAAACAGGTGATAGCAATATGATGTAAAGAGTACCGGGGTCCACAGTTCACTAGTGGTGTCTCTCCATAGATAAAATAACACATGCTGGGTAAACAAATTACAGTTGGGCAATTGATAGAATAAAGATAAACGTGATATGTCAAGAAGATCACTATGAGATTTACTCTAGGCATTACAACAAAATACATAGACCGCCATCCAACTGCATCTATGACTAATAATCCACTCCCGGGGATATCAATCCGAACACCCCAGTAGTATTAAGTTGCGAACAACAGATAATTGCATTAAGCAAAGTGTGTAATGTAATATGCCCTTGAGCATATGAATGTTGTTTTCTCCCTAGTAGCAACAGCACATCTACCACCTTAGAGGTTTCTGTCACTCCCCCAGGTGAAATAGAGGCATGAACCCACTATCGAGCATAAATACCCCCTCTTGGAGTCACTAGCAACTACTCGGCCAAGATAGCTACTAACAACGGAGAGCATGCAAGATCATAAACAACATAGAGATAACAAAAGATAATATTCAGTACAACAACTTAATCATAAACACCAATATTCATCGGATCCCAACAAACCAAACATGTAGAATTACATAACGGTGATCTCAATCATGTAGGGCAGCTCATGAGATCTAAACATGAAGCACATGGTGGAGAAGACAACCATCTACCTACTGCTATGGACCCATAGTCCAAGGTAGACTACTCACTCATCGCTCCGGAGGCAAGCATGGCGATGAAGAAGACCTCCGGTGGTGATTCCCCTCTCCGGCAGGGTGCCGGGAAGAGATTCTGGACCCTCCCGATCTTCGGGTCGACGGTGGCGGCGGATCGCGATGTGTTCCAGAAAATTGATCGGGTCCTTAGGTTTTTTCCGTCGGGGGGTCTTTATAGGCGAAGGGGCGTCGTCAGAGGAGGAGCGAGGCGCCCTCACGCGGGGCTCGCGCGGCCAGGGGCCTGGCCGCACCACCCCTGTGTGTGGGGCCCTGGTGGGCCCCCTCCGACTCTTCTTCGGATCTCTGAAAGCTTCCGGGTAAAATAAGACTTCAGAAACTTGTTTCGTCCAATTCCGAGAATATTTCCTGTGTATCACTTCTGAAACACAAAAACAGCAGAAAACAGGAAACTAGCACTATGGCAACTCGTTAATAGGTTAGTTCCGGAAAATGCATAAAAGTGCCACGAAGTGTAACGAAACAATAGGCAAATGGTGTAAAAATAAGCATGGAGCATCAAAAATTATAGATACGTTGGAGACGTATCAAACAATAATGGCCATAATCATGCAAAGCGACAAAGCGACATTAAAAGAAACATAAGATGACATCAAAAGTCAAAAACTAAATGATCATAGAGGCTATTGGCGACTTTGTAAGAGTCTAACATGTGTGAGCATGCGCCAAGTCAACCCAAATAAAGCATGAAGGAGAAAACCAAAATAATGCTTCCATACAATTAAAAACAACGCATGATTTTTTTCAAAGGCCCATTAAGCAATCTCAGTTATTTGAGACAAGTCATGCTACAGCAAAACCACTAAGCATACTATCAAAAAGACATCAATTATGACATGAAAAAGCCTAAGCCGCAGTCTACATAAGCTCCTTCTTGTACCACTATTTTGCACAAAGCTTTTTCTCTTTTCCAACACCATTTGAAATTTTTATAGACACCTCTTTTGGTGAAAACCAATAAAGATCAGAGGCAAAAATACACCTTGATGGAAAAGATATGGCAAGGTCTGAACGCAAATCAAGGCGAAAACGAAAACCAAAAGCAGTAGCAGAAAAAGAAGAACACTCGATTTTTAATAACACTACTGCAGAATTGCTTATAGACGCAATGTTATTAGTGACAGGCAAAAACATGCCCGTCACTAGTAAACATACTAGTGACAGGCGAATAAATGAACGTCACTGGTACAAAATAGTAGTGGCGGACACCACAAATGTCTGTCACTAGTATTTCTGATGAGTGCATTATGGAATTATTAAATTTACTAGTGACGGACTTTATCAATGCACGTCACAGTTTGGTTCCTATATATACACCCAGTAAACATACGCACATGGATGGCCACCGCCGGATGAGTCAATTTAACTAAATCTAATAGTCAAAGATTTATCTAATCTTTTGTCTACAACCTGGAACAGAACGCTCAGCCAGCAGAGGAAAAATTCTGCTTCCAAAGTCTGCCCCATCCGCAACCCTCTCGTCCCAAATCATCGCAAAGCTTTTTTAACCTCACCCGAAACCGCCGCCAGGTGATCTACATCTTCAGATCTCCTTTCCTGTTCCCGTCTCCACCATCGACGGATCTTCAATCGAGACGCCATCGATTCCTCGCATCCTGTGGTGCTGCCCCTTCTCGCGTAAAGCCGCCATGGCCCCGAGCATGCCCCTCCGGCACGCTCTGAGGCGCGATCAGCAGCCAACAGCCGCCTTGACCGCCTCTCGCGGAAGTCGCACCCTCGGCTCAAAAGAGCGCCCCCACAGGCCCCATAGGCTCCAGGGACCAGACGCCTTGCACCGTCCGAGCACCCGTGCCGATCTGGACTTCGCGCTGCCGCCCGTCCCTCTGCTCAACGCGCCACGTCGTCGGTGTATCCCAGGTTCACGCTCGCGTAAATCAAGCTGATTGGACTACTGCTCAATGATTAGGCAGATGCGGCAACGGAGGTCCGATATGAGAGTTACAATGGATGTGGCCGGTGTGATAGCACAGAAGAAGGTTGGATTCCTGTTCTTGATAGTTCTAAAATCTGCATAGTTAGTGATTACTGAATTTGTGTGAACTGGGAGTTGTAAAGATAAGCATCTTGCATCTAATGCACAACAGGCATATGTTTTTTAATCTTCTCTGTCTCTGAACAAGAAATTGCAGTTCTAATATACTGTCTTGTCGGACTAAGCATTTTTAGTTCTGATTTTTCAGATAACGTGGAAACTGGAGGCCAGGGATGTGCGCATCGGCATGGATGGTCATGTACCATTCTGTTGTCTAGCATTGCCACGTTGTGGTCTTGCGGATCTTTCAGGTATCTCTCTGTTTGTGTTAATTTATTTGTGAATGAATTCAGATACGGGGGTGAAGAGATGAGGATACTAGCGTGGAAGTACCATTTGATGAGCAAAAGGCTGAGATGGACATCAAGAAAGTTCAGGTATATGTCTTGGATGATTGTTAAATCCTCAATTGGTTGGTCAGTTGTTATAATCAGAGTTTATCTACTATTTTAATCAGTGCTTTAATCAGTATTTGATCCATTTGTACAGGAGTATCAGTATTAGTGCTTGATCAGTTTTTTGGATTAGTGCTTGCTTGCAGTTTGGGCATAAACTTATTTTCATGTCGCTTTTGCAGGTTAATGATCTCTTTTAGATATTTTATTTGCCATTTTAACAAGCTATTCAGTGAATGTCACCCGATAAAATTATCTATTGCTTCGCGTCCCAATTCATTTTTTGTTCTGTTTACTATTTTCTGTAGACCTCCAAGGAATAGATATGAGTTATTATTTCTTCCTCCACTCAATTATATATATCATCAGCATCTACCCCATTCAACGACATCATATTTCTTGTCCTCGGTGAGTTTATTTCCTATGACTTTACTTACGTAATCAATTTGGAGGGCCATGCTGATCTTACAAGATCTTAACTCTTAGCATGTGCTGATGTGTATTTATTTCAAACAGTTTGATTTGTGCTAGAGTATGAGATATTTGAACTACCTCCCAAGAAGGGCTAACTCTTTTGCAGGAGGTAAATATAACATTTCCCATATTGTGTAAAAACTTGTTCAATTAGAGGCTGTTACTGACTACTGATGTCGGCAATAATAAATAAAAATGATACGTTATATGCTTCTTCTACTTTTCCTTGAGCAGATTCGTAGTTTGAGCACTTTTGAGCTATAGCTGGCATGCTATGGTGTATGCGCACTTACGAGCAGACCGCCACTTTGGTGAAATAACATTAAATAAGGTAAAATAACATTAGACGAGCATGTTTCCCACTTTGGTAAAAAATGATATTAAGCAAGTACGATTGTAGCGTCGATGGATTGTGCATAATTCAATAGTTTTTCTTACGCAGGGTGAGAGCTGATGATGTGGTAGCTAGTATTAAAACTCGAGAAGATCTTGATGTCATGAAGAATAACATCCTAGAGGCCTATGCTAATTTTACATGAAGGCCATATTTGTGCTTGTGCTTATACAATTTGTTTTTCTAGTAAAGTTGGTTTGCCTTTCATTGGTCATTGGCCTCGTATTGCCAGTTTGACTAATACTAGTTATTTGGTTCAATTATCAGTAGAGACCATAGTTGTTGTTACGAAGTTTACATGTAAAATAATAAGTGTATAATAGATATTGAAGAGTGAACAATCTTTGAGCTTATGTGGAATGAGTGCAGTTATGGATCCATTGTATGTATGAATGAATTCTCGATGTATAATTATATTTTTTAATTCGTAAAAACTTAGTAGTGACGGGTAACACAAAATGCTTGTCATTGGTAAAGAATATACTAGTGACTGGCAACAGGATTATGCCTGTCACTAGAACGTATTACCAGTAACGGGCTGACTGCCTGTCACTAGTAACATGTTACCAGTGACAGTATACTAGTGACGGGCACCTTGGCCGTCACTGGTGAGCCTAAAAGGCCCGTCACTGGTAAGCCTTTCTGTAGTAGTGTAAGAGTGAAAACTAGAGCGTTCTTGGCAAATGAAAAGCAAGGCAACTTCTCCAAAAGAAATTTGTTGGGGTCCAACCATTTATTTCAGCAAACAAACAAACTAAAATAACTAAGAAAACTAAAACAACTGACACTCCAAGAAAAACACATAGTGCATGAAGCAATAAAAATATAGTGTTTTGAAAGGTGACCTAATTTTTGCCGATGAAGAAGGGGTGCCTCGGGGGCATCCCCAAGCTTTGACGCTTGTACTTCTTGGATATTTCTTGGGGTGATGCATGGGCATCCCCGAGCTTGAGCTTTTGTCCATTCTTCAACTCATCTCATCATTCTCCAATTCCTACACTTGAAAACTTCCTTCATACAAAACTAAACACAATTCTATTAGCAACATTAGTGCAAGCATAACATATAATCAACCTCTATTTGCTTCAGATTTCAACACAAAACCACCACATATATAGCATATACTACTGTAGCAACTTCCCCAAAAGTTCCGTGATTAAAAGAACTCAAAAAGAAAGCGATAAAGCGGCAAACACAAATATTGGCAGAAATCTGTCAAAACTGAACAGTTGACAAAGGTCGAATTTTTGAGGGGTTTTATGTTGCTCAAATCAAAAAGTGTTCAACTAATGAAAGTTTGGAAATAACCTGGGGCATATGCACAAGAAATCGCAGGTCCAAAGGATATACAGAGAATTTTCACGAATTTTTACGGTGCAGCACCGAAAACTGTTTCAGGACAGCAACATCCCCAAATCTTACCTCACTCAAATTAGAGGCTTCTCTTGGCACAACAACGAAATAAAAAGGATAAGGAGCGGTTATTACAGTAGTAATAACTTCCAAGTCTCAAATAAAAGAAAAAGTACTAAAAATAAACAATGGGTTATCTCCCAAGAGTGCTTTTCTTTAACGCCTTTGAGCTAGGCGCAGTAATTTGCAAAGATGCTCATGTGGGCGCCATATAAGAGCTTGAGGCAAAGGCGCCATATAGGAACTTAAAGCAAAAGAGAGCATCAAAAAGCAGATATGAAAGACATTTAAATCTAAACCACTTCCTATGCATAGGAATCTTGTAAGAAAATAAATCAACGAGGCACATAGTAGCAAGCATGGATAGATAAAACAAGTGCCACTTCAAGATTTGCAACATAAAGAGGGGAAACTTAATATTGTTGAGATCCATCAAACCATATTTCCCTCTCTCATAATAACTTTCAGTAGCATCATGAATAGAACTAACAATATAACTATCACATAAAACATCCCTATCATGAGCCACATGCATAAAAGAATTAATACTCACCACAGGAACAATAGTAGTAGGAGCAGATTCAACATAATAATTATTCTCATCACCATAATCATCAAAAACAGGAGGCATATTGTAATCATAACTAATTTTCTCCTCAAAAGTAGGTGAACTGAAAATATTATACCCATCATCATAACCATCATAAACTAGAGGTTTAGTATCATCACAAGCTAAAGAACAGCTATTTCGCAAAGCATATTCTTCAAACATATCATCATAAGAAGGAACATCACATATGAGAGATAAAATATTATCAGAACAAACTTTCTCCACTAAAGCTGGGGAACTAAAAATATCATGCTTAACAAAACTAGCTTCCCCAAGCTTAGGCTTTTCTAAAACAATGTTCAAAGCATTCATACTAACAAAACTATTAGCATGCAAATTAAGCTGCAAAGGTTTTTCAATTTTCTCTTCAAACACTTCATATCTAAACTCAGGAAAAAGACTAAAGAACTCTTTGTTTTCCATTAAGCCTAACTAGTGAAAATAAAAACAAGAAACAAAAAGATGTAATTGCAGAATCTAAAGGAAATAACTTCGAGCACTCACCAGCAACTAAAAGACTTAGTAACCAAAGAATGTGAGTACTTTTTACCTTACCTCCCCGGCAACGGCGCTAGAAAAGAGGCTGCTGGTGCCAAGTTGACGCGTAGCAGACGGTCCTTGTGCGTGGTGAATAACCAGCCCGTTGGGAACCCCAAGAGGAAGGTGTGATGAGTATAGCAGCTAGTTTTCCCTCAGTTAAGAAACCAAGGTTTAATCGTTCTTGGAGAGGAGAGACAAACGACTGAAGGTGATGCTTGCTAGTTTGCGACAGCTTCAGACAACTTATATATGGCGCCTCGTCCAAGCTTTGCTTGCTAGCTGCAATGCGGAACCTGCACACAACACAACCAAGTACTTTGTTCCCAACTTGCGATGAGGTTGTCAATCTCACCGGTTTGCTTGAAACAAAGGTTATGAGCGTATCGAGTGGAAAACAATAGAGTATGCGAATAAAGTAAACAGTGCGAGTAAAGTAAACAGATGATAGCAATACGATGGAAATAGGACCGGGGTCCATAGTTCACTAGTGGTGTCTCTCCATAAGATAAATAACACATGCTGGGTAAACAAATTACAGTTGGGCAATTGATAGAATAAAGATAAACGTGATATGTCAAGAAGATCACTATGAGATTTACTCTGGGCATTACAACAAAATACATAGACCGTCATCCAACTGCATCTATGACTAATAATCCACTCACGGGGATATCGTCCGAACACCCCATGAGTATTAAGTTGCGAACAACGGATAATTGCATTAAGCAAAGTGTGTAATGTAAACAAAGCATATGCCCCTGAGCATATGAATGTTGTTTTCTCCCTAGTAGCAACAACACATCTACAACCTTAGAGGTTTCTGTCACTCCCCCAGGTTAAATAGAGGCATGAACCCACTATCGAGCATAAATACCCCCTCTTGGAGTCACGAGCAACTACTCGGCCAAGATAGCTACTAACAACGGAGAGCATGCAAGATCATAAACAACACAGAGATAACAAAAGATAATATTCAGTACATCAACTCAATCATAAACACCAATATTCATCGGATCCCAACAAACCAAACATGTAGAATTACATAACGGTGATCTCAATCATGTAGGGCAGCTCATGAGATCTAAACATGAAGCACATGGTGGAGAAGACAACCATCTAGCTACTGCTATGGACCCATAGTCCAAGGTAGACTACTCACTCATCGCTCCGGAGGCAAGCATGGCGATGAAGAAGACCTCTGGTGGCGATTCCCCTCTCCGGCAGGGTGCCGGGAAGAGCTTCTGGACCCTCCCTATCTTCGGGTCGACGGCGGCGGCGGATCGCGATGTGTTCTGGAAAAGTGATCGGGTACTTAGGGTTTTTCCGTCGGGGGGTCTTTATAGGCGAAGGGGCGATGTTAGAGGAGGGGCAAGGTGCCCTCACGCCAGGGTGGCGCGGCCCAGGCCCTGGCCACGCCAGCCCTGTGTGTGGGGCCCTGGTGGCCTCCCTCCTACTCTCCTTCGGATCTCTGGAAGCTTCCGGGTAAAATAAGACTTCAGGAACTTGTTTCGTCCAATTCCGAGAATATTTCCTGTGTATCACTTCTGAAACACAAAAATAGCAGAAAATAGGGAACTGGCACTGTGGCAACTTGTTAATAGGTTAGTTCCGGAAAATGCATAAAAGTGCCACGAAGTGTAACGAAACATTAGGCAAATGGTGTAAAAACAAGCATGGAGCATCAAAAATTATAGATACGTTGGAGACGTATCATTGGTTCCTGTGACCCATCGTATTTTTCCAGATCATGTGGTAACTTAAATCCTTTGGGTACTCGCGTTTTGCGAACCCTGTGGGTAAAGCATAGCGCGCCCATCTCTTTTTCGTCGTCTTCGTAGTTTTCTTCCCTCCATGCGTAACGTGAGTTATTTACCCTTGCTTGTGCTATTATGTTCCTTGCATCCTCCTTCCTCTTTTGGCATTTCTCGTCTTCTGAGGAGTCGCTAGTTTCGTCCCGCGAAGATTTGCGCTTGACCTCCTCTTTTTTTTCTTTCACTGCGGTGAGTCGACTTTTTCTCTGAAATATTTCCCTTTAGTTTTTCTTCTACTAACCCGAGGCTCTGTATCGCGGCTTGATGCATTTGTTCCCGTGGGTCACCAGGTTTTGGTTGCGTGGTTAGTAGGTATGCTTGCGCTGCTATCAATGCTGCTTCTGGTGTTTCTTGCATGAATTCTTCCTCCTCTTCTGGTTGGTTCGCGCTTGGGCTTCCCGTATAGCTTTCTTCCACTACGCGTGCTGTTGTCCTTCTATTGTGCTTTGGGTCTTTGTGCCTCTCCATGCTGGATTCTGATGAGTTGGTATATTCGCTCCAATATCCTTCACTTGGTGTGCTGTTGTAATCTGGGCTTCTCATAATCATATCTCTTTCCTGCCTTAGCTTTTTTCTGCGCTGGTGTAGCGCGTATTGGTACCCCATTAAAACTTCTCTCCTTGAATCTGCGGGTACATCAGTCCCACGGTTGACAGCTGTCATGATCATTCTCCACTCTCCAGCCGAAATATGCACTTTCTCCTTCTCTCTCTTGCCATTGCTTCTTATTTTGTCAACTTGCATGTCGACCTCCTTGTTGCCAGTGTGATTGTTTTCTTCCTCTGCTGCTTCAGTGATGATCACGCATAATTGGTGTACGCTCCTGGAGGTGCCGCTGCTTATGGTGGCGATGTCCCTTGATTTGTCCATTGCTTCTTCCACAATGGTCTCTTGCCCGATTTCATCGGGTTCCTCTAATTTTCCCTGCAAATTTTTTGTTGCTGCTAAGCTGACTGGCGAGTTTGCCCCGCTAGAAGAGCCTACAGACGATCCAGATGTTGCCATCCTCTCTGCTTTGCCCGCCGACAGAACTGATTTCGTCGGATCCGAAAGGCGGGTTGAACCCGAAGGTCTGATGTGGAAGCTTAGACTTCCGAACGTTAGTTCCATCTCTTGATTTTCATCGACTTCTGGGTTGCTATTGGCTAAAAGCGAAAAAGCCATCGAATTCATGATTCCAACGCCCAGAGTCCCCACGGTCGGCGCCAATTGACGAGGGTTAAACTCGACAAATGTCCTAGATGAAGGACTTAGGATCGGGGAGACAGGGCGTCGGATGAATTCGAAGCTAAACTCAGTCAAACAAGGTGGCTATCAAAGTAAACGTGGGTGTAGAACCTGGCTTGCTTTCAATCTGTCCCACACCATCCCTTCCTGGCCCCTTTATATAGGTGGCCAGGTCTCAAGGATCGGGTGGGATCCGATACAGATTACAACATCGACATACGATATGAACTCGTATTTCGACTAGTATTACAATTGGGCCTATCGTAACGGGCCTCAGGGGCACTCAACTAACGGGCTCTATTATCTATACCCTTGTCAGTACCATTGCACCCACTTAAAACAAGCGACGTGAGAGGATATACATGAATATTTGGGGTATAACATAAAATTCACATTCTGTTACACTTTCTTTGGTACAATAGCATGCATGTAGTAGACATTTAACTAATTTATAGATATATATTTTTTGACAAATTTATACCTTTATATTCATTGGTAATGAGGTTACATCAGTCAAAATGGGAGGTATAATAGAACTAGACGGATGATACGTCTCAAACGTATCTATAATTTTTGATGCTCCATGCTTGTTTTTACACCATTTGCGTAGTGTTTCGTTACACTTCGTGACATTTTTATGCATTTTCTGGAACTAACCTATTAACTAGATGCCACAGTGCCAGTTCCCTGTTTTCTACTGTTTTTGTGTTTCAGAAAAGTCACACAGGAAATATTCTCAGAATTGGACGAAACAAAAGCCAAACATCCAGAAATTTACCAAAGCATTCAGAGGACCAAAGAGGAGACGGAGAGGGGCCATGAGCCGGCCACACAGTAGGGCGGCGCGACCCAGGCCCTGGCTGCGCCCCCTATGTGTGAGGCCGCCTCGGTCCACTTCTGACGCTGCCCCTTCGCCTATAAAGACCCCCCGACGGGAAAAACCTAAGTACCCGATCAATTCTCCAGAAACACATCGCGATCCGCCGCCATCGTCGACCCGAGATCGGGAGGGTCCAGAAGCTCTTCCCGGCACCCTTCCAGAGAGGGAAATCGCCACCGGAGATCTTCTTCATCGCTATGCTTGCCTCCGGCGTGATGAGTGAGTAGTCTACCTTGGACTATGGGTCCATAGCAGTAGCTAGATGGTTATCTTCTCCACCATGTGCTTCATGTTTAGATCTCGTGAGCTGCTTTACATGATCGAGACTACCTTTATGTAATTCTACATGTTGTGTTTGTTGGGATCCGATGAATATTGGTGTTATGATTGAGTTGATGTGCTGAATATTATCTTATGTTATCTCTATGTTGTTTATGATCTTGCATGCTCTCCGTTGTTAGTAGCTATCTTGGCCGAGTAGATACTAGTGACTCCAAGAGGGGGTATTTATGCTCGATAGTTGGGTTCATGCCTCTATTTAATCTGGGGGAGTGACAGAAACCTCTAAGGTTGTAGATGTGCTGTTGCCACTAGGGAGAAAACAACATTCTTATGTCCAAGGGCATATGCTTTGTTTACGTTACACACTTTGCTTAATGCAATTATCTGTTGTTCGCAACTTAATATTCACGGGGTCCTCGGATGATTCCCCGTGGGTGGATTATTAGTCATAGATGCAGTTGGATGGCGGTCTATGTATTTTGTTGTAATGCCCAGAGTAAATCTCATAGTGATCCTCTCGACATATGCACGTTATCTTTATTCTATCAATTGACCAACTGTAATTTGTTTACCCAGCATGTTATTATTTATCTTATGGAGAGACACCACTTGTGAACTGTGGACCCTGGTCCAATTTCCTTTACATTGCTATCACCTGTTTACTTTACTCGCACTGTTTACTTTACTCGCACTGTTTACTTTTTCGCATACTACTATTACTTTCCACTCGATACGCTCGTTCCTTTGTTTATAGCAAACCAGTGAGATTGACAACCTCATCGTAAGTTGGGAGCAAAGTACTTGGTTGTGTTGTGTGCAGGTTCCACGTTGCTACTAGTTGAAGACGCGCTAACAAGATATCGTTAACGGCGCCCTTGTTGGAGTGTCGCGAAGCTAGCAAGCATCACCTTCTTGAGTTTGGCTTTTTCCTACTGGATTGACATACCTTGGTTTCATAACTGAGGGAAAACTTGCTGCTATATTCATCAAACCTTCTCTTGGGGTTTCCAACTGGCCGGTCATTTATATCATCAACTACACGCCAACAGTTTTCTGGCACCATTCAACACCGCGCCATCAGCGGATCGTCAATCCATATGCATGGGCAAATACCCTATCTATTCCAACAAGCTCATGAGCTACTAAATTGACTCTCTAGGTACATGTCAAACTATGTTTCGACAGACTCATGAGATAGACGGTAGCAGTACTCTAATATGGTATCATGCATAGTATGGCGGCTGGCCTTTGGCCCGCCGTATAGATTCCTAAAAAGAAGGAGTTAAGTATGGCCCTATTACAACCCATTGACACAGGTAGGATCAAACCATGTATTCAAGCTACTATTGCTTCCTCCATTAGCACATCATGTGCATATTCAAATTTGGCGATGAACGCAAGCATAAATTTTCATCCTTACCATGGATAATTGCTAATGTTGCTCCTTTAAGATTTTCCTCATCAAGAGAGGCATCGATATTGATTTTGACAAATTTAGCTAGGGTTTAGATCATGCCCCCTCTCGAGGCCTTGTCTTAGAAGAATTAGCGGCCTATAAGTTGGCAGTTAATGCACTAATCATTGGTGATTTCTTCTATACATACTATGCTTTCTTGCCATTAATGGCCCGTCTCTGTTTCCACCAAAGGTACCTATGCTAAATTGTGAAGGATTTCGCGGTAGGGATTCCAAAACCGATTGACCTGCTTTGTAAATCTCGTACACCTCAAATATTGTCAAATTGAGCCTGATCTATTGCAAAATAGCTTTGCACCGGTGATGCGGGCAGATAATCACCCAGTTGGGAACCCAAAGAGGAGGTATGATGAGCACAGTAGCAAGTCTTCCCTCAGTAAGAAACCAAGGTTTATCGAACCAGTAGGAAAAAGCCAAACTTCAGAAGGTGATGCCTGCTAGCTTCGCGATAGCTCCGGACAATTTATAGGGCGCCTCGTCCAGTGCTTTGCTTTGCGCCAGCAGCAACGTGAAACCTGCACACAACACAAACAAATACTTTGCTCCCAACTTACGATGAGGTTGTCAATCTCACCGGTTTGCTGTAAACAAAGGAATGAGTGTATCGAGTGGAAAGCAATAGTAATATGCGAGAAAGTAAACAATGCGAGTAAAAGTAAACAGTAATAGCAATATAAAGGAAATTGGACCGGGGTCCACAGTCCACTAGTGGTGTCTCTCCATAAGATAAATAACGACATGCTGGGTAAACAAATTACAATTGGGCAATTGATACAATAAAGATAACGTGCATATGTCAAGAGGATCACTATGAGATTTACTCTGGGCATTACAACAAGATACATAGACCGCCATCCAACTGCATCTATGACTAATAATCCACTCGCGGGGAATCATCTCAGGACCCCTTGAGTATTAAGTTGCGAACAACAGATAACTGCATTAAGCAAAGTGTGTAATGTAAACAAAGCGAATGTCCTTAGACACAAGAATGTTGTTTTCTCCCTAGTGTCAACAACATATCTACAACCTTAGAGGTTTCTGTCACTCCCCCAGATTAAATAGAGGCATGAACCCAACTATCGAGCATAAATACCCTCGCTTGGAGTCACTAGTATCTACTTGGCCAAGATAGCTACTAACAACGGAGAGCATGCAAGATCATAAACAACAAAGAGATAACATAAGATAAAATTCAGAACATCAACTTAATCATAACACCAATATTCATCGGATCCCAACAAACACAACATGTAGAATTACATAAAGATGATCTTGATCATGTAGGGCAGCTCACAAGATCTAAACATGAAGCACATGGTGGATAAGACAACCATCTAGCTACTACTATGGACCCATAGTCCAAGGTAGACTACTCACTCATCGCGCCGGAGGCAAGCATGGCGATGAAGAAGACCTCCGGTGGTGATTCCCCTCTCTGGTAGGATGCCGGGAAGAGCTTCTAGACCCTCCCGATCTCGGGTCAACGACGGCGGCGGATCACGATGTGTTTCTAGAAAATTGATCAGGGCTTTAGGTTTTTCTCGTCGGGGGGTCTTTATAGGCGAAGGGGCGGCGTCAGGAGGTGGGCCAGGTGGCCTCACCACTAGGGGGCGCGGGTTAGGGGCTGGCTGCGCCACCCTATGGTGTGGCTGGCCCGTGGCCCCCCTCCGTCTCCTCTTCGGTCTTCTGGAAGCTTCAGTAAATATTAGGAGGTTTGGCTTTTGTTTCGTCCAATTCCGAGAATATTTCCTGTGTAACTTTTCTAAAACACAAAAATAGCAGAAAATAGGGAACTGGCACTGTGGCATCTCGTTAATAGGTTAGTTCCAGAAAATGCATAAAAATGCCATGAAGTGTAACAAAACATAAAGCAGATGGTGTAAAAACAAGCATGGAGCATCAAAAATTATAGATACGTTTGAGACGTATCAAGCATCCCCAAGCTTAACTCCTCCTCATCCTCGAGTAGATAAGTGATAACAAAAGAATAGTTTTTGAGGTGACATGCACCATCACAATCTTGATCATCTATGTAAAGCATTGAGTGCTGAGATCAAAGAACTTAAAACATGGTCATGAAAGACATAATCTCAATAGAAGAAACTTAACAACCATGTTATAACATGAAAAAGAACACAAACGAAAGATCATGAAAAATGAAACAATGAAAGTCAAACATGTGTTCAAATCATATGGAAAAACATAGCAAATGGTTTTCAGCTTGTCCTTCATGGAATAGCAAAACATAAATGCATATGACACCTTCAAGTTTAAGAGGGCGACTAGATACAAATAATTTAAGAACAAGTAAAACCATAATCATGAGTCAATCAATGATTACTTTGGGACAATGCACATTAAACTCGGAATGACAACTATGCTCTCTTAGACGGTGCATAAAGGTAGAAGGTGGAGACTCAACATAAAAGTAAAAGAAAGGCCCTTCGCAGAGGGAAGCAGTGATTGCAAGTTTTATAAACCTTCAAAAATTATGGTACTTACTAGCTTTGAGCTCTCATTGCCCCCATCATAAGCATCTTGAATGGTTAAAGTTAATGCGAGTACAATTATGAAGCATATGCTTGACAAATCATAAGTTGAAAACCTCGTGTCCCGTGAAGTACGAATACCCAAACCTCATGCTACTTGACTTAGGGTCCCAAGCAAGCTCTTGTCATTGTAAGTATATGCGTATCATCGAGAACTGCCAACGGGGTACCTCCGTGCCCGATGACATGGAACACGCCCACATCAAAATAACAGGACAAACAGACAATGAACACCTCGGCATCTCTTTTATTTACCATTGGTATAGCTTTTTATTTTGAGATGCGTCGTCGAATGTTCACTATGGGCATGCTGTAAATTTCCACCATGAATTATGCATGGCTTAGATTAGTGGCCCAGGCGTTTCTCAACACATATAAAAACTCCATGATCCCGCAAGATTCCCAACTTGTTTCACATCGCGAGTATCCATAAACAAAAGATCACGATATCAACTCAAATGAAAGAAGTGCAATGTTGAAAGCTTACCCCATGACGGCATGGTTTGGCTAATTTCCAACTTACAACTTGCAAGCATAACAACTCAACATAAGAGAGCCACAATGTCAAAATTTTAAAAGCGAGAAAAGTAAAGTGTGCCATCAGATTCATGAGAGCTTTACTGACTAATTTTCACATAACACCAAAAAGAGTTTAATTTGAAGGATAGATAAAAGCAAGTCAAATGTACTTTGGAATAGCAAATTGCTAATATGTATGTATGGTGGACACATTGGAATAACTTGGTTTTTAGGAGTTGGATGCACGAGTAGAGCTCATACTCAGTACAAAATGAGGGCTAGCAAAAGACTGAGAGCGACCAACTAAGAGAGCAATAACGGCCATAATCATGCAATGCGACAAAACATCATTAAAAGAAGCATAAAGTGGCATCACAAGTCAAAAACCAAATGATCATAGAGGCTTTAGGCGACTTATTTTGTAGTCAACATGTGTAAGCATGCGCCAAGTCAACCCAATTAAAGCATCAAAGGAGAAAAACCAAATAAATGCTTCCACATAATAAAAACAACGCATTATTTTTTCAAAGGCTCATTAAGCAATCTCAGTCATTTGAGATAAGTCATGCTATAGCAAAAATCACTAAGTATACTATCAAAATGATATCAAGCACGACATGCAAAAGCCTAAGCCGCAGTCTACACAAGCTCCTTTTGTACCACTTATTTGCATGAAACTTTTTCTCTTTTCCAACACCATTCGAACCTTGTTAAATCAACTCTTTTGATGAATACCAACATGGACCATAGGTCAAAATACACCTTGATGCAAAGATAAAACAAGATCTGAACAAAAATCAAGGCGAAAAACGAAAGCTAAATGCAGTTCTAGAAAAAGAGAACACTCGTTGAACGATAAGAGTGAAAAACAGAGTGTTCTTGGCAAATAAAAACGAGTACATCTCCTCCAAAATAAATTTGTTGGGGTCCAACCATTTATTGCAGCAAACAAAACAAAACAAAACTGAAATCAAAAGTAAAAAAGCTCCAAGAAAAACGCATAGTGCATGAAGCAATAAAAATAGAGTGTTTTGAAAGGTGACCTGATTTTTGCCGATGAAGAAGGGGTGCCTCGGGGGCATCCCAAAGCTTTGACGCTTGCACCTCTTGGATATTTCTTGGGGTGCGTGGGCATCCCCAAGCCTGAGCTTTTATCCATTCTTCACCTCATCTCATCATTCTCCAATCCCTACACTTGAAAACTTCCTTCATACAAAACTCAACACAATTCTATTAGCAACATTAGCGTAAGCATAATAATGAATCAACCCTTTTTGGTTCAGGTTTCAACTCAAAAACACCACATATAAAGCATATACTAATGTATCAACTTCCCCAAAAGTTCCGTGATCAAAAGAACTCAAAAAGAAACCGATCGAGAGGCAAATACAAATAGTGGCAGAAATCTGTCAAAATAGAACAACTGACAAAGATCGATTTTTTTGAGGGTTTTCTGTTGCTCAATTCAAAAAGTGTAAAACTAATGAAAGTTTGGAAATAACCTGGGGCATATGCACAAGAAATCGCAGGTCAAAAAGATATTCTGAGAATTTTCACAAATTTTTACGGTGTAGCACCAAAATCTGTTTCAGGACAGCAACTTCCCCAAATCTTACCTCACTCAAATTAGAGGTTTCTCTTGGAACAACAACGAAATAAAAATGATAAGGAGAGGTTATTACAGTAGTAATAACTTCCAAGACTCAAATAAAAGAAAAATAACTGAAAGTAAAGCAATGGGTTATCTCCCAAGAGTGATTTTCTTTAACGCCTTTGAGCTAGGCGCAGAAAGTGCAAATCAAGTAATATCAAGCGATGAAGCATCAAGCTCATAATTTGCTCTAATAATAGAGTCAAAAATTAATTTCTTTCTCTTCCTAGGGAAGTGTTCCATACCTTTCTTGAGTAGAAAATGATATTTGATGGTGCCTTTCTTCATATCAATAATGGCACCTACAGTTCGAAGAAAGGGTCTTCCCAAAATAATAGGACACGAAGCATTGCATTCAACATCCATGACAAGGAAATCAATGAGAATAAGGTTATTGTTAACCATAATAAGAACATCATTAATCCATCCCAAAGGTTTCTTCTTAGCAACATCAGCAATAGGAACATCATAATAACACTTTTCAAGCGGTGATAAATCAAGCATATCATAAATCTTTCTAGGCATAATAGAAATACTAGCACCTAGATCACATAAAGCATGGCAATCAAAACCATTAACATGCATATCAATGATGGGTTCCCAACCATCTTCTAACTTCTTGGGAATAGAAGCCTTTTGTTTCAACTTTTCATCCCTAATTTGCATGAGAGCATTGGTAATATGCTTAGTAAAAGCAACATTTATAGAACTAGCATTGGGACTCAAAGCAAGCTTTTGCAAGAACAAAATAACTTCAGATATATTGTTCAGCCATCAACATCAAAATCATTAAAAGAAATAGAGCTATCATCTCCTACACTCCGAAAAATTTCATCACTCTTTTGAGAAAAAGTTTTTGCAGTTTTGGGCTTTTTAGTACAAGGAGTGGGAGTTTTCTCTACACTAATCAAAGTAAGAGGATTGCTAGCACTTGGAACAACATAGTTAGAGGTAGTAATAGTACATACCTTCATCTTTCTAGCCATCTCATCTTCTCTTTCCCACCTGGCATGCAATTCTGCTAACATCCTAACATTTTCATCAATTTTAACTTGGATGGCATTAGCAGTGGCAAAAGTATTGTTCTCCTTCACATCATTAGGCAACACTTTTAATTTCAGAAGTTCAACATCAAGAGCAAGGTTATCAACTTTAGAAGCAAGAATATCAATTTTGCCTAACTTTTCCTCAACAGACTTGTTAAAAGCAGTTTGCTTACCGATGAAGTCCTTGAGCATGACCTCGAGATCAGAGGGCGCGCCCCTAGTGTTGTTGGAGGAATTACCATAAGAGTTATCATAACCATTACCATTGGTAGAAGGATACGACCTATAATTGTTACTAGCAAAATTGTTCCTATAAGCATTGTTGTTAAAATTATTATTTCTAATGAAGTTTACATCAACATGCTCTTCTTGAGCAACCAAAGAGGCTAAAGGAACATTATTAGGATCAACATTAGCTCTATCATTAGAAAGCATAAGCATAATAGCATCAATCTTATCACTCAAGGAGGAGGTTTCCTTAACAGAATTTACCTTCTTACCTTGTGGAGCTCTCTCGGTGTGCCATTCAGAATAATTTACCATCATATTGTCGAGAAGCTTTGTTGCGGTGCCCAAGGTAAGGGACATAAAAATGCCTCCAGCAGCTGAATCCAATAGGTTTCTTGAAGAAAAATTCAGTCCTACATAAAAAGTTTGGACAATCATCCAAGTAGTCAGTCCATGAGTGGGACAATTCTTTATCATAGATTTCATTCTTTCCCAAGACTGAGCAACATGTTCATTATCAAACTGGCTAAACTTCATAATATCACTATGCAAAGCTATAATCTTAGCAGGAGGATAGTATTTTCCAATAAAAGCATCCTTACACTTAGCCCATGAATCAATACTATTTTTAGGCAAAGATAGCAACCAATCCTTAGCTTTTCCTCTTAAAGAGAAAGGAAACAACTTAAGCTTAATAATATCACCTTCTACATCCTTATATTTTTGCATCTCACATAGCTCAACAAAATTGTTGAGATGAGCTACAGCATCATCAGTACTAGCACTAGAAAATTGCTCTTTCATAACAAGGTTCAATAAAGCAGGCTTAATCTCAAAAAAATTTGCAGCAGGAGCAGGTGGCGCAATAGGAGTGCAGATAAAATCACTATTATTATTGCTAGTAAAATCACACAACTTGGTGTTCTCATGAGTACCCATTCTAGCAAAGCTAAAAGCAGACAAATAAAAATAACAACTACAAGGGAACTATTTTTTTTGTGTTTTTGATAAAACGATGCAAGCAAAAATAAAGTAAAGCAAAACAAAAACAAAGTAAAGATTGTGCGTGCGAGACTCCCCTTGCAGAAATCTTCTTTTTCCCCGGCAATGGCGCCAGAAAAAGTGCTTGATGCGGGCAGATAACCACCCAGTTGGGAACCTCAAGAGGAAGGTATGATGAGCACAGTAGCAAGTCTTCCCTCAGTAAGAAACCGAGGTTTATCAAACCAGTAGGAAAAAGGCAAACTTTAGAAGGTGATGCCTGCTAGCTTCGCGACAGCTCAGGGCAATTTATAGGGCGCCTCGTCTAGTGCTTTGCTTTGCGCCAGCAGCAACATGAAACCTGCACACAACACAAACAAATACTTTGCTCCCAACTTATGATGAGGTTGTCAATCTCATCGGTTTGCTGTAAACAAAGGAATGAGCGTATCGAGTGGAAAGCAATAGTAATATGCGAGAAAGTAAACAGTGCGAGTAAAAGTAAACAGTAATAGCAATATAAAGGAAATTGGACCGGGATCCACAGTTCACTAGTGGTGTCTCTCCATACGATAAATAAATACATGCTGGGTAAACAAATTACAGTTGGGCAATTGATAGAACAAAGATAACGTGCATATGTCAAGAGGATCACTATGAGATTTACTATGGGCATTACAACAAGATACATAGACCGCCATCCAACTGCATCTATGACTAATAATCCACTCATGGGGAATCATCCGAGGACCCCTTGAGTATTAAGTTGCGAACAACAAATAATTGCATTAAGCAAAGTGTGTAATATAAACAAAGCGAATGTCCTTAGACACAAGAATTTTGTTTTCTTCCTAGTGGCAACAACACATCTACAACCTTAGAGGTTTCTGTCACTCCCCCAGATTAAATAGAGGCATGAACCCAACTATCGAGCATAAATACCCCCACTTGGAGTCACTAGTATCTACTTGGCCAAGATAGCTACTAACAACGGAGAGCATGCAAGATCATAAACAACATAGAGATAACATAAGATAAAATTCAGAACATCAACTTAATCATAACACCAATATTCATCGGATCCCAACAAACACAACATGTATAATTACATAAAGATGATCTTGATCATGTTGGGCAGCTCACAAGATCTAAACATGAAGCACATGGTGGAGAAGACAACCATCTAGCTACTGCTATGGACCCATAGTCCAAGGTAGACTACTCACTCATCTCGCCGGAGGCAAGCATGGCGATGAAGAAGACCTCCGATGGCAATTCCCCTCTCCGGCAGGGTGCCAGAAAGAGCTTCTGGACCCTCCCGATCTCGGGTCGATGACAGCGGCGGATCAAGATGTGTTTCTAGAAAATTGATCAGGGCTTTAGGTTTTTCCCGTCGGGCGGTCTTTATAGGCGAAGGGGCGGCGTCAGGAGGTGGGCCAGGCGGCCTCACCACCAGGGGGCGCGGGCCAGGGGCTGGCCGCGCCACCCTATGGTGTGGCTGGCCCGTGGCCCCCCTCCGTCTCCTCTTCGATCTTCTGGAAGCTTCAATAAATATTAGGAGGTTTGGCTTTTGTTTCGTCCAATTCCGAGAATATTTCCTGTGTAACTTTTCTGAAACACAAAAACAGCAGAAAATAGGGAACTGACACAATGGCATCTCGTTAATAGGTTAGTTCCGGAAAATGCATAAAAATGCCATGAAGTGTAACAAAACATAAAGCAAATGGTGTAAAAACAAGCATGGAGCTTCAAAAATTATAGATACATTTGAGACGTATCAACCGGCACAATGGAAATGGAGGTGCTTCACATCTTCTCCTCCATTCAAGCAAACTTGGCACTATCCGCTTACCTTCACATGCCTGATGCTAGAATAGATTGATGCGGTAATGTATCTTGCATCATCCACCATTTAAATACACATTAGACAGGACTTTCAGCTTCCATATCACTTTCCACATTGGGTGAGAGTTCATCATCCGTGAGCCTTGACCAAGTTTCATGCGGTTTTCAAATTTAGGACTCCCCTTCAGCATAATACTCCAATTGAACAAAAAAGAGCCGTTCTTATTCAGGTTCCATACAACAGAGGCGGAGATTTCATAGTTGGTAAAAGGTATAACTTTGATTTAGTGTGCATCAAACAACCTGAATGTTTGATCTATTTCAGATCCTCGTCCCTTTAAGTTGTAACTAGGTCAATTAAATTTAGCGCTTTTGTTGTAAGATATTAACATCTAAACATCATCAACTCCAGGGGCGGAGCTGGAGCTTGAGTCACCCTGATGCACCATGCACTGTGGCATAAAAATTTTGAGCGATGATCTACTATATATAAGTATGGTTTATAGATTTTAACATAGGTAATATGACATAATAGAAGCCAACATATAAATATAAATAAACTAGTCTTTGAAAATCAAAATGCATAGAGCATTGATAAAGTAAAAAATACAATTACTTGGAAAATATGGCTTGCATATCTAAATTCCAAAATAGATCATCAAACCCAGGGCTCTATAACCCACAAGATAAAAAGTAGACTTAATATAAAGTGGAACATAGGTGAATGGCCAAAATTATAGTACTCAAGTAACTTAAATTTTCACATTACCTTTAAGCCATGAAATACTTACCCACTTGATAATTTATAACTTTCTTCATTTCTTCTTTCTCCATATAACAAATCCTCAAGAATTCATATAAGAAAATCATACATATACGTACACCGTGCATAAACCCTAGCCATACTTTTCATGAGATATCATTTATTAGTTGCAATTTTTGCAACAAAAATTTATCAACATGAGAAACTGAATCTGTAGAATTATGAAATATCGATTGATCGAGCACCGACCACCGAGATAAGGTGGACTATCGGAATCATGTACCAGGGTGAATGAAGTAAGATGGAAGGTGATCGGATCGGAGGAAATGCACACATGCTGCTTGCGCCTCGTCCCTACGTGTGCCAGCGTGCGTCGACCCAGAAGTTCTTGTTCGCCCCCGCCCTGCCCTTGCATCTGTGTGCAATGCTTGGTGACAAGGGATCAACCTCGGCAATGTCTATGGATGATGTACTTAGGATCAGGAGAAGGCGATGATAGAGATTCCGATAGCAAAATGGCACACGACGTACCCAGGTTCACGTCTCCGCGGTGGAGGCTCACTGCATCCTGCTAGCAATCTAGTATATGATCATAATGGTGTTTACAGGGAGCCGCCCTAGACGTTGTTGTGTATATCTAATGTATTGTCTGCTCTATCTAATATTGTGTGATATGATTTGTGTCTATAGGGGTGCCCCTGTCTTGCTTTATATATGCAACCAGGATAGGGTTTACAAGTATTCTAGTTGGACTCGTATACAAAGTCTTCATCTTGTACTCCAAGTCGATATTACGTGCGGGTCCAGCTTTTGTTGAGTCCTTGTGCTAATCGACCTCCATAGCGGGCCAAACCAGGTATACTAATCCGTGGGTACCCGAAGGGGATGCCCACGTTAGTAGCCCCAAGACTCTACTTGAGTGGCAGACTTGTGGCAAGTCTCTAAACTTTAATTCGTGTACCTGCAACATGAAACCAAAATTTTGTTCGAGTAAATACTAACCATCTTTTAAAATGTGTACCTGCCTTGGTTGGCTAATGCAATGGCCAAAATCGTAGGGTTCTTGAATTATTTTTCTGGTGCACAATCCGCTCTCCCGATGGGAGTAAATATCGAGTCCATGTTTCTGGTGTTTACCTCTGATAATGGACTCAAAGAATTTTTTCCTTGTTCTTCATTCATTGTCTTCATTAAGTAATTCTTCATCAGGTGCGCGATCAGCGCTCCCGATGGGAGTAGCCCCGAGGCTATGGTCGGGTACTTGTAGTCGATCATAGGCTCGGATTTTCTTCATCATCATCTCTCTTTTGTCGAATTCTTTCTCAAAATTGTCTTTTTATTGGGTGCGCGACTAGCGCTTCCGATGGTAGTAGCTGATGCATGTAAAATGCATATATGAACTTTGCACTTTATTACTGGATATTCCAACATATTTGCAACTTATAAGATGCTATGTTCATGTTTTCTAAACAATCCCCCCTATTTTGGTTCTAACTCTGTTTTGAGAAAAATATCTTTTTAGTGTTTTGGACTTTCCGGGAGCTTCGGGACTCCGAAAAGGGCAAGGTCAAAGAGCACGGTTCAGAATGTTTGAGACCAACGCTATGGGATAAAGATGGAGAATAGGAGCCCAACATGCTGCAAATGGGAAGCCCCCACGCGGTCAGATTCCCTAGCCGCATGGGGCATGCCCGTTTCCCCCTCGTGGCTCCAATACCGTCGATCTTCATCTCTGTGGCTTCGTCTTGACCTAAAACCTACTATAAAAAGGGTCCCCCTGTGGGTAGCGAGGGGGGCAGCAGAGAGATCAAAAACACCAAAATAGAGATTCTGCTGGCTGCCGCTAGAGAAGATTAGAGGGGGGAAACATCACCGAAATCACCACCGGAAGGCTCCTCCATCCCCCCTCCGGTGTCTCCATCAACACCACCATCAAGATCAGCATCATCTCCATCTCCGTTATCCACTTCATCCCCCTCATAGTTTGAGATTGTTCGAACCCTAGCTATTGTTTAAGTGCTATTCATATGTTTGTGATTAGCAACTTGCCATTGTTTTGTGGGGAGATCATATTTCCAGATTGTGTTGTATATCATTTACCTCTGATCATCATCATGGTGGCTTGTTGTGAGTAGTTCACCATGTTCTTGAGGGCATAGGATGAATTGACAATGATTATCATATAATATGTGTTGGTATTTTGTCTAGTTTTTATCTTTGTTTGTTGTTCTATGATGGTGATATGCGAACATTGATTGCGTATCACTTCACCTTTATGGGCTCATAGGGTAGCACCGTAGTTTCATGGAATGGGTAGGACTTGGGAGGATAGTAAGCCTAAAGTCTAATTCATGACGTTTCATTATGGGGGATTTATATCAGGGACCCTTGGAGTTTAAAGCTATGATGGGACTGTTGTCTTAATAATTCTTGTGTGCTCATTTGCATGGCCATGAGATCCATCATAAGGAGTTTAGTTCATTTATATGGCTGCACCTAATTAAGGCTCCATCCAATTAAGATTAAAACTTGACAAGATATGCATAGTGTTGTTTTAGAAATATTTATACCATGAAATCCATGCTGCCCTCGGGAACGTTTTCAACTTATCAGAACACACACTTGAGCTTGTCCTCTTGATGCATAGAGGATTGAGCTTTCTCTCTTTGAGAGCTTCTACTTGTCGCATTTTATTTTCAGCTTTTATTTAGTTGCAAACTCTACACCAAAAACCCCAAAACACTTGCATCTTTTAATCATTTTAGTTTGTCTAGTGCATAGATAATAAGGGCAGTGACACTCTATTTGAAAGGATAAATACTTATACCTTCTACTCCTCGTGGGATCGATACTAATACTTACACATTGAAGATTTCAATGATCCCCTATACTTGTGGGTATCAAGACTTTTTCTGGTGCCATTGTCGGGGAATCTAGCGCTTAAATTTTTATTCTTGTTTGCACTAGTTATTTGTTTACTTTTAGTTTTGCATCTTGCATTTGCACTTTCAGTTTGTTTTATATCCTGCAATCATCTAACCTTGGGGAGGTTTACTTCTTTGACTTGTTTGGTTGTGAGTTTGTTTCTAGTTTATTTTTCAGTTTTGCATTTAGTTTAGTTTTACTTTCAGTTTTATATATGAAAACACACAAAAAATAGAAAAATGGAAAATACCACAAATACTCGTGTTATGAGCATGAATACGGATATAAATGATGAATTGTTTAGGTACATGAATGCTTTTATTATTGCTAAGGAATTTAAAGAATCAAAGGAAGGGATAATACTATAAGGTTTCATGCCAGAAATAAATTATATTGCTAAGGAGTTGCTTTTACATCATGATATAACTTGTTGCTTTGAACAAAAAGATAAACACTTTGAATTTCATTGTAGGATCCATGAAGAATGTGTTATAGCATCTTACCATACTGGTGACTATGCTCATTTAGGGATGGAACAAGTAGAGGAATTTGTTACTTTTTTGGCATCTATTGAATTGCAAGCCTTCATTGATGAAAATAGAACTTGCCCTATAGCTAATAGATTTGAAAGAGAGATCACTTTTATTCTTGAATATTGCAAAATGAACTTCTCTCAAAATATTTATGTTGTTGACTATAATGAGAAGCTGAGGGGCAAGCTTGCCCGGGAGAGCACTGATGTTTTGCAGGTAGAGGAGGATAAGGACCTAAGCTTGGGGATGCCCGTGCAACCCTAAGAAATTGAAAATGATGAACAACCAGAGAATGAAGAGAAGGAACTTCCACCTTCACCACCCATGGATGAGGGTAACACTCAAGCTCAAGCTATTCTTGCTCATGAAACTAGTTACGTTGCTGATAGACTTTGCTTTTATGATTCTGATGATGAGGAGGAATATCAACCTATGCCTAATGAGAACAATATTGATAACAATTTTAAAGATGACGAGGAGTATGGTTTAGATGTGTTCTATGATAGTACTTTAGATGATGGTCCTGTTTGCTTGATGATCCTCCATGTTTAGAAATTGTTACTAATTTATGGGAGGATAAAGATGATATGCTTGCTATTTGTGACAATACTCTCACTCATGAGAGTCCTACTTTATTTTTGAACTCTCCTATTTACACCATAGAGGAGAAGTTATTATATGTTGAGAAGTACTTATGTGGGCTAAAATTATCTTGCACTAACAACCATTCCACCCACAACCATCATGTTTATGATGTTTCTTGCAATTATTTTGAGAGGGTAAATATGATAATAGCTCACATGATTGTATTAATAATCCTCTTTATGTTTCCAAGTTTGCAAAGTTGCACCAATCTAATAGTTGTTTTGTCAAATTTGTTTCCACTACTTGTAACTATTATGAGAGAGGAAGAAGGCCTTAACTTTATGTTTCTTTGTTATTTAAAATACAACCTACTAATCATTACATGCATTGGTTACCACAAAATTGCTGCTATTTATTCATCTATAAAATACCAATGCATAGGAAAGGAGTTAGAATTAAAAGTTAATGGTTTAATGTGTTGTGGTGTGCTCTTTTATGCTTTTATTTCCTATTTGGTTAGGGCACACCTTTATATTTTTAAAACATGCAAAATAGCTTTACCTACTGTTTTATAATAACTAGTTTAAGATTTTCACTAAATACAAAATTTTTGGGAAAGTAAATGAGAAAGATGAGTAATGTAGAAGTTGGGGTCGACCTTGAACATGTGTTGTTCATGCCAATCGAATCTTTGCAAAGTATCTATCATTAAAAATATTCTAAAGCTAAAGCAAAATAAAATAAAGTGGGTTTTACTACTGTAACATCACCTTTGTATCTTATTTTATCATCGTTGCGCCAAGAGTAACTCTTTCGAGAGGTAGGATCAAACAATAGTGATTTGCTGTCCAGAAAACAGATTCCTAAGTTTCACTATGAAAAATGTATAAAAACAGAGAAGTGGTATTTTGACTTGAGATTTTACGACAGCAATACTCAGGTATTATCACACATTTAATTAGTTTAAAGTTTTTTGATTTGAGCAACGTAAGTGCCTCTGAAAATTTGCTCTTTACGGACTGTCAAGTTTTTGACAGATTATGTCTTTATTTTGCGTTAGTCTCATTAGTTGTGTTTTGTGGGGTTCTTTTGTATCAAAGAGCAATACACAACCATAGTAACAGTAGCTAATGTTTAGATTCAACTCATAATATGTCCTTTATGTATCTACGAGGATTTAATTTATAGAGACACTAACCCCTCTAATCAAGTTTTATGATGAGTTATGTGTGGCGAATTTTTTTTTATATTGCACTTTTTTTTAGCATTATCAAAAGTAGTATTAATCTGAAGCTAATATCAGATTTAGGGCAGCGTCGAAACCGGCGCATGCGATTAGTAGGTATCGTATCCGCCGGATACGATTCATAGAAAACGAGGCAGCCTGTCGCATCCGCCGGGCGCGAGTGGAGGAGGAGGAGACACGTCGGCCGAGCAGAGAAAGGTATCGCGCCCGCCGGATAGGAAATGAAGATGTCGGATCCGGCGGTTCCGACAGGTCTGCATGCGGGATTGCTAACCGGTCGGCACCCCCCGCGCTGCACCCAGTCGCTCTCACTCGCCAGCTTCGCTCTCTTCCTCTCTCTTGCTGTTTCTCTTCTTCAGCTCAAACCTCCTCTCATTCTGAAATCTTATTTCTTCGATTCTGAGAGCATTTCTTAATCAAAATCAGTGAAATTTGTTGCAAGAAGTAGAGGATAGCCCGATCTACAAATGGGTTAGCTTTAGGAAAAATTTCATTGGTTCATTTCGTCGCATTTTGGTGTAGTTGGTGTTAGTTTTCCTGTAGCTGTTCATCTGTTCTTGATATTGTTCTTGTTGTTCTTGTGTTCTACAGGTTGATTTCGTAGCTGCAGAAGAGGTGTGACGTGAAGCTGTTGCAATGTGGTGATTTTCAAGCTTGAAGGGTAAAATGTTAATATCATATGGTGGTCGTGTATTTTTTGTTGATATAGTTTAGCGGTGTAGAGATATGGGCTTAATTATGGAGAAATAATTATGATACGTATAGTGGCATGTAGATATAGTTTGTGTAAATTTTTTTTGCAGGTGTTCTAGTGTTCTTGTTGTATTATGTAGCGTTGTTGATGTTGTTTTTGTATTCTCCAGGTTATAGTGTTCTTGTTGATTCCGGTGCGTTCGAAGTGGTGTGACGTGAGCAAGTTTAGAGGTGGTGATTCGCACGCTACGAGGGTAAAAATCTTATTCTCAAATGGTGGTACTGTAATTTTGTGTATATATATATTTTAGCACCTAGAAATTGGGCGGCGGATCAGATTGCTCGTTTTAACGGAGTCCGTGGAGACGTAGCATATCCGGATATAGATTCCACGCATGGGCCTAAATATGCTTGGTTGAGGGAGTATCAGGTATATTACTGCATTGTTATTTTATGCAATCTATTTCGAAATTCGGTTGCTCTGTAAATTCATATGTTTTCTCATTCTTATCTTTGCAGATATGGAAGTTTCAACAGACTACTGAAGAACGGATTACTTGGTCCTTGGAGGCGTATCTGCTGTGGTTGTTTGGGAAGATTATGTTCATAGAGAGTCACGGAGACACTATTTCTGCGGGTTTCATCCCTATTGCACTTGAGATTGCTAATGCAGTGACTCCGGATGATATTACACCGAGGAGTTGGGGTTCTGCCTTGCTAGCATGTATGTACAGAGCTATGTGTATTAGTTGCCGCAAGAGTAAGCCACGTTCTATGCTCCTTGGATGCCCACTTTTTCTTCAGCTATGGTCGTGGGAGAGATTTGCTATTGGACGCCCAGACATTAAAGTGAGTGACCCATTTCCTGCTGATGAGATGGTGGATCCTGATGAGATCGATAAGCCAACTATTGCTACACTTTGGACACGTCGAAAGGTACATGCGTAACGATATTATATTTATTTTGCATTGCTGAAATACGTGTTTCACAAATTAACTGTTAATTTTTACGTACAGAGACGGTTTGCCTTTGACCAGCTTAGGGGCTGCTACCAGTCAATTACCGAGGCATTTGATTTTTACCCCGGCGATGCGGTAATCTGGAACCCATATTCTCCTGCAAGTATCGCAGCTAGATATCCTGGTGGGCTTTCTTATTTGTGCACAAGAGATCACGAATACTGGCTTACAAAGTCCAAGATTGTGTTTGATATATTTGTGGAGGAGATGTCTCAACAGAGGGTTATGAGACAATTTAATCTTCTTCAGGATATAGTTCCACCTCCAGCGGATGAGCCCTTACTAGCAGAAATCCACGCGTAAGTACTGTTGACTGCTG
This sequence comes from Dactylis glomerata, assembly GCA_007115705.1. NCBI lineage: Eukaryota > Viridiplantae > Streptophyta > Magnoliopsida > Poales > Poaceae > Dactylis > Dactylis glomerata. Next base: position 7,722,799 of record QXEO01000734.1, read on the forward strand.
CTATTTTTTATAAGATACATACCTGCAGACTGCTGCTATTATGGTGATAATGTTATAATTTGTAATAACAGGTTAAAAAAGAAGGGCACAAATAGGGCCGTGGAGAAGTGGCTCACATTTGTTGGGAAATACATTAGAGAGTGGGAATATGCGCGGAATAATTTTTGGTCCTCAGATGTTCCATTCGATCCTGAACTCTTTGAGGAGTATTGTAGGAGGTACAACAGATGTACCCGCACATGTCTCACTAAGGCAAGAGACCCTAAGGGATATTTCGAACCAGCACTATGTGATATGTATGATGCAGGATCGTCGGCAGGCTCAAGAATACAAGCTGTAAGTTATTACAATTAAATGTTGATATGGTAAACTCTCTATTTTGTAGCTAATCGTACATATTATTTTTTGTTCAATTTTTGTAGGCCGGTGAGGTTCACGGCGCCGTTCATGATATTTACAACTTCACACGCTCTCAGTCTATGACGTCTCTAATTCCACGCCAACCTGTTGTCACCTTTCTGGGCAAGCTGGAGAAGAAGCTACGTTCTATTTACTCCACTCTCATTTGCCGTACTACTGATGATGTTCGTCAGAGAAGTGGACAAATGGACCCTCATACTTGGACGCCGCGTCCATCGCGGTTTTCAGAAGTGCCTACGCCTCCAGCCCCTCTCAGGCATGCACCACGTCCACGTCTTGATCCACAGGGGAGTATGAGGCCACCTTCTACTGTTGAGCCTAGACGTTCAGCTACGCGGCGCTCCACATCGAGACCGAGGCCACCTCCTCCTGATCAGGCTGGAGGTTCTACTTGGCAGCCTGATCCTTACCAGACTGGCGCTTCAGCTGGGCCTCAGCAGCAGCCTGCTCCTGATCAGGCTGGAGGTTCAGCTTGGCAGCATCAGCAACAGCCTGCTCCTGATCAGGCTGGAGGTTCAGCTTGGCAGCATCATCACCAGCCTGATCCTTACCAAGCTGGAGGTTCAGGCTATGTGCAGCAGCCGGAGTATGACTACATGAGCCAGCCGCAGTATGGAGGCATAGCGTCGCAGATTTTTGGTTATACTCCACAGATGGCCATGTCAGAAGGTACGTGTAGTTCACAGTTGTTTTATTTCTTAAGTTATACATAGCCGTAATTTCCTAATATATTTTCTTGCATTGCACGCTACAGCACAGGGAGGGACGTCGTCTATGCAGGGATCAACTTGGATGACTGATGACATCGATATTAACTCGGACCCTACGGGTGGTTATATGGCCTTGCTTACTACTCCTCCACCAGATCCCACACAGCAGTCACAGACTGACAACCAGGAGATCGAGAGCACTCAGTACTATCGAGCGGCCCCTAACAGGTATGGATGGACGACGCCTCCGCCACGAGGACCACCACGTGCTCCGCGCCGTCGATGATCTATGTGATCATCATATCTTTGTATCCTAATAATTTGTATACATATTCGTATTTGACATATATTTGTAAGCATGATCTAGGTCGAGAGCACAGCAGTCACGATTTATTTCCGACTGTTTTTTCCCGCTCGTTCTTTTCCGCCTATTATTTCCTGCTAGTTGTTTCCCGGCGCTTCAAATTAATGCAAATAGTAAGAACTTGTCTCAAACAGATGCCACTGTGGGGTGCGCTTAGCAGGTCAAGATAAATTCCATCCGCCGGATGGAATTGCATGCTCTGCCAGCTGCTAGCTGCGCCTCGCCAGCTAGTCGTATCCGCCGGATACGATTTGTTCTAATCGCGTCCGGCGGACGCAATGGTGTCCTAATTCTGATATTACCTCTAAATTAATGCTACTTTTGAAATTGCTTAAAAAAAGTGCAATAAAAAAAATTCGCTTATGTGTGAAGATAAATTTCAAGTGAAAGCGTTGAAGGTGATAAACAAATATCAAGAGGGACAAACACACAATCTTGGGAATGTTACCCCTGGTCTAACCCTACATATATATAATAAGTACAAGAATTCAAGCTTGGGGATGCCCAAGCCACCTCACTCCAACCATCTTGATTACCAAGTAAGTAAGCCTAGCTATATGGCTATAAAGAAAGTGCTTTATGGGAGGCAATCCGGTTGTTTTTGTTTTTTTATTTGTGTCCTAGTGCTGTATCAAGACTTATCTTTTTGTTTTTCTACTAGAGTTTTAATAAAGTGCCAAGTTTTACTCGTTTTGGATTGTTAAAGTTGCCAAAACATATGGAGCAGGAAATTACTGCACAGTTCTGCTCACCGTAAAAATTCTCTGGGTTTTTCTGTAGCTCCCATTGAGCTCCCCTTTTAACTGAAGTTGCAACTTTTCATCTTCTGAATGCTCGTAATTTTGCATAATTTTTGGACATGTTTAAGAAGGGTAAATAATTATGTTTTACTGCTACTATATTTTTGGACAGATTCTGTCTTATTTTGTTTTATGCATTCTTTGAGCTATCAAGCTAAAACTTTTTGATTCAGTTGACTTTTTGAGGGAGAGTAAAACATTATATACTTACTGGACAATCTTCATGCAATTTGCTTTGGGAATTACATGCGGCAAGCATCATGTTTTTCATACCTACTAATGTCACCCCATAGAAAAAGAGATGGGAGATATCTTTGTGTTGAAGTTTTTTCACAGGAAATAGAGGAACTGCTCCAAAAGCCAGTCAAGAATGGTGAAAACCGTAAGCTTGGAGATGTCAAGACCCCACTGGACTAAACACTCGGTTTGCACACGTCTACCTTTTGTTTTTCTATCAACGCATTTTTATCACATAAACTTGGAGCATCTTTATAGTATTGTTATAGTTTCTTTTTATTTAGTTTTATTTATCTTTGGGTGAGACCACCATGTTCATTTACATTATGAGAGAGGTACTGGAGGTTTGGTTTGATTTAAATTGGATGGATTAAAAGATATGGGATTGAGATCTAGGAGTTGATAATTAAGGTACATATGGTTGCATGCTTCATATGCTTTGAATGAGTTTTGATCTGCAAGTGGTTTATTAGGAGCTATCTTGTATTCATATTTTGATGCTTAATACTTGTTTACATTGTTTAACATGGATTGTTTAGCTCTATGGACACTTATGCATTCATGTAGTCTGTCAACTTTCTTCCTCTTGCTAGCCCAAAAATAAAAATCCAACAAGTCAAAAAGCTTGTTTTTCCAACACCTTTAGACCAAGTTATTCCAGTGAGTCCACCATATCTACCTATTAGCTTTGAAGCTATTCCAAGTATGTTTTTAATGTTTCATTGTTTTACTTAGCTTCCAAATATTAAAATGCTTATGAGTATATTTGTTATGAGAAAAGTGATCTTAAGGCTCCCACGAACTTGAATACACATTTTTTCTTGCACTTAATAAATCTGAATCATTGTGATTAAAATTATGAAGTTGTGATCTTGATAATGGTATCAATCTTATCACTCAAGGAAGAGGTTTCTTCAACAGAATTTACCTTCTTACCTTGTGGAGCTCTCTCGGTGTGCCACTCAGAATAATTTACCATCATATTATCAAGAAGCTTCGTTGCGGCGCCCAAGGTGATGGACATTGATGGTGCGATGTTGATGATGTAAATGACCGACCAGTTGGGAACCCCAAGAGAAGGTGTGATGAGCACAGCAGCAAGTTCTCCCTCAGTTATGAAACCAAGATAATCAATCCAGTAGGAGAGAGCCAAACTTAAGAAGGTGATGCTTGCTAGCTTCGCGGCACTCCGAATGGCGCCAGACAACTTGCTAGTACGTAGGAGCTTCTTCACCTAGCAGCAACATGAAACCTGCACACAACACAAACAAATACTTTGTTCCCAACTTACAATGAGGGTGTCAATCTCACCGGTTTGCTGTAAACAAAGGAATGAGCGTATCGAGTGGTAATTGGATAATAGTATGCAAGTAAAGTAAACAGTGCGAGTAAAGTAAAATGGTGTAACAATGTAAAGGAAATTGGACCGGGCTCCACAGTTCACTAGGGGTGTCTCTCCATAAGATAAAAAGCACATGTTGGGTAAACAAATTACAGTTGGGCAATTGATAGAGTAAAGATAACGTACATACATCACGAGGATCACGATGAGGCTTACTCTGGGCATTACGACAAAATACATAGACCGCCATCCAACTGCATCTATGACTAAAAATCCACTCGCGGGGAATCGTCCGAGGACCCCTTGAGTATTAAGTTGCGAACAACAGATAATCGCATTAAGCAAAGTGCGTAATGTAAACAAAGCAAATGTCCTTAGACACAAAAATGTTGTTTTCTCCCTAGTGGCAATGGCACATATACAACCTTAGAGGTTTCTGTCACTCCCCCAGATTAAATAGAGGCATGAACCCAACTATCGAGCATAAATACTCCCTCTTGGAGTTACTAGCATCTACTCGGCCAAGATAGCTACTAGCAACGGAAAGCATGCAAGATCATAAACAACATAGAGATAACATAAGATATAATTTCAGCACATCAACTTGACATAGTACCAATACTTATCGGATCCCAATAAACACAACATGTATGATTACATAAAGATGATCCTGATCATGTAGGGCAGCTCACAAGATCTAAACATGAAGCACATGGTGGAGAAGACAACCATCTAGCTACTGCTACGGACCCGTAGTCTAAGGTAGACTACTCACACATCACTCCAGAGATGACCATGGTGGTGTAGAAGGCCTCAGGCAGGGATTCCCCTCTCTGGCAGGGTGCCGGGAAGAGCTCCTGGATCCTCCCGACCTCGATTCGACGATGGCGACGGATTGCAGTATGTTTCTAGGAAAAAGCGATCCATCCCTTAGATTTTTCCCGACGAGGGGTCTTTATAGGCGAAGGGGCGTCGTCAGGAGGTGGACCAGGTGGTCTCACCATGGGTGGGCGCGGCCAGGGGCTGGGCCGCGCCCCCCTGTGGTGTGGCCAGCCTCTGGCCCCTATCCGTCTCATCTTCGGTCTTCTGGAAGCTTCGGTAAAAATAGGAGGTTCAGCTTTTGTTTTGTCCAATTCCGAGAATATTTCCTGTGTAACTTTTCTGAAACATAAAAACAGCAGAAAACAGGGAACTGGCACGGTGGCATCTTGTTAATAGGTTATTTCCGGAAAATGCATAAAAACGCCACGAAGTGTAACAAAACACAAAGCAAATGGTGTATAAACAAGCATGGAGCATCAAAAATTATAGATACGTTTGAGATGTATCAGACATAAAGGTAACTCCAGCAGCTGAATCCAAGAGATTTTTTAAAGAAAAATTTAGTCGTGCATAAAAGGTTTGGATAATCATTCAAGTAGTCAGTCCATGAGTGGGACAATTCTTTATCAAAGATTTCATTCTTTCCCAAGCTTGAGCAACATGTTCATTATCAAATTGTCTAAACTTCATAATATCACTTCTCAAAGATATAATCTTAGCATAAGGATAATATTTTCCAATAAAAGCATCTTTACGCTTAACCCAAGAATCAATACTATTTCTAGGCAAAGATAGCAACCAATTCTTAGCTTTTCCTCTTAAAGAGAAAGGAAACAACTTAAACTTAATAATATCACCATCTACATCCTTATACTTTTGCATCTCACATAGCTCAACAAAATTGTTGAGATGAGCTGCAGCATCATCAGTACTAGCACCAGAAAATTACTTTTTCATAACAAAATTCAACAAAGTAGGTTTAATCTCATAAAAATTTGCCTCAGGAGTAGGTGTCACAATAGGAGTGCAGATAAAATCATTGTAATTGGTGCTAGTAAATTCACACAACTTGGTGTTCTCAGGAGTACCCATTCTAGCAAGACTAAAAGCAGACAAGAAAAAATAACAACTATAAAGGAACTAATTTTTTTGTATTTTTGATAAAAAGATGCAAATAAAAATAAAGTAAATAAAGTAAGCAAAACAATAATAAAGTAAAAAGATTGGAAGTGAGAGACTCCCCTTGCAGAAATCATCTTTCTCCCCGGCAATGGCACCAGAAAAATGCTTGATGGTGCGTGGTAGGCACCCAGTTGGGAACCCCAAGAGGAAGGTATGATGAGCACAGTAGCAAGTTTCCCTCGGTTATGAAACCAAGGTTTATCGAACCATTAGGAGAAAAAACCAACTTCCGAAGGTTGACGCTAGCTGGCTTGGCGACTGCTCTAGACAATTTATAAATGGCGCCTTATCTGGGGCATAGCTTTGCACCAGCAGCAACGTGGAACCTGCACACAACACAACCAAAGTACTTTGCCCCAACTAGCAGTGAGGTTGTCAATCTCACCGGTTTGCTATAAACACAGGATTAAATATATCATGTGGTAAAAGATATTTGTTTGCAAGAAAGTAAATAATGCATGTAAAAGTAAACGGTAATATGAATGTAAAAGAATGGACCGGGGTCCACAGTTCATTAGAGGTGTCTCTCCATAAAGATAAATAACATGCTGGGTAAACAAATTACAGTTGGGAAATTGACAGAATAAAGAATGCAAACAATACATGTACATGTCATGAGGATCACTATGAGATTCACTTGGGCATTTCAACATAATACATAGACCATAATCCAACTGCATCTATGACTAATAATCCACCCGCCGGATATCATCCGAATAACCGTTAGGTATTAAGTTGCAAGCAACAGATTACCGCCTTAAGAAAAGTGTGTAATGTAAACAATACAAATGTCCTTGAACACAAGATTGTTGTTTTTTCCCTGGTAGCAACAACACATCTACAACTCTAGAGGTTGTTGTCACTCCCCCAAGTTACCAGAGGCATGAACCCACTATCGAGCATAAATACTCCCTCTTGGAGTCACTAGCATCTACTTGGCCAAGATATCTACTAGCAACAGAGAGTATGCAAGATCATAAACAACATAGAGATGATAAATCAATAAATCAACTTGACATAATACTCAATATTCATTGGATCCCAACAAACACAACATGTAGAATTACATAACGATGATCTTGATCATGATAGGCAGCTCACAAGATCTAAACATGAAGCACATGGAGGAGAAGACATCCATCTAGCTACTGCTATGGACCCGTAGTCCAAGGTAGACTACTCACACATCACTCTGAAGGCAGGCATGGTGATGAAGAAGGCCTCCGGTGGTGATTCCCCTTTCCGACAGGGTGCCGGGAAGAGCTTCTGGACCCTTCCGATCTCACGTCGACGGTGGCAGCGGCTTGCATTATGTTTTTTGGAAAAGAGTTTGGGCCTTTAGGGTTTTCTCGTTGAGGAGAATATATAGGCGGAAGGGCGATGTCAGGGGGTGGACCATGGGCCCACACCATAGCCTGGCGTGGCCAGGGGATGGCCCGCGCCATGGCATGGTGCGGCTGCCCTCTGGCACCCCTCTGTGGCTCCGTCTCTGCTTTGGACTCCGTCTCGTGTCGGAAAAAATAGGAACTTCAGCTTTTGTTTCGTCCAATTCCGAGAATATTTCCTGTGTAACTTTTCTGAAACACAAAAATAGCAGAAAACAGGGAACTGGCACTGTGGCATCTTGTTAATAGGTTAGTTCCGGAAAATGCATAAAAATGCCACGAAGTGTAACAAAACACAAAGCAAATGGTGCATAAACAAGCATGGAGCATCAAAAACTATAGATACGTTTGAGACGTATCACATTACAGTAGTAATAACTTCAAAGACTCAACAAAAAGAAAAAGTAATAAAAAGAAAATATTGGGTTATCTCCCAAGAGTGTTTTTCTTTAATGCCTTTGAGCTAGGCGCAAAAAGTGAGAATCAAGTATTTTCAAATGAGAGAGCATCAACATCATAATTTGCTCTAAGAATAGAATCAAAAGGTAACTTATTTCTCTTTATAAGAAGTGTTCCATACCTTTCTTGAGTGGGAATTGATATTTAATGGTGCCTTCTTTCATATCAATAATAGCACCAATAGTTCTAAGAAAAGGTCTTCCCAAAATAATAGGACAAGAAGCATTGCATTCAATATCCAAAACAAGGAAATCATCGGGAACAAGGTTATTGTTAACCATAATAAGAACATCATTAATCCTCCTGATGGCTTGTAAGTAAAGCTCGTTGGGAACCCCAAGAGGAAGGTATGATGAGCACAACAGCAAGTCTTCCCTCAGTTGTGAAACCAAGGTTTAATCGAACCAGTAGGAGAAAGCCAAACTTGAGAAGGCGATGCTTGCTAGCTCCGTGACACTCCGGACAAGGGCGCCAGATCAACTGCTTGTCGGCGTGTAGCTTTTCACTAGCAGCAACGTGAAATCTACACACAACACAACCAAGAACTTTGCTCCCAACTTACGATGAGGTTGTCAATCTCACCGGTTTGCTGTAAACAAAGGATTGAGCGTATCGAGTGGTAATAGGATAATAGTATGCAAGAAAGTAAACAGTGCGAGTAAAAGTAAAATGGTATAGCAATGTAAAGGAAATTGGACCGGGGTCCACAGTTCACTAGTGGTGTCTCTCCATAAGATAAATAACACATATTGGGTAAACAAATTACAGTTGGGCAATTGATAGAGTAAAGATAACGTACATATGTCATGAGGATCACTATGAGATTCACTCTAGGCATTACGACAAAATACATAGACCGCCATCCAACTGCATCTATGACTAAAAATCCACTCGCGGGGAATCATCCGAGGACCCCTTGAGTATTAAGTTGCGAACAACAGATAATTGCATTAAGCAAAGTGCGTAATGTAAACAAAGCAAATGTCCTTGGACACAAGAATGTTGTTTTCTCCCTAGTGGCAACAACATATCTACAACCTTAGAGGTTTCTGTCACTCCCCCAGATTAAATAGAGGCATGAACCCAACTATCGAGCATAAATACTCCCTCTTGGAGTTACTAGCATCTACTCAGCCAAGATAGCTACTAGCAATGGAAAACATGCAAGATCATAAACAACATGGAGATAACATAAAGATATATATTCAGCACATCAACTTAACATAGTACCAATACTCATCGGATCCCAACAAACACAACATGTATGATTACATAAAGATGATCCTGATCATGTAGGGTGGCTCACAAGATCTAAACATGAAGCACATGGTGGAGGAGACAACCATCTAGCTACTGCTATGGACCCGTAGTCCAAGGTAGACTATTCACACATCACTCTGGAGGCGACCATGGTGGTGTAGAAGGCCTCCGGCAGGGTGCCGAGAAGAGCTCCTGGATCCTCCCGATCTCGCGACAGCGACGATGGCGGCTTGCAGTATGTTTCGTGGAAAAGAGATCTGCCCCTTAGGTTTTTCCCGTCGAGGGGAACTTATAGGCGAAAGGGCATCGTCAGAGGTGGGGCCAGCTGGCCTCACCATAGGGCAGCGCGACCAGGGGCTGGGCCGTGCCCCCTGGTGGTGAGCCTGGCTCTTGGCCCCCCTCCATCTCATCTTTGGTCTTCGCGAAGCTTCGGTAAAAATAGGAGGTTCGGCTTTTGTTTCGTCCAATTCTGAGAATATAATCTGTGTAACTTTTCTGAAACACAAAAACAGCAGAAAACAGGGAACTGGCACTATGGCATCTTGTTAATAGGTTAGTTCCGGAAAATGCATAAAAACGCAACGAAGTGTAACAAAACTCAAAGCAAATGGTGTATGAACAAGCATGGAGCATAAAAAATTATAGATACGTTTGAGACGTATCAAGCATCCCCAAGCTTAACTCCTGCTTGTCCTCGAGTAGGTAAGTGATAACAAAAGAATAATTTTTGAGGTGACATGCACCATTACAATCTTGATCATCTATGTAAGCATTGAGTGCTGGGATCAAAGAACTTAAAACATGGGCATAAAAGACATAATCTTGACAATAAGAACATAGCAACCATGTTATAACATGAAAAGAAACACAAACAAAAGATCATGAATAATGAAACAACGAAAGTTAAACGTGTGTTCAAATCATATGGAAAAACATAGCAAATGGTTTTCAGCTTGTCCTTCATGGAATAGCAAAACATAAATGCATAGGACACCTTCAAGTTTAAGAGGGCAACTAAATACAAATAATTTAAGAACAAGTGGAACTATAATCATGGATCAATCAATGATAAACTTTGGGACTATGCACATTAAACTCAGAATGGCAACTATGCTCTCTTAGACGGTGCATAAAGGTAGAGGGTGGAGACTCAACATAAAAGTAAAAGAAAGACCCTTCGCAGAGGGAAGTAGTGATTAAACATGTGCTAGAGCTTTTCATTTGTAAAACAGAGAGATAAAAATTGGTTTTGAGAGGTGGTTGTCTTTGTCAACGACTGGCAATGGGGTTCTTACTATCTTCCATACAAAAATGAAGCAAGTTTTTGAGAGAGATTGACACTTTGGTGCTCTTTTATAAAGCTTGGCACTCCTCCCCACCTTTATCCTATCTCAAACCATGGCTAACCGATTCCATCGAGTGCCCACCAACATTCACATACCATGGAGGAGTGCCTTTTTTTTCTCTTTTTTTCTTTTCTTTTTGGAATAAGATAATATGGAAGATAGCAAATCCGACCACTACGTCCCCATGAGCTGAAAACAGTGTCACAAAACGAGAAGTGTTCTGAAGTTTTTTTTTGAAAGGTAGCACATGAAAATTTACTTGGAATGGCTTACAAATACCATGCATAGAAATTTATAGTGGACACAATGGAATACTTGGTTTTTGGGAGTTGGATGCACGAGTAGAGCTCATACTCAGTACAAAATGAGGGCTAGCAAAAGACTGGGAGCGACCAACTAAGAGAGCAAAAACGGCCATAATCATGCATAGCAACAAAACATCATTAAGAGAAGCATAAAATGGCATCACAAGTCAAAAACCAAATTATCATAGAGGCTTATGGCGACTTTGTAAGAGTCAAACATGTTGTAAGCATGCATCAAGTCAACCCAAATAAAGCATCAAAGGAGAAAACCAAATAAATGCTTCCACATAATAAGAATAACGCATGATTTTTTCAAAGGCTCATTAAGCAATCTCAGTCATTTGAGACAAGTCATGCTACATCAAAAATCACTAAGAATACTATTAAAACTACATCAAGCATGGCATGAAAAAGTCTAAGCCGCAGTCTAAACAAGCTCCTTTTTGTACCACTTTTTGCATGAAACTTTTTCTCTTTTCTAACACCATTCAAACCTTTTTAAAACAACTCTTTTTAGATGAATACCAACATAGACCAGAGGTCCAAATACACCTTGATGCAAAGATAAAACAAGATCTGAACAAAAATCAAGGTGAAAAACGAAAGCTAAACGCAGTTCTAGAAAAAGAGAACACTCGTTGAACGATAAGAGTGAAAAACAAAGTGTTCTTGGCAAATGAAAAACGAGTACATATCCTCCAAAAGAAATATGTTGGGGTCCAACCATTTATTGCAGCAAACAAAAAAAAGAAAACTGAAAGCAAAAGTAAAGACGCTCCAAGAAAAACGCATAGTGCATGAAGCAATAAAAATATAGTGTTTTGAAAGGTGACCTAATTTTTGCCGATGAAGAAGGGGTGCCTCGGGGGCATCCCCAAGCTTTGACACTTGTGCCTCTTGGATATTTCTTGGGGTGACATGGGTATCCCCAAGCTTGAGCTTTTGTCCATTCTTCATCTCATCTCATCATTCTCCAATCCCTACACTTGAAAACTTCCTTCATACAAAACTTAACACAATTCTATTAGCAACGTTAGCATAAACATAAGAGTAAATCAACCCTTTTTGGTTTAGGTTTCAACTAAAAAACACCACATATAAAGCATATACTACTGTATCAACTTCCCCAAAAGTTCCGTAATCAAAATAACTAAAAAAGATAGCGATCGAGAGGCAAACACAAATAGTGGCAGAAATCTGTCAAAACAGAACAACTGACAAAGGTCAATTTTTTTGAGGACCTTCTGTTGCTCAAATCGAAAAGTGCAAACTAATGAAAGTTTGGATAACCTGGGGCATATCCACAAGAAATCGCAGGTCAAAAAGATATTCTGAGAATTTTCACGAATTTTTACGGTGCAGCACCGAAATCTGTTTCAGGACAGCAACTTCCCCAAATCTTACCTCACTCAAATTAGAGGTTCTTCTTGGCACAACAACGAAATAAAAATGATAATGAGCGGTTATCACAGTAGTAATAACTTCCAAGACTCAAATAAAAGAAAAAGTACTGAAAAGAAAACAATGGGTTATCTCCCAAGAGTGCTTTTCTTTAACGCCTTTGAGCTAGGCGCAGAAAGTGCAAATCAAGTAATATCAAATGATGCATTAAGATCAATTGCAGAAGTCTTTTCGACAAGGCATTGTATTGCATCCAAATAAGTTTTTTAAGACCCCTTGTCAACACGCTTTGGTTCACTCATTTCATTAAAAAGGTTTTTAGGACAAATCCAATCAAAATTATTTTCCAAAGCCTCATGCAATCCTAAGAGTTTGCTAGGTATTGGTACTTTGATTTCTTCATTGTTTGTACCAAGAACATTAACAGGCGAGCCAAGCATATTAAAATGCTAAAAAACTTTCCTAGCTTCAATAGCAACATCTCTAAATTGTCTACGCAAAGTCTCCAAAATAAAATCTTTCTTTTCGGAGTCTTCGATATCATGAAGGTTAAGGAACATTTGTTGCATAAAAGGATTAAGGTTAACAAACCTAGCCTCCAACATGTGAACTAAATAAGCAGGAGCAACTTCATAACTAGAAGCAAGCTCAGCCAAAGATCTATCCTCAACATCTTTATGCATACTAATATGATTAAAGAACTCCTCAATGTTACCTTTCCCAATAATAGAACCACTACCTACTGAGAGGTCCTCCAAAACATACTTAGGGAACAACATAATGAACTACGAGTAATAAAGTAACAACTATAAAGGAAACTATTTTTTTTGTATTTTTGATAAAACGACGCAAGTAAAATAAAGTAAAGCAAAACAAAAACAAAGTAAAAGATTGTGTGTGCGAGACTCCCCTTGCATAAGTCTTCTTCCTCCCTGACAACGGCGCCAGAAAACTCATTGATGGCTTGTAAGTAAAGCTCGTTGGGAACCCCAAGAGGAAGGTATGATGAGCACGGCAGCAAGTCTTCCCTTAGTTGTGAAACCAAGGTTTAATCAAACCAGTAGGAGAACTTCAGAAGGTGATGCTTGCTAGCTTCGTGACACTCCGAACAAGGGTGCCAGATCAACTGCTTGTCGGCGTGTAGCTTTTCACCAGCAGCAACATGAAATCTGCACACAACACAACCAAGAACTTTGCTCCCAACTTACGATGAGGTTGTCAATCTCACCGGTTTGCTGTAAACAAAGGATTGAGCGTATCGAGTGGTAATAGGATAATAGTATGCGAGAAAGTAAACAGTGCAAGTAAAAGTAAAACGGTATAGCAATGTAAAGGAAATTGGACCGGGGTCCACAGTTCACTAGTGGTGTCTCTCCATAAGATAAATAACACATACTGGGTAAATAAATTACAGTTGGGCAATTGATAGAGTAAAGATAACGTACATATGTCATGAGGATCACTATGAGATTCACTCTGGGAATTACGACAAAATACATAGACCACCATCCAACTGCATCTATGACTAAAAATCCACTCGCGGGGAATCATCCGAGGACCCCTTGAGTATTAAGTTGCGAACAACAGATAATTGCATTAAGCAAAGTGCGTAATATAAACAAAGCAAATGTCCTTGGACACAGGAATGTTATTTTCACCCTAGTGGCAACAACACATCTACAACCTTAGAGGTTTCTGTCACTCCCCCAGATTAAATAGAGAAATGAACCCAACTATCGAGCATAAATACTCCCTCTTGGAGTTACTAGCATCTACTCGGCCAAGATAGCTACTAGCAACGGAAAGCATGCAAGATCATAAACAACATAGAGATAACATAAAGATATATATTCACCACATCAACTTAACATAGTACCAATACTCATCGGATCCCAACAAACACAACATGTATGATTATATAAAGATGATCCTAATCATGTAGGGCAGCTCACAAGATCTAAACATCAAGCACATGGTGGAGGAGACAACCATCTAGCTACTGCTATGGACCCGTAGTCCAAGGTAGACTACTCACACATCACTCCGGAGGCGACCATGGTGGTGTAGAAGGCCTCCAGCAGGGATTCCCCTCTCCGGCAGGGTGCCGGGAAGAGCACCTAGATCCTCCTGATCTCGTGACGACGACGGCGGTGGCTTGCAGTATGTTTCATGGAAAAGAGATCCGTTCCTTAGGTTTTTCCCGTCGAGGGGAACTTATAGGCGAAAGAGCATCGTCAGAGGTGGGGCCAGCTGGCCTCACCATAGGGCGGTGCGGCCAGGGGCTGGGCCGCGTCTCCTGGTGGTGAGCCTGGCTCCTGGCCCACCTCCGTCTCATCTTTGGTCTTCGTGAAGCTTCAGTAAAAATAGGAGGTCCGGCTTTTGTTTTGTCCAATTCTGAGAATATTTTCTGTGTAACTTTTCTGAAACACAAAAATAGTAGAAAACAGGGAACTGGCACTGTGGCATCTTGTTAATAGGTTAGTTTCGGAAAATGCATAAAAATGCCATGAAGTGTAACAAAACTCAAAGCAAATGGTGTATAAACAAGCATGGAGCATCAAAAATTATAGATACGTTTGAGACGTATCACCTCCTCAAAGGTTTCTTCTTAGCAACATCAGCAAGAGGAACATCAAAATAACAATTTTCTAATGGTGGTAAACCAAGCATATCATAAATTTTTCTAGGCATAACAGAAATACTTGCACCAAGATCACATAAAGCATTACAATCAAAATCATTCACATTCATCTTAATAATGGGCTCCCAACCATCTTACAGCTTTCTAGGAATAGAAACTTTTCGTTTCAACTTTTCCTCTCTAATTTGCATGAGAGCATTAGTAATATGCTTTGTAAAAGCCACATTCATAGAACTAGCATTAGGACTTCTAGCAAGCTTTTGCAAGAACAAAATTACTTCAGAAATATTGCAACCATCAACATCAAAATCATTACTATCAAAAGTAGTAGAACTATCATCTCCCATACTCCGAAAAATTTCAGCACTTTTATTATAAATTTTTTTTGTAGTTTTAGGCAATTTAGCACAAGGAGTAGGGATTTTCTCTACACCAATCAAACTAGGAGGTGTGCTAGCATTTGAAAGAACATCACTAGTGGTGGTAATAGTACAAATCTTAGTCATATTTCTAGCAATCTCATCTTCTCTTTCTCACCTAGCATGCAATTCTGCTAACATCCTAACATTATTATCAATCTTAACCTGAATGGAATTCAAAGTCTTGCTTTCTATCACATCATGAGGCAAAACCTTTAGTTTCAAAAGTTCAACATCAAGAGCAAGGCTATCAACTTTAGAAGCAGGAACATCAATTTTACCAAACTTTTCCTCAACAGACTTATTAAAAGCAGTTTGTTTACTAATGAAGTCCTTGAGCATGACTTCAAGATCAGAGGGCGCGCTCCTATTGTTGTTGGAGGAACTACCATAAAAATTACCATAACCATTACCATTGGTGGAAGGATACGTCCTATAATTGTTGCTACCAAAATTGTTCCTATACGCAATATTGTTGAAATTATTATTTCTAATGAAGTTCACATCAACATGCTCTTCTTGAGCAACCAAAGAGGCTAAAGAGACATTGTTAGGATCAACATGCACCCTATCATTAACAAGCATAGCCATAATGGTGTCAATCTTATCACTCAAGGAAGAGGTTTCCTCAACAGAATTTACCTTCTTACCTTGTGGAGCTCTCTCGGTGTGCCATTCAGAATAATTTACCATCATATTATCAAGGAGCTTTGTTGCGGCGCCCAAGGTGATGGACATAAAAGTACCTCCAGCAGCTGAATCCAGAAAGTTTCTTGAAAAAATATTTAGTCCTACATAAAAGGTTTGGATAATCATCCAAGTAGTCAGTCCATGAGTGGGACAATTCTTTATCAAAGATTTCATTCTTTCCCAAGCTTGAGCAACATGTTCATTATCAAACTTTTTAAACTTCATAATGTCACTTCTCGAAGATATAATCTTAGCAGGAGGATAATATTTTCCAATAAAAGCATCCTTGCACTTAACCCAAGAATCAATACTATTTCTAGGCAAAGATAGCAACCAATCCTTAGCTCTCCCTCTCAAAGAGAAAGGAAACAACTTAAGCTTAATAATATCTCCATCTACATCCTTATACTTTTGCATCTCACATAGCTCAACAAAATTGTTGAGATGAGCACCATCATCATCAGTACTAACACAAAAAAATTGCTCTTTCATAACAAGATTCAACAAAGCAGGTTTAATCTCATCAAAATTTGCCTCAGGAGCAGGTGGCGCAATAGGAGTGCAGATGAAATCATTGTTGTTTGTGCTAGTAAAGTCACACAACTTGGTGTTCTCAGGAGTACTCATTCTAGCAAGACTAAAACAGATAAACAAAAATAACGACTATAAAAGGAACTATTTTTTTGTATTTTTGATAAAAATATGCAAACAAAAATAAAGTAAAGAAACTAAGCAAAACAATAACAAAGTAAAAAGATTGGAAGTGAGAGACTCCCCTTGCAGAAATCCTCTTTCTCCCCAGCAACGGTGCCAGAAAAAGTCTTAATGTCTCACAGGACCAGTTGGGAAACCCCAAGAGGAAGGTATGACAAGCACAATAGTAAGTTTTCCCTCAGTTATGATACCAAGGTTTAATCGACCAGTAGGAGAAAAAAACCACTCCCAAAGGTTGTTGCTAGCTGACTTTGGCAACGGCACCAGAAGATGTCTTTGATGACGCGGTGTCTACGCCAGCAGCAACATTGAACCTGGACACAACACAACCAAGATACTTTGCCCCAACTTACAGTGAGGTTGTCAATCTCACCGGTTTGCCGATAACAAAGGATTAAACATATCGTGTGGAAAATGATATTTCTTTGCAGTAAGTAAACAATAATTGCAGAAAGTAAACAGTGCTTGTAGTAGAAAGTAATATATGTAAAAAAATGGATCAGGGTCCACAGTTCACTAGAGGTATCTCTCAATAAAGATAAATAACATGCTGGGTAAACAAATTACAGTTGGACAATTGACAAAATAAAGAATGCAAAACAATGCATGTACATGTCATGAGGATCACTATGAGATTCACTTGGGCATTACAACATAATACATAGACCGTAATCCAATTGCATCTATGACTAATAATCCACCCACCGGATATCATCCGAACAACCGTTGGGTATTAAGTTGCAAACAACAGATTATCGCCTTAAACAAAGTGTGTAATGTAAACAATACAAATGTCCTTGAACAAGAGATTATTGTTTTCTCCCTAGTAGCAACAGCACATCTACAACCTTAGAAGTTATTATCACTCTCCCAGATACTAGAGGCATGAACCTCGAGCATAAATACTCCCTCTTGGAGTCACTAGCATCTACTCGGCCAAGATATCTACTAGCAACGGAGAGCATGCAAGATCATAAATAACATATACATGATAAATCAACAATCACCTTGACATAGTACTCAATATTCACCGGATCCCAACAAACACAACATGTAGAATTACATAACGATGATCTTGATCATGATAGGCAGCTCACAAGATCTAAATATGAAGCACATGGAGGAGAAGACAACCATCTAGCTACTGCTATGGACCCGTAGTCCAAGATATACTACTCACGCATCACTCCGGAGGCAGGCATGATGATGAAGAAGGCCTCTGGTGATAATTCTCCTCTCCAGCAGGGTGCCAGAAAGAGCTTCTGGACCCTCCCGATCTTAGGACGACGACGGCGGCGGCTTGCAGTATGTTTTTTGGAAAAGTGTTCGTCTCCTTAGGATTTTCCCGTCGAAGGGAATTTATAGGCGGAGGGGCGATATTAGGAGGTGGACCAGACAGTCACACCACCTGGTGGCGCGGCCAGGGGGTGGCTCGCGCCACCCTGTGGTGCGGCTGCCCCTTGGTCCGCCTCCGTCTCTCCTCTGGACTCCGTCTTCGTGTCAGATAAATAGGAACTTGGGCTTTTGTTTTGTCCAATTCCAAGAATATTTCCTGTGTAACTTTTCTGAAATACAAAAACAACAGAAAACAAGGAACTGACACTGTGGCATCTCGTTAATAGGTTAGTTTCGGAAAATGTATAAAAATGCCACGAAGTGTAAACAAAACACAAAGCAGTTGGTGTAAAACAAACATGGAGCATAAAAAATTATAAATACGTTTGAGATGTATCAAACCTCTAGATTTCCTTTTTCATATTCTAGCAGATGATGTATCTATTATTTTGAAGTCATAAAGTTTGGCTTTCCCTCCAAAAAAAATTGTCACAGTGTAATTTTTTATTTTCTCAATGGCTCCTCAACTCATGATTATTTGGAATTGCAAGGTGACGGATCAATTTCTCATTGTTCTTTTATATTCTTAATTTAGATTATGGTGTTATTTTACTTCTTAAGAAGTTTGAATTCATTTTTATAAAAAAACCACAATGTCCACCTTAACCATTTCACGGGCTACGTCATTAGAATCTTAAATACAAACCTCCTTACTATCAACACACATTTAAATTTGTTCACATCGCCATTAAATTGTAATCTTATTTGAAATCTCCTATCAAATAGAAAATATATTACTCCCTCCGATCAGAAATAAATATCGGTGATTTTGTACTAACGTAGTATAAAGTTTGTACTAACTCATCGACACTTATTTTTGATCGGAGGAAGTATTATTTTTCGCTTATATTTTATTGCTAAATTAGTTTAAATTCAACGGGTCCGTGCGCCAAGGCGCACCCCTAAATCTAGTTACTAGTAATTTTACATGCACATGTTTAGTGATGCTTAAAAATCTAGAGTATTTTTTTCTCAAATATTTTTTGATAATCAAGCTAGTAATTTTTATGTGGATTAATACAAATAACCATGTTTTTTTCCATTGCCTTTTTTCATCTAAAATGTAAAATATAAATTTTTGAAAAAAAAAACATTTTAGGGATCTTTGTATGTAACTTTCACGGTAATTCACATATTTTCTCTTCGAGCTGAACTCTTATTTGACCCGCTAAACTCTCCTTTGACCTCTCTTCAATCATGTGATTAATGCGAGGAATTAAAGGTATATGTGCCTCCTGTAATCTCCCTAATTTAAGCGATATTGAATGTTAATTGAAGGTAATAAATTACAGGATCCGGATTAGTAGCGGTGACATAAATATAACTGAACCGACAATGTTTTACCTACAAACATGAGTGCTAGGTGAATCGTTAAAATGTAGTATTAGATATCACATATTGTTTGAATCACCCCTCTCTCTCTTTATATTGGTATAGATTCCTTACAAGATTAGATAGAGACATAAAATAATACTATTGAGGTAGAGGAGGATTATATTGAGGAAGATCATGTTGATGATTTCTTATAACCTGATATATTTGATCGAAGATCTTAAAATTTTGCACAGGGTCCCATTTTAGAGTTTCGTATAGGTTCTGATTTTGCCAGCTCGGCCCTGGCTAGACCATTGGATTGCGTCTTAATTCATGCAGGTCTAGGAGTTGCGCATGTATTACAACCGGAATTGTGTGACTAACATTAAGGATTAAGTTGATTTTAATCGATCGAGTCCGTTTCCCCGATTAATAGCAAACCGCAAAATATGATAAGAACGAACATTTCTCTTCAGGTTAACAGAGGAGCGTTCCATCCTTGTACGGCGGCGAACGAGCGCGCACGCACTCGAGTGCTCGATCTTCCGTCCAGCCAAGGAAAAATCTCGTCCTCGAGAACAGTTGGAAAGCAGGGGGCGCGGCCACCTCGCGTCAACCTCACCCACGGCCGTGCTACGTGGAGCACATGAGGCGCACCATGCACGCCGACACGTGCAGCTTTCTCCCCTCCACCCGTCGGCCGGCCACCTCCTTAACACGAGCCCCGACCTAGCCTCCCCCTCCCACACGGCCACACCCACAGCTCGAACCGGTGGAGATCAGAGCACGGTGCAAGACGCGCGCAGGAGCAGAGCTAGGAGATGACGGACAACATGGTGGCGCCGCTGTTGATGCTGCTACTTCTCCTCCTCTCGGGGTCCTCGGCCATGGGGGCACACCGTCACCGCGAGAGATGGGAGGAAGGGGAGGGGGAGTGGCGGCCGGAGGAGGAGGGCAAGGGCCGAGGCGGGGAGCCAGCTGCTGTTAAAGGGCTGTTCGTCCTGGACAAGGTGGAGAAGGTGGTGGAGTCGGACGGTGGGCAGGTGCACGTCGTGCGCGGCCAGCAGTGGCCGCCGGCGTCGACCTTCGAGCCGGAAGCACCGTGGCAGCATGGCGGGTGGTCTGCCGCGGGGTGCCGGGAGGGGCTCATGCACATCGGCTTCATCACCATGGAGCCCAAGACGCTGTTCGTGCCGCAGTACATCGACTCCAACCTCATCCTCTTCGTGCAGCGAGGTGAGACACAATTAGAACTGATTACATGTGCACTTAATCATGCATCGACATTAGTTGATTTATCGATGTGAGCAGGGGAGGTGAAAGTTGGATGGATCCACAAGGACGAGCTCGTGGAGAAGAAGCTCAAGATGGGCGACGTGCTCCACATCGACGCCGGCTCCACCTTCTACATGCTCAACACCGGCAAGGGACAGAGGTTGCAGGTCATATGCAGCATTGACGCCTCAGATAGTACCGGATTCGGCCCCTACCAGGTCATGCCCTGTTTATTCTGCATTTACAACCATTTAGCTTACTCTTGGAACATATCGATTGCATATATGTGTACAAATTAGTTTATAGTCCTGCCTGATTATTTACATGTCGACCCTATATATGCTGACGAATGAATTGGTGATACGATGCAGTCGTTCTATCTTGGTGGGGCAGGGAAACAGGCGTCGGTGCTGGGCGGCTTCGAGCCAGCGATACTTGCCACCGCTTTCAACGTGAGCCAGCTAATTCGACTCAACATTTTACATCAACCAACACGCATGACACTCCGATTATATTGATTCTCATGTCTTGTGATCAGACTACTTACGACGAATTGGCAAGAATCTTCACGGTGAAGACCGGGGGCCCAATCGTGTACTACACAGCGGAGTCCGGGAGCGGCGGCGAAGAGCACAGGCGGGGAGACAAGCGTGATGCCGCAGAGAAGGAAAGGGAGAACGTGCCATGGAGACCAGTGGGGAGAGGCGATGAAGACGAACGTGGTAACGGGCAGTCATCATGGTCGTGGAGGAAGCTGATGGGCAGGCTCATCGGATTCGGAGGGGCCTCCTCCTCCAACGGCGCAGAGCCGAACAAGAAGTCGTCGTCAGACAAGACGGTGCGCGCGCCGGATCCATACAACCTGTTCGACCACGATCCCAGCTTCAGGAACGCCTATGGCTGGAGCGTCTCCATCGACAAGCACCACTACGAGTCCCTCGGCCACTCCGACATCGGCGTCTACCTCGTCAACCTCACCGCCGTACGTCTCACTCTTCTATACAAGTATAAGATCCGATTGGGGCGAGGCTGATCGGTGCTGGGTACGGCATTGTGTGCTGCAGGGATCGATGATGGCGATGCACGTGAACCCGAGGGCGACGGAGTACGGCGTGGTGATCGGCGGCGAAGGCGTCATCCAGGTGGCCTTCCCGAACGGGACGCTGGCGATGAGCGCGCACCTGCGCACCGGCGACGTGTTCTGGATCCCGCGCTTCTTCCCGTTCGCGCAGGTGGCGTCGCGGGCTGGCCCGTTCGAGTTCTTCGGGTTCACCACGTCGGCGCGGCGGAACAGGCCGCAGTTCCTGGCCGGCGCCACCTCGGTCCTCCGCACCATGCTCGGTCCGGAGCTCGCGGCCGGCTTCGGCGTCCCCGAGGAGGAGTTGAGTGAGGTGGTGAAGGCGCAGGAGGAGGCTGTGATTCTGCCGTCGGTGCCGGAGAAGGAGCCGAAGGTTATTATGCAGGTAGTGAAGGAGTAAGCGTGCACGGACAGTTGCTTAGTGCTTTAGTGCTGAGCAGCGATCGATCTTGCATGCTTCCATTTTCTGGTCAGAACTTTTGTATCTAGCTAAGTTACCATTTGTGTTCGTCCGCTAGTCTGTTTGCTCTGTTCTAGTACTAGGTGTTTGTCGGCGTCGTCAAATAAAGATGCTCGTGAAATTCAGCTATGCTCGCTCGACGTGTATGGTTTTACTGTTGGTGTTCTTGTTTCAACATTTGATTTTGTTTGCAGAGTGTGGAACATTTGAGGTTGGGAACCTTGTCATACATCACTACTCAAATTAGATACACTCGTAAATCTGCAGAACAGACAGCATGACAAGTTCTTATGATTTACACAACTGTTCAAGCATTCATTAAATATTAAATTTAAACATTCATTAAATATTAAATTAAAAAACGAAGAAGAGTTTTAAGCATTATATCCTACTCCCTCCGTTTCAAAATATAAGATGTTTTAGCTTTGTGAAGGAACTGTATTTAGATATTTTTAGTGTGTATTCGAGTGAACCTATACTAAAAAATGTCTAAAAAATATCTAGATATATTTGTCTCACAAAATTAAAACATCTTATATTTTAAAACGGAGAAAGTATATAACTATAAGTGAAGAAGAGTTTTAAGCATTATATTTGTCATCTGCATAACTATGATGTACGTAGCCTAAGGTGAAGGTCGCCAATACGAAGATTATGCTGCCATCTATATTGAAAAAAATATTCCTCATCGTATCCTCTAACTATGCACATATCTATACAATTAAACAAAGTATCTCTCATCGTATCCTTTAACCATGTATAAATCTCTGCAATCAAACGAAAAGTAGCTGCACGTATCGGTAGATAACCTGTAAGGGTAAAAAAAATTATCATTAAACATTTTATAATTTTTACACAGTTATAGCGACCAAATAACGACAACGCTTCCACCTTAATAGAGTTCTAAATATGTGATCTACCAATTTTCAAAACCAATAGCAACACGATATATGTTGGAAGCTATTTGGATAATTAACCATATATCTCTGATGAATCGGCAATGAAAAAAATAATATGTTTAATAGTCTTGTTTTCATGATATAAAACATATTTTCTGCTCTCATGACAATTCCTTTTGGCAAGATTATCCTTTGTTAGAATGACTCCTCGATGAACAATTTAAATTTTTTGGCCTCTAATAATATCGTCATCTTTCAAATTATCTTGTTGCCATCAACTGATATTTCAAGTTGAATAAGTGATTTGTACATGAAATCAACTGAGAATTTTCTTTTAGCATATAAATTCCATCAGAATTCATTGGTCCCAGCCGTAAAATGCACTAAGGCCAAACATTAAAGTAAGGCATTTCATGCAATTAAACGAAGTCTAATTAAATCTCTCCCGAACCTTACATTTGGCGGTGAGGTAACTATCAATGTAGCAATGGTATCATCTTTGTGACATACAATATTATACAAAGCGGGATATAATTTCCAGAGCGTGGTGTTTCTAAGTCACTTATTATCCTAGAAACGTATCTACGATCCATCCATTATTAAAAATGATCTATAATTGAAGAAAACTTTGTTGCTACCCAGAAGTGAGAATCACCAGGATTTCCAAACGATCAGAGATATGGCATTTGAACCAACATATTTTATTTTTAGGAGGGTTTGTCAAACATCATCCCCAGTAAGCAGTTTGAACAACCATTTATCTAGTAGGACAGTATTCTTAAATTTAAGGTCATAAATACTCAACGCTCCTTGATCTCTAGGCCGACAAACTACACTCCATTTAATTAGTCGAGATTTCTTTTCTCGTTGTCTCTTTTTCAAAAGAAACTAGATTGATAAATCCTGGAGTGGTGTTTTGGCTCCCAACGCATATGTTCTCTTTATTTGAATGCAATATTTGTCACATTTTAAAATGTCAAAAAAATTCAAACAAAAAATTAGCGCGTACGTCCTCACTTTCTACGTGCGCACAAAGTCGTTTCACAAAAAAATGACTTGTCGTTTGGCCTACGTAAAAATATAAAATTCAGTTCTAAAAATAAGGCTTTTTAAGTTACATGTTTTGTCTTTGCCGACCATATGAAATGATACTTTACAAACACACATGGATTGTGAAGATGTACATGTGACTTTTTTGTTAGAATTTTTTTACACTTAGAAATATGCATTTTTTTGGTATAGGGAGCACATGCAAGTGAGAGCCGAATTGCATTTCCGCGATAAATCTAGTCTTTGTAAGTCTCCCTTTAGCAACATGAAGAAAGATGTCAAATGTATTACCATGTTTGTTAGTATTGAATTGATGAGTACCAATATTCCTTTAAGAAACAACAATTTTCCTTTCTAGCTACCTGATATTTTTTGTAGTCTTTCCTCGACTTCTTTTCATTCGGCAATTATGTCTCCGATATTGTCCACAACCAAATAAGTCAGCATATTGACTAGCCTCGTCTTGGACCTCGCCGAAACAAAACAACTCACTTTTATGAAAATTAATTTTTAAACCCGAAAGCTGTTCGAAGGCTGCTAGGTTTAATTTTAAATTTCTTGCTTTTTTGAAATTGTTCTCCATAAAGAGAATTGTGTCATCGGCATACTAAGTATATATAATCCATCATCAACTAGATGAGGAATCACTCCTTCAATTTGGCCATCAAATTTTATGCGCTAAATCATCATAGCTAACATATCAGGAGAGCGTCGATTCAGCGGACGAGCTCCCTGGAGGTCTTTTTCTCAAACTTCGAAAATTTCAAATTTTAAACTTTGAAAAAAATAAACAAAAATATCAGAGTGTAGTCTATGATTTATTCTACCTACGTGTAAATTTGTATTTCAAAATATTGTGTATTCTGGCCTCAGAAAAAATAACAAAATTCCAGATCTGGGAACAAGATTTCAAATCTAGGAACATGTTCCAAATTTTGTCTAATTTATCTTTTTTATTGAGGCTATAATACAAGGTATTTTACATTAAAATTTTGCACAGTTGTAGTGCATATAGTTGACTACACCCACATATTTTCTTTAGATTTTTTTAAAACTTTAAAATGTCAATTTTTTAAAAATCAAAATAAAGGGCTGCATGGAGCCTGAGCTCCAAAGCGATTTTTCGACATATCAGCCACTATATTATATAGCATGGTGATACGTCTCCGACGTATCCATAATTTTTGATGCTTCATGCTTGTTTTTACACCATTTGTCTATTGTTTCGTTACACTTCGTGGCACTTTTATGCATTTTCCGGAACTAACCTATTAACAAGTTGCCACAGTGCCAGTTTTCTGTTTTCTGTTGTTTTTGTGTTTCAGAAGTGATACACAGGAAATATTCTCGAAATTGGACGAAACAAGTTCCTAAAGTCTTATTTTACCCGGAAGCTTCCAGAGATCCGAAGGAGAGAAGGAGTGGGGCCACCAAGGCCCCACACACAGGGGTGGCGCGGCCAGGCCCCTGGCCGCGCGAGCCCCGTGTGAGGGCGCCTGGCTCCCCCTCTGACGACGCCCCTTCGCCTATATAAAGCCTCGGGACGAAAAACCCTAAAAGAGTCGGCAATTTTCCAGAAAGAGTTCCGCAGTTCCGCCGCCGCCACCGACGAATTTCGAGGGACAGAAGTCTCTGTTCCGGCACCCTGCCGGGACGGGGAAGTGCCCCCGGAGCCATCTCCATCGGTCTCCATCGCCGTCTCCGCCGTCTCCATCGACCTCACCGCCATCTCCATCAACATTGCTGTCTCCTATTGACGAAGGAATGACAAACGGGCCCCCGATATTCGCCTACCTGGTTTTCGGTCCGGGGAAGGTCTCCTTCAGAAAGCCTTTGAGGCCCATCAAGGCAGTGGTCTAGCGAGGCCCAGGGACATAACTTGGCGTGCACGATGAAGATTCGATGGAGAAGGCCTAGTCGAACTAGGACTTGATTAGGGTTTATGCAAACCGACTTTATCTGTAATCAACTTGGAGAACACTCCTGGGACCCGACCTTCGCATATAAAAGGTCGGGAGGGAGATCGTAGTAGAGCTTAGACACTTTTCCACCCACCTCACGCCGGAGCGCTCGACAATTTAGAGCTCTCCACCTTCGGCTAGATCCAATCTACGCCGCCATTGTAACACCCTCATCGCAACCACACCATCAATACAAAGTCAGACAAGCAGGACGTAGGCCTTTTACCTTTCGAGGGGGCTGAACCTGGGTAAATCCTCGTGTCCCTCTGCTTTCGTCTGATCGCCGTCGAGTTCGCCAGGTCCCCAATACGCTTCCTAGATCGAAAGCCCTTCGACATGGGCATTGCCGGGGATAAACCTCGTCAATTGGCGTCGTCCGTGGGGACGACGGGATCTGGATCTACGGATTCGCCGGCTCCATCACCAACCACAACCAAGATCGACACTACCGTCGGCATCGCTGCGCCGACCAACGTCGACACTCCCGCCAAGATCGACACTACCGTCGGCATCGCTGCGCCGACCAACGTCGACACTCCCGCCAAGATCGACACTACCGTCGGCATCGCTGCGCCGACCAACGTCGACACTCCCGCCAAGATCGACACTACCGTCGGCATCGCTGCGCCGACCAACGTCGACACCCCCGCCAAGATCGGCACTACCGTCGGCATCGCTGCGCCGACCGACGACGACACCACCTCCAAGATCGGCATCGACACCCACGCCGGCATCGCTGTGCCGGCCATCGTCTACGCCAGCCCTATGGAGCCCGAGACTGGCGCCGTTGATTCGACTGTCGTCGACGGCGTCTCGCCAAGCGCCATCAACCTCACCCCGACGGCGAGCGTCATCGGCCCCGTCCCAAGCACGGCAGGAGCAACGCCCGAAGGCTATGACATGGCTTTCGGACTGTTCAACTTCCATGTGGACAGCAATGGAGCGATGGAACTGCTCTCCATCGGCGAATCGGCTCCGCTCGTGGCCGAAGCGACGACACCACCAGCCGTCGGGGGCAAACCCTCGGCAAGCGCGTCACTAGCGCCTTCGGAGGAGGAACCGAGACTGAAGATTTCGACCCCATCAGTAGGGTCAAACGATTTCGAAGATCCGCCTCCATCCCCGACCACCGCATACTGTGTCGACTGCGACGCATACCACTACGTGGGTGCCGGAGATTTCTCACTCCATGAGATCGCCGGCTGTGAAGATCCGCGGGGAGGCACAACAACCATCTACCCAACGATATCTGAGTGCGATCGGGCTCTCAACGCCCTCACGCTTCGCGCCGCACCATATGACCCTGACTACGTCGAGGGACTATACTCGGACTACACGTGCTCCGATGACGACGACGACGTCTACCGCGAAGCTAAGGGGAAAATCGGCAATTCGGCAAGCTCCGTCTCACTATGCGAATCTAACGCATCCAGTGATGGTTATATGGCTGACTACGACTCTGACTTCATGATCGAAGTCGGGCCCTACGTCGAAAGCGATGACGTCTATCCTCCGGCGCTGGGTGAAATCAGCGACGATTCGACCCCGTGGCCCGGGGGCCATTGCATGATGGCATCGCACGGCGACAGAAACGAAGATAGAGACAATGACGGCCGAAATCGGGCAGATAGTGGTCGCCAAGTGGTCACGCATGACCAGATCCGATTCGCAAGAAGGGTTTACGCGGGCGAGGTGAACTTCGGTCCCAACCCAAGCCCAAGTGACCTGGCCGCACTCCGTTTTGTCGTCCAGGAGCAGAAGGACCAGATCAGTGCTGACAGACGAGTGCTGGAACGCCGAAGAGAGGAGGCCGATGCATCCAGCAGAAGACGGGCCGAAAGATCGTCTCACTACTCATCAAGCGTTCAGCACAGGTCAAGATCACGCACCCAGCCAGGGCCTGATATGCACAACATCACGAGAAACCTGGAAGCAGAGTTCAACGAGGCCGAATTGATGCCCAAGACCAAAGAGGCGGCGATCATGGCCGCGGCGGCATACATTGCTGCGAACGCATCCAACGGCGACGAACATATGCGACACCTGAGGAATCTGGCACTCGAAGGAGTAAGGGTGCTCCAAGGCACACCTGATTCGGGACAGGACGCGACGGCAAGGAGGACCGCCCCACCGCCGGAGCAAGCCAGGCACCCAGCACCGGCGCCACCCGCGGCGCCTCGGACGCAAGCAGTCGAACCTCTCAACGGAGAGCTTCGTCATGGTCTGGCCCAGAATAGGGTCGACCAAGCGCGAGCACGGCGCGAAGCACGCCGCTTCGAAGGAGATCGCGAGGCGGAGACATTCGGCGGCACCAGCGACGGACTGTGCGGGGCAGATTGCTTTAGCTTGTTGATTCGCTCCGCACCGCTGCCGAAGGGAATCAAGATAAGCGATGGCATAGTCAAGTTCAATGGGCAGCAGGACCCCCGAATTTGGCTTGACGATTTTATAACCGCTGTCAAGATCAGCGGCGGATCTAGAGACAACGCCCTCCAGTTACTGTCGCTGCATCTCAAGGATAACGCAAGGGCATGGCTGAACAATCTCGCTCCAGATAGCATCCGCTCCTGGGAAGAATTTCGGCAAGCATTCATCGCCAAATTCCGAGGTACTTCGCGACGACCTACGTCGTTCGAGGAGCTACGCCTATGCGTGCAGAGAACCGGAGAAAACCTGAGATCATACATCTCACGGTGGATCAGCCTCAGAAACATGACGGAGAATATCTCGCCCGAAAGGGCTATCGACGCATTCCGTGACGGCCTCTTCCGACGCGATTTCAAGGAGGAGCTCGGACGTTGCAAGCCAAGGACCGTCGACCACCTCATGAGCTTGGCGAATGAGTGGGCCGACGGCGAAGACTCTATCGCGGCTCCCAGAAGTCGCCGT
Organism: Dactylis glomerata; assembly: GCA_007115705.1. Lineage (NCBI taxonomy): Eukaryota > Viridiplantae > Streptophyta > Magnoliopsida > Poales > Poaceae > Dactylis > Dactylis glomerata. Next base: position 7,751,617 of record QXEO01000734.1, read on the forward strand.
CGGTCAGCAGAACGCGATGTCGACACAAAAGACCAGTTCCACTCTGGGTCCCGAAAGAAGGGTCATCGAAATCGCTACGACAACACGGAGAATACGGACATGGTAGCAGCAGGCTACATACATGAAGATCGTGAGGACAATCGGGACTTACCGCGGCAAGGAAACAATTACCACGGTAGCAGCAGCAGAAGTGTCTCGAAGCCAAGCAAAGAATGGCGTCGACGGCAGCCACAGTTGTCGGCAGAAGAGATGCTCGATAGCGGATGCCCAAGACATACGTACCTCGACAAGGACGGAGTACGAAGACCTGCACATCTCCTCATCGAATGCAGGGAATTCCTTCGTCTCAACCGGGCACTTCAGGAAAGGATGCACACCGAGCAACCAGTGGCAGGGGCGATAGCCTACAACGCTCCACCACCACCGCCGAACCCACCAGCAAACGTCGTACAGCAAAATCACCAGGCCGCCACGATCCAGCAAGTCAGCAGCGACAGCCGGCCAACGAGGAAGAAGAGTTCCCGCCGCCAAGAGGTTTTGTGCCCATGATTCAGAGGGGGCGCCCGACGAACAAAGTCCAGCGAAAACGCGCGAGGGAAGTGTTCCACGCCGAGCACGCCCCACCGGCCACTCCCGAATACCTGAATTGGTCTGAACATCCGATCGGTTTCGACCGGTCAGATCATCCACCAAAGATCCCACGCCCAGGACACCATGCTTTGGTCCTTGAGGCGCAAATAGGAGGTTTCACCTCGAAAAAGGTGTTCATGGACGGAGGCAGCAGCCTGAACCTCATCTACGCAGACACACTGCGAAAGATCAAGATCCCGCTAAATAATCTCCTACCAACGGAGACTTCCTTCCACGGAATCGTCCCAGGGAAGCCGACATATCCACTGGGAGCGATACATCTCGATGTCATCTTCGGCACTCCAGCAAACTTCAGAAAGGAGAAGATCGAATTCGAGGTGGTCGACTGGCCCTTGCAGTACCATGCCATCCTCGGGCGACCAGCGTTTGCTCGATTCATGGCGGTACCCCACTACGCCTACCTCAAACTGCGGATGCCCGCAAACAAAGGACCACTGACGATCAGCGGCAGTTTCGCACGTTCAGAAAACTGCGACAAGGACTTCAACAGCATGTCCCAAACCTTCGGAGTGCACGAAGAACTGCACCACATTCGGGAGGCCACCGTCATGGACATCGACCCGCCGGCGCAGCAGAACGCCCCAGAGTTGTCTTTCGATGCCACCAAAGACACCCGAGAGCACCAGATCCACCCGACCGACCCAACTAAGACGGCGCGGGTGTCAAACTCTCTCTCTCCCGCATAGGAAAGCGCGCTCGTCGAGTTCCTCCGTGAGCATTGGAGGATGTTCGCCTGGTGCCCAGCTGACATGCTAGGCATCCCCAGGGAACTCGCCGAGCACGAGCTTAAGATATTTCCAAACGCGAAACCGGTCTAGCAGTCTATGCGACGGTACAATCCAGAGAAGGCCAAGTCGATGGGCGAAGAAATCAATTGCCTCCTCGAAGCCAAGTTCATCAGGGAGATCAAGGAAGCCACGTGGCTCTCGCCGCCGGTCATGGTGGAGAAAAAGGACACAAAGATCTACAGGATGTGCATCGATTTCACAGCCTTAAACAAACACTGCCCGAAGGATTACTTCCCCCTGCCCCGAATCGACCAGATCATCGATTCCACGGCAGGATGCGAACGTCTCTCGTTCCTCGACGCGTACTCCGGGTATAATCAGATACGGCTGAAAGTGGAAGACGAGGACAAGACGGCGTTCATCACCCCGCACGGGGTCTACTGCTACATGACGATGCCCTTCGGGCTCAAGAACACTGGAGCCACCTATCAACGGTGTATGCAGGCGTGCCTGAGGGAACAAATCGGCCGCAACATTGAAGTATATGTCGACGACATTGTCATCAAGACCGCGAAAGCAGACAGCCTGCTCGACGACCTTCGAGAAACCTTCGCCAACCTCGACAAATATAGCATCAAGCTCAACCCGAAGAAATGCTCTTTCGGGGTACCCACTGGCCAACTGCTGGGATATCTAATCTCTGAGAGAGGCATCGAAGGCAACCCAGAGAAGATACAGGCAATCATCAACATGCAGTCTCCGAAGACGCTTCGACACGTCCAGCAGTTGACAGGTCGACTCGCAGCGCTTAGCCGCTTCATCAGCAAGCTTGGCGAAAAAGCGCTCCCTTTTTATCGGCTGCTCCGGAAAACAGACAACTTCACGTGGACCGAAGAGGTGCAATCCGCGTTCGAAGATCTCAAGCGCCGTCTATCGACCTCCCCAGTTCTCGTCACACCTCGAGAAAAGGAGCCCATGTTGCTATACATTGCGGCTACAAATCAAGTCGTCAGTTCAGTGCTTGTGGTCGAACGCGCAGAAGAGGGCAAAGAGCATGGCGTACAGAGACCCGTGTACTACCTGAGCGAAGTTTTATCGCCGACCAAGCAAAGATACCCCCATTACCAGAAGTTGGCATACGCCATATACATGACGGGGAAGAAACTGCCGCACTATTTCGAGTGCCACTCCATCATAGTGGTGGCCTCGAATCCAGTCTCCAGCATCCTCAATAACCCAGACGCCACAGGGCGTGTGTCGCTATGGGGAATCACGCTAGGACCCTGGGAAATCACGTACCAGCGCCAATCCGCGATCAAGTCACAGGTCCTACCGGATTTCATAGCCGAGTGGACAGAAGCCCAGATGCCCGAGCTCCCAGACCTGTCGAACAGCTGGACCATCTTCGTCGACGGGTCCAAACGGGTTTCGGGGGCAGGGGCAAGAGTGGTCCTGGTGTCACCGCAAGGGGACAGGATGCGCTACGTCCTCCGCATGCGCTTCCCGAACCCCTCCAACAACGAGGCGGAGTACGAAGCCGTCCTTCACGGTATGCGCATGGCGAAGGCCTACGGGGCCACCCGCATCAAGATTCACGGGGACTCGAACCTCATCGCCCAGCAAGTCATGAAGGAGTGCGACGCAACCTGCGCAAACATGATCGCATATCGCGCCATGTACGACAAGCTCGAAGGCGAATTCGAGGGCTGCGAAGTAACGCACATCGGCAGGGAAAGCAACGAGGAAGCAGACAACCTGGCCAACGTCGGCTCAAGGTGCCTCCCAATACCGCCTGGAGTCTTCTTCGAAGAGATATTCAAACGCTCCGTCAAGATCAAGCCAGCAACTGACCCAGCGTTAGCAACACGTCCGGGGGCTCGATCGGCCAATACCGCCCCGGCAGCAGGAGCAGCAGACCTCCCGAAGGATGCAGCCGCGGTCATGCTCGTCGAAGCAACATGGACGAAACCATACTTGGCATACCTAACGCGGGGCGAGCTCCCAGAAGATCCCATCCATCGCCGACAAGTCATGGGGCGCTCCAAGGCCTTCACGATAATCAACGGGGAACTCTACAAGCGCAGCACCACAGGAGTGCTCCAACGGTGCATAGCGCAGGAAGATGGGATTGCTCTCCTCCGGGAAATCCACGAAGGAACCTGTGGACACCACGCTTGCAATCGAACCCTCGTGGCCAAGGCTTTTTGATCCGGGTTCTACTGGCTATCCGCCCTTTACGATGCCAGGAACATCGTCCAACACTGCGAAGCATGCCAGTTCTTCGCCACCAAGCCGCACGCGCCGGCGTCCGAACTGCACACCATCCCTGTGGCCTGGCCCTTCGCACAATGGGGGCTCGATCAAGTGGGGCCTCTCCCCAAGTCATCCAGAGGAGGTCATACCTACCTCCTAGTCGCAGTGGACAAGTTTTCCAAGTGGATAGAGGCTGTTCCGGTCACCAATCAAGAGGCAACCACGGCAGTCAAATTCTTCGAGTCCATCGTCTACCGATACGGCGTCCCGCACAGCATCATCACCGACAACGGCACCAACTTCACTTCGGGCGAATTCCAGGATTTCGCCAAAAACCTCGGCATCAAGCTCAAGTACGCTTTGGTGGCGCACCCCAAGTCTAATGGACAAGTCGAAAAAGCAAACGGACTTGTATGCGGAGGCCTGAAGAAGCGACTGCTTCGACCCCTCAAGCGCGCAGCGGGCGCCTGGGTCGAGGAACTGCCGTCGGTACTATGGAGCCTACGAACAACGCTCAACTCCTCGACAGGCTACACACCCTTCTTCTTGCTTTTCGGAGCAGAAGCAGTGCTACCCACGGACGTACGCTATAGCGTGCCCCGCGTCGCCGCCTACGTCGAGGAAGATGCGTACAAGGCGTTAGCAGACGCCCAAGATCTGCTAGACGAAGCTCGAGACGTCGCCCTCGTCCGGTCGGCGGTCTACCAACAGAGCCTCCGCAACTACCACAGCAGACGGGTACGCGGACGCTCTTTCGAGCCAGGCGACCTTGTGCTCCGACTCAAGCAAACAAGCACATCGAAGCTGGAACCACCTTGGGAAGGCCCGTATCTTATCCACGAGGTCATCCTGGGAGGAGCATATCGTCTACGCAACCCGAAGTCGGGGAAAGACGTAGAGAACCCATGGAACGCCGTGCAATTGCGCCGCTTCTATCCTTAGCTAGCAAAGCTGTCTCCCCTACCCCCTCTAGTATGTAATCAAGTGTCAGCAGCAGTCCGCACCCAACATTGTGCCTTCGGCACCAAGCAATAAAGTTCAAATTCCTCACTTCATGAGTCAACATATTTGCATACCCACGCTCGGGGGCTTCGACCCACGCTCGGGGGCTTCGACCCACGCTCGGGGGCTTCGACCCATGCTCGGGGGCTCAGCCTTTCGACCCACGCTCGGGGGCTTCGACCCACGCTCGGGGGCTTCGACCCACGCTCGGGGGCTCAGCCTTTCGACCCACGCTCGGGGGCTTCGACCCACGCTCGGGGGCTTCGACCCACGCTCGGGGGCTCAGCCTTTCGACCCACGCTCGGGGGCTCAGCTTCTCGACTCACGCTCGGGGGCTTCGACCTACGCTCGGGGGCTCAGCCTCTCGACCTACGCTCGGTGGCTTCGACCTACACTCAGCCTTTCAACCTACGCTCGGGGGCTTCGGCCCATGCTCGGGAACTTCGCTCACGCCCGAGGGCTGCGCTCTCTCGACCTATGTTCGAGGGCTGCGTTCTCTCGACATATGTGTGGGGATTTCTCGCCCTCCCAACCTGCGCTCAAGATCTCCGCCCTTTCGCCACAAACGAATACGACGCGTGCACACAATACATACACAGAGTAAAGATACAAGCACAGCTACAGGGCTAGTTCATGGTGCTACAGCACCCTGGCTTGCTCTTTGCCGATCACTTTCGACGATAATCTGTCGAGCGATGCAGTCGCCAGTGCTTCTACAAGCAGCGTAGTGGTGCTCCATGTCATAGCGGCCACTGGGCGATGGAGGAAGAGTCTTCAGAAGCTCCAGGTTGATCTCAGGGTAGTGAGCGCGCACGAAGGCAAGCGCGACCACAGCCCCGGATCGCAAGTGCTCCCGGACGAAGGAATACACAGCATTCCCATTCTCGAATCGATCGAGCAATGCCGGCAGGCCTTCGGGCTGATTGTTCAACGGGAACATCGCCTGATGCACCAGCGCGAGCGCGCTCCGGTTCGTCTCAGACATTGCACCAGCTTGAGCAATCCTATCCTGAAGGAGTGTCAGCTTCATTGCTTTCGACCGATCAGCCCAGAAGTTGTCAGCAACAGAGTTGGCATGTGTCTGAGCAGCAACAAGATGCGCGTTCACGCGCCGGGCTTCAGCAGCACTATCGAGGCACACATCTGCGAAAAGGGCCCGAAAATCAAATTTTGCACACCCAAAGCACAATGCAGAGCGAAAGAGGTCTAGAGACTCACACTTCAGAGATTTTCCAAGGTTATCGACCTCGTCAAGAAGAAATTTCTCGCAGTCAGCAGCACGCGACGCCTTCGACAGAGCAACATCAACCTTGGCAGTAACCACCTTCAGTTGACGCTGCGTATTTTGGAGTTGGTCGTGCAACGATCGAATTAGCGACAGTTCGCCTGAGGAAGGAGTCCTTCTCTCAGTGGCGCCAGAAGTACTGCTAACCGTCTCGTACGAAACAGGCCAAGTACCAGAAACTAGCGAAGGATCCTGCACGAGGAGTCGAGCATCACATACAAGCATTCGACAGCCAAATGACAAACATAACAAAGGAGCAATTTTTACACCAGAAAAGAAGTCCTAGTCAGGATCGTTGCCCTCGGCATAAGACCACGAAAGCTAATTACAAGTGGGCGAGAAGCATTGCTCGCACTACGCTGAACTACCAGCCTTGCTAGACGGTGCGCCGGATGCGCCACGCCTCCGAGCCCTTGCCGCTGCACGCTTCTCATTCCTCTCGGCCAGAAAACTCGTCATTCGGGCAGCCAGCTCACGAGCACGGGCAACATAAGTCTTAGCGGACTTGTCGCGTCCGTCCTTGTCTTTCGGGTACGAGCTCGTGACCTTGTCAGCGTCGAACTCCACGTCGTGCATCATCATCATGGAGAAGACAGACTCGGAGCCAATAGTTACCTGTCGGCGTACCGCGGCAAGTAAAGGATCTTCACCGTCCGCCTTCACTGCCAGAGCTTCGAGGATCCCCGCCATAGTGTCACTGGTCGAGTCAGGTACAGACGTATCCCGAACGCGAACAAGCGTCGACCGCACCCGCGCCAGGAGGTTGGCAACCTCTCGACTCAGGCGTTCGACAACGCCGACACTGGATTCGATTCCAGCGGGCTCCTTCATTGCTCCAGCATCCAATTCGGCAGCAGCTACAAGTAAGAGCAAACCACCAGATCAACAATGGGACTGTTCGGCATAAAAAGTAATCCAGATAAAAGCTCAAGAACTCACCACGCAAGGCACCAAGCGAAGTTTGCAAGCGCTGGTGTAGTTTCCCTTCTCTCGTTTCGGCGTCCAGGCGGCTTTTCTTTGCGCGCTCTTGAGCTTCTGACGATTCGACCTTCAGTCGGGCGATTTCGTCGTTCAGCTCAGTGACTTTAGCCTTCAAACCCGAATTTTCAGTGGCAAGGTTGTCCAGCTGAGATTTTAGGGAAGTCTTGTCAGCAGCAGCCTGAGCTCCGATCCCTAAACAATTAAAAGGGCGTCACCAGAAGCGTCATATCATACACAAAGAAATTTTTTACAAGTAAGGTAGCAGTACTCACGACGAGTTTCGTCGAGCAGCTCGGACAGCTTTCGGTTTTCTTCTTCTAAGGCGAAGAAGCTCCTACAAACCTTCGACAGGTCCCTAACAACGGGCTAAAGGAGGCAAGGCAAAAGGTTAACCTTCGAGTCATGGTTCGGAGGGCAAGCCTAAGTGTAAACACTTAGACTCACCCTCGGGGGCTACTAATGGTCAAACACGCGAAGCGCAAGCGGAAAAACTTCGAACTTACATGGTTGCTAGGACCAGAAGGCCCGTCAGACGAGGAGACAAGCACGAACTCGTGTTCCGACGCCTTCTTCTTGGAAGAGGTCGAAGGCTTCGTCAGAGGGGCTTCGGGGGCGGCAACATCGGCAGCCTTCTCTTGAGAGTCTGCAGTTTGTTCGAGGGCATCGTCATGGGGTCGGACTTGGTATTGGTCTCGATCCCCCGGGCAGGTTGATGTTTCCTCGGTAGAAGATCTGAAACAAGCATCAATGTCAGAATCGAACAATCAAGCTGAAACAAGACCACGAGATGCACGAAGGAAAACTTACGATGCGTCGATCCCGAACTTCGGAAGGTTTCTCCTCTCTGTTCGAGGAGGAGGACGGCAGCTCAAAGGCGAAGCGGGGATCGCACTGTTGCCGTCATCACCCGAAGTAAAACGGGTGTCATCAGGGTCCTCCGAATCTTCGACAACGTCCGCAATTCGTTGTCTCTTCGGAGCCCTCGGTGGCGACGGAGCAGCGGAGGTCGATTCCTCCAGAACTTCGGCAAAGTCACGCCCCGGATATTCGCCCATCTCGGGCTGGGGCGGATAGCATCGAGCTATGTCAATTACCTGCACAAGGTTGAGGACGGCATTTGACATTGGACGATTCGGTTAAGAAATAAGGAAGGCATTCGACTAAGAGCAAGATCATACCTCAGTACGGGGAAAGGCCTTGCTAAAGGCTACGGCGCCGAAGATCTTCGGCACGGGATCCTTCTTTTTGATGTTCGTGACGGTGCGTACGCACTCGTCAATTTCGGCCTCGTGCAGCTCGTCCTGGGAGATGCGAGTCGAGTCCCGGCGATCGCTGTAATCCCACATGCAGTGGGCTCGAGCAGTGAGCGGCTGGATTCGATGCCCAATGAAGGTTCGGATGAGCTGGATCCCCGAAAGCTCCTTCTTCGGAGTAGCTCGAAGTTGTTGGATCTTCTCCATCAGCGGCTCTGTAGTCTTCAGTTCCTCGTCCGAAAGGTCGTGTCTCCAGGAGACGCGAGGTCGAAGAACGCCGGTAGGATGGAATTCCTCGAGTCCGAAGTTTTCGCCGTCGGAGGATTTGTCCTTGGCGTAGTACCACTTCGTCCTCCACCCGGGATTGTTCTCGGGCGTTTGGAGGTTGAAATACTCGACGTCTGGGCGTACTTGGACGCCGAAACCGCCGGTTTGATATGGCAAAGGGTGTCGAATAACAAAGATTCGGCGCCACAAAGCCCAGTGGGGTTCGATCCCCAGGAAGCACTCACAGAGCGTGATAAAGCACGCAATGTGTAGGATGGAATTGGGATTCAGGTCGTGGAGCTGAATCCCGTAAGCAAAGAGAAGGCCACGGAGGAAAGGATGCGGGGGAAAAGACAAACCCCGCAGCAGAAAAGCGATGAATATTACCCGGAATCCGAGGGGTGGCCGGGGAACGATCTCCGGACCGGCGGCGAGCGATTCCGCCGGCGCGTTCTTCAGCAGTCCCATCTTCTCGGCCTAGGACAACTCCTTGTTCCCGACCTTGGACTGGACCCAGCGGCCAACGCCGGAGCCTTCGGCGTCGGCCGTCTTGGCTTTCTTGGCGGCAGCGGCGGCACCGGCGGCGGTGGAGCTCCTCTTACCCATGGCCTCAGGGCGCAACGAGGGTTGCGGAATGGAGGAGAGAAAGTGGAGCTATAGGAGCAATGCGCGAGGAAGAAGACGGTGGCGGCGGAGTAGGACGGACTGTTACCCTGCCACCGTTATTTATTTCATCTCTGGGATTCGGCGTTAGATCTCAACCGTCCACGGCGAAGTGGAAACGGCTGAGCTGATCCAGCCGTCCACGTGTCAGCACGAGGGCACAGCGGCATCCACTACGCGCGGTAATCAAGGAAACCGCGCCGGTTATTTCTCACCCACGCGCGGGACGTGCGGTCAAATTCTGTCAACGGCCGAGGCGTGCGGCTGGGGGGCCCACCATACGTCTAGTCCTAGCAGGGCCAGGTCACTCCTGCAGAAGATGATGCGACAACTCGACGAGGCATATCGTCAGCGATGACGTGTTTCTTCGGGTAGGTTGATTCTTTCCGACTCAAAGGGCAAAGATTGGCGAAAGTTCTTTCGAGCTTCAAAGGTACGTACCACATCCGCTCAGACGGCCTTTCGATTGGGTTTTCTTCGAGGTTCCTTTTGCTCCTCTCTTCTGTGCCAGCCGAATATATGCAGAGCTTTTTGACGACTTTGTCTTTTGCCCCTACATGGGAATTTTTGGGTCGAAATTGTCTTCGAATTATTTCTTTCGGGCCAGCAGCGCCTTCAAGATATTCGAGATAGGACTTCGGTCCCTCGAATTGTTTCTTTCGGGCCAGCAGCGCCTTCGAGATATTCGAGGTAGGACTTTGGTCCCTCGAATTGTTTCTTTCGGGCCAGCAGCGCCTTCGAGATATTCGAGGTAGGACTTCGGTCCCTCGAATTGCTTCTTTCGGGCCAACAGCGCCTTCGAGATATTCGAGGTGGCACTTTGGTCCCTCGAATTGCTTCTTTTAGGCCAGCGGCGCCTTCGAGCTATTCGAGATCACTGAATCACTTCCTTTGAACCTTTCTTTCGGGCTATCAACGCTCCTCAATCAACATGCCCGAATCTTAGTGGCAATATACCAGTTCGGATGCCGTATGTCAAATACGAAGGTAAGTCCACGGTTTGCAACACCGGATGGCCCGGTATTCGTATCAAACGCGCTCTGCCAGAAATTTTCCATACCTACGGTATGAAGCTTGCACCGATGGACGCATCGGGTGCCCCACAAATGAACTGGGCTCCGACCTGGTAAGGCCAACGCGGCTCGGGTCGGGGTAGCACCAGCCCACGCGGGTTCGAGTCGGGGGACTCGAATCTGAGTAAGCTAACCGCATGTCTTTGCAGCAATGCAATTAACTGAGACCCGGCGTGAGTCTCAGGCCGGTTATGCGCACCCCTCTGCAAACCCAACTTAACACTTTCGAGGCTCTGAATGAGAGTGGCTCGAGAGTCTCGTATCAAAATAAGCATACTACTCAAATGACCTTCTGTGCATGTGCAGCTTTACATGCCAAATGCTCACATCGAGGGCGGCTGTGAAGATTTTCGGGAGGAGTCCCTGCCATAGTCTTCGGCTATCCCAGGCACTCGGGGGCTACTGACGAAGGAATGACAAACGGGCCCCCGATATTCGCCTACCTGGTTTTCGGTCCGGGGAAGGTCTCCTTCAGAAAGCCTTTGAGGCCCATCAAGGCAGTGGTCTAGCGAGGCCCAGGGACATAACTTGGCGTGCACGATGAAGATTCGACGGAGAAGGCCTAGTCGAACTAGGACTTGATTAGGGTTTATGCAAACCGACTTTATCTGTAATCAACTTGGAGAACACTCCTGGGACCCGACCTTCGCATATAAAAGGTCGGGAGGGAGATCATAGTAGAGCTTAGACACTTTTCCACCCACCTCACGCCGGAGCGCTCGACAATTTAGAGCTCTCCACCTTCGGCTAGATCCAATCTACGCCGCCATTGTAACACCCTCATCGCAACCACACCATCAATACAAAGTCAGACAAGCAGGACGTAGGCCTTTTACCTTTCGAGGGGGCTGAACCTGGGTAAATCCTCGTGTCCCTCTGCTTTCGTCTGATCGCCGTCGAGTTCGCCAGGTCCCCAATACGCTTCCTAGATCGAAAGCCCTTCGACATGGGCATTGCCGGGGATAAACCTCGTCACCTATGATGAGGAGGGAGTAGTTCATCCCCGGGGCTGAGGGCTCTACCGGTAGCTATGTGGTTCACCTCTCTCTCCCATGATGTGATCTTTATGTGATCGTGAGCTTTGTATCATGTTGAACAAGTAGATGTTATTATTCAGATATTATGTGTACTCTAGTGGTGTTATTAAAGTAATCTATTCCTCCTGCCATGGTGTAACGGTGACAGTGCGTGCATCATGGTGGTACTTGGTCTAGGCTACGATTGTGATCTTTTATGGATTATGAGAGTAATTATCGCTATGATAGTATTGAAGTGATCTATTCCTCCTTTCATGGTGTAATGTTGACAGTGTGTGCACCGTGTTAGTACTTGGTCTAAGTTGCAATAATATCTATCTTGAGTTATGCTTTGATTTGGATAACTCTATGAGTGGTGTTTGTCAAGTACTTGATGAACTTTAAGGGGTGCTTCCGTAGCCACTACGCAATGATTAGTGTTATTCAATAGGAGAGTAATTCAGAGTACCATAGTGGAGAGAAGTTGTTTATTTGTTCAATCATGTTATATTGTTGGGAGTGTGTCCACTAGTGAAAGTATGATCCCTAGGCCTTGTTTCCAAGCATTGCACACCGTTTACTTCCTGTTTTGTTACATGTTTGCTCGCAGCGATTTTTATTCTAGATTGCATTTACTACCTATAATCATCTATACCACTTGTATTTCACTATCTCTTCGCCGAACTAGTGCACCTATACATCTGACAAGTGTATTGGGTGTGTTGGGGACACAAGAGACTTTCTGTATCGTAATTGCAGGGTTGCTTGAGAGGGATAGCTTTGACCTCTTCCTCCCTGAGTTCGATAAACCTTGGGTGATCCACTTAAGGGAAACTTGCTGCTGCTCTACAAACCTCTGCACTTGGAGGCCCAACAAGTGTGTACAAGAATAGAAGTGCGTAGACATCAAGCTCTTTTCTGGCGCCGTTGCCGGGGAGGTAAGGTAAAAGGTACTCGCATCCTCCTGTGTGAGTGCTCGAAGTTATTTCCTTTAGATTCTGCAATTACATCTTTTTGTTTCTTGTTTTTATTTTCACTGGTTAGGCTTAATGGAAAACAATGAGTTCTTTAGTCTTTTTCCTGAGTTTAGATATGAAGTGTTTGAAGGGAAAACTGAAAAACCTTTGGAGCTTAATTTGCATGCTAATAGTGTTGTTAGTATGAATGCTTTGAACACCGTTGTTGCTAATGCTATAGAAAAGTCTAAGCTTGGGGAAGCTGGTTTTGTTAAGCATGATATTTTTAATTCCCCAGCTTTAGTGGAGAAAGTTTGTTCTGATAATATTTTATCTCCCATATGTGATGTTCCTTCTTATGATGATATGTTTGAAGAATATGCTTTGAGAAATAGCTGTTCTCTAGCTTGTGATGATACTAAACCTCTAGTTTATGATGGCTATGATGATGGGTATAATATTTTCAGTTCACCTACTATTGAGGATAAAATTAGTTATGATTACAATATGCCTCCTATTTATGATGATTATGGTGATGAGAATAATTATTCTGTTGAATCTGCTCCTACTACTATTGTTCCTGTGGTGAGTATTAATTCTTTTATGCATGTGGCTCATGATAGGGATGCTTTATGTGATAGTTATATTGTTAGTTCTATTCATGATGCTACTGAAAGTTATTATGAGAGAGGGAAACATGGTTTGATGGATCTCAACAATATTAAGTTTCCCCTCTTTATGTTGCAAATCTTGAAGTGTCACTTGTTTTATCTATCCATGCTTGCTACTATGTGCCTCGTTGATTTATTTTCTTACAAGATTCCTATGCATAGGAAGTGGTTCAGATATAAATGTCTTTCACATCTGCTTTTTGATGCTCTCTATTGCTTTAAGTTCCTATATGGCGCCTTTGCCTCAAGCTCTTATATGGCACCCACATAAGCATCTTTGCAAAATACTGCGCCTAGCTCAAAGGCGTTAAAGAAAAGCACTCTTGGGAGATAACCCATTGTTTATTTTCAGTAATTTTTTTTTATTTGAGTCTTGGAAGTTATTACTACTGTAATAACCGCTCCTTATCCTTTTTATTTCGTTTTTGTGCCAAGAGAAACCTCTAATTTGAGTGAGGTAAGATTTGGGGATGTTGCTGTCCTGAAACAGTTTTCGGTGCTGCACCGTAAAAATTCGTATAAATTCTCTGTATATCCTTTGGACCTGCGATTTCTTGTGCATATGCCCCAGGTTATATCCAAACTTTTGTTAATTGAACACTTTTTGATTTGAGCAGCAGAAAACCCCTCAAAAATTCGACCTTTGTCAGCTGTTCTGTTTTGACAGATTTCTGCCAATATTTGAGTTTGCCGCTCGATCGCTTTCTTTTTGAGTTCTTTTGATTATGGAACTTTTGGGGAAGTTGCTACAGTAGTATATACTTTATATGTGGTGGTTTTGAGTTGAAACCTGAAGCAAAAAAGAGGTTGATTATATGTTATGCTTACACTAATGTTGCTAATAGATTTGTGTTTAGTTTTGTATGAAGGAAGTTTTCAAGTGTAGGGATTGGAGAATGATGAGATGAGTTGAAGAATGGACAAAAGCTCAAGCTTGGGGATGCCCATGCATCACCCCAAGAAATATCCAAGAAGTAGAAGCGTCAAAGCTTGGGGATGCCCCCGAGGCACCTCTTCTTCATCGGCAAAAATCAGGTCACCTTTCAAAACACTATATTTTTATTGCTTTATGCACTATGTGTTTTTCTTGGAGCGTCAGTTGTTTTAGTTTTCTTAGTTGGTTTAGTTTAGTTTGCTGCAATAAACGGTTTGATCACATCATGTTGTTTTGGAGAGAGACTTATTCCGCTTTTTATTTGCCAAGAACACTCTGTTTTTCACTCTTATCGTTCAATGAGTGTTCTCTTTTTCTGCTACTGCATTTAGCCTTTGTTTTTCGCCTTGATTTTTGTTCAGATCTTGTTTTATCCTTGCATCAAGGTGTATTTGGACCTCTGGTATATGTTGGTTTTCCTCAAAAGAGTTTCCTCAAAAAAGTTTGAATGGTGTTGGAAAAGAGAAAAAACTTTATGCAAAAAAGTGGTACAAGAAGGAGCTTGTGTAGACTGCGGCTTAGGCTTTTGCATGTCGTGCTTGGTGTCGTTTTGATAGTATGCTTAGTGGTTTTGCTGTAGCATGACTTGTCTCAAATAACTGAGATTGCTTAATGAACCTTTGAAAAAATCATGCGTTATTTTTATTATATGGAAGCATTATTTTGGTTTTCTCCTTGATGCTTTATTTGGGTTGACTTGGCGCATGCTTACACATGTTAGACTCTTACAAAGTCGCCAATAGCCTTTATGATCATTTAGTTTTTGACTTTTGATGCCATCTTATGCTTCTTTTAATGTCGCTTTGTCGCTTTGCATAATTATGGCCATTATTGCTCTCTTAGTTGGTTGCTCCCAGTCTTTTGCTAGCCCTCACCTTGTACTGAGTATGAGCTCTACTCGTGCATCCAACTCCTAAAAACCAAGTTTGCCATTGTGTCCACTATAAATTCCTATGCATGGTATTTGTAAGCCATTCCAAAGTAAATTTTCATGTGCTACCTTTCAAAAACCTTCAAAACACTTATCGTTTTGTGACACTGTTTTCAGCTCATGGGGACGTAGTGGTCGGATTTGCTATCTTCCATATTGCTTATTCCAAAAAGAAAAAAAAAGAGAAAAAAGAAAGAAAAAAGGCACTCCTCCAAGGAATGTGAATGTTGGTGGGCACCCGATGGAATCGGTTAGCCATGGTTTGTGAAAGGAAAAAAGGTGGGGAGGAGTGCCAAGCTTTATAAAAAAGCACAAAAGTGTCAATCTCTCTCAAAAACTTGCTTCATTTTTGTATGGAAGATAGTAAGAACCCCATTGCCAGTCGTTGACAAAGACAACCACCTCTCAAAACCAATTTTTATCTCTCTGTTTTACAAATGAAAAGCTCTAGCACATGTTTAATCACTGCTTCCCTCTGCGAAGGGCCTTTCTTTTACTTTTATGTTGAGTCACCACCTTCTATATTTATGCACCATAAGAGAGCATAGTTGTCATTATGAGTATAATGTGCATTATCCCAAAGTTTTCATTGATTGATTCATGATCATGGTTTCACTTGTTCTCAAATTATTTGTATCTAGTTGCCCTCTTAAACTTGAAGGTGTCCTATGCATTTATGTTTTGCTCTCCATGAAGGACAAGCTGAAAACCATTTGTATGTTTTTCCTTATGATTTGAACACATGTTTGACTTTCATTGTTTCATTTTTCATGATCTTTTGTTTGTGTTCATTTGCATGTTTACAACATGGTTGCTAAGTTTTTATTGTCAAAGATTATATCTTTCATGCCCATGTTTTAAGTTCTTATGATCCCAGCTCTCAATGCTCACATATATGATCAAGATTGTGTAGGTGCATGTCACCTCAAAAATTATTCTTTTGTTATCACTTACCTACTCGAGGACGAGCAGGAGTTAAGCTTGGGGATGCTGATACGTCTCCGACGTATCCATAATTTTTGATGCTCCATGCTTGTTTTTACACCATTTGCCTATTGTTTCGTTACACTTCGTGGCACTTTTATGCATTTTCCGGAACTAACCTATTAACAAGTTGCCACAGTGCCAGTTTCCTGTTTTCTGCTGCTTTTGTGTTTTAGAAGTGATACACAGGAAATATTCTCGGAATTGGACAAAACAAGTTCCTGAAGTCTTATTTTACCCGGAAGCTTCCAGAGATCCGAAGGAGAGAAGGAGTGGGGCCACTAGGGCCCCACACACAGGGGTGGCAGGGCCAGGCCCCTGGCCGCGCGAGCCCCGTGTGAGGGCGTCTGGCTCCCACTCTGACGACGTCCCTTCGCCTATATAAAGCCTCGGGACGAAAAACCCTAAAAGAGTCGGCAATTTTCCAGAAAGAGTTCCGCAGTTCGGCCGCTGCCACCGACGAATTTCGGGGGACAGAAGTCTCTGTTCCGGCACCCTGCCGGGACGGGGAAGTGCCCCCGGAGCCATCTCCATCGGTCTCCATCGCCGTCTCCGCCGTCTCCATCGACCTCACCGCCATCTCCATCAACCTTGCTGTCTCCTATGATGAGGAGGGAGTAGTTCATCCCCGGGGCTGAGGGCTCTACCGGTAGCTATGTGGTTCACCTCTCTCTCCCATGATGTAATCTTTATGTGATCGTGAGCTTTGTATCATGTTGAACAAGTAGATGTTATTATTCAGATATTATGTGTACTCTAGTGGTGTTATTAAAGTAATCTATTCCTCCTGCCATGGTGTAACGGTGACAGTGCGTGCATCATGGTGGTACTTGGTCTAGGCTACGATTGTGATCTTTTATGGATTATGAGAGTAATTATCGCTATGATAGTATTGAAGTGATCTATTCCTCCTTTCATGGTGTAATGTTGACAGTGTGTGCACCGTGTTAGTACTTGGTCTAAGTTGCAATAATATCTATCTTGAGTTATGCTTTGATTTGGATAACTCTATGAGTGGTGTTTGTCAAGTACTTGATGAACTTTAAGGGGTGCTTCCATAGCCACTACGCAATGATTAGTGTTATTCAATAGGAGAGTAATTCAGAGTACCATAGTGGAGAGAAGTTGTTTATTTGTTCAATCATGTTATATTGTTGGGAGTGTGTCCACTAGTGAAAGTATGATCCCTAGGCCTTGTTTCCAAGCATTGCACACCGTTTACTTCCTGTTTTGTTACATGTTTGCTCGCAGCGATTTTTATTCCAGATTGCATTTACTACCTATAATCATCTATACCACTTGTATTTCACTATCTCTTCGCCGAACTAGTGCACCTATACATCTGACAAGTGTATTGGGTGTGTTGGGGACACAAGAGACTTTCTGTATCATAATTGCAGGGTTGCTTGAGAGGGATAGCTTTGACCTCTTCCTCCCTGAGTTCGATAAACCTTGGGTGATCCACTTAAGGGAAACTTGCTGCTGCTCTACAAACCTCTGCACTTGGAGGCCCAACAAGTGTCTACAAGAATAGAAGTGCGTAGACATCACATGGCTGATAGGGGATCGCCTTGTCCGAGGTCTTTTCTTGTCTGAAAGTATCTGCCAATATCATTATTGACTTTGATGGCCACACAACCTCCCTACACGAAATTACGAATTAGCGCGTGGTACTCTTTAGAAAATCTTTCATTCTAAAAGTTTGTTGAAGAAAAGACCACTTAACTTTATCATAATCTATTTCAAAATCTAACTTCAAGATATTTGTGTGGAGTTCGTGACCGAGTCATACAGGATCACCATCCAGTCAAGGATGTGTTTACCTTGCATGAAAGCAGTCTACGTCGGCCAAACCACATGATCCGCTACCGTGTTAAGTCTAATAGTGGCTAGTTTAATAAAAAATTGAAACATATGTTTTAAGAGGTAACAAGATTATCTTGGCATAATTCAGACGAAATAACTCTAGCTGTCCAGTATGGAATGCCCCGAACAACTCGAGAAAGTCCGAATTAATGGTATCCCAGAAGGTTTAATAAAACTATGCTGGAAATCCATCTAAACATGATGCTTTGTTATGTTCCATTTGGAATATTGACTTTTTAACTTTATCCTCAGTGTAGGGTGCAGTAAGAAGGTTATTTTCATATACTGAAATTTAGGGTATGTCAGCCGTTCTAGATTCATCTATAGAGAAGTCACCTTCCTCTAGTTCTCCGAACATGCCTTTATATTAATTAGTAATGTATGAATTCAGTTGCTTGTGTCCTTCGATCGTTCCTTCTTTTTGAATTAGCGAATAAATACGCTTTTTTCTGTGTCTACCATTGGCAATATTTATTTGAATCACTTTTAAGAATAAATTGGGCATTTTATTGTTGGTACAATTTTATTGTTGGTACAATTTAAGTTCCTCTTGGTGAAGAAGGTTCACTATCTGTTCATTCCGATTGTTTTTTACTCAATCTCATGGGTAGATAACGGTCTTACTTCAGCCAAACCTTAAGATCGTCCATAACTGACGGTAACCAAAGTTTTTTTTTAAAAAAAATACTTGTTACCTGACGCGCTCAAGCAGAAAGTTGTTTTTCACCTAACTATTAGAGTTTGTCCATCAACAAGTCTATCTCATACATTTTTGACATCTAATTACAAGTCGCAAACAATCTGCAACCCTGCCACCGAACTACTAAATCTTGCTGATGCAACGGTCGCCGATCGACATGAAAGTATTTGTTCAGTGTCATCCAAAATCGATCGTATGAAATTGCTGACGCAGAAGCACGAGGCATGTGCACCTCAAAGCCAAAACAACTATCTTCAGTCGTTTGACACCCATCATTTCAATTCATTTGGTAGAATTGAAATGAAATGACATGATGATATCATTTCATTTGGCAAAACCACAGAAATGACAGGGTACTAGACATGAATTAAAGTTAGACATGGAATGAAAACCATAGAATTCGAAATGAATTCCGTAACCAATTCCGTGGCAGCCAAACAAGTTATTCTTAAAATCACAAATGAATTCTTTGATTTGAGCCTCCAAATGATAGGAGCCAAACGAGCCCTAACAGAAATCGAATGCAAAGCCTCAGTGCCACGCCCGAAAAATGTGCGATTTCTCTGGAGTATGATCGAATATCGATCACGATTACTGCGGAACACCCAGCTGCGCCGACGATGCCCACGCCGCTTCCTCTTCGTGATCCACCGCTAGCGCCTCCTTGACGTTACGCTTCAGCGAGACCGCCACGCCGCGCTTCACCGCGGCGGCGTACACGGCCATCGCGTCGGGCCACCTCTCCTGCCTGCTGAGCTCGCCGAGCAGCGCGTCAAACGCGTTCCGGCCGGGCACGAAGTCCTTGGCGATCACCGTGGCCAGCACCCGCACGGCGTCGCGCGTCCTGCTCCGGTCGCACAGCGCGCGCACCACGTCCGTGTACGCGCGCTTCCGCAGCGCGTACCCCTTCCGCACCATGTCGTCCAGTATGCCGACGGCCGCGTCCACCTCGCCGCCGCGCGCCAGGGCCTGCGCCATCAGGCAGTACGTGTACGACACCGGCTCGTGCCCGGCCGACACCACCTTACCGAACACCTCCTTGGCGTCCTTCAGGACCGAGATGTCCGCCGCGCACTGCCGGCACAGGCCACGGGCGAGCGTGTCCAGCGCGCGGCCGTCCGCCTCGAACCCGGCGTGCTCCATGCGCTTGAACGTCTTCCACGCCGCAGAGATCTCGCCGGCCCGCAGCAGCGCGGGCAGCACGATGGTGTAGCTGATCTTGTCCGGCGGACAGGTTTCGCTGTCGCACATCTCCATGAGCAGGTCGTACGCCTTCAGCAGATTCCCTTCCTTGCAGTGGCCGTTGAGCAGCGCGTTGAAGGTGAAAATCGTCGGCGAGAGGCCCATCCGGATGGCGTCTTCGAAAATAGCCATGGCGTCCTCCGTGCGGCCGACCTTGCAGAACCCGTCGAGCACAATGGTGAAGGTGTAGATGTCCGCCGTCTGCTTGGGCGAGTCCTTGAGCTTGTTGAGGAGGTCGCGGGCCTCCTCGAGGCGTCCGACATAGCAAAGACCGCCGATGAGGCTGTTGTAGGTGCGGATGGTGGGCTCGCTCCCGACGGCGCGCATGGCGTCGAACACCTCCATGGCCCTGGTGACGCGGCCGCGCTTGCAGAGGCAGCCGACGACGGCGGAGAAGGCGGCCACGCTGGGGAGGTACCCGCGCGCCAGCATCTCGTCGAGCGTCTCCTTGGCCTCGTCGGGCGCGCCCTTCCTGCAGAAGCACTGCACGGCGATGGCGAAGGAGTGGGCGTCGGGCGCGACGGCGCCGTTGGGGTCCAGCGACCTGAAGAGCGCGACGGCCGAGTCGTAGTCGCCGCCCCTGGCGAGCGCGGAGATGATGTCGTTGTAGTCGGAGACGGTGAGCGACGTGTCGTCGCGCTGCAGGAGGTCGAGCACCTTCACCCGCTCCTCCATGGGGAGGCTCATGATCCGCCTCGCGCAGTCACGAGCCCGGAGCTGGGAGCTCCTCCTCCTGCCGTCGCCCAGATCCCCGGGGATCGGGTTGAGAGCTTGCGCCGACGCGGCGGGATGCTGTTCTCTGAGGAGGACGCCGTTGCCGTTAGACTGGAGCGCGCCGAGGAGCTCCGCGTCGTGGTCGTCTTGCGGCGGCACTCTGCAGAGGCAGGCGAAGGAAGGCGAGGTTCGAGGGGGCAAGGAGAGGACGCCATGGCAGGTGGAGGACGGCGGGGAGAATGGGAGGGAGGAGTGGTAGAGAGACGCCATGACGGACGCGAGAGCGGGGCCGAGCGGGGTAAGGAGACGGATGGGGTTTGAAGGCGAGAGAGGTGAGAGGATGAGAGGCTCTCGTGCAACGCAAGCGCCACAGGCAGAGACCGAGAGAGAAGCCCGTCCAACATTCATAGTCCACGAGGCAGATGAAATATGCATTTTGGAGCCCGAGGTTCCTTTATTTTTAAAATTCAAAAATACTATTCTAAAGTTTTGAAAATATCTGAAAAATATGTATATTTAGGTAATAATGTATACTTTAGGTGTGCAATATCTCAATCTTAAATAGTTTGTATTTTGAGCTAGACAAAAAAGAGAAATCTGACCAGATTTGAAGGTGCACTATTCACACATCTAGATCTATATTAGTCTTTATTGTGTAGAGTGAAATACAATATATTTTGGATTGCGACTTTGTAGACTTAAAGTATGCATTATTGTCTATATGTACATTTTTTTTGAAACTTAAAAAATACAGTTTTTAGATGTTCAAAATAAAAGACTCTAGTAAGTCTGGGAGCCAAATTGACGCAGTCGCGGGGCAGAACTCATCTTGGGCTTCTGATGTTTTCTGCCCAGGGCAAGAGGAACAGGGATGGGATGGACCCGTTAGACTCTAGCGGGGCATTACATTTTACACGAAGATCCAAGAAGTAAAGAAAAGCACAAAGAAATTAAACTTTGCAATAAGAATCTTGAAATAAACGTATAAGCATCCTTCTCCACCGCATCGTCGAAATCCACTCATGTCCATGCCAGCCTGTCAGGGACAATCCACTTGGGGTAACGCTGTTGTAAATCGCTCGGATGAAGTGGATGAAGATCCTACATAGTGGCATGAGGCTTGGAAGAAGAATAGTCACGACCATGTGGCTGAGAAGGGTCGCCCTTCGGCCATGAGAAGCAGATGCAAGACGGTGTTGGCTGTCCCGCGTCCCTTGTTGAAGAACTCTAGGGAACTTCCGTAGACCAAGATACCCACGATGCAGATCTAGGAGAAGGCATCACATCGCAATCTTCCCGACCACCATTACCAAGATGGCCAAACCCACAAGAAGAGCAGGTCAAACTTCCAAGATTTGCACAACTGCCAAGTTTATTTAGGCTAGCGTTACGTAAACCCACTCCTAGGTCAATCATCCTCCATGGACAATCGCTGGCAGAGCAAGGAGACGAGATCCCACTGCCGCTCGCAAGCACCAGGAAACGAGAAAGAAGTGGCATAACGCCATATGCCATATGTATGCAAAATACAAATCCCTAACCCTATTGCTAGAACTACTACTTTGTACAAGGGGCTCACTTCCTCTCTCGCATCCCCTTTCACTGACAAGGACGTCACTAGAGGGGGGAGAGGAGCCGGGAGGAGAGGAGCAACTCTCAAGGGCGGTGGATAGAAAGAGAAGAAGAGATGGGGGGGGGGGGGGGGGGTCCGTGACTCGAGGCTAGCGGTCCAACCATGTTCTCTCATTTCATTCTGTTCAAAAGCCGAGTATCAACACAATGTTGGGCCGATATGTTATTCTTGTTGAAGGACAAATGCATATGTTGGCAACTAATCCACCTCCTATGCCTCCTGTCATAATTTTTAGTCAAATCTATTCCTTTAGTTGAACTAATATCTCATTTGGCTCCTTGATGATTATTTTGGAATCTGGCTCCTCTAGAAGCCGCCATCTGCCTCGAGCCAAAGTTGTACATGATGGCGCTAGATACTTTTGGCATCAAACCCTTGGTCATGGACC
Source organism: Dactylis glomerata (assembly GCA_007115705.1). NCBI lineage: Eukaryota > Viridiplantae > Streptophyta > Magnoliopsida > Poales > Poaceae > Dactylis > Dactylis glomerata. The sequence continues at coordinate 7,773,808 of QXEO01000734.1, forward strand.
CTACAATATGATTTAGCAAACATCGACGCCAAAGGACTCGGCATTGACCTGGCCAAATATGTGAACCCCTCAACATTTTTAGTGGCACTCTCCTTGGCGCTAACGTCTAGAAGGTCTGCACCGGCCGTGATGTCATTGATCGGGAGAGGCTTTTTGACACCGGGGTGCAAATGCTCCCTTTATTTTAAATGCAATTTAAACATATTCTGAATTGTTAAAAAAATTCAAAAAAAATATTGCATGTACATCTTCACAATCTATGCATGAGACAAGTTGTTTCACGAAAAATCCGACTCTTTCCGTGGGCTAGGCAAAAAAGACAAATTTTGGTGGTAAAATAAGGGTTTGCACGAGATCTTTGTTTGACTTTTTTTACTCACGACACTATAAATATCGATTTATCGCGAAACTTGGTCATGCATACTTAGTCAGTCGAGATGTACACGCGAAATTTTTGTTCGGAATTTTTTCACATTTTTAAATATATTTTTTGAATAAAGGGAGCATATGCACCCTAGATCAAATATGCATTTCCCTCGTTGAGCTCACAAATATAACCCTAGCCGCTTTCTTCCACATCCCACTCCCTTCTATTATCCCCCCACCGTCGTCAAAGCTCGAATTCTCTCCCCCTATTTGTTCTAATCTTCAAATTCACTTGGAACTCAAATATTCCTTCAATCTAGACCATATGAAGTATTCTTCGAGGCAATCTCTCTCAAATCCCCACGTTTCCACTAATTTTAATGTCATCTCACATGGAACTTCTCAATTATGTGTTCAAGTTTGAACTTGTTTTAGACGAATTTCATCAAATTGATCACACACAGTCGACCGATTGATTTATTTTTTAGAAGTAGCTTTGTCTTTTCGTTCATGCAACTCTCGTGTTGTAAGTTTTTCGATCATAGACGAGTATCTCTGTATTAGACTACTATAAGGTAAGGTATTTATGTGAGAGGTAGAATTACCAATTCACCATATGGATAAGAGAGGACAGAGTAAAGTTAGTATGTGCTAGGAAAAAAAAAAAGGCTTAATAGGTTATCAAACAAAGTCCACGAGAGTTGTTTCTCCATGGCGGAATTAGCTCACTCTTGTGAAGTCAAATGTCAATTACTGTAGCAACATGCGCAAAATTCACTACTCTACAATCCCTTCTAGCCGGCGTCTTCCCCTCCGCCCCATCCATCATGTTTCTCGTCGCGCGCGGCCGCCGCTCCGCCTCCTCCGCCGCCGCAGCGCGCCTCCTCTCGATCCCACCGCCTTCCGCCCCCTTCACCACCACCACAGATGCCTCCGCTTCCGATCCCGAAGCCGTGGCCTCAGAGGTGGCCTCCCTTCTCTCCCGCTGCTCCGGCGACTGGAAGCTCGCCATCGCCGCCTCCGACCTCCATTCCCGCCTCTCCCCCGCCGTATTATCCTCCCTCCTCCGCAAAAACTCCTCCCCTCCCCTTCACCCCAAGCTCCTCCTCGACTTCTTTTACTGGTCTCGCACGCGCCTAGCGCCGTCAGCCCCGGCCGCCGATGCATTCGCCCACCTCGCCGTGCACCTCTGCGCCGCCTCCCTCTTCCCACAGGCTAATGGCCTCCTCGACCAGATGATACGCGCCTACCCCTCCCCTCCCCTCGTCCTCGGCTCCATCCAACGCGCGCTCGCGGATTCCAACCACCGTTCCGCTTCCACGTCTGTCGTCGACGTGCTGGTGGATACCTACAAGAAGGCTAGAAGGGTCCGTGACGCCGCCGAGGTCGTCCTTCTTATGGAACCTGCCGACCTGGCCCCGAGTCTGCGGTGCTGCAACCGGCTGCTCAAGGACCTGCTGCGCGCAGACGACATGGATCTGTTCTCGAAGGTGCGAGGATTCATGGCGAACACCGGGATTTCGCCAGACGTCTACACATACTCGACTCTGATCGAGGCGCACTGTAAGGTCAGGGATTTCGATTCAGCCACAAAGGTGTTTGAGGAAATGCGTGAGAGGGGGTGCAGCATGAATGCAGTGACATACAATGTGCTGATTGGTGGGCTGTGCCGGTCTGGTGCTGTTGAAGAGGCGTTTCGGTTCAAGAAGGAAATGGTGGAATATGGGCTTGTTCCAGATGAGTTTACTTATGGTGCACTCATTAACGGTATGTGCAAGGGCCGCAGGTCGAAAGAGGCTAAGCTGTTGTTGGATGAGATGTCTTGTTCTGGGCAGAGGCCGAATGTGGTAGTTTATGCGACTCTGGCTGATGGGTTTATGAGGGAGGGCAATGTGGCTGAGGCTTTTAAGATAACCAAGGAGATGGTTGCTGCTGGCGTGCAACCAAACAAGTTTACCTATGACAATCTCATTCGAGGGGTTTGTAAGGTGGGAGAGATGGACATTGCTTCGGAGCTGCTCAAGGACATGGTCAAAGTTGGTCTTAAGCCTGATACCATGACATACAATCTTGTCATGGAAGGGCATTTTCGACAGCATAACAATGAAGGCGCTTTTCAGCTTCTCAATGACATGACCAAGGACGGAAATTCTCCTAATGTATATACTTACAGCATAGTGATCAACGGATTATGCCAAAGTGGGGAGTCGAAAAAAGCAGACAATCTCCTCGAGGAAATTGTTCAGAAAGGTTTGAAGCCAAATGCTTTTGCTTATGCACCTGTAATAGCAGGGCACTGCAGAGAAGGTAATGCCTCATTGGCATGTGATATTCTTGAAAAGATGATCAAGGCGAATGTACTCCCTGATTTGTACTGCTACAATTCTCTTATAGTTGGGCTATCTAAAGTTGGAAGGATGGTGGAAGCCACAGAGTACCATGCTCAGATGCAAGACAGAGGATTGGCGCCAAATGCATTCACATACAGTGGTCTCATTCATGGCTATAGTAAGGTCGGGAATCTGGAAAAGGCTGAGCAGTTATTCCAGCAGATGCTTAACAGTGGGCTAAAACCAAATGATGTTATCTACACTGAACTCCTGGAAGGTTACTTCAAGTCAAATGACATTGAAAAGATGTCCTCTATTCTTCAATCCATGTCGGGCCAGGGTATGTGTGGAATTGTGATTCACAAGCTGTCCATGTCTGGCAATATGCAATTGGCTTTTACGGTTTTATCAGAGATTGAGAAGACTGGATTTGTTCCTGATCTGCGTATATACAGTTCATTGATATTTGGTCTTCGTAAGATAGATGACATGGAGAAAGCATTTGCTCTTCTTGATGAAATGGCTAAAAAAGGACTAGAACCTGATATTCTTTGCTATAATACACTAATCGATGGATTTTGCAAGTCTGGTGATATTTTGCATGCCCGTAAAGTTTTCAATAGCATATTAGATAGCGGATTAGTGCCAAACTGTGGGACATACACAGCTTTGATAGATGGAACCTGCAAAATCGGTGACATCACTGATGCTTTTGGTTTGTACAATGACATGTTAGTTAGAGGAATCGTTCCAGATGCGCATGTCTATGCTGCACTTACTCCTGGATGCTCAAATGCCGCGGACCTTGAGCAGGCAGTGTTTTTAGCTGAAGAAATGTTTGTTAGAGGATATGCAAGTGTTTCCTGTTTCAACACTTTGGTCCATGGCTTCTGCAAACGTGGCAAGCTCCAGGAAACTTTAAAGTTGTTCTATGTGATGATGGATAGAGACATAGTGCCTAATGCACTTACTATTGAAAATGTCATAAATGGACTTGGTGAGGCAGGAAAACTCTGTGAAGCACACATAATTTTCGTTGAGTTGCAACAGAAGGAATCTTTACAAGGTGTTACCACTCAGTTTTCCTTTTTGTTTACGGAAATGATAAATAAAGGAGTAATTCCTCTAAATATCATACAGGACATGGTTCAAGCTCATTGTAAAGAAGGGGGTTTGGATAAGGCTCTAATGTTACGTCAGGCTGTAATGGGAAAAGGTTCACTAATGGGCTGCTCAACGGATATTGCTCTTGTGGATGGCCTTTGCCGGGCAGGGAAGTTAACTGAAGCTTTAGGTTTGCTAAAGGAAATTCAAAAGCTAGGTATTCATCCTAATGAGGATGAATGTTTAATGCTGTTGAATAATCTTCATATGTCTGGATATATCCGAGAATACAATGAAGTGTTTGATGCTATGTTGTGCCACAAGTGGTTACAGAAGGATAAACATTGCAGGTTGGCACTTATAGTCTAGAAGCTGTCAACGTACAATATCCATAGAAGAGAATACATTGTATAGTAATTCTGACCTTATGGTCTGCAAATGCCCCAGTGTTGCTTGCTCCTATTGAAAATCAGATGGGATAACTCTAAAACTTTCCAGCTATTTGTTCTTCTCTGGTTCATGCATCAGAAGCTGAACATGCAAGGAGGTTGTCCTGTTGGGCATTGGTGGAAATGGTAATATATACTTTTACTGTTCTTAGGTCGATCAATACGGAGTACATATTATTCCTTTCTGGTTTCATCTCATTCAAGTGGTACAGTACTTCCTGTGTTCGGATATATAGACCTTATTTTCATTGGTCAAGGCAACATTTTGACCAACAATTACTATATTAGTACATAATTTATGCGAGATAAAATTGCTATCATTAGCTCTATATTCATAAGTACTTGCCTTAAGAACCCATTAGCTTTTATTTGGTTATTGTGTTTATATTAATTCTTATTTATTTTTCATTGTTCATATCATTAGGTCTCTTTATTTGTATACTTCAGAATCAGGGAGGAAAAGGATATTTAGTTCCTAATAGAATTTTCTAACCTAAACATATGGATTGGGGGATTTACATATTATGCGTTTTGCTCTACATACAAGTGTGGTTGTTTGCTCACGACATTAAAGAAATAAAGATGATGCTGCTATAGTGGTTTTACGTGTTAATTATAAAGGTGGATGAGTCATTAATTTTTTTGTTATTCTATAATAGGAAAAATTATTATTGGAAACTAAATTGGAATTTCTCATAGGTCCAACTTTTGGCAAAACAATTTTTTATCACTTGAAAGTTGAAAGTAATAGCTAGACAATTTCATCATTGATCAGAATAAATTTACAAGCAAAAAATCATTTTACAATTACTTCCAGTTACACCAAACCATGTAAAATTATTTATTTTTGGTACATAATTAACATTATTGTTCTGTTGGCAATAAGGTAAGTTATTTTCTGTATTAGGTTGAAGTTTCCAGTAGTTGCTCATACTCTGTTGAGCCAGTTTAGTACCTTTGCAGATCTGAGAGCATAGAAAATCCACTTTCTGTTGATACTGATTCCAGAGTGGAACACTAGAACATTTGTGTGCACCTTGTCACCGTGCATAACATAAACAAGCCAGTATCTGGGGGACACAACATATAATTCTACATTTTCTGTATGAAGATAAGGGGCCACTCTATTTTCTGATATAAATAAGTGGCTAAACAAGTTTATCTCCATTAACAGGGGAAAGCATCAGATCATTTTTTTACTGGGGCATTGGCGTGGCTTCTATAAGATCTTTCGGTGGTTACTGAAGGATATGGAAGATACATTGTGTTTGCACAGTAAACATATTAACCACTGCTCGTAAGGTTATTTCCCTTGTGCTGTCCACGTTTGTATTTGTTCCTGAAGATCACACTATTTTTGCATAGTGTTCATATATTTTACTTCTTTTGGTGGCTTTTGTTTTATTTGACTTTAGTTCGACCCTACCACAACTTTTGGGGCTATGGGTTAAAAGAAACCCAGTTTGGTCAGCTTCTGTTATACCAATGAGATTCACTTGCTAATGGGTCTCTCTCTCCCTCGCTGCGTCAATGAGAGCACGAGCAGGTGGCATGACCTTATTTTTTCACGTAAGTCATTATTGGCAAATCGGTACGTTCTCATCCTCCACCTAAATGATGATGTCACTAGTTTGAGCTTCTCCAGCTGGGATGCGTTGGTACGGAGTGACCATGGTCGCCTGGTGGTGTTCGCAGATGGCCACGGAGTATGGATTTGCGATTAGTTATGTAGTTGATTCAACGAGCTTGATGAGAAGGATGATTCTTGCCTTCAGATCGACATGGAAGAACCGAACGAGGTGAGCTACACTTCTGCTCCTTCACGGTCCAGGATGCAGGCGGTCTAGTGGGCCGCGAGCAAAGGGGATACAGATGTAAATGTAAGGCGGGAGGTGGTAGAAGTTGGTGGCAGACCTTCTCAGCTATGTCAACCGCCTCGGGAGCGAAGCTCAGATGGACTCAACGTATTACCAGGCAGCACCTGGATCAGTACTAGCCAGCCCACCACAGTCTATCTGCATTTCTGCAAGAGTGCAGAACAAGGTATGCTTCTGCAATGACTACTGATCGACACAGCCTACCACTTGCATCAAAGCTCTCCTTGCTACTGCAGAGTATTCAAGTCATTGAGCACTAGGCTTGCATAGTTGCATAGTGTTGGCTGGACAACACGGGTAACTCTGGCTTTGGTTTCTTGATGCCTGCACACCAGTGCAACCCTGTCTTCCCACTTGGGCAAGACAGTTGCTGCAGGTCCATTCGACTCCAGGCGCCAATACCACTGCCCAACTAAGCAATGGTTCAACCAAACAAGGAAAGATAACTCTTAAGGCCTTGTTTACTTCTAGGGTATTTGAGGAGATTGGAAGGGATTATCCTGTATCCCAGAATATCTTCAATAGGTTGTTTACTAGTCCGGGTTTGGAGGGAATAATCCCGATATATCCCTACAAATCCCCTCCACACTAGTGTATTTTTGGCTAGATTAAAAACTCTCCATCATGATAGAGTATTTTTGGGAAAGAATATTTAAGGAGATTGAAAAGTATTAGGTGAACACCAAATTTCTGCTTATCCCCACATCTCTTAGGGCTTGTTTACTTTTTCGGTGTTTTTATCCCCAAAAGATGTGGAGATATACGGGGATTTGATATGCACTCAATACTCTCCGATCCTCAAAAATATCATTCCCTAAAAATAATTTACCATGATGGAGAATTTTGAATCTAGCAAAAAAATACACTAATACACTAATGTGCAGGAGATTTGTGGGGATACCTCAAGATTCTCTTTAAAACCATGCCTAGTAAACAACCTACCGAGGATATTTCGGGATATAGAATAATCCCCTCCAATCCCTTTAAATACCCTAGAAATAAATGAGACCTTAGGGGTGAAAATATCGGAAGAGTAAACAAGGCCTAATAGTACTGGATTACCTATGACTTACGACAAAACTACCTAAAGCTCTATGCTTAAATCGTTGTGGCTTCCTTGCAACTGACCCTCGGAACCCAAGCTTGGTCAGCTTCTTGATCATGGCTTCTCCCTTACTATTTTCCAGAGTCCTCCATCTTCAAATTGCTTGATCAGTGGGTCTTTTATGCGGTTGTAGTAAGTTGAGCTTGTTGGTTTGGAGGTTGCATGTTTTAGATGTTGTTATCTTATGGTTTTGTTGTAATGGTTTTCGTCTGATTTTCTGTTAATTAATCGGACTCTTTTTTTTAATTAATAGATTGAGGCTTTTCATTTCTTTTGCTTGATCACCTAGTATTAAGTACTCCCTCGATCCAAAATATAAGATGTTTTAGCATATCAATGACATACATGTATCTAGATTTTTTTTTTTGGTATATAGGTTTACTTATTTTACTTCTAACCTACACACTAAGATGTCTAGATACACGCATGACAATGATAGGCTAAAACATCTTATATTTTGGAATAGAGGGAGTATTAACCTAAACTTGTGTTCATACTCAATGAAACATTTAGGTACCATGTGTGAGTTGCCATTAACCATTAAAACCACACACGGGGCAATAAGCACTTTTAGAAACCAAAAAAATCTTATAAAAAATAAAAATATTTTGATTTATAAAACTTGAGAAAACCATATAAGATTTGAAAGATACTAACTAAAACTAAAGAGTGCATAATTTAATATGAAAATATAAATCCTTCAACATATTTTGAAATACCATGGTTAATATTTTTTTAACAAAATATGATAAATAAAGTATTAAGAAAGCATCGAACTAACTCACGAAAAATTCTAAAAGTTCACGTATGCATATATTAATCTAAGTTCACAACAGTTAACCTATTTAACTTCTGAATAACCAAGATAAGTGGATTTACTAGATTTGTAGCACAAGTTTTCCCATGAATTGAGATGATTTTCAAATTTTAGAAATTACAAGAACAGTAAACTATCCCCGAAAAAATGTCAAATCAATTCCAAAAAAGCTACAAATATTAAGAACACATAATTAATATGTATGTTGCAGTAATTAATTCAAGCAAACAATGTGGGCTGATGATGGCAAACTCTTGTCAATATATGGATGGATGCAAAATCCGTTTGAGATAAGAGTCACAATTGTCCATATAAAAGAAGACTATGCTTGAAAGAAGGGAAAACTTATTCAAGCTATTCAGTGTGTCCAAGTTTTCACTTTTAGTTCACATACCATTGCAGCTCCACTATGATTTTAAAAACCAACAGCACAATATAGGATTCATAAAACCAAATAACCTCCTAAAAATTTACAGACATGTCGGATAAGTAGCCAGTGCCAGTTGTAAGGCACCAGTAAGCGACTATTTTTATAAATTTACAATCTGCTTAACTTTATTTGGTTTTAGCGCAGTATCCAATGACACATGCATATGCGAATATGCGATCATTTGGCAAGGCTCCTAAGATAGCTTTTTATTCTTATAACTATAGGAACTTTGCAATAGCTAGCACAGTACCTAACCTATTAACCTAGCAGGATAAGTAACTCCAAGCCTCGATTATTCCAACAAAGCCATCAGGGAACAATCTTGGAAACCTTCATCTTGTCGATCCATGTTTTGAAGGAGTTCACCGTGTTCCGGAAGCCAAGGAATCCGTGCTCCTTACTCTTATTCATGGTATCCAAATGCTCGAACTCGATACCCAACATGGCATCGACGAACCACCAGCTGGCCACCTCCTCAAGCTTGGTCACAATGAGCCCGTTCTCCTCGATGATCTCCGCCCACACCGCTTCCTTGCCTGCCATGACCTCAGCAAGCTCGAACCTGCTCGCCTCTCCTTCGTACCCAGCCCATTCCACCCCGAAACGATCAGCCAGGATCGGCCAGAGCCGCTTCCACTTGAACACATCTCCGTTGCTGCAGTTGAAGGCTTCATTCTTGGCGAGCGGGTCGAGCGCGGCCCAGATTTCCTGCTCGGCGATGAGGTCTGCGTCGGAGGCGTCGCTGAAACTCTCCCAGGCGACCCTGGACCCAGGCCACCGCAGCGTGGCACCCTCCTTGCGGCAGATGGCGGCGTAGACGCACAGGCTGCCGACCAAATTCATGGCGCCGCGAGCGGTGAACCCGAAGATGGTGGTGGGACGGTGCACGGACCAGCTGACGGCGCCGTCCCCGCGGCGGGAGACCTCATGGAAGAGCACGTCCTCCTGGTCGTAGTAGAAGTTGGGATGGTCCAGGCGGGGCATGTCCTCGGTGTAGGGCGGGTCGTGGGCGGGGACCTTGCCGATGGCGTCGAACGGGCCGACGTAGTGCTTGCGGCCGGTCTGCAGGCAGACGTGGGCCAGCGCGGGGCAGCTGGCGACGACCACGGAGAGGACGCTCCGGAGCATGGCCGAGTTGGCCTCGCGGTTCTCGGCCTCCGTGGGGCGGCTGGCCCACGCGGCGTAGAAGACGTGGGTGATGTCGGTGAGGGGCGCGAGCGCCTCGGCGACGGCGGCGGAGTCCGCGAGGTCGAGGTGCAGATACGTGACGGCTGGGGAGGGCGGCCGAGACCAGCGCGGGAGCGGGCGGCGGGAGACCGCGTACACTTTCCAGGGCCCGCCGGGGGTGTCGTGCTGCGGGAGGATGTCGAGGAGGGAGGTGCCGACGATGCCGGTGGATCCGACGACAAGGGCGACGCTCTTGAAGGAGGGGTCGACCGCGGCGGCGTTCTCGTCCTGGCGCTTCGTGGCCGCGCCGGTCGCACGTGCCCACCACCAGCTCATCGCGGGAGCCGGCAAGTACTGCATCGATGGATCGGTGACGGTGAACGAGAGAGGCCGGTGATCGGAGCTGCCCGTGGGTAGGAGAGGGTGGGTGAAGTAGTGATGCGGATGCGGTGCTCGGTGCGGTTTGGCGGGGTTTAAATAGCGCATCTAGCGCTTGAAAGTATGGCCGCTGCCGCCGGTTACGCTACGCCTCCATGTTTCCGCATTGTTCTAGTACGATGATGAAATGTCAAAAGCAACCTTATGTGGAGTATGCTAATTTTGCGAGCGGTTCTCTGATCCGTGCATCGACAAATCGGCGAGCGGCAACGCTTTCTCTTCCAAGACGGCGGCTGCTTTTGCCGTCATGCATGACGGCTTCGGGCTGGTGCTGATGGTTGTCGTTACACTGGACCAGGTCTGATTTTGTCTTGTACTCACCAAACATGGCATCTAGCCAGAATCTCGTTTCTCCAAGACTTGCGTCATTGCACCGCTCTATTAAAGCGGTTGGATTTTGTCCAACTATCGCAGGACCAGATAACTTCAGATGAAATTATATATTCCATGTACAAATTACATTCCCATGCGCTAGTTATCGGTAATAAACAATTTGGAAAATGGAAGTACCACTTAACATTCTTTATATTGGTATATTTTTTTGATAAAGAGTGTTTTATTAAAAGTTTTAAGCTTATGCATAGATACACATAGTCATAATCCAGTCGAGCCACAAAAATCAAAAAAAGCGAATTTACATATTATGATGAGCAATTGTAAAAAAGACTAAACTAAATGTCCAATGCGTAGACTATGCGACCATCCATATTGGAAAAAACTATCCCTAGTTGTAGCTTCCAGTCGTGCACATACCTTCGTAAACATCTCTATAGAGATGACCATAAACGGAGAGTATTGGTACACCGGTAGATAACCTACAAAATAGAAGAGTTTTTCTCATCAAATACTTTATCATTTCTACATAGCCATATGGACCAAATAAAAGTAATCACTCTCACCCTAATATGCTTTTTAAACTTTTGATGAATATTATTGAGCTAGTTCCCAAAAATATTGGTAATACTCTGCGGCAGATACAAGGTCGAAGCTACTTGAATGACTGACCATATAGATCTGGCGAAATGACATTGGAAGAATAAGTGTTTTATTGTTTTATTTTGGTGACAAAAAACACATTCCTTAGAACCATGCCAGTTTCGCTTTGCAAGATTATCTTTGGTGGGAATGACTCCTTTACAGAAGTACCAACCAAATACCTTAATCCGTAAAGGAATCTTCAGTTTCCAAAGCTTCTTATTATTATTTTTATCGATTGGCACATCCGAATGGATTAACGCATTTTACATAGAATCTACTGAAACTTTGTCATTTTCATGAATATTCCAACGAAATTCATCAGGAGCATTTTCTAGATGTACATTTGCCAAACGTTGGAGCAAGCATTTCAAGATACAAGTCTCTGACTTGATAGATCCGTTCTGAACGTCACATTTGGTGGAGAGGTCTCCAGAACCTTAGCGATGGTATCGCTTTTGTGACGAACAATATAATACAATGCTGGATACTGTTCACGAAGGGTGGTATTACCAAGCCACCTACTATTTTTCTAGAACCGAATCTCTGAACCATCCTTACAATGAGTATATGAAGGGGATGTTGTTTTAAATGTTGATGGTGATGACGCTGGATGGGGGTGGAGCCACCCGGAGGCGATTCTGGCAATGATGGCCCCCTCTGAACTCCTCCGTTGGCGGACTATAGACTCTCTATTTTGTGGTTTACGAACTCTGCCTCTATGTGTCATGAAATAAAATCCTAGAAGGTATATATAGATGGTTTAGGTCAAAACCAATATGATGGCATGAAAAATGAGGCAATCAGATGCTTCAGATGGGCCCCAAGGCACGACCATGGAAGGAGACCGTGCCATGGGCCTTCTTGGCTGGCATGCTGGTCCCATGCTGCCCTATTTGGGCTTCTTGGATGCGGCGCAAAATTCCAAAGTGTGCTATTTGATCTTGCCCTTTTTGGAGTCCTTAAGCTCCCTAAAAGTTCAAAAAACAAATAAAAATGTTTTTCTGCCTTTCAAAGTTAAATACTAAAAATTGGGATTTTGTGGAAGATCTCGTAATTCATTAAAAATAGTGGTAATAACTCTAAATAAGATGCAAATATATGGAATATGGTAGAATTAACTATGAATTTCAAGAATACATTTTAAATGTATCATACGCGAAAGAACCCACGCTGCTCCACCTTAGGACCCTGCAGCCAACATCTGCTCCAAAAAATGATGCCCCCAAGAGGGAGAGCGATGCCCCACACCGCCATCGTCCAATCTCGGAGACCCAAATCTAGAGTTCCCACCGGAGCAGTTCAAGCAAGAAGACAAGAGTTGCATCAACTATGCCTTTGACAAGGAGATGACGCAAAGATGCCGCCATCAAATGTCATAACCGAAGTCAGCGAAGTTTCACCATTAGTTGTGCTTGCCTGCACCTGTAGCTGGTTAGACTGCCACCAACCGCGAGGTGTATGCAATATTTTGTTATCTACTCTTCCTATATAAATAAGAACAATCATTGTGAGATGATAGAAATATCAACAAAGAAAGACTAATCCCAATTTCTCATGTGACAATTTATTTTACGCATTTGTGTTTGGTCTCCACTATACAAGTACTTACTTTACAAATCGATCAGCGCTCTTCGAATCGTACTCGCCGTCAAAAGTTGTCGAACAAATCTATGTCATAACCTCACTTGTTCTTGGGCAACATCGGCGATAGTGAGCAGGAACAACACAACGAAATAAATGAAAAAAAACATCAGAAATGGATCACAACAAAATAAACGAGGCCCAATATCCAAGGGCGCATCAAGATGGTGGACATGGTTGATTTTCTTCGCCCATATACCATGATAGAAAATTAAAAAAAAAAACCAACTCTGGTTGCCAATGCTTGTGTGTTTATTTACACTTCTATATTTAATTATTTCTTGATCGATTGTTCAAGGTATGATCAATCTAATGTTTAATAAAAAACGTTAAGATTATAGTTAGATGTTGTATTCATGGTATAAAGATATCATGTCAAAGTGGACCACCCTACTTCAAAATCCTAGGGCTAGTCCTGGCTGTAAATGATGTATATCTTGGCTTCAGTAATGGAAAAGGAGAGCTGAACAAAACAATGTAGTCTCTGTTGTCACCACGAGGAGTGTTTCTTTGCAAAGCAAGAGTGTTTTCCCTCTTAGTGTATGTGTGTGCGTGTTTGTTCTTGTGTGTCTGACAAAGACAAGAGATTGAGAGGTACACGAGAAGACGAGTGGATGTGACTATGTGGGAGATTCAGCTCCAACACATACAACCCACTGTGACTTAATTAGCTAGGTAGCATACTAGTATGGCAATGTATAGCATCGCGCTGATGATTCATGAGTGTAAATCATGATCCCCGCTTTCGTTGAAAACATTGGTTCCCGCTATAAAAAAAAACATTGGTCAAGATAGTAGCCGTGCAGGAGGAACGGAGGCTCACTCGACCTGTCAACCAGTAGCGTGCGCATGCTCCTCGTCTCTGGTCTTTTCCTTGCCAAAGCTTCATGGCAACACAAGTGACCGTGTCGCACTGTCTGTGTCCTCGGTACCAGAGTTTTTGTAGAGATTAGTAGAGATATAATCCTCATCAAAATCCCCACTCACTTCTAAAAATATATTTGATACTAGAGTATTGAGCGAGTTTAATTCCCACTAATCCCCACTTTTCTCCAAATTTTAGTGTGTTTTTCTCAATCCTCAATACTCTACCTCTACCTAGTGGATTGTGGGTGAGATTTTGTGGGGACTGGGTGAAGGTGAGAGTTTCATCCAATACTCTAGGGGATTATTCCTACTAATTAATCCCACAAAAACTCTAGTACCAAACAAAGCCCGAATGTAAAGCGCCCCACCGTCCCATCCACAACAACTTGTAGCGCACCAAACCACCAGTGCCTCCTCGCACTTTTAAAAGAACCTGACCACGCGCACCCAACTGAGCCGCTTTCCCTTTATTTCTGTTGCCTAGTACTTTGCGATCATGGATCACGCCCGTCCACCTCTACCGGGACCTCCTGTACTCCACCCTGGTTGACACCGACGGGGCGCCACACATGGGAATCAGCTAATGGGCCTAGTCCATGAACATGCTCGTCCGCTTACGTCTTTTTCCTCCTCCCGTCGATAGACCCATCCTACCGCCGTCGGCTGAACTGCTGCCTACCACCACACGCGGCTGACGTCGCACCGCGCCGCCCCACCCTGTCGAGCCGCCTCCTCTATTGGTCCGCCGCCCCTAGCCGACCATCCCTCTAACCTCCCTCCTCTATCGCCGGAGAGAACTCACCGCACCGTAACCCTAGTTCATCGCTAGCGAACCCCAAGCCCTAAGACCCACCGCACCCGCAACCCTAAGGGTTTCTTCCTCGTCTCCGGTGAAGTCCCGACCTCACCTCCGCCGGTGACGCCGCGGTCAGCCGCATCATCCCCATCGTCGGGGAGGGCTGCGCGGTCTTCTTCCTCTCATCAATTCTCCAGCCGCCCTTCCTCCCTGGTCGCCCTTCATTCCGGTCGCCACTAACGGGCCGGCTCACACACACATGGAGGTGTGTGGCGCGGGGTTGGCGCCCATCTGGTCGGGAATCTGCTCGGTAGCGCGCGCGCTACCGAGTCACCGTTTCGCTAAAGCTGCGGCTGATGGGCTCGGCCCAGTATCTGTGTTCCGTTATCTTTCTCATTTATAGTTCCTTCGTTGACGTTTTGTTCCGTTGTTCTGTTCTGCTGTTCCTCGACAACTAACGGTTCTCGCGACCTCCGCCTCCCCCGCCGGCCGTGAGCGACGGTGGCACCGGCTTGTTCGACGGTTAGTTCCACCGCGCCTCGCTCCTTCTCTTCCTCTCGCTCCCCCTCCCTCTACTAGGTTTTCGTTGCTCGGCGCCGAGAGCTTGCTGACATTTCTTCGGCTCGATCGAGTCTTCGCATGCAGACGTAGTCGCGCGCGCTACCGAGTAGGATCCCTCCTCCGTCGCCGTCCACGTCGCCGCCGTCCGCCGGAGAGCGTCTTCGTCCTTCTCATCGCCGTCCTTGTCGTCTGTTCTATTTGGGTCGTCTCTTCTTTTCGGTTAGGTTTCTTTGCCCCCTTCCCTCCCCTGCGCATTCTTCATGGATTTAGATCGAGATGATGCAACCGTCGGCAGTTGTATACTTTGTTCATCCGCGCACTCTACCTAGCAGATTCCTAGTTTTGCTTTATTTTTTCTTTTGGTGTTGTTTCTCTCTATTTTTGCATGCTATTATTGGCCAGATCTGTGAATTTTGGTGAGAGGTGTGTGTTTTGTTTGTAAAATTGTAGCGGCTTATCTTTCATTTTTGTTCTGTTTTTTGTTTAAAGGGAAAGCTACCTCATTGTTTAGTTGCAATATGTGGATTTAGATTGTAGGATTGGCTTGGGTATTTTTTTACTTTTTTGGTTGTGGAGTGAGTAGCTTAGTATCAGTATTTTAATTAGTTCTAGATAGTAGCATTTTTAAAAAAAATTCTGATAGTAGTCAATATGTTTTTTTACATGAACTGAGAACTTAGATGAACTATAGAGCCTAGTTTCTGACTTTTATTTTTTGTATTTGTTTGCTAAATAATTTGGTCATTATTTTTCTTTTCTGTTCTTGTAGTCTTAATTTTGTTTTGATATTTTTAGGCATAGATGGACTCTGCAGAGGAGGATGATCCCAATGTCCATTTCAAGACTAGGTTTTCTGTTCGTCGCTTTGAAAATGCGATGAAGTGTCTAACACCTAAACAAAGGGGTTTCCTTATCAAGCATGGATATGATTTGTTTCTTGATATCAAGTTCAGGGTTGTTTTCCCTTTACCTTTTATCGATTGGATTATTGATCATATAATCCCTCGACTTGCTTCTTTCCAACTTGGGAATAAACGCATCAAGTTCGATAAAGCGATGATTCAACAATTTATTGCTATTCCTTCAGGTATTTTTATCCCCTCCCTTTGTTATATGTGTTCCAATTATTTTTTATTGGTTCATGGTAGTTGCTATTATTATTTGCTTCTTCTTTGCAATGCTCTGCATTTTTATTTTTGAATTATACTTTTTTTAGGTGAAACCCCTGTGAAGTTGTCTAGCAAGAATGCTGAAATCGATATTAAGGTCAAAATGCTCAAGGCAAAGTATACATGTGGTGGTACTAAAATATTCACAAAACAAGCAATTGCAGCACTGAAAGGTGATGAGGATGAGGAGTCTTTTATGAGGACTTTTCATTTGGTTCTTCTGGCAACTATTGTATGTCCTGCAACATCTGATACTGTGGATTGGAGATTTTTGTACTCATTGACTGATCTTGATACAATGAAAAGCATTGACTGGTCTGCTTTCTGCCTTGAATACATTATGACTGAGGTTGAAAGGTTTCAGGACAAGCTATCTAAATTGCCTGATGATGCTGTAGGCAAGGCTGTTCATGTTGGTGGTTGCCTTCCTTTTTTGGCAGTAAGTAGTTTTATTTTTTTCTTTTATAGCTTTTTCTATGTGTTGCTTTTTATGCAGTGTGTGTGTTCGCGTATTCATATTAATTTTCGCAGGTTGCGTACATGGACCACTTGGACATAAATTATGGAGCTGGTCAGCATCGTCTTGATTATGGCGTACCTAGGCTACGTCACATTTTGTTCTTCTGACTTTTAGATTGTCACTAAGTTAGATAGGATCAACTCTTCTGGTAGACACGTGTTTGGAGCACTGGATGTAAGTTTTTCTTTTCTACTGGATATTTATTTTTCATATTTCTGGCTTTTCTTTGGTGTAAATTGTTTATGATTTCTTTATTCATTTTTTATTTCATTCATTTTTTGTTGTTTGCATTTTGTGTAGTTCCGGCTGAAGGACTGTACTCCATATAGTGACAATGCCGTCATGGAAGCTACGAAAAAATAGTGCAAGCGACATCACCTAGCGTTGCTTGGTATCTGTGATTCTGAAGATGTGCCTAGTTCTAGCCAAGGAAAAACTATTCCAGATGCAAACAAGACCCCTAGCAAAAGTGGCATTTCACCCCCAGACGTTAGTGTACCCTGTTTTATTCTCTTCATTTTTTTAATAATTACATAGCTCTGATTATATTTCTTTTCTTTACATGCAGCTAAAGAAAATTGTTGACTCTATTATTCAATCACACAAGAATGAGGTTGCTCGCGATGTTAAGATTCTGATTGATCGACGTTTTGCTATGATGTCTGAAGATATTCTTTCTGCTATCTCTCACCAGTCTGATATTCCTAAAGCTGACAGTGCGAAGAAAAATGTTGATACCTGCATCTATGGCAGTAATGTAGAAGCTACCGATTATCGTCAAGATCCTTGCGAGAGGCCAGAGCTGGAATTTCTCTCAGTGGGATTACAGAATAAATATCCACTGCAGCAAGAAGCTCATTTGGTGAGGCCGCAGACGGAAGATTTCTTGTTGGAACTTCAACAGAAAGATTCTATGGAGACACTGCACCAGGAATCTCCTTTCGTTAGCTCGCATCTGGAAGATCTCTCAGTCGGAATGCAGCAGGAAGATCACTTGGTGTCACCTCCTGATGAAGCTCCTTTGGTGAGCAAGGACCACCAATATGAGGAAGCTAGTTTTGTGAGCAAGCAACAAGAAGATATCTCTGTTGGAGTTCAACAGGAAGATACTTTGTTGTCACCGCATGAGGAAGCTTCTTTGGTGAGCAAGTTGAAGATACTTTGGTGAGACTTGACAATGAAGCTCCTTTGGCAACCAAGCAACAGGAAGATACTTTGATGACGCCGTCCAAGGACGCTCACTTGTCTACCAAGGTCCAGGAAGATAATTTGGTGACATCCCCAAAAGAAGCTCATTTCAATAGCAAGCAGCAGGAAGTTTGTCAACTTAATATTGGTGTTGCTCAGCAGCTTGAAGGTAGTACTAATGTCAGATTATAATCTATTTCTCTCCCTTGCTCTCTTTTTTTGTTCCTTATTTTTTATTTCTAATTCTGGTCTTATTATTATTATTATTTTTAATAGGTGATTTTACTGGTGGTACAAATTTGCCATCCACATGTTCTGAGAGTGTTACGATCATACCTGACGGAGATTCTGCTTCTTTGCCCCAGCAAGATCAATTATAATCTATTAATGTCAAGACAAGTACAGACTGTGAAAATGTTGACAAGAGCTTAAATTGCGAAGTTGGAGTAGATCAACCTGTCATGGCTTCTACCAACAAAGTTCCTGTAGTTGTTGATGGCACTTTGGCAACCACTTCTGCCTTTTCTCAGCCTCTTGTTTGTCCTGTTGTTCAGATTCAAAGCAATAGTAAGTTTATTTTTTTGGTTCATTTCGGGAATTCAGTTGCGCTTTTTTGTGTGTTCGTATATGATTCTTTTCCATTCATGATTATATTTTCTGTCTGTCTGTCCACTTCAAAAGGTACTTCAGATATTGCTGGCGTGTCTCAAGGCCAAGCACCTGCAACTTCTGTTGTTCAAACCTCGTCAAACATTTGTAAAGAGCCTGAAGGTTAGGATCTATATTCTAAAGTAATTCTTAAGTTTTTAGGCTTTTTGTTTTGTCTCATGTTTCTTGTCCATTTTTCCTAAACCAGGGAGTGTTTCATGTGAAGATGCTATCGCTCATGATCAAATCACTGATTCATACAAAGAAGCAGAGATTGGAATTAATGTTGCTATGTCATATGAAAATGATTATCCTGAATCGCCGGCCAGCAAGGACCATACACCTGTTCCTAGTATGTGAACAATATCCCTTCTTTTCTCTATTTTTTTCCTCTTTGGTTAATGTCACTCTTACATTTTTTTATCTTTTTTAATTTTTTCCTAATCACAGTTTATGTGGTCTGTTTCCTGTGTGTGTAGGCAGTAAAGGTGAAGTCCATTCTGATGATACTTGTAATACTGGTCAAAGTACAATTGACAAGAGGAAGCGGAAGAAAAGATATGTCAAGAAACCATGTGACTCTCAAGAGATTCTTCAGTTGAACGTTGACCAGTCAGTAGCACAGTTTTATGACAAGTATCTCAGAAACAAGTTCTTGAAAACAGCGAAAGCTAGTGAGTCAAAGTGAGTAAACAATCATTTTTATCTCTGTCATTGCAGTCATTTGTGTTTCTTCTTATTTTAGTTATCCCATCCGACCACTGTACTTTGTATTTTTTTTAACATGGATGTAATAGTGGTTCGAGGCAGTTGTTCATTTTTTCTGGTTGTTATCTTTTACTTTTCCCTTATTTATTCATTTGTTTAATTCACCATTTTACTTTTGTAGCATTGTTCTTGACTACAATGGTCATATAGGATCATATGAGAAGTTTTATGAATCTTTGAAACCGAGGGGTGAAATTTCCACTGAAGTCATGGCTGCTTTTGTTGAACATTTCAATGGAAGAATTGATGGAAACAAAGAAGATAAGAAGTCAACAATGAAGATATCGTTCAACCCATTTTTTGCGGTGGCTTTTTTGTTCAATCTTTTTTTAATAAATTCTATTGAGTTAGGCAATTCTTTAGTTTCATATTTACACATCTCTTTATTTATTTTTACAGTCAAAGCTTATCATGTCACCTGACAAGTTTGATGTCAAGTCAGTCATTGGTGAAATTAAGAAGATGAACAGGAGGTTCAGTTTCTCTAATTGTGATCTGGTAATAGGGATAATAACTCCTTTTGTTACTAACACTTAAATTGTTTCTTTTATATATAGCTGTTTCTTATTGTTATCTGTGAACCTCATAGAAAATATTTTTTAATATTTTTTAATTATGCCAGGTTCATATTCCTATTGTCAAAGATCATCATTGGATGGTGCTGTGCATCAACTTGCTTTTTAAGAAGATAAACTTACTAGATTCTCTTCAAGGATCTGTCAAATTGGCAAAGTCTACACTTGTTTGCAACATGGTAATTTTTATTTTTGCTTTTTTTGTATTGCTTATCAAAACTATCTTATTTTGCATTAACTTTCTATTTTTCTATGTGATGTACCAGGTGGCAAATTTTAGTAAGGCATGCAGGGAGGCAAAATGCCTTAGTGTTGATGTTGCTTCTTTCCCATTTGAAATTCCAGAGAATCTTCCTCAGCAGACTACTACGTATGTACTTGTACCTTTTTTGGTTTGTTATGTTTATCTTTTCATTTCTTCTGGTATCTTGCTAATGATTGTATGTTTAGGTTTGACTGCGGCGTTTTTTCGATGCTCTATATGGATCATTGGGAAGGTCAGGAGTTCAAGACATTTGAACCTATAAGTTGATCACCCATTTTTCATCTAGTAGTTTACTCTTGTTTTGCTTTTCTTCTTTTTATCTTCTCTTCTTATTTCATTTCTTCAATTCAATCTATTCCACAGGGTCTAATCACTGAGTACCGAAAGATTGTTGCACATGAGATTGTGTCATCTCCTTTAAATGACATGAAGACAGAAGTTCCGGATTTCAAGAAGCGGAAGCTGGTGTGATATGTAGGGTTGAAGATTTCACTTTTCATAACAACACTTTTGTAGTTTTTGGCCATGTTCACTTTTGATAACTATGCTTTTCTGTAGTGCGTGGCCATTTTCACTGTCGATGACTACGCTATATGTAGTTGTAGTTCTGAATCTTCTTTAAATGTACAACTTATATTTTGGAAGTGGCTGTTGGATTCAAATCTGTCATTGGTGGATTTTAATCATGTATGAAATGGTTGCATGTGCAATCACTTGTTTTTTAGAATGTAACTATATTTCACATCTAGATATTTGATCATCATCTTCTTTTTTATTGTTCTTACCATAATTTTGTTCCCACAACCATAGATTTGTTCCCTCAACCATAGTTTTATTCCCTCAACCATAGTTTTGTTCCCACAACCATAGAATTGTTACCACAATCATATGTTTTTGTTCCCTCAACCATAGGTTAGTGTTCTCACAATCATAGGTTAGTGTTCCTACAACCATAGGTTTTAGTTCCCACAACCATAGGTTTTGGTTGCCACAACCATCGTTTGGTTCCCATAGCTATAGTTTTTTGTTCCCCCCAACCATAATTTTTGTTCTCCCAAACCATAGATGTGTTCACACAACCATATGTTTTGTTCCCACAACCATTCTAGTTTAGGTTGTTCCTATTTACACTGATAGTTTTGTTCCCTTGTTCTTGTATTTGTTCCCTTATCAATATAATTTGTTCCCATTCTATTGTATTGTGTCTACTCAGTACTATTTTTGTTATTTTAAAGCATTCTAGTGTTTTAAAATTGAAAAGGCACATATACATATACTAGTGTTTTTGTAGGTAAGATCAACTAGCTAACAGTACAATTTTGTTGGACTAGTGTTTTTATTATCTTTTACACCGATACTTTTTGTTCTCGTTGTCTTACATTGTTCTAGTAATCAATAGTTTTTTTGTTCTAACTTTGTTTACAGTATCTTAATTTTGTTCTTTTTTATAACCTAAGGGGTGCTCACTTGTCTCTTAGAATGTAACTTTATTTCACGTTTTTCATTACCTTTTTTTATTGTTTTACCATAGTTTTTTGTGCCGACAACCTATGATTTTGTTTTCACAATCATAGATTCTGTTTTCAACATAAATAGATTTTGTTGACAAAACCATAGTTTTTTTTATCCCACAAGCATAGGTTTTTATTCCCACAACCATAGATTTGTTTCCACAACCATAGATTTGTTTCCACAACCATATATTTTTGTTCCCACAACCATAGTTTTTGTTCCCACAAACCATAGATTTTGTTCCCACAACCATATGTATTTGTTCCCACAACCATAGGTATTTGTTCCCACAACCATAGTTTTGTTCCCACAACAATAGGTTTTTGTTCCTTCAACCATATTTTTTGTTCCCACGACCATAGATTTTGTTCCCACCACCATATGTCTTTGTTCCCACAACTATAGGTTTTTGTTCCCACAACCATAGATTTGTTCCCACAACCTTAGGTTTTTGTTCCTACAACCATATATTTTTTGTTCCCACAACCATAGATTTTGTTCCCACAATCTTAGGGTTTGTTCCCATTACCTAGATATTATTTAATTACCTACATTTTTATTTGTTCTTACCAGAGATTTTTGTTCTCTCAACATATGATTTCTTTCCCCATCCATAGATTTTTTCCCTAAAAAATAGTTTTGTTCCTACATCCATAGATTTGTTTCCTCAACAATAGATTTGTTCCAACAATTATAGTTTTTGTTCCCATAACCATCCATTTTTGTTCCCATAAAAATAAGTTTTTGTTCCCACAACCATAGGTTTTTGTTCCCACAACCATTTATTTTGTTCCCCCAAACATAGATTTGTTCCCACAGCCCTAGGTTTTGTTCCCACAACCATAGATTTGTTCTCACAACAATAGGTTTTTGTTCCTACAACCATATTTTTTTTGTTCCCACAACCATAGATCTTGTTCCCACAACCATATGACTTTGTTCGCACAACTATAGGTTTTTGTTCCCACAACCATAGATTTGTTCCCACAACAATAGGTTTTTGTTCATACAACCACATTTTTTTGTTCCCACAACCATAGATCTTGTTCCCACAACCATATGTCTTTGTTCCCACAAATATAGGTTTTTGTTCCCACAACCATAGATTTGTCCTCACAACCATAGGTTTTTGTTCCTACAACCATATTTTTTTTTGTTCCCACAATCTTATGGTTTGTTCTCATGCTCTTGTAATGTTTCATTACCTAGATATTAGTTAATTACCTACATTTTTATTTGTTCTTACCAAAGATTTGTTCCCACAACATATGATTTCATCCCCCAACCATAGATTGTTTCCCTAAAAAATAGTTTTGTTCTTACATCCATAGATTTGTTCCCACAACCATAGATTTGTTCTCATAAGCAAATTGGTTTTTGTTCCTACAAACATATATTTTTGTTCTCACAACCATATTTTTTGTTCCCACAACAATAGATTTGTTCCCACATCTCTAGCTTTTTGTTACCACAACCATAGGTTTGTTCCCACAACCATTCTAGTTTAGTTTGTTCCTATTTACACTGATAGTTTTATTCCCATATTCTTGTATTTGTTCTCTTATCAATATAATTTGTTCTTAGAACCATAGACTTGTTCCCACAACCATAGGTTTTTTTCGGACAATGCTACTCGTGTGATGATGACGCTAGAAAAGAGCTGTGGCGTGTAGTTGACGTGGGAGCAGTAAGTCCTTGTGCGTGGTGATGACCAGCCCGTTGGGAACCCCAAGAGGAAGGTATGATGAGTGTAGCGGCAAGTTTTCCCTCAGTTAAGAAACCAAGGTTTATCGAACAGGAGAAGAGAGACGATGACGACTGAAGGTGTTGTGGAACCTGCACACACACAAACAAATACTTTGTTCCCAACTTGCGATGAGGTTGTCAATCTCACCGGTTTGCTTGAAACAAAGGTTATGAGCGTATCGAGTGGAAAACAGTAGAGTATATGCGAGTAAAGTAAACAATGCGGGAAAAGTAAACAGGTGATTGCAATATGATTAAAATAGGACCGGGGTCCACAGTTCACTAGTGGTGTCTCTCCATAGATAAAATAACATGCTGGGTAAACAAATTACAGTTGGGCAATTGATAGAATAAAGATAACGTGATATGTCAAGAAGATCACTATGAGATTTACTCTGGGCATTACAACAAAATACATAGACCGCCATCCAACTGCATCTATGACTAATAATCCACTCCCGGGGATATCATCCGAACACCCTAGAAGTATTAAGTTGCGAACAACAGATAATTGCATTAAGCAAAGTGTGTAATGTAAACAAAGCATATGCCCTTGAGCATATGAATGTTGTTTTCTCCCTAGTAGCAACAGCACATCTACCACCTTAGAGGTTTCTGTCACTCCCCCAGGTGAAATAGAGACATGAACCCACTATCGAGCATAAATACCCCCTCTTGGAGTCACTAGCAACTACTCGGCCAAGATAGCTACTAACAAAGGAGAGCATGCAAGATCATAAACAACATAGAGATAACAAAAGATATAATTCAGTACAGCAACTTAATCATAAACACCAATATTCATCGGATCCCAACAAACCAACATCATAGAATTACATAACGGTGATCTCAATCATGTAGGGCAGCTCATGAGATCTAAACATGAAGCACATGGTGGAGAAGACAACCATCTAGCTACTGCTATGGACCCATAGTCCAAGGTAGACTACTCACTCATCGCTCCGGAGGTAAGCATGGCGATGAAGAAGACCTCCGGTGGCGATTCCCCTCTCCGGCAGGGTGCCGGGAAGAGCTTCTGGACCCTCCCGATCTTCGGGTCAACGGCGGCGGCGGATCGCGATGTGTTCTGGAAAACTGATCGAGCCTTAGGTTTTTCTCGTCGGGGGGTACTTATAGGCGAAGGGGCGATGTCAGAGGTGGAGCCAGGGGCTCTCACACAGGGGTGGCGCGGCCAGGGGCCAGGCCGCGCCGCCCCCTTGTGTGGGGCCCTGGTGGCCCCCCTCTGACACTTCTTCGGATCTCTGGAAGCTTCCGGGTAAAATATGACTTCAGGAACTTGTTTCGTCCAATTCCGAGAATATTTCCTGTGTATCACTTCTGAAACACAAAAACAGCAGAAAACAGGAAACTGGCACTGTGGCACTTCGTTAATAGGTTAGTTCCGGAAAATGTATAAAAATGCCACTAAGTGTAACGAAACAATAGGCAAATGGTGTAAAAACAAGCATGGAGCATCAAAAATTATAGATACGTTTGAGACGTATCAAGCATCCCCAAGCTTAACTCCTGCTCGTCCTCGAGTAGGTAAGTGATAACAAAGAATAATTTTTGAGGTGACATGCACCTACACAATCTTGATCATATATGTAAGCATTGGTGAGCTGGGATCAATAGAACTTAAAACATGGGCATGAAAGATATAATCATGACAATAAGAAACTTAGCAACCATGTTGTAAACATGCAAATGAACACAAACAAAAGATCATGATAATGAAACAATGAAAGTCAAACGTGTGTTCAAATCATAAGGAAAAACATACAAATGGTTTTCAGCTTGTCCTTCAAAGAGAGCAAAACATAAATGCATAGGACACCTCAAAGTTTAAGAGGGCGACTAGATACAAATAATTTAAGAACAAGTGAAACCAACAATATGAGTCAATCAATGAACTTTGGGACAATGCATATCACACTAAGAATGACAACTATGCTCTCTTAATGGTGCATAAAGAAAGAAGGTGGTGACTCAACATAAAAGTAAAAGAAAGGCCCTTCGCAGAGGGAAGCAGTGATTTAAACATGTGCTAGAGCTTTTCATTTGTAAAACAGAGAGATAAAACTTGATTTTGAGAGGTGGTTGTCTTTGTCAACGACTGGCAATGGGGTTCTTACTATCTTCCATACAAAAATAAAGCAAGTTTTTGAGAGAGAGATTGGCACTCTTGTGCTCTTTTTATAAAACTTGGCACTCCTCCCCACCTTTTCCTTTCACATACCATGGCTAACCGATTCCATCGGGTGCCCACCAACATTCACATTCTTTGGAGGAGTGCCTTTTTTCTTTCTTTTTTTTCTCTTTTTTCTTTTCTTTTTGGAATAAGCAATATGGAAGATAGCAAATCCGACCACTACGTCCCCATGAGCTGAAAACAGTGTCACAAAACGAGAAGTGTTTTGAAGGTTTTTGAAAGGTAGCACACGAAAATTTTACTTTGGAATGGCTTACAAATACCATGCATAGGGATTTATAGTGGACACAATGGCAAACTTGGCTTTTAGGAGTTGGATGCACGAGTAGAGCTCATACTCAGTACAAGGCGAGGGCTAGCAAAAGACTGGGAGCGACCAACTAAGAGAGCAATAATGGCCATAATCATGCAAAGCGACAAAGCGACATTAAAAGAAGCATACGATGGCATCAAAAGTCAAAAACTAAATGATCATGAAGGCTAATGGCGACTTTGTAAGAGTCTAACATGTGTGAGCATGCGCCAAGTCAACCCCAAATAAAGCATCAAGGAGAAAACCAAAATAATGCTTCCATACAATAAAAACAACGCATGATTTTTTTCAAAGGCTCATTAAGCAATCTCAGTTATTTGAGACAAGTCATGCTATAGCAAAACCACTAAGCATACTATCAAAAAGACATCAAGCATGACATGAAAAAGCCTAAGCCGCAGTCTACACAAGCTCCTTCTTGTACCACTATTTTGCACAAAGCTTTTTCTCTTTTCCAACATCATTTGAAATTTTTATAAACACCTCTTTTGATGAAAACCAATAAAGATCAGAGGCAAAAATACATCTTGATGAAAAGATATGACAAGATCTGAATGCATATCAAGGCGAAAACGAAAACCAAAAGCAGTAGCAGAAAAAGTAGAACGCACGATTTTTAATAAGAGTGAAAACTAGAGCGTTCTTTGCAAATGAAAACGAGTACATCTCCTCCAAAGGAAATTTGTTGGGGTCCAACCATTTATTGCAGCAAACAAACAAACTAAACCAACTAAGAAAACTAAAACAACTGACACTCCAAGAAAAACACATAGTGCATGAAGCAATAAAAATATAGTGTTTTGAAAGGTGACCTGATTTTTGCCGATGAAGAAGGGGTGCCTCGGGGGCATCCCCAAGCTTTGACGCTTGTACTTCTTGGATATTTCTTGGGGTGATGCATGGGCATCCCCAAGCTTGAGCTTTTGTCCATTCTTCAACTCATCTCATCATTCTCCAATCCCTACACTTGAAAACTTCCTTCATACAAAACTAAACACAATTCTATTAGCAACATTAGTGTAAGCATAAAATATATTCAACCTCTTTTAGCTTCAGGTTTCAACCCAAAACCACCACATATAAAGTATATACTACTGTAGCAACTTCCACAAGAGTTCCATGATAAAAAAGAACTCAAAAGAAAGCGATAAAGTGGCAAAAACAAATATTGGCAGAAATCTGTCAAAACTGGACAGCTGACAAAGGACGAATTTTTGAGGGATTTTCTGTTGCTCAAATCAAAAAGTGTTCAACTAAGAAAAGTTTGGATATAACCTGGGGCATATGCACAAGAAATCGCAGGTCCAAAAGATATACAGAGAATTTTCACGAATTTTTACGGTGCAGCACCGAAAACAGTTTCAGGACAGCAACATCCCCAAATCTTTACCTCACTCAAATTAGAGGCTTCTCTTGGCACAAAAATGAAATAAACAAGATAAGGAGCGGTCATTACAGTAGTAATGACTTCCAAGACTCAAATAAAAGAAAAAGTACTGAAAGAAAACATTGGGTTATCTCCCAAGAGTGCTTTTCTTTAACGCCTTTGAGCTAGGCGCAGAAAATTGCGAATCAAGTACCTTCAGAAGAAGCATTAAGATCAACATAAGAGGTCTTGTCAATAAGGCATTGTATTTCATCCACATAAGTTTTTGAAGACCCTTGGTGATCATGCTTTGGTACACTATTCTCATCAAAAAGATTTTCAGGGCAAATCCAGGCAAAATTGTTTTCGAAAGCATCATTCAATCCCAAAAGCTTGCAAGGTATAGGTATCTCGGTCCCCTCATCATTAGTATCAATAACCTTTATAGGTGAACCAAGTTTATTAAAACGTTTAAGAACTTTTCTAGCTTCAATAACTACATCCTTAAATTCTAGGCGCAAGGTTTCCAAGATAAAAGCCTTCTTTTCGGGATCCTCAATTTCATGAAGCTTAAGGAACATATATTGCATAAAAGGATTAAGACTAGCAAACCTAGTTTCCAACATGTCAATTAAATAAATAGAAGCAACTTCAATACTAGGAGCAAGCTCAACCCAAGACTTTTCCTCATCTTCATCGTGCATACTAATGTGATTAAAGAACTCCTCAATGTTACTTTTGCCAATAATCGAACCACTCCCTACAGAGAGGTCCTCCAGAACGAACTCAGGGAACAACATGATAAACTAAAGTAAAGAAATAACAACTACCAAGGATTCTAATTTTTTTGGGTTTTTGATATAAAGCAGTGCAGGTAAAATAAAATAAAGTAAAGCAAAACAAATAACAAAGTAAAGAATGTGTGTGCGAAGAACTCCCCTCGCAGAAGTCTTCTCTCTTCCCCGGCAACGGCGCCAGAAAAAGTGCTGCTACTCGTGTGA
Organism: Dactylis glomerata; assembly: GCA_007115705.1. Classification (NCBI taxonomy): domain Eukaryota; kingdom Viridiplantae; phylum Streptophyta; class Magnoliopsida; order Poales; family Poaceae; genus Dactylis; species Dactylis glomerata. The sequence goes on from QXEO01000734.1 coordinate 7,802,017, forward strand.
TGATGACGCCAGAAAAGAGCTGTGGCGTGTAGTTGACGTGGGACCAGTAAGTCCTTGTGCGTGGTGATGACCAGCCCGTTGGGAACCCCAAGAGGAAGGTATGATGAGTGTAGCGGCAAGTTTTCCCTCAGTTAAGAAACCAAGGTTTATCGAACAGGAGAAGAGAGACGATGACGACTGAAGGTGTTGTGGAACCTGCACACACACAAACAAATACTTTGTTCCCAACTTGCGATGAGGTTGTCAATCTCACCGGTTTGCTTGAAACAAAGGTTATGAGCGTATCGAGTGGAAAACAATAGAGTATATGCGAGTAAAGTAAACAATGCGGGAAAAGTAAACAGGTGATTGCAATATGATTAAAATAGGACCGGGGTCCACAGTTCACTAGTGGTGTCTCTCCATAGATAAAATAACATGCTGGGTAAACAAATTACAGTTGGGCAATTGATAGAATAAAGATAACGTGATATGTCAAGAAGATCACTATGAGATTTACTCTGGGCATTACAACAAAATACATAGACCGCCATCCAACTGCATCTATGACTAATAATCCACTCCCGGGGATATCATCCGAACACCCTAGAAGTATTAAGTTGCGAACAACAGATAATTGCATTAAGCAAAGTGTGTAATGTAAACAAAGCATATGCCCTTGAGCATATGAATGTTGTTTTCTCCCTAGTAGCAACAACACATCTACCACCTTAGAGGTTTCTGTCACTCCCCCAGGTGAAATAGAGACATGAACCCACTATCGAGCATAAATACCCCCTCTTGGAGTCACTAGCAACTACTCGGCCAAGATAGCTACTAACAACGGAGAGCATGCAAGATCATAAACAACATAGAGATAACAAAAGATATAATTCAGTACAGCAACTTAATCATAAACACCAATATTCATCGGATCCCAACAAACCAACATCATAGAATTACATAACGGTGATCTCAATCATGTAGGGCAGCTCATGAGATCTAAACATGAAGCACATGGTGGAGAAGACAACCATCTAGCTACTGCTATGGACCCATAGTCCAAGGTAGACTACTCACTCATCGCTCCGGAGGTAAGCATGGCGATGAAGAAGACCTCCGGTGGCGATTCCCCTCTCCGGCAGGGTGCCGGGAAGAGCTTCTGGACCCTCCCGATCGTCGGGTCGACGGCGGCGGCGGATCGCGATGTGTTCTGGAAAACTGATCGGGCCTTAGGTTTTTCTCGTCGGGGGGTACTTATAGGCGAAGGGGCGATGTCAGAGGTGGAGCCAGGGGCTCTCACACAGGGGTGGCGCGGCCAGGGGCCAGGCTGCGCCGCCCCCTTGTGTGGGGCCCTGGTGGCCCCCCTCCGACACTTCTTCGGATCTCTGGAAGCTTCCGGGTAAAATATGACTTCAGGAACTTGTTTCGTCCAATTCCGAGAATATTTCCTGTGTATCACTTCTGAAACACAAAAATAGCAGAAAACAGGAAACTGGCACTGTGGCACTTCGTTAATAGGTTAGTTCCGGAAAATGTATAAAAATGCCACTAAATGTAACGAAACAATAGGCAAATGGTGTAAAAATAAGCATGGAGCATCAAAAATTATAGATACGTTTGAGACGTATCAGACAACCATAGATTTGTTCCCACAACCATATGTTTTTATTCCCACAACCATATATTTGTTCCCACAACCATAGGTGTTTGTTCCTACAACCATAGGTTTTTGTTCCCACAACCATAGATTTGTTCCCACAATCTTTGGTTTTGTTCTCATGCTCTTGTATTGTTCCATTACATAGATATTAGTTATTTACCTTCATTTTTATTTGTTTCTACCATAGATTTTGTTCCCACAACCTATGATTTCTTTCCCCAACCATAGATTTTTTCCCTAGAAAAAAGTTTTGTTCCTACAACCATAGGTTTTTGTTCCCACAACCATTGATTTGTTCTCATAAGAAAATTGGTTTTTGTTCCTACAAACATATATTTTTGTTCTCACAACCATATTTTTTGTTCCCACAACAATAGATTTGTTCCCACATCCCTAGCTTTTTGTTACCACAACCATAGGTTTGTTCCCACAACCATTATAGTTTAGTTTGTTCCTATTTACACTGATAGTTTTGTTCCCATATTCTTGTATTTGTTCTTTTATCAATATAATTTGTTCCCATTCTCTTGTATTTGTGTCTACTCACTAATATTTGTTCTTTTAAATCATACTAGTGTTTTTATTATCTTTTTGTTCTCACAACCATAGACTTGTTCCCACAACCATATTTTTTGTTCACACAACCATAGATTTGTTCCCACATCCCTAGCTTTTTGTTACCACAACCATAGGTTTGTTCCCACAACCATAGGTTTTTGTTCCCACAACCATAGTTTTGTTCCCACAACCATAGATTTGTTCCCACAATCTTAGGTTTTGTTCTCATGCTCTTGTATTGTTCCATTACATAGATATTAGTTATTTACCTTCATTTTTATTTGTTTCTACCATAGATTTTGTTCCCACAACCTATGATTTCTTTCCCCAACCATAGATTTTTTCCCTAGAAAAAAGTTTTGTTCCTACAACCATATGTTTTTGTTCCCACAACCATAGATTTGTTCTCATAAGCAAATTGGTTTTTGTTCCTACAAACATATATTTTTGTTCTCACAACCATATTTTTTGTTCACACAACAATAGATTTGTTCCCATATCCCTAGCTTTTTGTTACCACAACCATAGGTTTGTTCCCACAATCATATGTTTTGTTCACACAACCATTCTAGTTTTGTTTGTTCCTATTACACCGATAGTTTTTATTACCATGTTCTTGTATTTGTTCCCTTATCAATATAGTTTTGTCCCAATTCTCCTTGTATTTTGTGCCAACTCACTAATATTGTTGTTTTGTAAATCATTCTAGTGTTTTTGTTCTCTTTTACACCAATCCTTTTTGTTCTCACAACCATTTTTTTGTTCCCACACCATAGATTTGTTCCCACAACCATAGGTTATTGTTCCCACAACCCTAGGTTTTGTTCCCACAATCATATGTTTTGTTGCCAAAAAAATTGTTTTTGTTCCCACATCCATATATTTGTTGCCACAAATATAGGTTTTTGTTCCTACAACCATATATTTTTTTGCTTCCCGCAACCATAGATTTGTGCCAACAACCCTAGGTTTTGGTTCCCACGAACATAGTTATTTTGTTCCCACAACCATAGGTTTGTTCTCACAATCCTAGGTTTTATTCTCACAACCATAGTTTTTTTGTTCCCACAACCATAGTTTTGTTCCCACAATCATAGGTTTTGTTCTCATAATCTTGTAATGTTCCATTACCTAGTTAGTAGTTCATTACCTACATTTTTATTGTTTTGATCATAAATTTGTTCCCACAACTTATGGTTTGTTTTCCCAACCATAGATTTTTGTCCCTAAAAAATAGTTTTGTTCCCACAACCATAGGTTTTTATTCCCACAACCATAGATTTGTTCTCATAAACCATAGGTTTCTTTTCTTACAACCATATAAATTTGTTCCAACAATCCTAGGTTTTGTTTTTGTTCCCACATACCTAGGTGTTTGTTCTGACAACCATATTTTTTTGTTCCCACAACCATATGTTTTGTTGCCAAAACCCTAGGTTTTTGTTCCCACATCCATAGGTTTTTGTTCTCACAACTTATGATTTGTTCCCACAACCATGGTTTTATGTTCCCACAACCATAGATTTGTTGCCACAAACATATGTTTTTGTTCCTACAACCATATATATTTTTGCTTCCCACAACCATAGAACTGTGCCAACAACCCTAGGTCTTTGTTCCCACAAACATAGTAATTTTGTTCCCACAACCATAGGTTTGTTCCCACAATCATAGATTTTGTTCTGACAACCATAGTTTTTGTGTTCCCATATATTTTTTGTTCCCATATATTTTTTGTTCCCACAACCATATTTTTTATTCCCACAACCCTAGATTTTTGTTCCCACAACCAATAGGTTTGTTCTCCCAATCATAGGTTTTGTTCCCACAACCTATGATTTGTTTCTCCAACCATAATTTTTTCCCCATTAAAATAGATTTGTTCCAACAACCATAGGTTTTTGTTCCCACATACCTAAGTGTTTGTTCTCACAACCATATTTATTTTTGTTCCCACAATCATATATTTTGTTCCCACAACCATAGTTTTGTTCTCACCTACCCCCCAACTCACCCCATTACTTCTCTCCCCTCATAAATTATAGGGAACTAGTAACTGCATTCTTTACTTCTTTCACCACCCACCCATCCGCACTACACCCCTTCCTGTCCACACCACGGTCCTCTTCCTCCTCTCTGCCTTATCTTCTTGCATCTATATCTATCTCTCTCCTCATTTCTTCCTTGCAAACAAAAGTTGAGGAGTAAGGGGGGACTGGACTAATCCTTTTGGTGGAGAGTAGGTTCTGGGAATCTCTGTGACTAGCAAGGTTCTTTCATTTTGGAAAAGGTATGTGGCATACTTCTTTCTATTTCAGGTTCCCAGAACTTTGTTTAGTTATTCGCCTGCCATTGACATCAATATATGCAAGCATGCTATTTTTCTATGATGTTTTCCCCCTTGCATATAATTTCTTATGCCCTGCATTAGATCATGATCCAATTATTACAGAAGAAACTAGTCTTCTCAAACTAGTCTCCTCAGCACATTAGTCCAATGACTGAGACCCAGCAGTTGTGCTCCACCTATGTTTGCCCTGCTGTTTCTTAGTGTATGACTATTAATTACTAATAAGTGGCATCTGTCTGCCCATGCTCATTAGAAACATGATGTACCATCTAGCTAATCAAATGCTCTTGGTGAAGCTTCTTTATATCAATGACCTTTGTTTTTATCTAACTATGGAGAAGGTTTTGTATCTCTACAGTTACACTTATTTGTTCGACACTGGAAGACTGCTCCTTCCCATGAGCTGCTAACTTCTTTTTCTGACCAGTTTCATAAAGCAATGCTTGAGCAAGTTATCTTGCTTTTATAGAATCAATTTATAGACCTGTCAATTTTCCTCCTGTGTACTGCCCAACACTAGACAACTATATACATCAGATATTACTAGACTAGCAGAATCAATGGTATTTCAAATAGTATATCTCTTAGTACAAGACATACCTGGTTCATCAAGATTCTTGCGTGAATCCATCTTTTTCTGCACGTTGCTGAATAGGCATGCCATCCTTCGGGATCCTATCCTAGCAATTGTCCTTGTTGCTTTAATTCTTATTTTTTATCTCTTTTTTTCTTTGAATCCATCTTTTCTGCACGTTGCTGAAAAGGCAATTTTTAAACTTTGTTCTGGTAGTCACTGAATGTAAGCTGAATTTATTTCTTTCATGATTTTGTGGAACATTAATTTGTTGATTCTTTTTTGTCAATGTGATTAAATGACTCTCTTCTGATGCACTATAATTCTTTAGAAAAATTCATTAGTCTCCAATCATGGAATCCTCTGTTCACATATTTTACTATTTTCAAGGTGTCATCCTTTTCTATACCACAGATGAAGTGCATTGTGTGTGGATCAGATGAAAATCACTGCCACATGATACGGAAGCCATGCTTGTCATTTCACAACTATGTTGGCAAAAACTCGTTGGTACGACTGTTTGTATATACCGGATTTCATTTTTCTATTTTTTTAATAGTGGCAAATATGGTTTGTTTTTATTTCATTAGTTTTGATGTTCTCATCAACTTGTTTCTTCTTCTTCTTCTTCTTCTTCTTCTTCTCTTTTTCAGGTGGTTCCATGTTTTGTTAGGAGACAGTTCAACACAATTGTTGGGAGAATCTTAGATGCTGTTTCTACTGATGGAAAGGAGTACAATTTGAATGTTAATAAAATGGAGTTCAAGACTACCATTTTTGGAACTGCATACCAGGAGCTAATGAGGGATTATGATATGAATGTTGGAGAAAGGATTAGGATTAAGTGGGATCATTCAGGCCAGTTTGCTATTTTCCCACAATGCAAACATGGTTATGAACTTCCAAGGGTGTATGGTAAATGTTTTTGTTTGCTAATCCCTTCTAATTCGTTGTCGTTTTTCTTTATGTTATAAGCCCAATAGAAGCGTCCAATTATGACAATGATTTTGTCTCATCCTTAAGCTGTTTTTGCTAGTTATTTTTTGTTTATCCATTCATTCATTGTTATCTTAATCAGAAAGTGAGCAAGAATCTGACCAAGAATCTGAGCAAGAATCTGAGCAAGAATCTGAGCAAGATCCTGAACAGTGGGAAGAATATGCTTCCGTTGTTGTTTACTCAAATGGGATCAACCTCGGTGCAGCACAAAAAGGTACAATGAATGAAATCATTGCTGAGCGCGGTCTAGGGATGGGAGCTGTACTAGTGCATGAACTAACCAAAACAGACATGAGTCACACTGGACTAGTAAAATTTACTTATTTTTTTCCTGTTGTCTTTTCCTCTTTATACCATATTCAGAATTGTAATCATTTGTTCACTTTGTGTTTTGTCTACAGCGCATCCCAAAGGAAATAGCAAAATCATTGAAGATTGCAAAAAGTGGATGGGTGATCCTTAGCATGGGCAACCAAAACAACAAGTGGCAGGCAGAATTTGCAACTTGTAGTGATGGTAGGATGCAGATCAAATCGGGGTGGGGGAAGTTCATCTCTGATCATGGTTTGAAGGCTGGGCTTGTGGTTCTCATCTTGTTCAGGAAGGATGAACGCGGATTCGTGAACATTTCTCTTGATTTTCTGTAGGTTCATGCGACCATATTAGAAAGCTATGTTGCAGGTCTTAACTCCATAGTTCTGTTTTGGTGTAGCATACTACCTACCTCAAGGAGTATTAGTGCCTTTAGATCTTTGAAGATGTCATCCATTTAGTACAACTATTATGCACCATGCTCTATTTTACTATGTAATATGCTCTGTGTTCCGTGCTTAATTGTAATATGCACCATGACGTACTCCTATGTAATATGCAGAATGTCTTAGAAAAAAATATGTTTCTCACTGTCATTTTTATTTTTCCTAGAATTATGTGTGCATAAAAGCTGGCATAGATGTGAAGGAGCAAGAAATTATTGTTTTTTGAATTTGTTGTTACTGCCTTTTGCTTTTTGTGTGTACCTGTGCATAAAGGAGCCAAAAGGTTTTTTGTTACCTATCTGAAGTCACTGTCATGTTGAGGAATGACAAAAAAAAATCTTACTTTGCCTTGTAATGTCACAACCATAGGTTTTTTTTTCTAATGCTCTTGTAATGTTCCCCCAACAATATTATTTGTTATTTTTTCCATTATACTTGTCCATACTCACTCGTACTCTTCCTTGAACCATACTAGTATTTTTTATTCTATTCATATCAATAGATTTGTTCCCATTATCTAACATTTGTCCGTTAAACCATAGATTTTTTGTTCCCACTCTTTTTATGTTTGTTATGTAATGCATGGTTTTTTGTTCTTAATTACTTATTTTTGTTCCTTAAACTATGCTAGTGTAGCTTGTTCACTTCTTATATATTTTTTCCCCAAAATTCTTTGGATTGTCCCTTAAACTTATTTTGTTTGTTACCATTCTCTTGTATTTGTTCTTACTAACTAGTACTGTTCTTTCAACTATATTACTATATTTTATTTTCTTCTTTTCACAAATTCTTTTTGTTCTCTTTGTCTTAAATTGTTCTAGTAAACAATAGTTTTTAGTTCACAACCTTAAATTTGTTCCTACAACCATAGATTTTGTTCCAATATCCATAGATTTGTTCCTACAACCATAGATTTGTTCCAACAACCATAGATTTTTGTTCATCACCTTCATTTAATTTTTCTTACCATAAATTTGTTCCAAAACCATAGATTTGTTCCAACAACCATATATTTGTTCCTACAACTATAGATTTGTTCCCACGACCATAAATTTGTTCCCCAGCCATAGATTTGTTCCCACAACCATAGATTTGTTCCTACAATCATAGATTTGTTCCCACAACCATAGTTTTTTGTTCTCCTAACCATAAATTTGTTCCCACAACCATAGGCTTTTTTGTTCCATTATCTTGTTTTTTGTTCCTACTAACTAATATTGTTTTTTCAACCATACTACGATACTTTTTCCGCTTCTTCACATATACTTTTTGTTCTCATTGCCTTAAATTGTTCCAGTAAACAATAGTTATTAGTTCCATCTTTTTGTTATTTGTTATATTTTAAAGCATGTTTTTTGTTCCAACTCAATTTTTTTGTTCTTAAAACCACACTAGTTTGTTCCTAATTTTGTTCTTTTTTTGTAACCTAAGGTGTGCTCACTTGTCTTTTTAGAATGTTACTTTATTTCACTCATAGATATTTTGTTTCATCACCTTCATTTTATTTGTTCTTTCCATATTTTTGTTCCCACAAACATAGATTTATTTCCACAACCATATATTTGTTCCCATAATAATAGGTTTGTTCTCGACTTTTTATATTTTTTTCGCTTTTTTTAAACCATGGATGTTGTCTCACTCTTTAAATAGGGATTTCTATTTTCGTGCCCTCAGGTCGTTAGTTGTACTCAGTTTTCCCCAGCCGCTTAGTTTTTTCTCAGTTTTCCCCTCGCTCTAGTTTGAAACCCCTCGCAGACGCTAGGACGGGAGGTTTGCCGTTTAGTTGACCGTTCCGTGCTGACGTGTGGGGCCGTGTCGGGTGGGGCCGCGTCGCGTGGGGCTGGTAGAACGGGACCGCGTGGGACAGGACGAGACCGCGTTTGGTTGTACGTGAGAGCTCGGTTTTGTCTCTCTCGGCCCAAATTGGCATTTTTCAGAGCGCCTTTTTCCCCCCTCTCTCTCTCTGTTACAGTTCTCTCTCTTTTCACCAAATTAGTATCAAATCTAGAGAAGCTTCTATCTCTGTCTTTCTTTAATGATTGTTGCCTTTTGGCCCTCGTTTTTTGCCCAATATGTTAACAAATCTAGTAGCAAATCTAGAAGCTAGTAGAGGATAAATTCACAGCAGCATAATAAATCGAGAAAATATAGGAAAGCTGCATACAGCAGCCAACATAGCATATATATATATATATATATATATATATATATATTCAGGACAGATCCAACAGTACTACCGATCCCTAGATCCAAAATAAGCTACATTTTACATGGGATTAAGCTTGGAGGCTGCGCAGGTGAATCCCAAGTGCTTTGTGTTTGGCCATGAACGCATGCACGTTCACGGTCGTTCCAACTCTAGCGCCGCCAGTGGCACTGCCAAGGGATTCGGCATGGTTCACCAGGCAGTTGAAGTCGGTGGCGCGGAGCCTCCTGTTGCAGAAGGGGCACCTGTAAACGCCTCGAGCAAAGTGGCGATCGTAATGGCCGGACTGCAGCCTCCTGAGGACATGACGAGTCTTGGTGTGGAAGGACTCGTCGTCGCTGTCGACGTCGCTGCTCTGCACCTGTCACGTAGCACCAAAGATCGAAAAACACGGAGTCAATTGCAGCGATGATGGAACAGAGAGTGAACAAAAGATCATGATGATAATATGGGCACGAAAAAAAGAAGCCTCAGTTACATTGGACACACTTATATCCAGGATTTGGGTAAGTGAACCAAAGATCATGCACAACAAATTTGTACACACCAATTGTTCACAGACCAAACCCTGAATCAATTTGTGCACAAATATTCATCATCATCGGCACAAATTAACGGGATGGGATTGATTACTCACATAAGTTAACCGAATCGTAAACAAAAGCAAATCACAAACACTAATAACGCTAGATCTATCATAATAATGCTAGATCTATCATAAAAGGATTGAACTAGGAACAGACGAACCCTAATAACGCTAGATCTATCATAAAAGGATTGAACTAGGAACAGACGAACAATAATATCGCTAGATCTAACACAAAAGGATTGAAATGGCATAAGAACAAGGGAACAAAGGGTTACCTCCGGGTAGTCGTCGACGATGCTTGTGTCGTAGGGGTTCGCCGGCGCGACGTACGGCACTGGTTCGTACGGGTCTTCGTACAGGTCCCAATCGACGGGGGCCTGGACGGGTGCCTGGACGGGGGCGGCGGCCATTGCGCCGGCGGCTGATGCGCCGGCGCCTACGTCGGAAGCAGCGACGGGGGCCTGGACGGGGCCGGCGGCCGATGCACCGGCGGCCGATGCGCCGGCGGCCGATGCACCGGCGGCTACGTCGGCAATGGGCATCTCATGCTTCTCCATCGCCGGGGTTTTTTCTTAGGGGTTTTTTCGACGCGAAGTGAAGAAGATGATGGGACAGGAGAGGCGGTTGCAGTGAGAATGAGAGAGTGGGCAAGCGTCGAGAGAGAGAAAGAGGGGCTCTATAAAGACGAAGGTGGAGTTTAGTGTACCGCAACACGCGTCCGCTATGCACGGCTGCAGCGTGCACCGCGACACGAGGCTAACCCTTCGACGTTTGGTGTACTCAGTTCTACCCTTGGGCCTTATTCAGAAATTTTATATGCACTCAGTTTTCCCCTCGAGTACTAGACTGGCAAGTGCAATATACTCAGTTCTACCCTCAAGTAGCTGGTCAACAGAGAGTCAACAAATGAGATTAACATAGCTAATTGAGTCATTTCATGCGCAGAAAAATCCAAAAAAATAAAAACATAGTGGCACCTACTCATGGAGTCTTCCTACGCAACCTGCCACCTTAACCAACATAGATAAATCATGTTTTACCACAAATTGCCACTTCTCATAATCACTAGTAGCTATGAAGATGCATGGTTTTCCACTCAAACCCCTTTGCAAAACATCTTCCCCAAAACATAGTTTGTCTAAATGAGGCCATAATTGTCACACTCATGTATATTTGAATTGCAAATAATTTGATGTAGCCCAATATGAATTATATTGTACAAAACACGCATTTTTCATTTTGTAATTATTTTGTTTGAATCCCTTAGTCTATTTACTATTTACGTGCCCTTGGTTTCTTAGTACTACTCAGTTTTGCCCTCAAGTACTGTCACAAATGCTCACAGAAACCCAAACTTATCCTGATTGGTTGAGCAGTTGTCACACGGATCGACTCCATGAACCGTTGATCCACTGATCTAACGGGCAGTATACCCCTATCCGTCTCTTCGTGGCCACCCCTCTCTCTCTCTTCATGGCCACCCCTCTCTCTCTTTCGGTGGATCAACGGTTGGTGGAGTCGATCCGTGTGCATTTATGGATTATTTAACCACGTAACTATATTCCCTCTATTTATGCATTATTTTCCATGATTTAAAAATATTAAACTAAAAAGTGGTAAACAAGAGACATACATATCACGCCTATTATCAACTATCTTTAGCATTCCTTTTCTTTTAGGGAATTTAGTTTTGGTAATTTGAAACGGCCCAAAAGTGGTATAATTTTGGTAGAAACATGAGACATACATGTTTGGCATATTTTGGGCATTTCGGTGAATGAATTATTTATCACCCCCCTAACAATTATCAACTTTCTTTAGCATTCCTTTTCTTTTAGGGAAAATAGTTTTGGCAATTTGAAACGGCCCAAAAATGGTATAATTCCGGTAGAAACATGAGACATACATATTTGGCATATTTGTGGGATTTCGGTAAATGGATTATTTATCACCCCTCTAACAATTATCAACTATCTTTAGCATTCCTTTTCTTTTAGGGAATATAGTTTTGGCAATTTGAAACGGCCCAAAAATGGTATAATTCTGGTAGAAACATGAGACATACATATTTGGCATATTTGTGGGATTTCGGTGAATGGAATATTTATCACCCCTCTAACAATTATCAACTTTCTTTAGCATTCCTTTTCTTTTAGGGAATATAGTTTGGGATATAGTTTTGGTTATTTGAAACGTCCCAAAAGTGGTATAATTTTGGTATAAACATGAGACATACATATTTGTCACCCCTCTAACAATTATCAACTATCTTTAGCATTCCTATTTTTTTGGTAATTTCGGTGAATGCACACACTAACTTTGAAAACAACTACAAGTACATGTAACTGAATAATGGATTTGTAACAAGGGATCCCTTGTAACAACTTCTAGCGCTTGACGAGCAATGATAAGAATCCGATCACAATTATACAAAAAAAACAACCAGCCATCAGATTAGCTTGCTTCTTCAACTCGATCAGCTGCTTTAACTGCTTGTTCATTTTCTTCAGTTCTCCCTTCACTTCCACCAGTTCTGCATTGGGAGCATTAGGCATAATCGGGATGGCCCCTCTCTCCACTGCATTCTCTACAGCAAGTACCCCCCCTCCCAAATTGCGCTCCCCAATACCGCCAATTGATTCCTGCAATTTAAGCCTCTGAACGTACACATCGATCCACTCGAAATACCTGCATTTCTTCAGGATCTGAAAACAACAACGTGAACCCTAAATCCCAAATTCGAGGGAATAACAAGAAAATCGAGAGAAAACAGAGCAATTGGAGCGAGATCTAACCTTATCCCCCTCTCTATATGGCAAGCTCTCGCATGCAAGGAACTCACATCCACGGTTGCCGTTGTCGTTCGTCTTACAGATCGACCGCTTCAGAGGCTCTTGGCGTGGGCAGTCAGGGCATCTTGTCAAAGGCACGGGTCCATACTGCGGCCATGAAGAACGGGAGGTCGAAGAGAAACTAGACATCACCCGCCTGCCGGGGAAGGGCTGTCGCTGCCGGAGAAGAAGAACAATGGGGCGCGGGGAAAGAAGGGGGAAGCAATGGCACGGGCACGGGCACGGGCGCGGGGCTGGCTCGGGCTCCCATTTTGCAACGGGCACCTGGGTAAGCTGTGGGTCCGGCGCGCTAACGTGGACAAGTTGCGGGTCCCACGATGATCTGGATAAGTGGAGGTGTGTCCACTGCGGGGCACCAACAGCGGCCCCACTTGCCAGCACCAACCAACGGTCAACTTAACGGGATTCCTCCCGTCCGAGCGTCTGCGAGGGGTTTCAAACTAGAGCGAGGGGAAAACTGATGAAAAGTTAAGCGGCTAGGGAAAACTGAGTACAACTAACGACCTGAGGGCACGAAAATAGAAATCCCCTTTAAATATGTGTTCCTTTATACCTTTTTTTTATTTCTAACTACAATATGTTGTTTGTTTATTCCAAAAAGTTTGTTAGTACTACATTAATCTTTTCATTTTACTTTATACCACATTTATGATAGATGAATAAGATGAGTTGGTTGTGGGTCAGGGGAATTAATTTCTTAACCATACATTTTTTTTATGGCTGAAATTTGATAGTAGTATAAAATACATGCATAGTCAATAGGTGCGTGAGACTGCCAATGCTTCTTTTCACGGTTATGACAGAGGGATGATATGAGCCATTCATTCATTCTATTAATAGGGGGGTTAAAAAATAGGAGTTAGATGGTGCTACGAGAGAGAGATAAGATGAGCCATTCATTTTATCTATTTTTAGGGGGTGCTAAAAATACGAGTTAGACCGTATGCTATATAAACTATCAATGAGAATCGTAGGAAGCACTCACCGCTCTTTTCCTACTCTATTTTGTAGTTTGAGAAGGTATGTCTGATCTATTTCTTTTTATATCTATTTTTTGTTTCAATTCTTCAAATATGGTTTCTATTTTTTTGGACAGGTTATTCAAATGGATCAAGGCGCGAGATGTCCAGTCTGCTACCAGCCCCCATGTTTTTGTTCAGAAGTTCGCGATAACACATCTCATTTTTCTATTAAGATTGTTGAAGATGATTTTGAAGATGGCGTTGTAAGTTGTTATATTTTTTTGTACTCTTTTTTTAATTTTTTTATTAATTATTGTTAATTTGTTACTTTTGTAATTAATAACCATTTTTTTATTATTCGTTCTTTGTTTTGTAGATTGTGCCTTGTAAATTTAGTAGACGAATCTTAAAATTTTCCACTAATAGATAGATTAAAGCAATTGGGGGAAACGCCCATGAGCCAGGATTTTTAGCTCCAGAGAGTGTTCATATGATATATTTAGATTAAATTGGCACAACCAATATCATGTGCGGCCCCTATTAGAGATCCCTAGTGCAAGCTTAGGAAATTGTTCAGAATGATGTCATTACATTTACTTATGATAGTTGGACCCAGCTATTTCGAATCAAAGTTTTTTCTGAGGGTAATGTGAGGAAACCCTGGCTTCGATATCCTGGTATGTTTGAAAATAGGTTTTATTTTCAATTTTTTTATAATGATTTGTTTAATATCCAAATGTTTTTAGTTTTGATCATTTTATCATTTTGGCTTTTTTCAGATGTGTATGACATCCCAGACGGATGTGAAGAATGGCTATACAACTCTTTTTTTACTGATATATCTGATATATCACAATCTGAAATGAATGGAGTTGTGAACTTCAAGGGTGCGGAAAGGGAGTCATTACATGACTATGACATTGTTCCAATTTTTTTTGTACATAGGCTTGGTAATGATGACATGCGTCGCTTGGTTAGTTCTTGTTTCTTTCATAAACTATTTATTATATTATTTCAACCTTTTAAACATCTTTAATTAATTCTTCATTTTTTTAGGATGTTGACATTGCAGTTTTTGAACAATTCAATGGGATACCCAACACTGGGACAACCTTGTTTAGGATCGGTGACGATGACGCATCGGGTACATACAAGAAAAAGGAAGGATTCATCAGATTTAAAGGGCTTTGGGAGCTTATTAGCATCCGTAGATTAATTGAGCGCTATGTTATGTGCGTTATTTTTAATATCACTGAGGAAGGACACATTATTTTGGATATACAGAAATGCATGTGAGAAGATGTGTCTCATTTCTGCAATAAATAATAGTCATAGTAGGGATTTTTAAAAATATTTCTAGATTTTTTTGTAATAATTTTATTTTGTACACAGTTATTTTTTTTGTTCTTATTTTCTTTTTGGAATGAAATGTAATAAATACGTTTGTATGAGTTATTTTTAAATTACGAAATATTTGATCACACCAATTATTGCATTTATCCTTGTGTGTTGGCTATAATTGTTCCATTTGTTTTTTATTTTTATTTTTGTTTATACTAAATGACATTGTTAATTAATCTTTTAGTAGTCTTATTTTTGTTACTGTTTTACCAAAAAAAAAATTGTTCTCACTATCTTAGATTGTTCAATTAACCATAGATTTTGTTCCTATTCTCTTGTATTGCTCCTAATAGTTTTTTTGTTCCCTTTTACACCATTAAACTTGTTCCCTATTTCTTTCGTTGTTCTAGTAAATCATTGTTTTTTGTTCTCCCTTTTTTTATGAGTTCTCTTATTTCATGCTTTTTTGTTAGTACTCACTTTATTGCAATTGTATTATGTTTATTTGTTCTCACAACCATAGGTTTTTATTCCCACAACCATAGATCTGTTCCCACAACCATACGTTATTGTTCCCACAACCATACATTTGTTCCCATTGCCATATAGATTTTTTTGGATTTTTTACATAACCAAAGATTTTTTGTTCACTCAATGATAGATTTATTACTTAAACCATTTATAGTTAAGTTTATTCCCATTACACCAATAGGTCTTGTTCCCATGCTATTGTATTTTGTTCCCTTAACAATATAATTTGATCTTATTTTATTTTATATTGTTCCTACTGACTTGTACTCTACCTAAAACCATATTAGTTTTTTTTGTCTCCTTTTACACCTATAGATTTGTTCCCATTGTCTTTCATTTGTTCCAGTAAAACATAGTTTGTCCCTTAAACCATATTAATCCAGTTTGTTCTTCTGTTCCCATAGTAGTTTTCTCCTGTTTTGCCCTTTTATATTTTTGTTACCATGTTTTTTTAGTATTCCATTAACCATAGTTCTTATTCTTGCAATCAGAAGATGTTTTTTCTGTCACACATACTGTTTTATTCTACAAAACATACAGGGTATCATACATAAGTTCTTTTTATGCAACTTGATAAAAACTCGTAACGTTGTCATCAATTCTTATCCATACAAGAATAATACATAAATATGGTATTTTCTAAGACATGAAATGCCATAATATAAATGTCAACGAAATGGTTTTTCAGATGTAATAGGGAATATTACACAGTATAGGGGTTCTCCAGTTTCTAGCAATTGCTTCAAATCAACAAGAAACTGCATTCGTTTTTTCTTGTTTGTTTTCTTCTTTGATGTGTTCTTTTCTGATTGCCTTTTCAACCTCTGTCCCCTGTCAACTGATTTATTGTTTCTCACTGGAGGATCTTTCAGCGGCTCACCATGTTGTTCTTCACCTTCTGGATGAGGCATTTTATTCCTCGCAGTGTACTTTTCTTGCAGTTTTTGCACCTCTTCCAAGAATTCTTTGCTGCTGTCAGCTTTCTTGCTTACTTCTGTGCACAAATCTGATACTTTGCTAAGTAGTATTGCATACCTTATAGATATTTCTGAACTCTCACTCCCTGTTCCTTCATCGATTATCTTTTTCTTGTACTTCAACAATTCAGCTTCCCTATATTCTTTTGTCCACCGCTTGTTGATATAATTAGCTGGTACATGATATATGTCAAACTGTGTGAACAGGCGTAGCACGTGGCAACACAAAATGCCATCCCTCTCAAATTTTGCACATATGCAGTCATATCTGTCCTGGGTTCTGTCCACTTGGACCTAGAAAACCTCCTGATGGAATTCTTGTTTCTTATAACTAAATGATTTCCTGAGGTTGTATGTCTTATTCTCTTCCACTACATCCACGGCAAACGCAGTTGAATTCATCAGCTCAGTTTGGAATTTGAAAAATATCCCTCTTGTGTATAGTTTGCTTGCATGTCTTTCTATACGACTATGCCCCCAATATATGGGCTCAAGCCCATTCGACAGAAATATGTCCTCATTTTCTGTTTCAATCACATTCTCTTGGAACAAGTCATACTGTACAAGGAATGTTTCTATTGTATCTTTGCGCTTCACATAATCCTTGAAGACAGAGTTCATGCCCTCGCTACGCCCAGTTGTTCGAATGAACGGGCAGAAAACATGCTTGAAATATACTGGGACCCACTGTGTTCTCCATTTCCACATCAGGGGCAAGTGTTTGTTGCTTCCTGCATCATACTTAACAACCATTTCTTGCCACTTGCTCTCAAATTCCTCAACTATTAGAGAATTCATGATTACGCTATTCAACTCTTCTTCCATCCCTGGTCTAGCAGCCATGAAACCTCCCATCTTGTCGGTGCAGTTATTCATTATGTGGAAGAAGCAAAATCTGTGCCATGTTGAATATAGCACATTATCTATTGCTATTTTCATAGCCTGGTCTTGATCAGTCATGATTAAGCCTGGCCTCTTTCCATCCATGACATCCAAGAATGTTTTCAAAGCCCATGTAAATGTTTCAGCTATTTGGTATTTCAGAAGTGCCCATGCAAACACAATTGTTCGCCCTTGCCCATTAATTCCTATGAACGGGGCAAACGGCATATTGTACTTGTTCGTACTGAAAGTTGTATCAAATGATAGAAACTCATCCATCCGAGATCGAGCATCTGTCCATAGAATGCTTCGTACCGTGTTGTCTTCGTCTGTATCCATCTTCATCAAAACTCCTTGGTTTTTGGCTTGTAGCTTCTCTACAAACTTCAGTGTATGTGCTATGTCTGTGTTCTTCTCTCTTTTATCTTGTCGTCTCAGGTTTTGTATCTTTTTCTTATTGAACGACAAAACCTTTCTACACCCTTTTAGGCGACGAAAAATGCTCATTATTCGACGGGGTGGCACCCTGCAGTCTTGTAGAATCAATGATAAGTTCCTATCTTCTTCTGACATGCTGCGGTGGTTCGAGAAGAACTTGGTCAAGGATGGTGTGTGCACCAAGTCATGGTTGTGATCAAGGCTTAGTCCTATTATCTCCCACTGACCATTGCTCAACTTCACAGTTACAGTCATTGGACAGGATGTTCTTGTCATGACTGATCTCTTCCTTTTTCTGTTAGGTTTAACCGGAGCATGAGTCCTTCTCGCCTTGTTGCATTGGAAAGTAATCTTCTTGTTTTTGTAGTTCCGACCTTTGACCATACCGAAACCATGGATATAGCCATATATGTTGCAAAAGCGGTGTGATGCTTCCAATGTATCAAATTTCATTCCAATCTCTGGTTTTCTTTCTTCACTTACTTCTTCTCCAGTTGGAACAAATCCTTCTGTAGATTCTTTGTTTTCTTCTGTATCATACCCTTCTTCACTGTCTTCATCATCTTCTTCCAAATCATCTGAACCAGAAGAACCACAGTTCACCTGTATGCAATTATTATGTACAGGAGAAATTTTAATAACTGAGGGGAATAATTTTTTTGAAATGTGTTGCAGCATTTCTAGTCTTTGCACAAACAACATATTAATTCAGTATGCTTAAAAGGTATTTACCTTCTCATTGTTCTCTACTTGTTTTTCTTTTTTGTTGATGACTTGGCTCATTTCTGAAGGCTTTATCGCTATGGCTTTTTCAAAACAAGAATTATCTGCAACATGAAGATTATATGTAACTCGTTATTTAATATAGGAATACAACATCCATATGTGGTTTTTTCCAAGTAATACCAAAAGGATTACCATAGCATCTTTTTTTAACAGTACACTGTTGGAAGAAAGTACCTTTGTGTTCTTTCTTTTTTCAGAATCGATTGTTCTTGACGGAGCACAGTTTTGTCCGGTTTCATAATCTTCTTCATCATATCTTGTACTCTCAATCTCCTGAAAACATAAAGTTGATTATGCTAATCACCTATGCATACTCTGAAGATTTGTTCAGGTTGCATGCACTACCTGTCCATTATTTCTTGCACTTGTATTCTTAATCCCATAAGGGACAATCTGTTGGAGCCGATCATATGAATTTTGTACATTCTGCAATTGTAGTGCACGCTACAACAGACAAAATTAGTTAGAAAAACTCACAATACAATTTTCTTTGTTTCTATCACATTAAAGAACACATATCTTTTAACATGGTATTATCAGTTATTTCTTTATACCTGCTGCTGTTTCTCCATCTCACCGTGTACAACAAATTGATCAAATTGCAATAGCAGGTCATCATTATATCGAGAAATGGCCATTTCGTTGACTGTTAATCCTTCTTTAACATTCTGCATGTTTTCATATTTGTTATGTCAGCATAAAAGGGCACTGAAAGATTATTTAACAATGGGATTTTATCAAGTTGATGATTTATTTTATAATCTCACCATCTTATCCTTCTATCAGCTGGAACAAATATGGTGTCCCTTTTCTGCTTTGCTGATTCAACAACCTGGGTACAAATTTACATACGCACAAATCACTTACTGGAATTCTTAGAAATTTATGCAAACATAAAACCACATATAAAATGGTGTTCTGACCTTCTTCAATTTTGAAAGAATCATATGATTATCTTCTGTCTTGGCAGCATCTCTAGTTACTGTAGTTTTGCCCTTTGCCTGAAAATAATATTGTATTGCTTAAATAGATTTTTTACTATTTAATGGATAGACAATAATAATGAAGCAGTTTTTGCAATGCAGAATGGAAGATGTATATATGCTTGTATGCAATTACATTTTCCAGTTCAAACTCATCTAGCATTTTTTTTGCAAGGGATAATTTCTCATTTTTAACTAGAAAAACAAATAGATCAGTTTTCATTTATTTAAACTCAGATAGTTTTTTCTAGTCATTCAAGTGCTATAATTCATTAAGTGTTCTCATTTTCTTCAATACATGGCACTTAAGTTTTGCAAACATATTCTGAAGGGCATCAGAGTGTTATAGATTTATTTCTTTGCATTCTGTGAGTATTATTTCCAATGAAAATAGTCACAACATGCACCAGAGAAAGCTATGATGGGGATTGACAACAGATTTAAGTATGGCAGGGTTTTTTAAAAGTTTATATCATGTTATCTTCATGAACAAATAACAACATTTCAAGATCAAAGAAAGGGATAATGACGCATAATCAGAAATCAGCACTTCCAGATCAAAGCAAAGGGAAAGAAATAGGGTTCTAGATTTACAGTACCTTAGGATGATCTGTACCACGAGTAGATGGACGCATGTGTCTAGTAGTTGGCTGCGATGTCAAGGGGGCTGCCGATTCGGGCTGAACGAGGCAATTTTTTGTTGTAGTTTCCTCCTTCATGGCTGGTTTGGCCACCGGAGCCACCTCCGCCGACTCCATCGAAGAATAGAATCCCTTCTCTTCTCTACTCGGCTCTCTTTTCTTTCTCCTTATTACACCATTTAATCCTCCATTTATTTCAGGGGTTTTTGTCAATAAATGCCATCGGTGGGGTATACTTGGCAGACACATTAAACGCCACGTCCAGACAAGACGTCTTTATTTCCCCACCCCCTGCTTCTCCCCGTCATGGTCTTCTGCCCCGAGGAGTAAGCAGTGTCAGGAGATCGATCCCCCATCCCCCTGCCGAAAAATCCAACGAAAGATGGTTAGTTCCTACCATAGTTAGTCACTGATACTTCTCTTCTCCTTTTCTTCTCTTTGTTCTTCATATTTGTTTTCTAATAGACATGAACTCATGCTGCTTATTCCTTTTCAGATCTCAACCAGGTTGATTCATTTCCCGCTGATATCTTCTAATCTCAAGTTTATTTGAATCGACAGCACGGTAGGTGAGCACACTGACGAGATCTAAACTCTCTTATCACACCGTGGTACTGTGATTTTATTACCTGTTTTTATTCTTCGAGAGAATTTTTGGCTATGGCTGTGCGGGCACAACTCATTTTGGCAAGATTTGATTTCTTGCAGAGGACAATCTGTGTACATGGACGATTCAGTTAGGAAAAAAAGAGATAGACCAGCCAAAGGAACTAATGAGGTCTTTCTTTTTTACCTCATTTTATTTTCTAGTTTCTACCACATGCTCTGTAGTTCATATGCTGGTCAAAATGATGTAACCAATTTGTTTCTATTATAGATTATTTTTTGTTCATCATCCATTATTTTGTTGCGCATCAATTTTAGTACCTGATTCTTTAATCAAGATATAAATTGTATGTTTGTTAGTTATCTTTCTTTTCATCACTGTTTGTTGGTTACAATACAATCTAAATACATATCTTATATTTTATTCTCTAAGTCATCATAACTTATCTTTCTCATTTCTTTTCAATATAGGATTCTGTTAATGCTGGAAATTTTAAACTTGATGTAATAAAGAATTTGACAGCTGAACAGATATGTGTTGTTCAACAAATTGGTTTCGCAAGCATACTGGAGTTGGCATGCTCAGGCTTCCCTAATGATGTATTCATCTGGTTAGCAGCTCATATGAATTCTACTACTGGTTGTATTGAGTTGACAAATGGATTTTCATTCACAATCAACCGAGAATGCATTCAAATCATTACCGGTCTTCCCATTGGTTGTCTTCCAATATCTTTCACTTCTAATAGTGAAATAGTCCAGAGAGTAAACTTGGAAATACATGGAAAACCTTCTAAACCTTCAGTTCATGAATTGGCAGAAATCATAAAGAAAGGCCTTTCTGGTCCACCATTTGCAAAAGCATTTGTTCTTCTAGCAAACTGTCTGCTTCTTTCCCCAACAAACAAATGCGTTCCAAGCTCTATGCACTATCAAGCAATTGATGACTACGACAAGATAAAGGAATATGACTGGTGCTCATATGTATTACATTGGCTTCTCATTTCTGTGAACAAATTCCAGCTTGATTCGTGCATCGGAACTTGTTCTGGTTGCGGACTTATTCTAGTGGTATGTGTAGCTTTTTTTTATCTGTTCAATTTGCTTTACTCATGACGGTCTTATCGTTCTGCTGTTCAATTTTATGTTTAAGCGTGCAACTAACATTTTGTGTGTTAAACACATACTGCAGATAAGCTATTTTGAGTTCCTGATTGTTTCCGAAATGCAACTAAAGAAAATACTACCACGCCTTTCTGTATGGTCTGATAATGTACTCAAGCTCTATGCTATTCTTGATTCAATTGATGGGTCCATTTTTGGAAAACTCCCTGTAAGTGAACCAACTCGTACCATCAATAAGTACCAGTTTATACATATATTTTTATGGTGTCTATGCCTATATATAATGTTTTTGGTTCCAGAACTGCCCTTCTTTTTTCATGGTTTTATGCTCTTTTTATATATCTGTTTTTAACTGGTCGTATTTCTTTTTTAAAATAGATGAAGCATCCATGCACTACTCCTTTTGCACATATAAGTCAGAAAATAAAGGTTTCATATGATTTGCCTCTGGATGTTGTTAATTTCGTTGGAAGATCATACAACGTGGGTGAACAGACAAATGTAAGTTCTCACACTATTTATTCTACCTGCAGCTATTTATTCATAAGGCTTCTCTTTTTATTTTTATTTTTTTTATATTTTTCTTGTACATGTGACACATTTATATGTTTTTTTAATTATTATTTCCCTTTTCTGCTCAAACAGGTCAAGAAGAAATTAAGAATGATTTCGTCTAAATTGCATTCTACGATTCTAAATAACTCAACAAGCACTATTTCAAACTGTGTAGATGATGTACTTCATGCACTATGCAGTAATGGAGCTGTAGATAGTGTCCATAATATCAATCCTGCAATGACACGAAGCAAATTCTTTGATAAAGAAAGAAATTATAGTGCCCCAGAAGTCAAGGATGGGATGACAGTTGCAACTGTGAAAGACTCAATGACGTCGACAAGAGAAGCTCTTTCTGAGATGATTTACTATTACTTGGAGAGATCATTTCCACCTTTGGCAGTACCTAAAGTAGAAGATATCCCTCTGGGTGATGATTTTTATATTTTAGATCTGATTAAAGAAGTAATTCAACATCTAAAAATGAACCAGGTGCAACCACAGTATGGGTTTCCTGAGTTCTCTAGCATTGAAGATTATTTGAGCAAAGAATTGGTCTGTAAGCTTGAGATCACTGGTTCCAATGAATCATCTGACGAAATTTCGTTGATAGGTGCGTTATGTTCTTGGTATTTTTTCTGTCATTACATCTTCTGTGTGAAGGATATGTAATTTACATACAGGACATTTTTTACCAGCAGATCTTTGTAAGTACAACTCTCCAGAAGCAACAAACAATTCTTTTCAGAAAGAGAAGAAAATTGATTTTTCAGAGTGGTTTCAATGTGCATCGAAGAATGAAATCATAGGTAAATATATATCAGATTCACTTGTATTTTTAATGTTGCATTATACCTGTACTACTATTCATCTTTTTTCATTCTCATTAGAACTATAGGGTGAACTGTTTTTAGTTCCAACTACCTTTATATGTTCCCACAAATATAGTTTTTGTTACAACTCTATTAATATGTCACTTTTTTCACCCATAGATTTTGTTCCTCTATTTTAATTTGTTCCCTCTTTAATTCCATAGTTTTTGATCAAAATATATCAAGTTTTTTAAAAGGTTTTGTTCCCAGTCTAATATGCTGTTCCCACAAGAATAGGTTATTCTGTTCCAGCTATCTACAGTTGTTCCCTTTTTACTACCTTAGATTTTGTTGTCAATATTTTTTTTGTTCCATTAAACCATAATATTTGGTTACTACTATCTTAACTTGTTCCATTCAATCCCATAGTTCTTTGATGCAACTATCTTAGTGCTACCAATCTCTTATATTATTTGTTTTAAACAAATTTTTTTGTTCCAAATATATCAAGTTATTATAAAGGTTTTTTTCCTTATATATTATTCTGTTCCCAGAAGAACAGGTTCTTTGTTACAAATATATACAGTTGTTCCCTTTTTACTACCTTAGATTTTGTTCTTTCTACCTTCTGTTGTTCCTTGTTGAAAACATAGGTTTTTTTCTCAATATATTATTTTTTGTTCCCTAAAACCATAAGTTTTTTATTCCTTCTATCTTAACTTGTTCTCTATTAATTTTGTTCCAACTATCTTACTGTTACCACTATTATATTATTGCGTAGAACATTTTATTTTTGTTCCTATTCTATTAAGTTTTAAAAAGGACATGTTCTCATTCCCTTATATTATTCCCACAAAAATAGGTTATTTTTTTCCCTTTTATCTTTTGTTGTTCCTTTATACTATAGGTGTTGTTCTCAAGAATAGGTTATTTTGTTCCCTATATCTTCTGTTGTTCCCTTATACCATAGGTGTTGTTCTCAAGAATATGTTATTTTTGTTCCCTATATCTTCTGTTTGTTCCCTTTATACCATAGGTGTTGTTTTCAAGAATATGTTATTTTGTTCCCTATATCATCTGTTTGTTCTCTTATACCATAGGCGTTGTTCTAAAGAATATGTTATTTTTGTTCCCTATATCTTCTGTTGTTCCCTTATACCATAGGTGTTGTTCTCAAGAATATGTTATTTTTGTTCCCTATATATTCTGTTTGTTCCCTTATACCATAGATGTTATTTTCAAAAGGTTATTTCGGCACCAAAGTTTTTTTGTTCACTATATCTTTCTATTGTTCCCTTATACCATAGGTTTTGTTCTCAATTTATTTCTTGTTTGTTCCATTAAACCATAAGTTTTTTTGTGACTACTATCTTAACTTGTTTCCTTCAATCCCGTAGTTCTTTTGTTCCAACTATCTAAGTGCTACCAATATCTTTATTATTGATTTAAACAATGTATTTATTTTTCCAAATATATTATGTTTTCATAAAGGTTTTGTTCCCACTGTATTATTATGTTCCCAGAAGAATAGGTTCTTTCTTCCATCTATCTACAGTTGTTTCCTTTTTTATTTCATTAGATTTTGTTCATTTTTCTATCTTATATTGTTCCTTTTGAACCATAGGTTTTGTTCTCAATTTTTTATTTTGTTGCAGATGGTTCTACTCAAAACAATGAAGCAAACATCTATCAGAACAGGCTTCCAAGGTTTTATAGTGGACATACATATGCCCTTGCTTTGAAAGAATATACTTATGCTTATTCATCTCCAAAACGCTTTCAAGGTAATGACAATGAGTTCGCATCTACAATCTTTTATCCATGTTTTTTTAAGCTAAAATTTATTTTTTCTACACATCTGGTTTTCAAACAAATGCTATAATTACTCATATAAGATTATTTTCTTTTTTTCTTAGAAATGAATGACCCAACAATTCAAGATGCAAGAGCAAGTCCAAGAGAAATTCCTGTGCATTCAAAATCTGTTTATTGTTCATGCAAATTTTCCAGCTCTAATAGTCAACCTCAAGATAATGAATGTTATCTCAGTAACACACTTGAAGGTAATTGCCTTTTTCTACTTTTTCTGATTGAGTTTACTGTAGGTCATATTTTTGTTCCGTACCAATCAAGTATGGAGTGTATTATCTGATTTTGCTTATACGCACGCTTCCATAAGTTTTTATCTGATTTTTTTCCCAATTTGAATTTACATTATTCTAATCGCAGATTATTCGCCTCAATTTAATGAACCTAACAATTCTGGAAACATACGTGAAAGGTTTTACAGTGGAAACACATACGCCCTTGCTGTGAATGAGCGTACTTATGGCTATTCATATTCAAATCTGGAAGAAGATACCAATAATGATTTCCCATCTTTTAGCCTTGGACCAGATTTTGAAGAAGAAATTCCTCTTTCCACGCCTGCTTCCAAAGATGTTTCTAATGCTCAAGTAAAAGAATTCTCTTTTCAACAAATGAATGAGCAAACAAACGATGCAACTCCATCTTCAACAAAAAGTTCAGTTCCTTACAAATCTGAGCCTTCTTCAAGCAAATTCCTCAAGTTTAACATTAAGCCACGAGATATTGAATGCCCTCTCAACAACAGAATTGAAGGTAATTAAATATTTTGTTCTTTTTTTATTCTCTCTATGTATTTACGTTATATGTCCCTTTTACACTATGAAAAACGTATAGCTTACCATTGTTTTTTTTCTTGGCAGTACATCCTAGCACTGTTAATTTCAATAGAAGCATCACACATGGGCTTGAATTTAGGGAAAGGTCATTCAGACCTATATCTCTGAAGCATGTGAAGAGCGACAACAAAAAAGTGGATTCAAATCACTTGAAATCAAATGCTGCAAGACCAAGCTCAAGTTCTCATATTAATCAAACAGCAATCATTTGCACTGAAGCCGAAGAAGAATTGTTCAACATGTTAACAACTAATGTCCAAGCAATTCAGTACAGGTAAAATGCTTTTCTTTTCCAGTATCATGTGTGATGCAACCAAGCTATTATTCCGTTGTTTTTCTTATTTTTTTGCACAAATCTTTTTGTTTGTCTTACCCTTTTCATATCTGCATGTAGTTGCAGAATTTTCCAAATAGAAGAGAGGTGGGCTGATGAGAGGACGTTGGCACTATGCATGTCAAACTGTGGGTATATAAATGAGTATATCATGAATGCTTATATCAAGATGATCCTTTTCGACCAGAAAATGAAAGACAAGTGTGGAGAAAAAATTGAATGTATAAGGCACATCTTTTTCACTGAAATATCAGTAAGTTCATCAGTTCATAACAACTAATAGGTTTACATTATTTTTTTCCCTTTGCTTGTTTTTTCATTTTCTATTCTGTCTGGTTTTTATTGTTTAGGAAGCTTTAATGTATCCTTCTCTCAATATAGAAGATTACAAGAAATTATTCACAGAAATATGCATTGGTTTCATATTAGAACATGTTGCATTGGTAAGCTATTTTATATTTTTCTAATATATTTCTTTTCAACAAGGTTTCTATTCTATTTCATCTTAGATAAAAATAATCACCTGTCTATTTCATCCTTTTACTGTTTTGTCATTTTTGTTTTTAATAGGTACATGTCCCCTGTCCAGTGGGTAAACAGTGGTTACTAATTATAGCAAACTTCATGGACAAGTCTTTCGATGTTTTAAATCCTTGCAATAACACAGAATCATATAAAAGTGATATCAATTCTGTTGTCAATAACTTCAAGAAATTGTTCAACATTGCATACCCTCATTGTCCAAATTTCAAGATTGCAGAGTTCAATGTAAGATATGTTAGTGTACCAAAACAAAACTTCAAGTAAGTTTGTACCGTCTTCTCACAGTGCGTAGTTCTTACTGAATTTATTTTGTTCATCTTATCCCATTACCATCTACATATATACACATATTTATTATTTTTCTTTTTTGTAATCTTTTCAATTTTGAAGGTATGACTCAGGTTTCTTTATATTATTGTTCATGTTGACATACAACGGAATCGGGGTCCCTATGTTTTCAAATGTATGTAAATATTATTTAAAAACTTTTTTACTTCCTATAATTGAATTATTTTTGTCGTCAATAACAAGTCGCGATTAACAAGATTTATTTTCTTTTTCTTCATTGGTAATTAACAGGATGACCCAACTTCTCTGAAGAAGAAGTTGTTGTTTCAGCTGGTCTCAAACTTTTACAATGTAGCTTACCAAAGCGAAAGGATTAAAAAATTCCTAAAGAAGCATGTAAGCTATTAAGGGAGTATCTTTTTCATTTCTCATGGTTTTCTTATTTCTTCAGTATAATAGCCTTTGTTAAAGTTCTATTCTTAATAGCATCTTCTTTTGGAATATTACTAGGTAACACCATACTGGTGAGCAACAGCTTGTAACTTTTCCAGAATGATTTTTCACAGAGTGAGATGCTTCTTCACTCATTGCAGTAAAGCTCTATTCTTGAAGATGAAACCACAACCAAGTGTTGCTGCAGATGTTTAGGAGCTCATGAAGGCACCAGAAAAGTTCAGCCTTTTCGCCATATTCCGTTTTTTGCTTACTAGGAACAATGTTTCTGTATTCAAAAGGATGTGAACAAATGTTATTGCATAACTATTCTGTTGACAGCCCTGTACTTCTTTGAAGGTTTATGTCTGTACTAGTCATTTTTGTTTATCACTCTAGGATTTTGTAGTCCTAATTTATGCATTACGTACATAATTGTGTTAGTAAATATGGTTGAAACATTAGTAACTACAGAAATCAGCTAGGGGAAATCATGTTTGTCAACTGAGTAAGCTGATGGGAACAATTTTTTTTTAACATAACAACATTGGATAGGGAACAAATTCATGTGAATAGAACAAGTGGTTGGGAACAAATAAAGGCAGAAACCTGCCAAAAACGTCAATGGAACTAATTTAAGAGAATAGAACAACCAGTTGGGAACAAAAATCGATTCATCCTTTCCAAAATTCGTCCCAAGAACGAAATCTGGCAACGGGAACAAAAGTATGCAAAAGAAACAAAAATCTGGCAACGGGAACGAGAAAGAAATCTGGCAACGGGAACGAGAACAAAAGGAACTGAAAGATAAACGAAAGGAACAAAACCGTCCAGCGGAGGAACAAGCGGGAACAAAAAACGAATCATCCTTTACAAAATTCGTCCCGAGAACGAAATCCGGCAACGGGAACAAAAGTATGCAGAAGAAACAAAAATCTGGCAACGGGAACGAGAACGAAATGTGGCAACGGGAACGAGAACAAAAGGAACTGAAAGATAAACGAAAGGAACAAAACCGTCCAGCGGAGGAACAAGTGGGAACAAAAATCGTGACAAAACGGGAGCAAACGCTAGTCCAGTGCAAAGAATAGTTCCACATCGGAAGTTTAGGAAAAGTTAGACCAGTTTATATACCCGGACGAGCCGATACATCATACCAGGAAGTTAAACGAGCTCGAGGAAACTGAAAAAGGCCGGCCCTCCTGCGCGCGAGCCCAAAAAGGAAAAGGCTTGTTCCAGACAGAAGAAAAATAAGAACAAAAGAATGGGCTGGGGAACAAAGCCCACGAAAGAATCCTTCAGCAAAATGAGAGATTGGTGGCGCGCGAGCGCCAGGGAGGAGGACCCTCTGGTCGGAGCATAGGGTTTGGGCAATTCCTATTTAGCGCTTGTTGTGTCAGTTATCGACGAAACGCGTACCCAGATTGTAGAGTGTGTTCGCCCGGGTGCGATAGTTGGGCCGGCCCGTTACTTTTTTTGTTTTTTCGTTTTCTCCTGTTTATAAAAAAATTCGAAACAGTTTTAAATTCTGAACAGATTTAAAATGGAACAAATTTTGAAATTCTGAACATATTTCAAATAATCCAAATCAATGCAACGTACACGGCAAAGCGAATAAATATATGGGGCGGCCCACCTAGAAATCCCTGCGAGAGTCGGTTCCTAGCCGACACAACGGGCGCCAAATAGGAGCTCCCTAGGGTTTGCCCCTCCACCGGGGTCGTTCTGCGAATTCCTATACCCCGCTCAATGCGGGGCTTCGCGCTCGGGCCGCACACCCAGATATAGCGCGCTTGCTTTAATATTCGTGCCATGGGCTAGGCCCATAGTGCGTTTTTTAAAGCAATTGCGTGCTGCTGCTTTTTTTTCCGTTTCGCTTCTTCAATCACGCCTACAGCGCCAGCGCAACGGGCCGGCCCAGAAACTAATTTGGTCTTATCCAAATTTTTTGCTAATTCGAATTTTTGTGCTGATTCAAAAATTGTTCTAATTCAATATTTTGTTCAAATTCGAAATTGGTTAAAAATCGAAAATTGTTCAAATTCAAAAATTGTTCCAATTCGAATTTTTTCTTTTTTCGCTATTTTTTTAAAAAAAATCAGATTTCAAAATTTGTTTAGATTTTAAATATTGTTCAGATTTTTTA
Organism: Dactylis glomerata; assembly: GCA_007115705.1. Taxonomy (NCBI): domain Eukaryota; kingdom Viridiplantae; phylum Streptophyta; class Magnoliopsida; order Poales; family Poaceae; genus Dactylis; species Dactylis glomerata. The sequence continues at coordinate 7,831,632 of QXEO01000734.1, forward strand.
AAAAATCAGATTTCAAAATTTGGTAAGATTTGAAATTATGTTCAAAATTCAAAATTTATTTAGATTTTAAAAAATCGAATTTCAAAATTTGTTCAGATTTCAAAATTTGTTCAGGTTTCAATATTTGTTCCAATTTCAAAATTTATTCAGATTAAAAAAAATGAATTTCAAAATTTGTTCAGATTTCAAAATTTGTTCAGATTTTAAATTGTTCAGATTTCTAATTTTATTTCAATTTCAATTTTTTCCGAATTTCAATTTTTTCAAATTTTGAAAAAGCAAAACCGAAACATAAAAGAAAAAAAGAAAAAAAGAAGAAAGAGAAAGTAAGAAAGAGTACCTGGGCCGCGGCCCACTGGCATCCGCAGGCCGCGCGTGGTGTGCGGCATGTCCACCGCGCGCCGCTTTAAGCGGGGTATAGGGGCTCCCGGTCGTTCTCCCTGGCGCTCGCGCGATGCTAGGCTTTCATTTCGCTGAAGGATCGCGCCGTTGGGCCACACAGGTGCTGCAGGCCCATTAAGAGGTTGCCGGTTTTGACTACTGCGGCGTTGGCAGATCCATCCGCGCTGACGGCTGCTCGTACATCGAAAGCAGCACGGGGTATTTAAGTGAGTAGATTTCTCTGTCGATTAGCGATGTGGGACTAATAAATATACAGCGTGCGTGGACTGCAACGCCCGTACTTGCGTGCTGGTTCAGGGTGTGTTTGGTTGAGCAGTGGATTCCTGAAAATCAGCTGTGTGAAATCTGCTGCGAAAAATTTGCTGTGAGCTGATAACTGTGAGAAAGCTAGAATCTGTTTGGTTGGAACAACTGTCAACTGCAGCTTCAATAGCAAATGTCTGTTATGCCCCTAATGCCTCAAAAGATTTTTGTATATGGATTTAACAAAAGATATATGGGTATTCGTACAAGCATTTCTTCAGTATCATGAAATACATCGGATGTTATGCAACAATACCGTAACATAATATTACATAACATCTGTTCTAAAAAAAATGACATAACAAGCATGCATCTTCGTACAAGCATTTCCTCAAACACCTTGGAAGCAAGCTCCAAACCATGTTCTGGATGTCACACCTGATCCTTCGACTGAACCAGGTTGAGTCTGTCAGTTCAGGTGTGTCAAGAGAGAAGCGAGGATGAGTGGGCCTTAGGCCTAGACTGTGTTGGGCCGCATGTGGCCAGCAGTGAGTGCGTGTGTGTCTGGGTACTTAACCCGATAGATGTAACTGAATCAGGCATCGAATGAATAGACGCTGAAGCGTGTACCTCATCCTCTCGTTCTGCTCTCATCCTCGCTTGCTCCTCTCATCCCTGATTCAAAATTCCCGTCTCCTTGTCGCGTCCAGATCCTCTCCAGGGCGGGCGTGACACTGGATGGGGCAAGTTCCTATACATCACAGACCAGGGGCGGTGCAGGTCGTTATTCGGCCGGCGGCGCAGGTCGTTCATGGTGGTGGCGGCGCGACCGGCTGAGAGACGGAGGCGGCGGCGGACTGGGCTGGGACGCTGATGTGTGGGCGCAGGACATCATGGTGGGGAAGGAGGTGAGTGGAGGAAGGGCATTCATGGCTAGCACGCCGTCGGAGGCTGCCGAGGCCGACGGAGTTGGCCGGCAAGGCAAAAACATAGCCGAGAATCTCCTCTACCTGATGTGCACGTCGTGGGGAAGAAAGGCATGGCAGGGGCAAGTCCGGTTGGAGGAGAAAAAGGCAGAACGAACCGTCCATTTTCCACTTCGGAATGGCATGGCGGGTAATTTCCTCCAACTACCCTGGACGCAACGCAGTGGAATCTGGGGGTAAGCCTGCTTTCGTTTTACATTGTGAGAATCAGGTGCGTTTCCGAATCTGGGTGCTCGGCGAAAATCGTTTGGTTTAGATTTTAGCTATCGGGACGCGAATCTTGCTGAAAAATCCCAACCAAACACAGCCTCAGTTCTTTCTCCTCTAGTTGGTTCTGCGCACACATACGTCAGCATGCATCGATGCTGTACAGCTGCGAGTTTTCAGAAGTAACCTACATCATGGCTATGAATGCATGCATCCTACCACTATGCTACTACAAAACTGTACGTGACTACTTGTTTTACGGAAGTTGCATATGAGCGGTAGCTCAAAATTAGTCCTTTTTAAATTATTATTTATAAGGTGCTAATTTAAATATAGAAAAGTTGGTTAAATTAAACATTGAAATAAAAATTAGTTCCAAGAAATAAATAACAACTACAAAGTAGGGAACTAGATTTTAGCATTGCGGAATAAATCAAGAGTACAAACCGAATACAAATTTAGGGCGCCAACAAAATCAAAGACTACATGGGAAATAAAATTTAGTCTGCGAAACAAAACATGACTACAAAGAATAAACCAATTTTTAGTGTTCACGGAACAAATCTTAACGACTAGGGAACAAACTTTCATGCCGCAAAAAAATCAGACTATACAAAAATACGCGAAAAAATCATGGCCGCAAAGAAGGAATACAAATTTATTGTGCACGAAACAAACTAAACCAAATCATGACTACATAGGAAACACAAAACTGGGTTGCAGAACAAATCACGATTACATCGGGAATATAATTTTTCCACGTAACAATCAACAACAACAAAATAAAAAATAAAAACTGAGGCCACGAAACAAATCAATAAAAAATATTTCATGGAACAAATCACGGCTATTAAGAAGGAACAAAACTTTAGAACACAAATCAAATTAAAACTACAAGGGAATGAAATTTTTTAGTCTGCAGAGCAAATCATGGCTACAAAAGGAACAAAAATATACTGTCCGTGGAACAAATGACGACTAAATAGGAGGCCGCAGAACATATAAAGCCTACATGGCAACAAAAAATTAGTCCATAGAACAAATCATGGCTACAATAGAAAGAACAAAAATATAGCGTCTATGGAACAAATCACGACTACGGATGAGGCGGCTGAACAAATCAAGACTACATGGGAACATAAATTTACTATGCCAAATAAATCATAGCTACAAAAGAAGGAACAATAATATAGCATCCGCAGAACAAATCACGACTATATAGGAGGGTGCAGAACAAATCAAACTACGGGAAAATAAATTTAGTACGCGAAACATATCATGGATAGAAAAAAGGAACAAAAAAATAGAGTATGCAGAACAAATCATGACTACAGAGGAGAACAAAAAATTAGGCCATAAAACAAACAAAGAATCCATTGGAACAAAATTTTATTCCATAGAATAATTCGTGGCTACAAACAAGGAACAAAAATATAGCCTCTTTGGAACAAATCATGACTACAAAGAGAACAATATTTAGGCAGCCGAAAAATCCAGTGTGGGGTGGGGGACACAAAATATGTTCACGATCTAAATGCGTAACAAAACTGCTGGACTAATTGAAAAAAAATTGACGATCGTGAAACAAAGCACGAATTCGTGTCGAACTAATTGGAACAATATTTTAGTTCTCGAGTACTAATAAAATATTGGAACAAATCACTTTGAATAGAGGAACAAAAAGCTATATATTTGGGAACAAAGATGAACTTCACAGGGAACAAAAAATAACATCAAGAAACAAAATAATTTGTGAAACAAATTTTCTAAAATAAGAGGAAAAAATCTCTATGAATAAAGGAACAAAAAGCTATACGTCTGGGAACAAAATTGAACTTCACAGGAACAAAATAATTTATGGAACAAAAAGCTATACATTTGGGAACAAAATTTAACTTCACAAGGAACAAAAAAAACATCAAGGAGCAAAATTATTTATGGAACTAATTTTCTAAAATAAGAAGAACAAATCATTTTGAATAGAGGAACAAAAAGCTATAAGTTTGGAAACAAAGATGAACTTCACAGGGAACAAAAAATAACATCAAGGAACAAAATAATTTGTGGAACTAATTTTCTAAAATAAGAGGAACAAATCTCTATGAATAAAGTAACAAAAAGCTATACGTCTGGGAACAAAATTGAACTTCACAGGAACAAAATAATTTATGGAACAAAAAGCTATACGTTTGGGAACAAAATTGAACTTCACAAAGAACAAAAAAACATCAAGGAGCAAAATTATTTATGGAACTAATTTTCTAAAATAAGAGGAACAAATCACTTTTAATAGAGGAACAAAAAGATATACGTTTGGGAACAAAGATGAACTTCACAGGGAACAAAAAATAACATCAAGGAACAAAAAAATTTGTGGAACTAATTTTCTGAAATAAGAGGAACAAATCTCTATGAATAAAGGAACAAAAAGCTATACGTCTGGGAATAGAATTGAAATTCACTAGAACAAAATAATTTATGGAACAAAAAATTATACGTTTGGGAACAAAAATGAATTTCATAGGGAACAAATTAAACATCAAAGAAATAAAAAAATTGAATATGGGAAACAAAAAATATAGGAGCTATGGAACAAAACAAGACTACAAAAGGGAACTAGGCTAAGTAGAACAAATATTTGGCATCCTTGGAATGTATCATAACATTGGGAGGAACAAAAAAAACTACATACTCATTGCGAAAAAACACGATTGTAGTCATGAGAAGAAATTTAGCCCCCCACATGAAGCATGGAACATAAAAATAGATTTAGTGGAAAAATGTTTCAAATATATACAAATTTTAAAAATAGATAGAAGAAAAATAAAATTTAATCTAGATGGAACAAATTTTTTTGCAAAAGAACACAACCCTACTAGAGAACAAAAACTAGTTTTTAGAAAAAAACATGAAAATATAAGAAAAATAATAGAAAACGAAAAAGAAAATAAAAAAGAATGAAAGAAAAAGCTTACGTAGAAGTGGAGGAACGAAATCAACTCAAGCTAATGAAAACCATCCAGACTTGCTCGTATCCAACGTGCACACCTACAGAAAAAACCAAATAGATAACGCGCCCGTAGACCAAGAGATTCAGCGTTCAGCGTAATGTTACTGGGCCGGCCTGTTGCACCACACGCTTCAGCGAAATGAACGCTTGGTAGCGCGCGCGCGCTACCGAGCAATATCCCTCCACCGGTGCCGGTAGGCTGTTCACCATGAGCCTATATGGGCCGGCCTGTTAGCACGCACACGATTAAATCAATACGAGGGCGCCTGGGCCTGGGCTGCACTCTCTTCCGATCGCCTTTGCTTTTGGATTCCGACACACCGATACGTATGCGATTCGGGATGCGAACAGAGATGGCAACATATATAAGGCTTCGCTTTGCCAGATCGTCCGACGGTATGATCGATCGACTCTTTGCTGCGGCCATGAAGAACGCGTCGACGAAGCAGGAGGACAGGCTGAGCGAGCTGCCGGACGGCCCGCTCATCCGCATCCTGTCGCTCGCCTCCCTGGGCGCCAGGACTCTCGTGCAGACCAGCCTCTTCTCCCGCCGGTGGCGCCATCTCTGGCACGAGGTCAGGCGCCTCGACATTGACCCGCGGGAGTTCCACGAAGCCGCCGCCACGGCGATTACCAACAACAAGCGCGGCGCAAAACGGGACGCCGTGAAGGAGTGGGACAGGTTCGAGAGGTTCGCGGAGGGCCTCCTCTCGCACCGCCGCGCCGACGTGCCACTGGAGGCGCTCCGGCTGCACGTCGCCGACCCTCCGCAGGGCCGCGGGCGCCGGAGCCTGCCCGACGGCGGCAGGTGGGTTCGCCGCTGCCTGGAGCGCTGCAGCCCTCTGCCCGAGCTGGACATCCGCGGCTGCTCCGGGGCGCTCGTCCACGCGCGCTGCCTGGGCCGGGGCGTCGATCTCGGCCGCCTCACGACGCTGCGCCTCCGCGGGGTCGTGCTGCGCAGGGGCTACCTCGAGATCGGCGCCTCCGTGTGCCCTCGGCTGGAGCACCTCGAGCTCGAGGACTGCGACATGGGATTCACCGAGGTAGTCGCGTCCGGCACGCTCAAGTGCCTCGTCGTCTCCCACACGAGCGAGGCTTTCTACAACTCCCGCGACGAGTTTCGCACGCCTCGCCCGCGCATCGAGGCTCCCGGCCTTGCTTCGCTGCGCCTCGCCCTGGACTACCTCTACGCTCAAATTTTGCTCGCCTACGATGTGCCGTCGCTAGTCGAGGCGTCCGTCCGTCTCATTAACAGGGGAGTCATCGACAACGAACTCGACCTTCTTCGTAGCCTCTACAATGTCACGAAACTAGAGCTCTTCGGCTTCTTTCCGTTGGAGCAGGTACCGTTGATCAATCTTGCTTAATTTAGTCCACACAGGAATTTCGTATGTACGACACATACATATACATTACATATACCGCGATCTGTGTTTCTCACATCTGAGTTCTTTATTTATTTCAGCTGATGCGTGGAGTTGAGCAAGATCTGCCAAAGTTTGACAACCTCACAACATTAATCTTGGACCGGTGCGATCTAACCGGGAAGGAGCACACGATGCTTGACTTGTTCTTGCAGAACGCTCCTAAGCTGGAGAACGTTACTCTGCAGAATTGCAAGGTAACGCACCTATCTTATGTCATAGTAATTCTGATGTGACTTTGTCTCATAGTTTACACTAACTAAATCTTATGCCAATCTTTATTGCTGTTTTTAGCTTCCGGGAGGCTACAAACGGATGCCAGGAGGGTCTAAGCTGAAGATGCCGTGTCACTGTCTAAACCTCAAGTTTGTAGAGATCAAGTACCGTAAACAGGACGGTGTTAGCCAGACCGTTGATCTCTTACACGGCGTATCCAAGAACCTCCAAAGGAGTAACATCTTACTTTCCAAAGTTCAATGACATCAAATTGCTAGCTAGCACTGCCCTCCATCAGCTGGTCAACTATTCGTCGTATTTTAACTGTAGGTCGACATGACACTCCTTTTCTTTGTTATAGTAGTAAATGTGCACACAGACGCACGTGTAATCATATAAATTTGGGTCTCAGGGCTAGCTGCCTACAACGACTATAGTTGGGCAGTCTATACTGTTGGTAGCTAGCTCAGGCACTTCATGTTTTCATTGCATTTGTAAAAAAGGATGAAACGGCCTTACATTATGGTAAAGTAGCAAATTCAGTATTCCAGTATGTGTGATAATGGTCAAGCTCTGTGAAAGAAGTCTGTAAGTTTAGTAAAATAAGTAAACGGATTGTTGTGCGTAGTTCAAGATCACAAGAGAGTGGAGATGTTCTTGGTTCCAAGGATTTAGCCGATTTGATCATCTTGAAACACATTCCAATTCATTTTTAAGACCCGTGTACTTAGATAATCACAGCCCCGAGACTTACAAAGCTAATCTCAACTTGTTATATTGATGAAAAAGTGTCAAAATTTGTGCTTAAAGAAGGTCTACTTCCAAAGTAATTCTGACATCGGAAGTCATAATAATATTGCAGTGAAATGTTGTAGTTCAGTATGCACCCTATAAGAAGTTTATGACTGAAACAATGGGCTCGTCGACATGGCTGAGAAGAGCTTGCAGCCAGTCCTTTCCGAAGTAGCCAAAGTCTAACTCACCTGGCAGGTCCTGGAGTCACGGATTGCGTGACAGAGTGTACATCAGCTTTGCTACAGAAGACAGCGGCATGGTGGGAATCCTCCATGTCGTTGCCGCATATCACGCAGCGGCTCCCAAGCTCTAGCGTACTACACAATTTATTTTCTTTCGTAGCTAGTGACTTAGCGGCAACTCTCCAACCAAAGATGCGCACCTTGGGTAGGACATTGGTCTTCCAGAGATGGTATTCTCCATTGAGCGCTCGCCATTTGGTTCACTGATGGAGCTCTCTAGGTTCTCATCCATTTCAAATACTAGGTAGGAAGGCGCGGCTTGCCGCGCGCTTGCCCGCCTAACGGCGGGCAAGCAAATATAAATGGATGTTGTAAAAATATTTCAAACCAAATGTTACTTAATAGTTCAAGAAGGCTAATATAATTTTAGAATGATATTTTTTACACAATTGTACAATACATGATTACAGGAGCCACAAAGGAATGATGTCACAAGAGTATTTATAAATAAAAGAAGTTGACTATACTATACATTTCATATAAACTGGCCTTGCTGGGGCTTTAGCTTTTAGTGAAAATTTGTCAACAACACTTAACTTTTGCTTCAAAGCGAATGCCTAAGACTTGAAATGGCAGAATTTCTCCTTCTTCCGGATCTATTATGGTTGCACAGAATGACGGTGTTGCATAAATGATGATAACAGAAGGAATACTTCTTTTTTTGTTGGTCCAAAAAATACTTCTATAGTCACGGATGTCTAGTGACATTCCTGTATCATAACCATCTGCGGTGAACATACAGTAAGAACTGAGCAGATCATCTATCACTGCGGGAGCATAATATTCTGATGGTAGTGCTAGAGTCGTGATGTTAATTTGCCTTGGCAATGAACAAAATGTTTCTCTATCATACTTTGGTAAATTGCAAGTAAATTAGTTAAACCAAAATACAACATAGTTCGGTTCATGTCTTGCTTTAGAGGCACATAGTGTTGTTGAGACCATCGAGCTAAAAAAACTGAAATTTTGACCATGTTTCCATATCTGTCGAACATTACATAACAAACATGTGGATGCTTATATACGAAGAAAGGAGATGTGCATAAATACAAAATGTTTGATTACTATAAAATAATTAAAGAGAAAATACCAGACACCTTCACTCAACAACCAGAGGTTGGTTCATGGGATTTCTGCTCAGCCGCGGTAGGATCACCTGTAGGACCAAAAGGAAGCAAGCAAAGAGGTACAAAATTGTATGTTAGGCGTACAAAGTAAATGACTAATGACGGTGCAGTCAAAGAGCTTTTTTAGCAGATAAGAGCGCATTCTTTTCTGCAGGGAATAAACATGGAATAGAGTATCACGTACAATGAATTATTATTAGGACTGTAAAATAATAAAGAGAAAATAGCATTGGTAGTTTGAAACCTAAGTGAGCTATAAAATAATGCATCTATGTATAGTTTGTATTCTCTATATTATGGATTTTGGTGTTGCAAATTGACCTGTTTATTTGTAAGCAATGAAACGAACAGCCAATGGCACCCAAGTTAAGCCTCATAAGGATAAACTAATGGGCAGAATATGCAGAGAATAATGTGACACATCAAAATCTAATAATACATTTCTCTTACAAGAATTAGCTTCCATGAAATAGAGAAAGAGGATCTAAAAAGCAAGTACATATTTGCCTTAGCTGGCGAAAAGTAAAACTATAAACGATGTTTCATTTTAGTAATTGAAAAGGAGTGTTGCCCCTCTGGCTCTAAAGATTTGGTAAAAGAGGATTATTGCTCTAGAAAAATTACCTCACTTGTGTACAACACACAACTATCAAATGATTATTAGTTTCACCCTTTCAAGTATAGATCCATCCCCAGTTACCTCTACGGGGCACAACTATATTTAATCATGAAAGGTGCCACCTGAAGCAAAAGCTTGCCTCGTGCTTCCATAGAATGCTTTAGAAAGAGCTACAACGGATTCCTTGTGAGATTGGGACCAACAAACTCATATAGAGTTCACCATGCAACTGGTATATAGTATACCGCAGTGCATACAATGTTTCTCCTTTATCCTGTACAACAATTCAAGCTTTAGAGAGGCGGACAATCATATGTGGTCCTAGTAACATGAGTGTTAGCTGGTAACTACAAAAATGCCATGGTAAAATAAACCACACATAAATAGTTAGTTAAAACATGGTTCTAGTCCTGAATCAAGCCCAGTAAGATGGCCTAATTTGGACCATAGTTTGCCTCTAGAAGCACATTATTTATGAAAACAAACATTCCTCCACACACGATCTGAACAAGCAAGCGCAAGCGTTGAACTATGCTTCAAAAAATGGTTTTGATTGCTCAATGGCAACCAGTAATTTTGTTTGGCCAAATTAACATGCCAATGGAAGCCTTTAATTTTTTTAACATGATAGCAAGATGATGTCAAAATGTATTTTTATTTATTCAAAATAGCATTGCAGGGGAAAAGAGAATATATCTAAGAATATTAGCATGCCTTGGCAAAACTGAATCACAATGGCCAACTGACTCTCATTATTACCATTAAACAAAACAAAGTGTAAATGAATTATAGATTTCAATTTGAGAAAATGGTCCAATATTGCAGATATAGCTTGAGGAAGTCCAATATCTCATACAGATATGTGGATAGATGCCAAGTATATGGCACCTCCTGATCAATTACCACACATATCGTCCTATGTCAGGGTCTATATACGAATTTCAAAATTCTTCAGTACCACTAAATGTAGGGAGCTACTCCTAGTCGAGACCCACTATGACCATCGAAGAAACATACCTAGTGGCAATTAATAATCTTGAATGCAATGGATCAAATATGCTATAAGAAGATTTATAAGGCATCTATGGTATATTCTGCTATAATCATTTATAAGGCATTTATTTCCAACAGCAGTCATGTTACATAATAAGGCATATTTGAAGGCAAGGGTTTACCTCATATGAAGGATTATAATTTGTTTTCTTAGCTGGCTGGAATCATTTTCTTCTGATGCTCATGTCTAGAACTGCAATAGACCTGCCAAATGCTCTCCTCAAACCCGCATTTCTACAATGAAAATGTATAATACTACCTATGACTTTAATAAACATATCTCAGATTTCAGTCAAGAAGATTCAGAGGACATGATATTCTTTTATTCAAACAGCAACCCCTCACATGCGTTATTTTTTTCAGATGCTCTATAGTCCCATTCAACAAGAGAAGACAAATCGAACACCCAAATGAGCAAAGCATAATTAGGATGCACTGGAATGCTCTAATTGGATGTAGACTGGAGATACAAATTAAAATAGAGATATGAATATATAATTACTTGGAAGATGCAGACATCCAAAGCATAATTACATCACGAAAGGGAAATAAACTTTACTAATACTTATTTAAGAATCTAATCTATCATCTACAAATTGAATACTACAAAATCCTTCCTCCAATAATGTCCTTGTGCAAGAATTGCAAGTAACACTTTCAATATTTAGTATAGTTGAAAAATCAAACTGATGACAACATACATTATTAAAGCCCAAATATTTGAGGAAACTATACTTATGTAAGAATCTAATATATCACCTGCAACAGCGTAGTGTTATCTGATATTAAAATGCAGCAAGACAGGCAAATGTGCAGCAATAATAACAAAGTTCACCTCTGAAGTTTCTTGGTATCCACATAGCTCGGTGCAAAAAAAGAACTACAGATAATTAGTTGTGCATCTTAATGTCACCTTTCCTGTGCTCCGTATGCCTAATTTTAGAAAAAGAATCCATGAATCTTTGTTATCATTCATATACATAGATGCCATTTAATTAACTAACTCATGATTAATCATACCAAAAGAAGATAATGACCGTTAATACCACTTGCCTCTTTCAGTGTTCATGTACTAACCTTTAAACATCATAGCATCATTGTTCCACACAACAAACAATTAACAGGGCATAAAATCACAAATTATCAGTGTGGGGGCAAACATTTGTATTTAGATGACTATCCCCGTTCCCTAAGGATGTGTTCGGTTCCAGAACGAGGGGGAATGGAATGGAATGGTTCCGTTCCGAGGTCACGGGATGGTTCCGACCCCGTGTTCGGTTCGGAAAAGAACGAGGAACGGAACGGTTCCATCCCTGTGTTCGGTTTTGGAATGGGATGAGAATGGAATGGAATGGAATGAGAATGGAATTATTCTAAAATCGATTATTTATTTCCTAAATTGGATTAATTATTACTAAACTTAATTAATTATTGCTAAACTTGATTAATTATTCCTAATCTTGATTAATTATTTCTAATCTTAATTAATTATTTCTAATCTTAATTAATTATTGCTAAACATGATTAATTATAGCCTAATCTTGATTAATTATTGCTAAACTTGATTAATTATAGCTAAACTTGATTAGCCTAATCTCCATTCCACCTCGTCCGCCCGATTTGGGCGGACGTGTGCATTCCGCATCTCTGGCGAATATTCCCTTTCGTGGAACGAGGCCATTCCATTCTATTCCGGAACCGAACACGAGAACGGCTCCTAGGAACGGAACCGTCCCATTCCATTCCCTCACATTCCAGAACCGAACACACCCTAAGATATGCTGACAGTCACATGAGCTCTGTGGATTACAATCATGGTTTACAGCATGGTCACCCATCAATGACAATAGAGAAAAGGGAGAAAATATTCCATACAACTATGGTTGAGTCTGGTGTACATTTTTCCTCTTTAGTAAAGAAACCTGACACTAACTAAAGAAAATGAGATGCATATGCATCGCTACAAAATCAAATGCTGTTGCTACAATTAAGTAAAGAGAGAGAGGTAGGGAGGGAGAGAAAGAGAGAGGAGATTGGTGACGCCCCTGCCTTGGCCATGCATGGCTGTACCTCATCCTCCACAACGCTTTTGTACTCCTCCAAAGAAAAGAGAGCCAGCTGAGCACGGATTGAGGTGTGAGAGAGAGAGAGACGAACCTGTCCTGCAGATGCTGTCGGGACGCAGTCAAGGACGAGGCACCATCCGCTGCTCCGGAGGGTTGATGAGAGGAGCGCTGAGGGTGGAGTTGCAGCAGTGGAAAATGAACTCTTGGATGCTCCTCGCGGGTTGCCGTAGTGCCCGCCGCCGATGAGGACGAGCAGCTGAACATGGCCGCCGCCAGCACGATCTGGAGGAGAAGCTGAATGGAATAGCAGAAAATCCTCCACGAATGGCGGATCGATTCATCCCCTACTCCGCCAGATCTTACCCTCCTCCACCGGATCTAGCCCTTCTCCACCGGATCTTGCCCTCCTCCGCCGGATCCTCCATATGAAGTTGTGTCTTCGCTGCCGCACCCGAGATCGAGCGCCGCCAACCCTCGCCTGGGATCTAGAGAAAACTGGCGGCGGTGGCTAGGGTTGTAAGGAGAGGATACGGGAGAGATTTGGGCAAAGGGGAGAAGAAAATAGAGAGGAGGAGCTGACGAGGGGTGCCTGCTCTTCTCTTCCCAGCCCAAGGAGGTGGCCGACGACGTTGGCCGCCCTGTACCCGGCGACGAAGCTCGGATCGCCACGCGCGTACGGCGTCGTCCTCTCCACAGTCCGCCTAGTGGAAATGAGACATGAAAAGACTCTTTTGCCCCTGGCGGACGATCATAACCACGGCCCAGCCACCGCGTCTCTCTCCAGGCTGGTCGAAAGATACTACGGTGTGACGCGGTTCTCTCGCTGACGAGAGGGCCATGCATAAAGCAGGCCCGCAGATCAGCGTCGGTGCGTCGACAGGAGGTTGAGAAGTGTAAAAAGATGGGCGCAGAACAGACGGCTAGGATGTATTGAAGGAGATGATCCGACGGTCAGGACCTCAGATGGCCTGAGAGACGGGGGTTCCTGGCGGCAATATTTTGAAGGATGGAGAGCATTCAATGAGGGACGTGGCGATCTGGAGATTGGGGTTATCAGGGTGATTGGCAATCGATGCGAGACCGATGTGTGTCACCAAAATTAGCTCCCTCGTGATGAACGACTTCGGTCGGTGGTCGGTGGATCCATGGAAAGAAAATTCACCGGTGGAAGTAAGTGATTATATAGACCATACTGGCACTTGGAGCGCACGGGTATCTTCTCTGAGAGGTTAGCTTATGGCGCACTTGCACTGATGAAGAGAACTCGGGAGGGCTAGTTGGATGAGCGCTCCTCTTCATCGAATTTGGCTGAAGGAAAATCATGGACCAAGCTCTTGACACTATTAGAAACTCGCTATTTAGAGATGGCCCTTCGAGACGGTTTATCCCAAGTTTTAAAAATGCCACCTCTGCTCAAACACCTCAGACGGTCGTAAATTCCCGACCGTCTCTAAAAATATTAGTGTCGATATATACCAACCGCCGCCTCTAAAAATGGTGGCCTTAGAGTCGGTCGGCTCGAAGATCTACCTTAGGTGGTCACAAATCATGACGATAGGCGGATCTACGGGGGACGAGCGGGGCCAGGCCACCCCCCATGCTTGATGCTTCGGCCACCCCCAAGGGCATGCAGCAGGTGCCAGTACTTGTATCAATCTTTTTTTTTTTGAGATAAAGTACTTGTATCAATCTTAATATTCCGGCCATTAGCGCATTCCTAATTCTACCCAACAAATAGACAAGCGTGTTGTCCTGAATGGGCCAAGCCCAAATTAATTGGCCAATGGCAAAGGCTAGGATGCCACGTATTACTAGGCCGCGACCACCCAACTCGAGCGTCGCCGCATCGGCGATTCCTGCAATTGTCGATGCCGCCGTCACAACTCACACGCTGTCGTCCCGTATGCCACGCCGCCAGGTCTAATTCGTAGCCAGATTGCCTCAAGGTATTGTTGTATATGCAAACCCTGTGTATAAACTACAATTTCTACATCCTTGTTTAATTATCGAATTTAATATTGCTAGCTATGTGCAGTTTGATTTTTCTGTTATATAAGTTTATTCATTACTTTTTACTAGTAGAGCTGCTTTTCATGAAGAGGAAGACGCCGCTAATTAGTAATTATTTTAAGCCGGTTGGTTCGACCACCAATTTTATGGCTGAAAATGCTAATCCACTCAAGGAGCCGGAGATTACATAGCAACGTTGCGTACATAACGATTTCAACCAAATCCAATTGATGTGCAAACATCGGATAGAAATGTCATTTGTCGCAATCGAACAAGAAACTAGAGTTGGAACCACGTTTTACGAGCGAGCGAGACCCCGCAAAGCGCCAACGGATTTATTTTTTTAAGAATTTGGGATTGCCTATTGGTAACCAAGTGGAAGCACGACAGCTCTATTTTTATGATTCTATGAGGGCTGAGGGGCCATATATACCAGCCATACATTAGAGAGTATCCGTATAGTACAGATGAACCAAAACATCGTCGCCGGTTTCACTTTAATTCGTTCAAGCAATTTTTTGTGGCTAATGTTGTCGCCCCCCCCCCCCCCCCCCCCCCCCCCCTCTCCTCTATGATCAAATCCTGGATCCGCCCCTGACCGCCTCTAAAAATGGTTGTCTCGGAGTCGGCCATCATAGGAAACCAGCTTAAAGTGCTACCTCACGCAGTTACAAATCAGGACCGCTTCTAATAATAAGACGGACGGGATTAGAACCGATGTTGTGTGCCAAATCTGAAAATAGGCATACCCATCAATTCGAGCGTAGTATGGTAACCACTTTGCAGTTCTTCCTCTAGATTTTTTTTGGGATTTCTCCAATCATTCATACATTCTTTCTCTGTATGTGCTTCTGGATTTTGTTCTATCTAGTTTTTCCCCAGACTGATGTGAGATTTGTTCCTTTGGATTTTTCTCCATTTCGTGTAGGGTTTTCTTAGTTCGTGTTTGTTCTGATTTTCCTCTTAATCTTCGTCTGAGTTGACGTTTTTCTTGTATTTCAGTGATGGAGATTTGTGTTGCCTGCAACCACCCATATGTGAACTGTCTTCGGTTAGCGAGGAAGGCAGTTTCGTTCCACATCGTCATCAACCACCCAGGCTTCCTGAATGCCGTGTTGAGTGATATGATCATAACCAGTGCCCCAAGTATCACTAGTATGTGCGATTTAGGTCTACTCACTTAGATTAACATAGTTCATCTAGTCGATGAACTCTTTTTTTCGATAAAGAATATATATTAATATCAAGAAGATACCAATTACACTCAGCCTCTACAACAACGTAGTACCCTAGCGGCAATACGGATGCACACAACCAAAAAAAGAAGAAGAATTACAAAAAAGAGAAAAGTCCCGCTATAGAGATTAATTCCTTATAGCAGCAGTACTACCACCACCAAGACAACACCAGAAGTTCAGCTTCTCCAAAAGCAACGCCTTAAAGAAGGAAACAGTGCACAAGCACCGCCGTCGCCCGATCATAGATCTTGGGTTTTCACCCTGGAGAAAGTCCTCGCTCACAAAACAATGCCTTCAACAAGGCCATTGTCAAGCACAACCAATTAAGGCCAGACCTTGGATTTTCATACTGTAAGGTAAAACTTTGAACTTCTCTTGTGTTATCGCCCCCACTTGCCGACACCACTGCTACAAGTCAGAAATCACGAAGCAAGTTCCACATCGTCTCAAAGACTTGAACCACCGCTACTAGTTCTCGATAACTTAGCTTCCATGTCATTCTCCGTATCTGACTTCACCATAGACTGTATGACGAGTCTTATGATGGCAACAGATAACAAAGCTCAGCCTCGCACCCTCTGTAACCAAACGGCCAGAAAAATCATGGGCACACGCGACCGAATTCCATCCGTTCCAGCAATCTTCAAGCATGATGTGCCCAATGAAGTTCGCCGACGGAGCCTTCCGGAACTTGACACTCCGGCCAGATCATTGAGAACATGTGTCAAGCGGATCATCATCTTAGCACAATAGAAACCCTATTAAAGTTGATGTGCCCAATAAAGTCGATGAACTCTTGTTGCTCGATTTAGTGGATCTGTTCACACTGTCCTGCATATTAACATGTATTTGTGTTCAGTGGCATTTTTATTACTAGGTGCAAATCATTTATGTCAGTGACAGCCTATTAATATGTATTTGTGTTAGTTGCATTTTTATTACTAGGTGCAAATCATTTTAAGGGTTAGATAGCTTTGCTTTTTCTTAGATCTGTGCAAGTTATCCATCGATGTTGATAAAATATTTTCTCATGATTTTTAAGGGTTAGATAGCTTTGCTTTTGCTTATATAGTAGTTGTGTGCTAACTTATTTAGTTTGATTGCCTGTGCTACTTTTAAGTATTTGTTACATTTACTAGGTGCTATTAGATGCTTGGTTCTAATATATTTTATCTTTTAGACTAAATATGGATGAATACAATCTCTACAACCACCAAAGCTTCGTGGCAACACTAGTGGCAGTGTCGCACTGTGTGTCCTCCAAAATCAAAAGACGGAGCGCCCCACCGTCACATCCACAACAACTTGTAACGCACCAGACCACTATTTCCTCCTCCCACTTTCAAAAGAACCCGGCCGCGCGCACAGACCGAGCTGCTTTCCCTTTGTTTCTGTTGCCTACTTTGCGATCATGGATCACGCCCCTTTGGTCCACCTCCACTAAAGAGTACTAGTCACGGACTCTCCAAGTGCAAATCCTTCCGTCTGCTCTCCGATTTCCCACGTCTTGTTGCTCGCTGCTACCACTCCCAATTTCCAATGTTGAGCTTGCTGGTAAGCAAGTGCAGCCAAGGACTGGAGGTAACAAACAATGTACTGCCTCACGTTTGTTCATGGGTTAGTGCAAGAGCCAGCAGGACGGCCTAGCTGCATGTCACACGACAACCATCATATGAACGATTAACTGAATCTACACTATGAAGATCGACATCCAGCATGCTCTTTTACTACAGTCAAACTGTGGTTTCAAACTAGTTGATAACCTGCATAATGGTAGTACATGTTTTAAGTTCTGTATCGATTACGTTGTTAAAATGAAAAGTTATGATAATGACAGACACAGGCACAGGTTTTAAGAGCAATATTGTAACTGTGCCATGCACAGTTGCACGGCCCAGAACGCCGACGCCTGAACAATCATTCGAGTGAGTAACCACCAAGCCCCATGCAACAAGATTCTCTTTAGCACCTTATTGGACCTACCAGATGAACAATCCTATCCAGAGACAGTTGCTCGCTTTCGCCTCTTCCCTCTTTTCCTCTCCTTCTCCCGCCTTGCGATCTTTTTGGTTCAAAAGTTCAAGTGGGAACATGCCCAACGGCGTGGCACCAAAGCTGCTCTTCAGTGAGCTGTCCTGCAACAGTTGTCATTGCCCATCGGTGAACAGCCGCCGCTAGTGCATAACCATCTTGGTCAGGAGATGTTCAGGGGGCAGCTCAGGATCTTCTCTAGTTTCTCGTGGGCTCTGGAGACGAGGGAAGGAGTACAATGGGAAACTGGAATCCCTAAAACAAAATAAAATGCGAGGCAGTGTACCTCCAAGTAGCTAACTGACGTATATGCTTCAGAGGCAGCTAGCAACTTCACGACAGAGAGTCGGCCAAGCTCTGCATAGTTCCCTAGCATAGGTAGATCGATCGGCTCTTGATTTGATGGTCAAAAAGCGCATCATCATAAACTAATAGCCTGATTAGTAGAGTTTCCTATGGTTGGGTGATGGAACTGGGCTTGCATACTGTTTGGCAGTTTGGGGAAGCGACAGATAAGAAGCTTATACAAAACTCGGATCAAGATGTTTGACGTCACAATTAGAACTTCAACGGATGTTTGATACATTTCGAAGATGAAGAGAAATCTTATCTTGTTAAGTGCCCAAAATTCACTTTAGAGCTCGGGCCATATGGAGCCTTTATTTTTTAAATTTTGATATGAACAAAATTTCTGGACGTAGATAATGTACTCTACCAATCTATAAAATCTCAACCAGGATTATACTAGTTGAATGCCCGTGCGTTGCTACGAGCTCAAATTTTTTTTTGCGGTACAAATAATATAAATATAAATAAATTATAGTTAAAATAAGACACCTGAAAGTTGACGTGCATAGTAAGGCCACAAGATACTCTAAAAAATAATAGAGCTCTAGATTGCAAATCGATATAAGCTATAATTTAACAACATATGCTCATTGCTTATTGACCAAGATTTCACTTTTTTCAAATCGTCTTGAAGCTCAAGTGACAGTTAGGTCTAGCGGTCAATTTCGTCTTGCTCATGCCATATTCGTCCGTCAAATTAGCCAATTATAGTGGATATGACTCTTATGTGCTTGTATCCACACATGTCTCAATGCGTCTTTAGAAAAGCCTACACATATATAAGATAATTGAATCCACAAGTTTTTTCATGCCCATCCCTTCGATAACCTTGAGAGTCTGCTGAGTAAACGAGCACTTGCCGTGGAAGGCAAATTCCACCTGCGCCTCCACCTACCCGTCCTTTGCGGCCAAGCAGAGGCTATCACTTCCTCGTAGTCGTCCCACCTTGTACGTGTTTTAGTTGACAGAGGCACAGTGTGTGTGGTACTCAAGACAACGGGGTCATTGGAGAAGAAGGAGGAGATGGAGCGAGTACCAAAGATTTGCACGATGGACCCAGACACAGAGTCTTCACTGCTCCAAGTGACGTGCGTCATCGACCTTCCACAACTGGCCGTCTAGAGTAAGAGCTATGGCCTCCTTACTCGACCAGGTTCTAGGGCGGTGCCATATTCGTTGCTCGCCAAAAAAGTTTTTAACGTGGACGCTAGTACGGACCACTAGTGGGGACAGGGGCTTTAGTCCCGGCCCGTAAGGGGCTTTAGTCCCGGTTCCCCAACCGGGACCAAACAGGCGGGACTAAAGGCCTAACCTTTAGTCCCGGCCCTGTTTCAAGCCGGGACCAAAGGAGCTCCACGTGGGCGCCTGGCAGCGCCCTCAGGGGCAGGCCCTTTAGTCCCGGGTCGTAACACAGACCGGGACTAAAGATTTTCTGCAGATCTTGTTTTTTGTTTTATCGTTTTAGGGGTTTTAGGGGTTTTAGGGTTTAGGTGTTCGGGGGATTAACGTGATGCCTCGTTTGGTGCCTTGTTTGGTGTTCGGGAATTAGTTTATGCATATATATAAGATTAACTTATCTTACAAGCGAGTATATATATACAATTATATGGAGATCAGAATTATCGGGACTAGAGCCCGTCTATTCGATTACATGGACCAACATCAGTAATGGCCCTTAGCTACACTAAATCGTCCTTTGTCGTCTATAGCTTCTGTCCTCAGAAAGGTCGCTAGCTTCTCTGCAACAGCAATCGCGCGTTGCTCTGGTAGGTACTTCCCCCGCATGGCCGTGTACTATATAAGAAGAGGAGATGAATATGAATGTCAATCATGATAACAAAGAATGACGGGTAAAAATAGAGGCGTGAATGTTTATTGCTTACGTCGTATCTGTAATCCTTGTGCTCAGAGGTAAACGTGCGAATGGTCTCGCAAATGTAGTATCCACATAGATGCGTCCCCCGTGGCTGCTGGTCGCACTTTACGATAATAGAATATAATCAAAATAATAATCTAGCATCATAAATATATTGAAAATAGAGGTATATCATACTACTACTTACCTGAGCCGCTCTAAAGGTCAGCTTCTCATGCTCGATACCGTCAGTCACGCACTTGAACCGCTTCCAAACCCTGCCCGACAAGGAAAATGATTTTTTAAGTTTTTCATTAATTGATATATCAGAAAATCATCAAAAGAGACCGATAGAGCGCAAGAATGATTGAAATTACCCTTGGAGCATGTCCTGCGGGCTTTGGAACTATTCCAAGGGTCTCGATAATGGGTCGAAGGCATCAACTCTTCCCTTATCAATTTGAATGTCCAACAGAATCCAGTGGTAGTTGCACATGTATATATATATGTGTCAGTAACTTATCAATTACACTTATAAGTGAATGGACACAACAGAGTAAGACCCTCACCTGAAGTTGTATGGAAATAGTATGTGGTCACAGAAATTTTGATCTGTTAGAAACCTTAGAAGGTTTTCCTCCGTCTCCTTGGGGTTATCAGTTAGCGTATTTATATGTATTTTATCTGGGTCAATAAACCCAATATTTAGGATGTTTCTACTTTTACATTCCAGAATCTTCATTCTGCATAATAGAGTACAAGTCAGAACGGAACAAGTTATATGTAGATAATGAATTGAAATAACTGAACAAGTTATATGTAGACAACGAATTGAAAAACTTACAGACAATAGCAACTCATAAGCGATTTGTCGAGGGCGTCGGCATTGTACATCTGGAAGAGTTCATCAAAGTCGATATGGATGTCTTCGGGACGGCCGTAGTACTCCCGTGGGACACGCGCCATGATCATCGTTCTCCCATTCTTTGCTTCACTTAAGTACCATGTATGCAAGTAACGCATATTTGTTGGGAGATCATCAAACTTATCTTTGCTGACCAAAGGCGCTCCCATGACAAACTGCGGCTTAGGGGCTACCACAGCCTTGGGTAACCTGTCGTCTTGGGAAGCCAGAACGTCTTCAACACTTATACCCCATTCAGCCGCCCACTTCTTTGCTAATTCCAAATCTTGCCCCTGCACCAGAGAGGGAACATTCTCGGGTAACACCCTGAGGGGTGGGATCGACTGTTTGGCATGTTGTCCAAGCTGAGGAACGTCTGATCTTTTTTTGCTTGTAGTTAAACTTGATTTGCTCCCACTTGCACTTGCACGTGATCTGCTCTTTTTCCCTTCCTTCTGCAATGTGCGTGTATAGTCGTCAGGCTTATGGTGTAAGTCATACTGTGATGGAAGGGTCATGAAGTATTTTGCATATGCTATTTGCCTCTCGGTGTATTCCGGGCGGGGCTCGGGTTCCTTCTTTTTCATCTGCGCATCATAATGTTCCTTTGCTATCCTGGCGTTTTCCTCGTCGGTACGATCATAAGGTCTGATGGGAAGATTAGCATGAGGTACCTTTGGGAGGGGCAACAGTTTGCGCTTTGGGGAGCTCCGTCGCTTAGAACTCATCGACGGAGCGTTCTTGCTGGCACGCTTCCGCTTAGTATCCTTAGCGGGCGGCGGCGGAGACGGCCGACCCAAGTCCGGCGGCGGTGATCGAGATGGACTCGTGTTGTGGTGGCCGTCGTCATGTGGAGGGCTTGGAGGTGATGGAGGTGTAGGTGACCTGCGACGACTCGGAGGCGGTGTTGTCCTTGGGGCCGAGCCTGGAAGCTTGATGTAGTTCTTGTCCCATAGGATGACTCCACCCAGTACTTCTCCGAGTGTCCTCTCATCTTCGGGTCCAGCTATGGCGAGCTCCATATCATGAAACCCCGACACGATTTCATCCACCCCGACTTTAGCATAGCCAGCTGGAATCTCACGGCCATGCCAGCGTACATCAGGGCCAGAAGGTAAAGCTTGTCCGACGGCCACCTTCATGGATATGTTCTTGATTCTCTGATGGAGTTCACATGATGTTGACTCCTTGATTCCATCCACGGGGTAGCCGGGACCGCCCTCTATCATTCTTCGTGTATCGTTGGTCGGGGCCTCAGATTCAGCCACGCTGCTTTTCCGCTTAGATGGGGCGCCGGTAATATCGAGTGCAGGATCTTCCTGGCGCACTACTCCTCTAAGCTCATCAATCTGCTGCTGTTGCTCGTTAAGCCTGGCAAGCAACTGGTTGAACTTGTCATTCTCCTCATCCTGCTGTCGCTTCTTTGCTCTCGCTCGGCTTCTGTAAGTGTCTTGGTCTCTGGCAAACCCAAGCCACCACGGGTAAGAAGGACCGAAGCCTCGCGTTCGTCCTCCATGTTCGTCATTGCCGAGGACCAGTGTGAGCAAATCTTTCTCTCTATCTGGAGTGAACTGTCTTTTTCCCTCTTTAATTTCTTTCACTATCTTTTTCCAATTCTCCCTGGGTATCCTAAGACCGTCACTGCAGATAAGGTCTACTGTTTCTTCGTCGTACGAACCACCATGCACAAGGAACCAATTTCTTGCTCTCAATTCCCACTCATCACGGATGGGTTCAGGTATGATGCCTTTAGCTAGCATATCTTGCTCTTTCTTATCCCACTTTGGGATGGCAGTCTCATAGCCCCCTGGCCCCAGCGTGTGGTGATATTTCTTCTTGTCGGCATTTTTCTTGTTCTTATTTGATAATGCCTTGGCATCTTCTGACTGCTTGTACTCCTGAAATGCCTTCCAGTGATTCGCCTGCTTGGCTAGATACCCCTCGAATACTGGCACTTTCTTTGTCATCAGATAGTTTTTCCATAGCTTCTTCATCCAGCTACGGAACAGTTCGACCATCTTCTTTAGAGTCCACTGCTTGACTTTGGCCCTCAGTTTTTTTGCGGCGTCTTCATTCTCACATTCTGGCAGGTTGAAATGTGACATGATATCATTCCAAAGATTATCTTTGTACCTTTCGGCGAGATAGTCACTATCGGCTGCCCCTTTGCGCTTGTTCCACTCCCGAACGCTGATCGGGACGTGATTCCTAACGAGAACTCTGCATTGCTTCTTGAATGTGTCAGCAGCATTCTTAGGAAGCTTGGGTTCGCCCGTAGGCAATATCACCTCAAAGGTGTAATGCGTCCGTGCATCCAACTTTTTAGTCGGGCCTCGTTTCGTAGCTTTGCTCAATGTGGAGGTCTAAGAGGGAGAAACATTCGTCAAATTAATGTATATGTATACAATATAGAGCTATCTCCAATATTTTTCACATATTACAACTGATTGCCGAACTTCATATGTATACCTCGCCGGACTTCGTTAGTTCTCCAATGGCTTCTCCATCAGCGGAGCTATCGCCTTCTCCGTCATCGAAGCTATCGCCTGTCCCGTCGGCTTCATCGTCGCCTGCTCCATCGGCCTCCATTCCATCTCCGGACGGAGATTCAGCTGGTTCAACGTCGGGGGCGTCTTTGATTATTTCTTCGAGAAGTTCTTCCTCTTCTAGGTTCCTACTATATGGATCCATAGTTTCTGCAAAATACCGACATTTGATTAACTAATAAACTAAAAAATTAAAAATACTAACAATATATGATGCTAGATTATTATTCTTTTTTAATAATACTAAAACTACCCTAACAAAATAATACTTACAAAAAAACTAACTATTGCTAACAAATAACTTAATCTAAATATTGCTAACAAATAACTTAATCTAAATTTTGCTAAATAACTTAATCTAACTAAATAACTAAGAAACTAACTAAGAAACTTAATCTAACTAATAATAACAATTAAAAAACCCTAGCTAAGAAACTAACTAATTAAAAAAACTAACTAAATTAGCTAAGAAAAATCTAGCTAAGAAACTAATTAATAACAATTAAACTAATAATAACAATTAAAAAAACCCTAGCTAAGAAACTTAATCTAACTAATAATAACAATTAAAAAAACCCTAGCTAAGAAACTAATTAATCTAAAAAACTAACTAAGAATCTAACTAATTAAAAAAACTAACTAAACTAGCTAAGAAAAACCCTAGCTAAGAAACTAATTAATAACAATTAAAAAAATAACTAAACTAGCTAAGAAACTAACTAATTAAAAAACTAACTAATTATTAGCTAAGAAACTAACAATTAATAGCTAACTAATTAAAAAAAACTAACTAAACTAGCTAAGAAACTAACTAATTAAAAAAAACTAACTAAACTAGCTAAGAAAAAACTAACTAAAAATAAGAAAACAATAACTAACCCTAAGTAGGGTGACGGTGGCAGTGGCGGCGAGGTGGCGGTGAGGTGGGCACGGCGGCGAGGTGGCGGTGAGGTGGGCACGGCGGCGAGGTGGCCGCGGACGGCGAGGTGGCCGCGGGCGGCGGCGCTCGGGCGAGGTGTGGCGCGCGGGCGGCGGCGCTCGAGCGAGGTGTGGCGCGCGGACGGCGGCGCTCGGGCGAGGTGGACGCGGGCGGCGGCGCTCGGGCGAGGTGGCCGCTGGACGGCGGCGCGGCGGCGGCGATTTTCGGCAGCCTGACGGCGTCGTGAGCTCTCCTCGCGCGAAAAATCCTAAGTCCCGGCCAGTGGAACCAACCGGGACGAAGGGTGCCCCTTTTATACCCCCGGGCCTTTAGTCCCGGGCGGTGGCTCAAACCGGGACTAAAGGAGGGTCTTTAGTCCCGGTTTGAGCCACCGCCCGGGACTAAAGGGCTCGGCTAGGGTTTCCAGCGCCAGGGCCTTTAGTCCCGGTCTGTGTTTCGGGTCGGGACTAAAGGCCTATTTTTTGTTTTTTTGTTTTATAAATAGTTATCTGTTTGCATATTTTAGAATTTGACAAAACTATAAAAATGAAAAGTGTTTGAAATTGAATAAATAATTCAAAACTATTTTCTATTTTCAAAATTAATTATTTTAACTATCCAAACTATTAACTATTTTGCCATTTTCAATTAAAAACTATGTTTATTAATATTCTTTTTGCATATTTTAGAATTTGACAAAACTATGAAAATGAAAAGTGTTTGAAATTGAATAAATAATTCAAAACTATTTTCTATTTTCAAAATTAATTATTTTAACTATCCAAACTATTAACTATTTTGCCATTTTCAATTAAAAACTATGTTTATTAATATTCTTTTTGCATATTTTAGAATTTGACAAAACTATGAAAATGAAAAGTGTTTGAAATTGAATAAATAATTCAAAACTATTTTCTATTTTCAAAATTAATTATTTTAACTATCCAAACTATTAACTATTTTACCATTTTCAATTAAAAACTATATTTATTAATATTCTTTTTGCATATTTTAGAATTTGACAAAACTATGAAAATGAAAAGTGTTTGAAATTGAATAAATAATTCAAAACTATTTTCTATTTTCAAAATTAATTGTTTTAACTATCCAAACTATTAACTATTTTACCATTTTCAATTAAAAACTATGTTTATTAATATTCTTTTTGCATATTTTAGAATTTGACAAAACTATGAAAATGAAAAGTGTTTGAAATTGAATAAATAATTCAAAACTATTTTCTATTTTCAAAATTAATTATTTTAACTATCCAAACTATTAACTATTTTGCCATTTTCAATTAAAAACTATGTTTATTAATATTCTTTTTGCATATTTTAGAATTTGACAAAACTATGAAAATGAAAAGTGCTCAAACCATACGGCATCTTCGAGAAGCTCCGCCACGGGAGATTTCCCAACCCTTTCCTCCATCCATGTTAGAGGACATGGAGTCTTTCACGGGCTTGCAGGGAAATTTTTCCGAGGCGGAGCTTCCGAAGATGCCGTAGGGTTTGAGCACCAACAACATCTTCGAGAAGCTCCGCCACGGGAGATTTCCCAACCCTTTCCCCAACACTGTTAAAGGACATGGAGTTTTTCACGGGCTTGCAGGGAAATTTTTCTGAGGCGGAGCTTCCGAAGATGCCGTAGGGCATGAGCACCAACGACATCTTCGAGAAGCTCCGCCACGGGAGATTTCCCAACCCTTTCCCCAACACAGTTAGAGGAGATGGAGTCTTTCACGGGCTAGCAGGGAAATTTTTCTGATGCGGAGCTTCTGAAGATGCCGTAGGGCATGAGCACCAACGACATCTTCGAGAAGCTCTGCCACGGGAGATTTCCTAACCCTTTCCTCTATCCATGGGGATGAAACTCTCCCTGCCTTCTAGGTTGGCTTGTTGAGCTGCTTGCCATGGCGTATCGATGCTCCTTTTATAGGCACGGCGCCGCTTCTACTTTGTCTTGTTCCTCCGACAGAGGCGCCGTGCGCTACATGCTTTATCTCATCGAGCAGTGCATCCACCCATGCATCCTTATCCTACCGACAGCTTTAGTCTCGGTTGCACCCACCAGCCGGGACTAAAGGTTACCCATGCGTCCTTATCCTGCCGACAGCTTTTGTCTCGGTTGCACCCACCAGCCGGGACTAAAGGTTACCCACACGTCCTGGCCTAAAGGTTACCCACCAGCCGGGACTAAAGGTTGCCATACATGCATGCTCCTTAAATAAAGGTTTAGTACATTCCATACATGCATTACATAAAAGGTTTAATACATTATTACATTATTGCACCAACATTCCTATCTATTATTTCTGTTTTCTTCTCGGTCGTAGCCATGGAGAATCCTCATCATTCAGTAGGATGCTTGGGTCAGTTTTCACTTTGAAGGGTGGAATTTCATGAAACTTATTATAATCTACTGACATGTCTGTCTTGTTATCTACTCCCACGATGTTTCTTTTCCCTGAAAGAACTATGTGGCGTTTTGCCTCATCGGACGATGTCTTCTTTTGCTGATTTCTTTTTCTCGTTTTTGTAGACATGTCCTTCACATAGAAAAACTGAGCGACATCGTTGGCTAGGACGAATGGTTCGTCCATGTACGCAAGATTGTTGAGATCCACTGTTGTCATACCGTACTTTTGGTCTACAACTACCCCGCCTCCTGTCAGCTTCACCCATTTGCACCGAAACAAAGGGATCTTAAAAGTAGGTCCATAGTCAAGTTCCCATATCTCCTCTATGTACCCGTAATATGTTTCCAAACAGTGCCCATTCTCATCTGTTGCATCAAAGCGGATACCACTGTTTTGGTTGGTGCTCTTTTTATCTTGGGCAACCGTGTAAAATGTATTCCCATTTATCTCGTACCCTTGGAAAGTACATATAGTCGAAGATGGTGGCCTGACCAAACAGTACAGCTGATCTCCAACGGTGTCGTCATTCATGAGAAGTGTCTGCAACCAACTGCCGAAAGTCTTCTCGTGTTCCCCTTTAATCCAAGAGTCAGCCTTCCCCAGGTTTTCGGAGCATAGAATATTCTTGTGTCTCACGATATACGGAGCCACCACGGTGGAATTGTGTAGAACTGTGTAGTGTGCTTGAGAGAAAGAATGCCCGTCCATACATACTTTTGCTTTCCTTCCTAGTGTGCCTTTTCCTGTCAGCCTACCCTCATACCGAGATTCAGGAACACCAATCGGCTTAAGGTCAGGAAGAAAGTCCACACAAAACTCAATGACCTCATCTGTTCCATAGCCCTTGGAGATGCTTCCTTCTGGCCTAGCACGGTTACGAACATATTTCTTTAAGACTCCCATGAACCTCTCGAAGGGGAACATATTGTGTAGAAACACAGGACCAAGAATTCTAATCTCTTCGACTAGGTGAACTAGGAGGTGTGTCATTATATTGAAGAAGGATGGCGGGAACAACAACTCGAAGCTGACCAGACATTGGACCACATCAATCTGTAACCCTGATAGACTTTCTCGATTGATTACCTTCTGAGAAATTGCATTGAGGAATGCACATACATTCACAATTGCCAGGCGAACATTTTCCGGTAGAATTCCCCTCAATGCAACCGGAAGCAATTGCGTCATAAGCACGTGGCAGTCATGAGACTTTAGGTTTTGGAATTTTTTGTCTTTCATATTTATGATTCCCTTTATATTCGACGAGAAGCCAGTCGGGACCTTGATACTGAAAAGGACTTCAAAGAAGATTTCCTTCTCTTCCTTGGTAAGAGCGTGAAGGGTTTCGCAGCATAGTAAATCAAAAAAAATTCCTACGGAGCGAACAAGAAAGCCAAGATCTAATCTAGGAGATGTAATCAACGAGAGAGGTAGATGAGATCTTCATACCCTTGAAGATATCGCACAGCGGAAACGTTCAACAGAACGTGGTTGACGTAGTCGTACTCGCCGTCTCCTCCTCGCGATCCGATCCGATCCTACGCCGCAATTGGCGGCGCCTCCGAGAGATGCACATGTATGGTGCAGCGACGTCTCCTCCTTCCTTGGTCCAGCAAGTATGGTGGAGAGATAGATTGGATCTACAGCACGACGGCGTGGTGCTTATGGTGGAGAGTTTCTGCGGCAGGGCTTCGCCTACGCACAGTCGCGAGAGAGAGAGAGGTGGAGGGGCAGCAATTGGCCGGCGGCTAGGGTTGGAGTGGGAGGGGGCTGCGCCCCTGCCCCCCCTTATATGGGGGGCAGGCCGGCTGCCTTGGCCCCTCCTCCAAGCCTCTAGGGCGGCGGCTAGGGGGGAAGAGTAGGGGGCAAGTCTTCCCCCCCCCCTTCTGGAAGGTTCCCCTAGGGTTTCCCCTAGGGCTGGCCGGCTGGGCCTTTAGGGCCTTGTGCGCCTGGCCCAAAGTGGCCAGGGCACTTCCCCTTAAGCCCACGCAGGCCTCCGACAAGTGGGCCCACGTTGGTCCCACTCCGGAACCTTCTAGAACCTTCCGGTACAATACCGATAAACTCCGAAACGATTCCGGAATCCAAAAACTGCTTTCCTTTATATGAATCTTATTCTCCGGACCATTCCGGAACCTCTCGTGATGTCCTGGATCTCATCCGAGACTCCGAACTAAAACTCATAAACCAATTATCCATTCTATCCTAGCGTCGATGCACGTTAAGTGTGTGACCCTACGGGTTCGAGAATATGCAGACACGATCTTCTATCAATAATCAACAGCGGGATCTGGAAATCCATATTGACTCCCACATATTCATCGATGATCATATCGGATGAACCACGATGTCAGGATTCAATTAATCCCGTATATGTATTCCCTTCGTCACACGATATTTTACTCGCCCGAGATTTGATCGTCGGTATCGCCATACCTAGTTCAATCTCGTTCACAGCAAGTACTTTACTCGTTCCGTAATCCGATATCACTTCGTGATTAACTCCTTAATCACATGCTTGCAAGCGGTGTTGATATCGATTACCGAGTGGGCCCGAAGTATATCTCTCCGACTTGGGAGGGACAAATTCCATCTCGATACATACAACCCAACAAGTACTTTCCGATCACCTGAGAGACACCTTTATTATCACCCTCACATAGGATGACGTTTGATGACCTCAAAGCTTTCTTCCGATACCAGGGAGTTGTATTATCTCATGGTCTAAGGAATACAATACATGACATAAGAAAAGCTTCGCAAAGATGAACACGATGACACGATCTAATTGCTCTGCTTTATTTGGGTCTGTCCATCATATCATTCTCCTAATGATATGACCTCATTATTAATTGACAACTCATGTCTATGGTTAGGAAACCTTAACCATCATTAATCAATGAGCTAGTCCATAGAGGCGTACTAGGGACACGGTGTTGTTCATAAACCACACAAGTATTAAAGTTTCCGCTTAATACAATTCTAGCATGGAATATAAACATTATCATGAACAAGAATTATAATAATAACATCTTTATTATTGCCTCTAGGGCATAATTCCAACAGTCTCCCACTTGCACTAGAGTCAATAATCTAGTTTACATCTGGTAACAATCTAACACCCATGACATTAAGGTGCTGATCATGTTTTGCTCGTGGAAGAGGTTTAGTCAACGGATCTGCAACATTCAGATCCGTATGTACTTTGCTAATCTTCAGATCTCCATCTGATATATAATCTCGAATTATATGGAAACGGCGGTTGATGTGCTTGGTTTTTGGATGATATCTTGGTTCCTTAGCCAGTGCTATGGCGCCAGTGTTGTCGCACAATATCTCCAGTGGGTCCAAGGCATTTGGAACCACACCAAGCTCAGTGATGAAGTTTCTGATCCAAACTCCTTCACTTGATGCTTCCGAAGCAGCCATGTATTCCGCTTCTGTTGTAGATCCCGCGATCACGCTTTGCTTGCAGCTTCTCCAGCTCACAGCTCCACCATTCAAAATATAAACGTATCCTGTCTGAGATTTAGAATCATCCGGGTCGGTGTCAAAGCTAGCGTCGACGTAACCTTTTACGACGAGCTCCTCATCACCTCCATAGACTAAGAACATTTCTTTAGTCCTATTTAAATACTTTAGGATGTTCTTTACGGCTGTCCAGTGTTCCACTCCTGGATCACTTTGGTATCTGCTCGTCAAACTAAGAGCATTGGACACATCCGGTCTAGTACACAGCATGGCATACATGATAGAACCTATGGCCGAGGCATATGGCACTTTGCTCATAGTTTCTCTATCTTTTACCGTAGCTGGACACTGAGCCTTGCTCAATATCTTACCTGACAACATGGGCAATGAACCTTTCTTTGCTTTATCCATTCTGAACCTCTTCAGAACTTTGTCCAGGTATGTACTTTGGCTTAAAGCTATTAGGTGTCTTTCTCTATCTCTATAGATTTTGATGCCTAATATATAAGCAGCTTCCCCTAGGTCTTTCATTGAAAAACATTTATTGAAATAACTCTTCACATCGTTAAGCATACCGATGTCATTTCCAATAATCAATATGTCATCCACATATAGTACTAAAAATGTCACCGAGCTCCCACTCACTTTCTTGTAGATACAAGCTTCGTAGCAATTTGGAACAAATCCAAAACTCTTGATCACTTGATCAAAACGAAGGTTCCAACTCCGAGATGCTTGCTTCAGCCCGTAAATGGAACGCTGAAGTTTGCACACCTTATTAGCATCCTTAGGATCGACAAAACCTTCGGGCTGCATCATATACAACTCTTCATCAATGTTGCCATTGAGAAACGCAGTCTTGACATCCATCTGCCATATTTCATAATCATGAAACGCAGCAATTGCTAATAAAATCCGAATGGACTTAAACATCGCTACGGGAGAGAAAGTCTCATCGTAGTTAACACCTTGAACTTGCCGAAAACCTTTTGCGACAAGCCGAGCTTTATAGACAGTAACATTACCATCCGCGTCCGTTTTCTTCTTGAAAATCCATTTGCACTCAACGGCCTTACGGTCGCTAGGAGGGTCCACCAAAGTCCACACTTGGTTTTCGCTCATGGATCCCAATTCGGATTTCATGGCCTCTAGCCATTTCTCAGAGTCTGGGCTCATCATTGCTTCCTCATAGTTCACAGGTTCACTGTTGTCTAACAACAAGACTGTTAAGACGGGGTTGCCATACCATTCAGGAGTGGCACGTGACCTTGTCGACCTGCGAAGTTCAGTAGTAGCATCGTTCGAACTTTCATGATCTTTATCATTAGCTTCCTCTCTTGTTGGTGCAGACGGCACCGGAACAACTTCAGGTGTTGCGCTACTCTCCAACTCGAGAGAAGGTTCAATAACCTCGTCTAGCTCTACCTTCCTCCCACTCACTTCTTTCAAGAGAAACTCCTTCTCAAGAAAGGATCCGTTCTTTGCAACAAACACTTTGCCTTCGGATCTGTGGTAGAAGGTATACCCAATCGTTTCCTTAGGGTATCCTATGAAGACGCATTTCTCCGCTTTGGGTTCGAGCTTGTCCGGCATCAACTTCTTGACGTAAGCTTCGCATCCCCAAACTTTAAGAAACGACAACTTAGGTTTAGCGCCAAACCATAGTTCATACGGTGTCGTCTCAACGGATTTAGATGGTGCCCTATTTAAAGTGAATGCAGCGGTTTCTAATGCATAACCCCAAAATGATAACGGCAAATCTGTAAGAGACATCATTGATCGCACCATATCTAATAGAGTTCGATTCCGGCGTTCAGACACACCATTGCGCTGTGGTGTTCCGGGTGGCGTGAGTTGCGAAACGATTCCGCTTGCTTTAAGATGCGTGAGAAAATCATAACTCAAATACTCACCTCCACGATCGGATCGCAGAAATTTAATTTTCCTGTTACGATGATTTTCCACTTCGTTCTGAAATTCTTTGAACTTTTCAAACGTTTCAGATTTATGTTTCATTAAATAGATATACCCATATCTACTTAAGTCATCAGTAAAAGTGAGAAAATAGCGATATCCACCGCGCGTCGAAACACTCATTGGTCCGCACACATCGGTATGGATGATTTCCAATAAATCCGTTGCTCGCTCCATTATTCCGGAGAACGGGGTTTTGATCATGTTGCCCATGAGGCACGGTTCGCACATGTCAAATGATTCAAAATCAAGAGACTCCAAAAGTCCATCAGAATGGAGTTTCTTCATGCGTTTTACACCAATATGACCTAGACGGCAGTGCCACAAATAAGTTGGATTATCACTATCTACTTTG
This sequence comes from Dactylis glomerata, assembly GCA_007115705.1. Classification (NCBI taxonomy): domain Eukaryota; kingdom Viridiplantae; phylum Streptophyta; class Magnoliopsida; order Poales; family Poaceae; genus Dactylis; species Dactylis glomerata. The sequence continues at coordinate 7,864,095 of QXEO01000734.1, forward strand.
CATCTTTTAGCCTCAATGTTATGGATGTGCGTTTCATTGCTTTCGAGATTCAGAAGAAATAAACCATTCACAACAGGTGCATGACCATAAAAGATGTTATTCATATAAATAGAACAACCATTATTCTCAGATTTAAATGAATAACCGTCTTGCAATAAACACGATCCAGATATAATGTTCATGCTCAACGCAGGCACATAATAACACTTATTAAGGTTTAAAACTAATCCCGAAGGTAAAACTAAGGAGAGCGTGCCGACGGCCATCACATCAACTTTTGATCCATTGCCAACGCGCATCGTCACCTCATCCCTTGCTAGCCGCCGTCTATTCCGTAGCTCCTGTTTCGAGTTACAAATATTAGCAACTGAACCAGTATCATTGACGAGGGTTAACTCGACAAATGTCCTAGATGAAGGACTTAGGATCGGGGAGATAGGGCGTCGGATGAACTCGAAGGTAAAGTTAGTCGAGATAGGTGTATATCGAAAGTAAACTTGGGTGTTCAACCTGGCTTGCTTTCAATCTGCCCTCCACCGTCCCCTCCTGGCCCCTATATATAGGTGGCCAGGTCTCGAGGATCGGTTCAGGTTCGATACAGATTACAAATATCGACATACGGTAATAACTCGTATTCGACTATCATTACAATTGGGCCTAGCTTATCGGGCCTCAGGGGTACACAACTAACGGGCTCTAGTAACTATACCCTTGTCAGTAGCCCCTGAGATTCTACCAGAATTTGTAGATTGTGGTTGAATCTCTAATCTTCAAATCTTCGACTTGATCAATTCTTCATATCTTCAAATCTTCGACTTGGTCTTTCGACTTATATTTCATAATATTTTACTCGCAAGGGGTCTCGATGAACAAGCCTGACAACTCTGACGGATCAAGAGGTCAGTTAACTGCCGGAACAGATACTTGTCACCTACTTCAAATTCAATCCCCTTGGACTTGAATTCGGGATACCGGTCAAACTCACTCTTTTGCCTCATTTAGGACTTACAAAAAATGAGTCCCAGTGATTCTCAGGGTACCCAGTGCGTCCACCAGGATTTTCTTCGCGTCGTAGACACGGATACATACCAGCAGAGCGCATCCATGTGCATATACCAGGCCACACAAGACGGATCCCGGGGTCTTACCTTCGTGATAAATCACGACATTCGAGTGTTGTTGCGATAACACAACTCGAGAATCTTATGTCGCAGTCAAATTTTGACTGAAAATATTCGGGTTTCTACAACCATAAAACTCGCTCCCGATGGGAGTAATCTCTCTTCATTTTGTCGACTACGTAGTCGAAGTTTTATCCTTCTTCATCTAAAATATTCACCATCTCATCTCTATCGGGTGCGCGCTCAGCGCTCCCGATGGGAGTAGCCCCCGAGTCTATGTTTGGCAACTTGTAGTCAAGCATAGGCTCAAAATTCAGCTCCTCTTTCTTCTGTGGATATCTGACGAGCCCCCAAGTCTGAGTCACGGTTTCCATATTGCATAATCCTTCCTCTTCTTCTTCTTCTTCTTCTTTTTTTCCCTTTTCTTCATTGATATTATCGTCTGCCGTGCGCAGAATTTAACTCCCATTGTAAATTGTGTCTCACGGACTTTGATGCAGCCCGAAAGCCCAATAGTACGTGCTTATAAATAAAAGCGCCTGGTGATTAAGGTAGAAAACCCTAATTAAACTTCTCTTCCGCCGCATCCTCTTCTTCCTCCATCTAGGGTTTTTGCGAGGTTTTTTCTGCCGCGCTTCATGGCTGACGCTGGAGGTTCTCGTCTGAACCTTGGATCCCCGATGGCCCCACGAGGTAGGGGTCGCCCTCATGGCAGTAAGAATAAGCCCAAGGTTTCTAGCGCCGCGGGAACTTCTTCAGATGCTCCGGTGAAGCGCCGTCCCGGCCGCCCACCTGGCAGCAAGAACAAACTGAAGGTGACTAGTGCCACTCCAGGCCCTGCCTCTCCTCCATCTGCTGCGCCTGCTGCTCCTTCTGCACCCCCCCGTATCTTTTCCTTTCTTTGCATTGCCATGGCGCAGTGCCGTGAAATTCAGCGCTTGCCGCTAGATTTCACGAAGTTCATGGATGGCCGCGAACTGCGAGAGGCGGTTCTTCATGAACAATCTGGCGGTGGCGTCCCCTATGAGGTGGAGGTGTGGTATGACGGCAACGGCGAGCAGTACTTCAGAGGTGGCTGGTCGCAATTTGCTGAGGACCACGACATCCATCAAGGTTTCATCATGGCGTTCGACTTCCACGTCGGTACATCGAAGTTTGACGTGAAGATCTATAATGGCACTCTTTGCCAGAAGGAGTACGAGGCTTGAAGCCCTCTTTTATGTAGATCTGTTATCCATGTAATCTTGTTTGACAATGTCCTTCCTGCAATGATATCAATAAATATTCGTACTTTGTGTCGATTAACTTTTACTAGCATCATGAGAACAAGTCATGTTCTGAGATATGCTTTCCATATGTCGGGTTCTTTGCGAACCAATAAATGTAAAGGTGATATCGGGTTCTTTTTTATGAACCAAGTTTTCTTTGTATTTATCGGGTTGTGAAAACAACCTTATAGCGAAGAAAAATCCCTCCAACTTGTCATAACAACTTTTCGTACGACCCAGGAGTTTGAAGCCCCCGAGCGGAGAAGTAACACGAGAATCGTACAATTTTGTCGAGTTCAACCCAAAGAACCCGACCTATGGCCTCATGTTCTGGGTCCAGAAGGTTAACTCGAATATGCTGATCTTTAAACTTAGTCTACGCGTAAAAACGCCGTAGCTGTTCTGCATTCCACGGGTTGGTTTCGTCCTTCCCGGTCTTCTTGTCTTGTAGTCGATATGCTCCGCCTGGTATTACTTCCGTGACGATGTAAGGTCCCACCCAAGGGGACTCCAATTTGCCATGGCTGTCTTGCCTAAGTCGCAAAACAAGATCTCCCACCACGAAGGATCGTGGACGAACTCGACTACTATGATAATTTCGTAGACTTTGTTGATATTGCGTAGCCCTTTCTAATGCTTTGTCTCTTGCTTCATCTAACGCGTCGACATCGTCTTGTAATGCTTCTGTTGATGTCGCCTCGTCATATGCTGTCACTCTTGGAGCTTCGTGTGTAATTTCGACTGGAAGCACGGCTTCTGCGCCATGGACCAGGAAGAAAGGAGTTTCTTGAGTTGCTGCATTGGGCGTAGTTCTTAGACTCCAAAGAACGGTGGGCAATTCTTCTACCCAAGCTCTCTTGGCTTTCTCGAGAGGTGCTAAAAGCCTCTTTTTTATTCCACTACTTATCAAGCCATTAGCTTTTTCGACTTGCCCATTTGTCTTCGGGTGCGCCACCGATGCGAATTTAAGCTTGATTCCCAATCCTTCGCAATAACTTCTGAATTCTTTTGAAGTAAAATTTGTCCCATTGTCTGTGATGATGCTATGTGGTACACCAAAACGAAAAACTATCGACTTGATGAAACTGATTGCTGCTGTAGAGTCTTGAGTTGTTACTGGGGTTGCTTCCACCCATTTGGTGAATTTGTCGACTGCCACTAGCATATAGACATGCCCTCCTGGCCAAGATTTGTGTAACTTGCCCACCATGTCGAGTCCCCATTGTGCAAAGGGCCAAGATAATGGTATTGTTTGTAGCTCTGCTGCTGGTGCATGTGGTCTGGATGCAAACCTTTGACATGCTTCACACTTTCGAACTATACCTTTTGCGTCTTCGATGGCTGTTAGCCAATAGAATCCCGCTCAAAAAGCTTTTGCTGCTATTGCTCTGCTGCTTGCATGATGGCCACATACTCCACCATGTATGTCTTTCAATATTGCTTGCCCTTCCTGGGGTGTGACACAACGCTGTAAAATGCCGGTGATACTTCTCTTATATAGTTTTCCTTCTAACACGACAAATGCTTTCGCTCTTCGAGTTATCCTTTTAGCCTCCACTGCATCTTCTGGTAGCTTCTTATTTATCATGTACGCAATATATGGCTGCATCCATGTTTCTTCTATCATCATGACCTCCTCTGGCTCTGTCATAGCCCCCGAGCTTGTCGTAGTAGTCGAACTTTTAGCACTTTTTATTGATCTTTCCGCTATTTCTTCCCAAAACACTCCAGATGGCACAGGTAAGCATTGTGATCCAATATTTGCTAAAGTGTCGGCTTCTTCATTGCTGTTCCTGCTGACATGAGAGACTTCGCATCCGTCGAACGTTCCTTCTAGATAATGGTACAAATTCTTGTAGGCCATCATGTTGTCATTGATTGTGTCACACCTGTTCATAACTTGCTGGACAACAAGGTTAGAGTCTCCAAATATCTTTAGGCGAGTTGCTCCACAAGCTTTAGCCATCTTCATTCCGTGCAGCAGAGCCTCGTACTCTGCCTCATTGTTAGAAGCCTGTGGGAAACTCATCCTTAGGACATACTTTAGTTTGTCGCCATGAGGCGATATCAGTACTACTCCTGCGCCTGCGCCTTGGACTCGCTTAGAACCGTCGAAATACATTGTCCAGGTACTCGATAAATCTGGTGGTCCGGTACTTTGCAGCTCGAGCCACTCTGCTGTAAAATCTGGCAGAATTTGTGACTTGATCGCCTTCCTCTTCTCATACGTGATGTCCATGGGAGACAGCTCTATTCCCCACAAAGAGACACGTCCCGTCGCTAAAGGATTGTTCAATATGTTCGATAGTGGTGCTTCGTTAACCACTATAATTTGGTGCACAGTAAAATACTGTCGTAGTTTTCGTGCAGTTGTGAAGACACTGTATGCTAACTTCTGATAATGCGGGTACCTCTGTTTGGTTGGAGATAGCACTTCGCTAATGAAATATACTGGTCTCTGGACGCCATGAGCTTTGCCTTCTTCACTTCTTTCGACTACTAGGACTGTACTTACCACCTGATGGGTTGCGGCGATGTACAGTAGTAGTGGCTCTTTTTCTTTAGGTGCGACCAGCACTGGCGGCGTGGAAAGCACTTTCTTCAATTGCGCAAACGCTGCGTCTGCTTCTTCTGTCCACTCAAATTTGTCGTCTGACTTCTTCATAAGTGCGTAAAAAGGTAGCGCCTTTTCCCCTAGTCGAGCAACGAAACGGCTTAATGCCGCGACTCGTCCTGCTAACTTCTGTACGTCGTGGAGTTTCGTGGGTTTCCCCATTGTTAGAATTGCTTGAATCTTCTCTGGATTTGCTTCTATTCCTCGTGCGGATACCAAGAATCCCAAAAGTTGCCCTGCTGAAACTCCGAAGGAGCATTTTGTCGGGTTCAGCTTGAGCTTGAACTTGTTCAGGTTGTCGAAGGTTTCTGCCAAGTCGCTGATTAGAGATTTCTCCTCTCTTGTGGTGATGACTACATCATCAATATAGACTTGTATGTTGCGCCCTATTTGGCTCCCGAGGCAACTCTGCATCATCCTTTGATAGGTTGCTCCTGCATTTTTTAGGCCGAATGGCATCACTTGGTAGCAAAACACCCCATACGGTGTAATAAAGGCCATTTTTTCCTCGTCTTCTTTCTTCAGCTTGATCTGGTTATAGCCAGAATATGCATCCAAAAAGGAAAGCCTTGCGCAGCCCGCTATTGAATCAATTATTTGATCGATGCGGGGTAAAGGGAAGGGATCCTTTGGACAATGCTTATTGAGAGATGTGTAGTCGACACATACTCTTTGTACGTCTGTGTTCTTCTTGGGTACTATTACTGGGTTCGACACCCAACTCGAGGTTTTGATTTCCCTGATGAATCCAGCACTTTCTAATCTGTGCAATTCTGACGCTATTGCCTTTCTCTTGGGTTCATCGAATCGTCACAGTGGTTGCTTGACTGGTTTCGCCTTGGGATCTACATTTAATGCGTGCTCGACGAGTTCCCTGGGAACCCCTGGCATGTCCGATGGACACCAGGCGAAGATTTCCCAGCGCTCACGGAGGAACTCGACGAGCGCGCCTTCCTATGCGGGATCCAAGTTCACCGCAATTGATGTCGTCTTGTTTGGATCCGTAGGGTGGACCTGAATTTTCTTTGAGTCCTGCGTTGTGTCGAAAGCCTTATCTGGCAGGGATCGTCCAACGTCGGGTAGCACATTATGATCTGTTTCTCCTTTTAACCTCTCGTATTCTGCTGTCATGCCGAAGGTTTGCGCCATCTTATTGAATTCTCTATCACACGTGTTGGCTACCTCAAAGCTCCCTTGTACTGTGATTGTTCCTTTGGGTCCTGGAATTTTTAGCATGAGATACGCGTAGTGCGGTACTGCCATGAATTTTGCAAATGCTGGGCGCCCCAGGATTGCATGATATTGTGACGGCCAATCCATGACTTCGAACTCCAGTTTCTCTCTTCTATAGTTTACGCTGCTACCAAAGCAGACATCGAGTTCTATTCTTCCCAAAGGGTAGTTTGCTGCTCCTGGTACTATCCCGTGGAAAGAGCAATCTGTTGGCTTTAGACTTGTTGGTGAGATGCACATAGCCTTCAGTGTTTTAGCATATATTAAGTTTATGCCACTCCCTGCATCCATGAACACTCTTCCGATATCGTATCCTCCTATTTGCGCTTTTAGAACCATAGGCGAGTGGCCCGGTCGAGGAACTTTCCGTGGGTAGTCTGCTCTACTGAACTTTACTGGTTGCTCTGACCATCGTAGGTACTCCGTGGTGGCTGGTGGTGATGATATTGCTAGGTTTATTTGCCTGGTGATGCTCTTCCGCTCTTTTTTCGACTTGGGTACCGGTTGAATCATGGCTGATATGTATACTTTTGACTCTAGGTGTCTGGACAATCTTTGAGTTTGATATCCTTGACTTCTCCGCTTTTCTCCTTGCCTTCCCTCTTGGCTTGAGCTCATTGCACCTTGCAACCTTAGGAATGTTCTGCAATCCTTCATCTGGTGATTTGAGACCCTTTTCCCGTCGAGATACGCATAGTGGATTCGACAAGGTCCGTATAACATATCCTCAGCCGAAGGACCAGAGTACCTTGATTTTTCTGTTCCTTTTGTTTGAACCCTCCTGCCTTCGTATCCTTGCTCTTCTTCTAGCATATATCCTGCGGCTACCTGATTTCGCCTTCCTTGGTTGCCTCCGCTGCGGTATCTTCTCCTTTGTCGACTTATTCTGTCGACTTCTGGCGAACGTCCTCTTTTGTTGTTGTACGCGTCCTCTCCATCAGCGAATTTGTTGGCTTGCTCCATTAGCTCAGTTACTGTCGCGGGTCTTGTTCTTCCTATTTCTTCCACAAGATCTGAGCGACGAAGTCCCTCTGAAAAAGCATCTATTGCTCGTTCATCGAAGATATCCTCTGCTGAGTTTTTGACTATACTCCAACGTTGTATATAAGATCGTAGCGTTTCGCCTTTCTTCTGCACACATGTTTTAACTTCTTCCAGTGATGCTGGGCGCTTGTAGGTGGAACGAAAATTTCTTGCGAATTGACTTTCGAGTTCCCCCCAGCTCCCGATAGATTCGTCGGGTAGGGTGTTCAACCAAGACCGGGCGGCTCCGGTGAGGTGTAGCTGCAAACTTTGCATTGCAGTCGCCTTTGTTCCCCCTAATATCTGCACTGCCTGTAAATAATCTGATAGCCACAAGGTGGGTTCCTGCGACCCGTCATACTTGCTCTGATCATGAGGTAATTTAAATCCTTTGGGTACTCGCGTTTTGCGAACCCTATGGGTAAAGCATAATGCGCCCATATCTTTATCATCGTCTTCGTAGTTTTCTTCCCTCCATGCATGCCGTGATTTATCTACTCGAGCTTGTGCTATTATACTTCTTGCGTCCTCCTTCCTTTTCCGTCGCTTTTCCTCTTCTGATGACTCACTATAATCATCATCTGAGCCATTATATCTGAACTTTTCCTTGTGTCTTCCCTTGTAGCTTGTCGACTTTTGCTTTGGGCTTTGATCCCTGATCTTTCCTTCTACTATTCCGAGGCTTCGTATCGCGGCTCGGTGCATATCTTCTCGCGGGTCTCCATGCTCTGGTCTTGTGGCTAGCAGATACGCTTGTGCCGCTGCTAGTGCTGCTTCTGGCGTTTTTTGTATCAGATCGTCTTCCTCCTCCTCTGGTTGCGGGGTCGGGCTCCTTGAGTACCCTTCTTCCCTGCCGTATGCTGACACCCCCCTGTTATGCTTTGGATCTCCACGCCTACCTCTGCTGTATTCTGAATCTTCACTATAATCTTCCCAATATTCTTCCCTTGATTCATTATTATTGTCTCGAAACATCATGTCTCTTTCCTCCCTTAATTTCTTCTTGTGTTGGTATAGCGCATATTGATATCCCATTAGAACTTTTCTTCGCGACCCCTCGGGTACTTCTGTGCCATGATTAATGGCTGATGTAATTATCCTCCATTCACCAGCCGAGACATGGACTTTCTCTTTTTCCTTTTTGTTGTGATTTTTCACTTTGTCGACTTGCCTGTCGAATTTTTTGCTTCCTTCGTTGTTGTTTCCATCTTCTGCTTCAGTGATAATGACGCATAACTGATGTACTTTGGAGACGCCATTGCTTCTTCTGGCGAAGTCCTTTGTGTTGTTGTGTGTCTGATACACTTTCTCTTCTGAGTCGAAATTTTCTTCGATTTCGTCGCCTTCTGCGATTGACGCTTCCTCCAAGCTGACCAGCGAGTTTACCTCATTGGAAGAGCCTGATGACTCCAACGCTTCCTTTGTTTCGGGCTTTCTTGCCGGTGAATCTGGTTTTGTCGGATCTGAAAGGCGGGATGAACCCGACGGCCCGATGAAGATGCTCAAGCTTCCGATGGATAACTCTACTTCTTGACTTCCGTCGACTTCTGGACTGCTGTTGGCTAAAAACGAAAAAGCCGTCGAATTCATGACTCCAACGCCCAGGGTCCCCACGGTCGGCGCCAATTGACGAGGGTTAACTCGACAAATGTCCTAGATGAAGGACTTAGGATCGGGGAGATAGGGCGTCGGATGAACTCGAAGGTAAAGTTAGTCGAGATAGGTGTATATCGAAAGTAAACTTGGGTGTTCAACCTGGCTTGCTTTCAATCTGCCCTCCACCGTCCCCTCCTGGCCCCTATATATAGGTGGCCAGGTCTCGAGGATCGGTTCGGGTTCGATACAGATTACAAATATCGACATACGGTAATAACTCGTATTCGACTATCATTACAATTGGGCCTAGCTTATCGGGCCTCAGGGGTACACAACTAACGGGCTCTAGTAACTATACCCTTGTCAATCATATACCCAGGCACTACAACGAGCGCTAGTAAGGTAGACATCAATAACATGTATATCAAATATACCTTTGATGGTGCCAGCCTTCTTGTCCGCTAAGTACTTAGGACAGTTGCGCTTCCAGTGACCCTTGACCTTGCAATAGAAGCACTCAGTGTCCGGCTTAGGTCCAGACTTGAGCTTCTTCTCAACAGGGGCAACGCGCTTGCCGCTGCCTTTCTTGAAGGATCCCTTTGCACCCTTAGCTTTCTTAAAGCTAGTGGTCTTGTTGACCATCAACACATGATTATCCTTTTTGATATCCACCTCCGCAGCTTTCAGCTTAGCGAAGAGCTCAGTGATCGTATCAGTGGAACCAATTTGATTGTGAGTAACTACAAAGCCTTTGTAGCTGGGAGGGAGTGATTGCAGAACTCTGTCAATCATGAGCTCCTCTGGAATCTTGCAGTCCAGTTGCTCAAGGCGTTGAGTGTAGCCCGACATCTTAATGGCGTGCTCACTAACGGAACTCCCTTCCTCCATTTTGCAGTTAAAGAACTTCTCAGAGATCTCATATCTCTCAGAACGGGCTTGAGTCTGAAACATGGTTTTCAGTTCCTCAAGTATCTCATAAGGCCCGCGGTACTTCTCAAAACGATTTTGAAGTTCCGGTTCCATAGAAAACAGCATGGTACTCATAATCGCATCACAATCATCTCTGCGAGCATTGAAGTCAGCAAGTTCTTCAGTTTTCGCTGTTGCAGCAGGGGTGTCACCTAGCGCTTTGTCAAGTACATAGGCTTTTTGTCCGCCAGCGAGAATGATTCTCAGATTGCGGAACCAGTTGGTGAAGTTAGACCCATTGTTTTTAAGCTTTTCTTTCTCAGCAAAAACGTTGAAGTTGAAGTTGGACTTAGCCATTTGATCTACAAAATTTGCAAGTACAATTTTAGACTATGTTCACGATAACTGGTTCAACTTAATCAAATTACTAGATGAACTCCCACTAAATTCAACATCCCTCAAGTTGTTTAGTGAACACGATCCAAATTCACCACACCTAATCCGATCTTTACGAGAAGAGATGTGGTTTCAATGGTGGACAACTAAGTGTCGATCATATCATTCATATGACTCATGTTTAACCTTTCGGTTCGTGTGTTCCGAGGCCATGTCTGTACATGCTAGGCTCGTCAAGTCAAACCCAAGTATTTCCGCATGTGCAAAACTGGCTTGCACCCGTTGTATGTGAACGTAGAGTTTATAGCACCCGATCATCACGAGATGCTTGAAAACGACGAACTTTCGCAACGGCGCATACGAGGGGAGAACACAATTTTATCTTGATCTTTAAGTGAGGAATCATCTTATAATGCTACCGTCGCGATCTAAGCATAATAAGATACATAAAAGGATAAACATCACATGCATATAATTTTATGTGACATGGTATAGCCAATCTCCGCGCCATGATCTCCATCTTGTGCGCGCCGGCATGATCTCCATCACTCCACCATGATTGCCTCCACCACGAATAGCAACTACAACTATTGCTAACTACTTAGCGATAAAGTAAAGCTATTACATGGCGTATAAGAAGTTGACACGCAGGTCATACACAATTATAAAGACAACCATATGGCTCCTGCCGGTTGTGAACTCATCGACATGCAAGTCGTGAAAGATTACAAAACATGATCATCGCATACAACTCAATTCATACACATCATGTCTTGGACCATACCATATCACAGAACACTCCCTGCAAAAACAAGTTAGACGCCTCTACTTTGTTGTTACATGTTTTACGTGGCTTATGGGAGTAACAAGCTAAGAACGATTCTTACCTACGAAAAGCCACAATGGTGATATTATGGTTGCTAACATCCGTTGTAAATCTCATGACTACTATAGTGAGAGAAACTGGCATCCACCAGCCGCATGTATGGAACAAGCCACACGTCAAGTGCGGAGCCGGTCTCGCGAACGAGGTCGCGTAAAGTTGGCCTGGACCGCTTCGATCTCACTATGCCGCGCCATAAGAAGTACAAAACAAGAGGTTTGCAACAGAAAACATCAACGCCCGCAACAAGCATGTTGCGTTCTACTCGTGAAACACATCTACGCATAGATCTAGCTCTGATACCAATGAAGGGTTTCGCAGCATAGTAAATCAAAAAAATTTCCTACGGAGCGAACAAGAAAGCCAAGATCTAACCTAGGAGATGTAATCAACGAGAGAGGTAGATGAGATCTTCATACCCTTGAAGATATCGCACAGCGGAAACGTTCAACAGAACGTGGTTGACGTAGTCGTACTCGCCGTCTCCTCCTCGCGATCCGATCCGATCCGATCCTACGCCGCAAGTGGCGGCGCCTCCGAGAGATGCACATGTATGGTGCAGCGACGTCTCCTCCTTCCTTGGTCCAGCAAGTATGGTGGAGAGATAGATTGGATCTACAGCACGACGGCATGGTGCTTATGGTGGAGAGTTTCTGCGGCAGGGCTTCGCCTACGCACAGTCGCGAGAGAGAGAGGTGGAGGGGCAGCAATTGGCCGGCGGCTAGGGTTGGAGTGGGAGGGGGCTGCGCCCCTGCCCCCCCTTATATGGGGGGCAGGCCGGCTGCCTTGGCCCCTCCTCCAAGCCTCTAGGGCGGCGGCTAGGGAGGAAGAGTAGGGGGCAAGTCTTCCCCCCCTTCTGGAAGGTTCCCCTAGGGTTTCCCCTAGGGCTGGCCGGCTGGGCCTTTAGGGCCTTGTGCGCCTGGCCCAAAGTGGCCAGGGCACTTCCCCTTAAGCCCACGCAGGCCTCCGACAAGTGGGCCCACGTTGGTCCCACTCCGAAACCTTCTAGAACCTTCCGGTACAATACCGATAAACTCCGAAACGATTCCGGAATCCAAAAACTGCTTTCCTTTATATGAATCTTATTCTCCGGACCATTCCGGAACCTCTCGTGATGTCCTGGATCTCATCCGAGACTCCGAACTAAAACTCATAAACCAATTATCCATTCTATCCTAGCGTCGATGCACGTTAAGTGTGTGACCCTACGGGTTCGAGAATATGCAGACATGATCTTCTATCAATAATCAACAGCGGGATCTGGAAATCCATATTGACTCCCACATATTCATCGATGATCATATCGGATGAACCACGATGTCAGGATTCAATTAATCCCGTATATGTATTCCCTTCGTCACACGATATTTTACTCGCCCGAGATTTGATCGTCGGTATCGCCATACCTAGTTCAATCTCGTTCACAGCAAGTACTTTACTCGTTCTGTAATCCGATATCACTTCGTGATTAACTCCTTAATCACATGCTTGCAAGCGGTGTTGATATCGATTACCGAGTGGGCCCGAAGTATATCTCTCCGACTTGGGAGAGACAAATTCCATCTCGATACATACAACCCAACAAGTACTTTCCGATCACCTGAGAGACACCTTTATTATCACCCTCACATAGGATGACGTTTGATGACCTCAAAGCTTTCTTCCGATACCAGGGAGTTGTATTATCTCATGGTCTAAGGAATACAATACATGACATAAGAAAAGCTTCGCAAAGATGAACACGATGACACGATCTAATTGCTCTGCTTTATTTGGGTCTGTCCATCATATCATTCTCCTAATGATATGACCTCATTATTAATTGACAACTCATGTCTATGGTTAGGAAACCTTAACCATCATTAATCAATGAGCTAGTCCATAGAGGCATACTAGGGACACGGTGTTGTTCATAAACCACACAAGTATTAAAGTTTCCGCTTAATACAATTCTAGCATGGAATATAAACATTATCATGAACAAGAATTATAATAATAACATCTTTATTATTGCCTCTAGGGCATAATTCCAACAGAGCGTAGCTGGCACGCCCTTGAAACCGCCCTGGATGCATGCCATCTCTTCCTTTATGACGTTCCTGGTCCTCCCGTGCTTCTGGTGTATCTTTTGACTTCCCATACAAGCCCAGGAAGCCTAGAATATTCACGCAGAGATTCTTCGTCAGGTGCATCACGTCGATTGCGGAGCGGACCTCATGGACTTCCCAATAGGGTAGCTCCCAAAATATAGATTTCTTCTTCCACGTGGGTGCGCGCTTATTAGGGCCGTTAGGAACAGGTTGGCTGCCAGGACCCTTTCCAAAGATTACTTTTAAATCTTTGATCATATCAAATACTTCAGCACCAGTACGGGTGACAGGCTTCCCCCGGGGTTCTGCCTTGCCATTGAAATGCTTGCCTTTTTTCTTTAAGGGATGCTTGGGCAGAAGAAAACGACGATTGTACGGGTACATATTCTTCCTACATTTGTCCAGATATATACTTTCTGTCTGATCCAAACAGTGCGTGCATGCATTGTATCCCTTGTTTCACTGTCCTGAAATGTTACTAAGAGCAGGCCAATCATTGATGGTTACGAAAAGCAACGCTCGAAGGTCAAATTCCTCTTCTTTGTGCTCGTCCCACACACGTACACCTGGTTCGGCCCACAGCTGTAAAAGTTCATCAACTAATGGCCTTAGGTACACATCAATGTCGTTGCCGGGTTGCTTTGGACCTTGGATAAGCACTGGCATCATAATAAACTTCCGCTTCATGCACAACCAAGGAGGAAGGTTGTAGATACATAGAGTAACGGGCCAGGTGCTGTGACTGCAACTCTGCTCCCCAAAAGGATTCATGCCATCTGTACTTAGAGCAAACCATAAGTTCCTTGCGTCACCTGCAAATCTCGGGAACTCTCTCTCTATTTTTCTCCACTGCCGACCATCAGCGGGGTGCCTCAACTTGTCGTCTTTCATACGATCTTCCATGTGCCATCGCAACAACTTCGCATGATCTTTATTTCTGAACAGACATTTCAACCGTGGTATTATAGGAGCATACCACATCACCTTGGCAGGAACCCTCTTCCTGGGTGGCTCGCCCTCAATATCACCAGGGTCATCTTTTCTGATCTTATACCGCAATGCAGTGCATACCGGGCATTTATCCATATTCTCGTACTTCTCACCGCGGTAGAGGATGCAGTCATTAGGGCATGCATGTATCTTCTGCACGTCTAATCCTAGAGGGCAGACAAGCTTCTTTGCTTCGTACGTGCTGGCGGGCAATTCGTTCTTTCTTGGAAGCATCTTCTTCATCAGTACCAGCAACTTTTCGAATGATGAGTCAGTCACACCGGTCTCTGCCTTCCACTTCAGCAATTCCAGTGTGCTACCCAGCTTCTTCTGGCCATCTTCACAAGTTGGGTACAATAATTTGTTGTGGTCCTGTAACATCTGCTCGAACTGCAACCTCTCCTTTTCTGTGTCGCAGCCTCGCCGTGCATCAGAAATGACCCGGCCAAGATCATCAGCGGGCTCATTTGGTTCCCGTTCTTCACCCTGATCTTTTTCTTTCATTGTGGTATCAGCATACTCAGGGAACATAGATCGGTAGTTGTCATCATCGTTCTCTTCTTCTTCATCGTCGTCTTCCATCATAACCCCTCTTTCTCCGTGCTTGGTCCAAACATTATAGCCCGACGTAAAACCGGACCAAAGCAGGTGGCTCTGAATGACTCTTGAGGAAGTGTAATCCTTCTCATTCCGACATTCAACACATGGACAAAACATATAGCCACCACCATGCTTGTTCACATCGGCCGCATCTTGAAAAGAATGCACGCCTTCTCTGTAAGCGGTTGTGCGTCGATCACCGTACATCCATGGATGGCTCATCTGCGTCATACGACAATATATCAAACACAATCACGATCCTAAAAATTAGTACCGCACGGTCTAAACGAGGAAATATAGTTGCTAACCTTTTAGAATAAGTGGAAATAAAGAGGAAGAGGTTTAAGCGTGGCTCGGGCATCTCATATCGTAGTTGTGTTTGGTGAACTAAAGCGGCATCGCTCTAACACACATTTCAACAAACACCTCTAGTGCATCCAAGAAAAATGGAGAGCTAGAACACACCCACACTCTTCCATCCAAGAAAAATGCAAGGAAGAGGGGAGAGAGGGGCTGCGGCCATATATATAGGCAGAGGCCTTTAGTCCCGGTTTGAGACACAAACCGGGACTAAAGGGGGGCGCACATGCGGGCCGCTCAGCGCATAGCCCTTTAGTCCCGGTTTGTGTCTCAAACCGGGACTAAAGGCTCGTTACGGGCCGGGACCAAAGCCTCCCGGGCGGCTAGGCGATTTTGGGGCGACGTGGCCGGGCCTTTAGTCCCGGCCCAGATTACGGCCGGGACTAAAGGGTCCAGGCCAAAGGCCCGTTTTCCACTAGTGGACGTGGCCCAACAAATATATGATGTCTCTTTTAGTTGTAGTTTAAATAAAATTTATAATACATTGCATTTTTAGGCCGAGCAGGGTCCCCGCGCTACCAACTTATTTTGCATATTTTTTTTTCAACATGTTTAGCCCAAAATCAGCTTAAGAAAATGCCCACGAGTGCTCATGCATTCAAACAATATTACTTCACTTGGGACAATATCTCATGCGACTTTAATAGGACAAATAGATGGATGTGAGGATGCGTTTTAGGCGTGCAATAGCAAAGGGCTGATTGAACTTTTTATTATTCCTATGTGAAGCAATACTCCCCATTCAAATCACACATCGTCTCTTACATGAGCCTATTAAAGTTTCTTAGTTCACTATGGCCCGTTAGAGGAAGCTACCTGTTTCCTGGCGGTGGCAAACAACGAATATTTTAGTACCACCTCGCTAATAACATGACACACATGGCTCGCGGGAGGTACGTCACTGTTGAAATCAAAGAGACTGCAGCGTCCAAGATAAAAATTAAGCAAGGAAGGGTCACCAGGGCTTGACCTTCGGCGGTTGTGCAAGATGGCATTCCGCCCTGCAGAAGCGCTGTCGCCGCATGTGTCTCCTCCATTGCCGCCCCCAACAAACAACAGACAAAGCAGAGTAGCCGGAACCAAAAAATTGAGAGTACTCAGATCTATTTTCTTAACAATGATTTTTCCATCACCATAAGATCATACGTCACCATGAATCTCAGTAGACACTGCCCAGTGAGGAAAACACGAAAGCTAGTTGATGAAAATATCCCAAACAAAATTTTTGGAAACAAATCTGAGTACACATCTGCAAAAACAAATGGGGATCAAGAAAAAACATAAAAAATCAGCCGCCATGTTTCTGTTGTTGATGGATACAGCCCACCATGGCCATGCCTCGCTGTCGCTTAGGTCGGATGCAACAAGATTTCAGCCCAGTCTTTTCTTGGCCGTCGCAGGGAGGAAGAGCAGGTCGGGGGGGTTGGGCAGATCCTTTCCGTCGCGCCTACATGGCAGAGCACGACCCTCCTCCACAGGCATGCGTCGTTCTTCCTCCACCTCCACGGTGCTGCAATTTCGATCCATGGATGTACCAGCAGCTGTGGTGTCGATCCATGGTTGGAAATTTCGTGGTGTTTATGCAGTGATGGACAATTCCTCTACATGGGGAACCCTGGGCCGCAGGAGGAGGACGGTGGCGTCAATCGCATGAATTCGAGCGAGCGGCAGCGGGGAACGGTACGCCGGAGGGAGGACGAAGAGGCGGCGGCGGCTGCGGCTGTGGCGGGAGGACAGAATGGTGGCGCCGAGAGTGGTGCGGGAATCATCGGCGTGGGACGAAGGCATTGAGCAGGTAGAGTCCCTGTCAGCATCAGTCTGCGGTACGAGTACGAGTACGAAGGCGATGGAGGAAGCCACGAAGG
The DNA here is from genome assembly GCA_007115705.1 of Dactylis glomerata. Lineage (NCBI taxonomy): Eukaryota > Viridiplantae > Streptophyta > Magnoliopsida > Poales > Poaceae > Dactylis > Dactylis glomerata. The sequence continues at coordinate 7,881,043 of QXEO01000734.1, forward strand.
GCGACGGGCGACGGGCGACGGAGAAAGGCAGGGACGGACGTACCAAATTGGATGTTTCTGTAACCATCACGTCTTCTAGTAATCTTTACTAATAATAGCAAAAAACCCGTACATTGCAACGACGCCATAGTAAATTAGACGAACACCAGAGTTAATTAATTCATCCAATTACCCGAAAAATAACTAATTCATTCATCTATGAACTCTAACATCTCAACTTCTGAAGACATATCAGATCGGTAATATATTGAAAGATTTGAACCATGTTGATTGTGTTGTAGTCTAAGTTGGATGAAATCATGCACCCATCTTACTTTCAACTGAATCTAAAATTAGAAAGCCTCGGCTCTCCTTTAAATTTGAAAATTGGTGGACGCTTGAAGAAGATTACCAAGCTGTTGCAAAAAATGATTGGGGATCTACATCCACAAAACCTTTCCATGTGCGCACTAACCATCTTCCAGGTACTCTTAAAGTTTGGTGTAAAAAGAAAAGGCCACTTCAACAACAACTAGATCAGCTACAAAGTCATATCAATGATATTCAGATGCAGCCTCTAGACCAACAGGACCATACTCTTGAAGCAAACCTGGTAGCCCAATATGAAGGAAGCATGACAAAGTTAAATGAATTCTGTAAGCAAAGAGCAAAAAAGCATTGGATCACACAAGGTGACAGGAACACATCTTTCTTCCATCAAGCAGTCACCAAGAGGAGGAGAAGAAACAGGATTGTATCTATTAGGGATGTTCAAGGACAAGATTTGTTTGACCCTCAAGATATAGCCAATGAATTCATTACTTACTTCCGCAATATCTTTCAAGCTAGTCACTCTTCACATGGTAGATCTCCTGTATTTTCTGTTTTTAATCATGATATGCAGGATTTCACAAATTCTATACCTGACAAAGAGGAGATTTGGAACATCATAAAAGAAATGAAGAAAGATGCCTCTCCAGGTCCAGATGGGTTTAATGTGGGTTTCTATAGGAACGCATGGAGTTGGATAGCGGAAGATATAACACGGTTAGTAAGGACCTTCTATGAAACAGGCATTATGCCACCAAAGCTTAATGAAACTCATATAGCGCTTATTCCAAAAAAACTTGTTTGCCATCTGCCATCTGACTTTAGGCCAATTAGTTTATGTAATGTTGTTTACAAAATTATCTCTAAATCTTTGGCCAACAGATTGAAGCCCCTTTTAGTTGATTACATCCATCCTTCTCAACATGCTTTCATAGAGGGTAGAAGGATTAGTGATAACATCATTGTTGCCCAAGAGACCGCTCACTCTTTCAGTTTAAAATCTTTCAAAGAAAAGTGCTTCATGCTAAAAATTGATCTAGCTAAAGCTTTTGATAGACTTGAATGGTATTTTATTGCTACTGCTTTAGCTCGTAAAGGTTTGAACGCCCATTTCATTAAATTGATCCATGCTTGCATATCCACTTGTACTTTCTCAGTTATCATCAATGGACAACCTTTTGGTAAATTTAAGAACTCCAGAGGTATAAGACAGGGGTGTCCTCTCTCCCCCTCTCTTTTTATCTTAGCTGTTAATGAACTAACCTTGGCTCTTCAAGATGCGCTGCAGAATAACAGGCTTTCAGGTATTTCTTTGGGCCCCAATGCCCTCCTATACACTCCTTGATGTTTGCAGATGACCTATTGCTGTGTGGTGTAGCAACAAAGCAGGAAGCTGAAGCCATACTTCAGACCTTAAGTCATTTTTGTTCCCTTTCAGGCCAAGTCCCAAATTGGGCAAAGTCAGGAATTATGTTTAGTGCTAATGTTGATTTGCAACTTAGGCAAGAAATAAAAGGTTTGTTTCCTGTCCCTGATATTGATGCATCTTTTAAACATTTAGGACATCCCTTGATCTTGCCTGCTAAGGAAAGATCCACTGCTTACTCCTTTGTTCATGACAAGTTTAAATCCAAGCTTACAACATATAAGGCAAACCGAATGTCTCATCCTGCTCGGCTTACTCTTATTAAATCAGTTTTCTCTTCTATCCCTGTTTATTACATGTCAAATATTTTGTTCTCCAAAAAATTTCTTGCTAGTATCACTACTATCATTAGAAGATTTTGGTGGACAGGGATAAATGATGACAACACTTCAAGATATCTTTGCTTAAGGGCCTGGGCAGATATTTGCACTGACAAGAAAAAAGGTGGTCTAGGTATTAGGAACCTCCAGGCTGTGAACCAGAGCTTGATTCTCTCTACAGCTTGGAGAATTGCTCAGGATTCAACTAGTAATATTTCTCTTATTTTGAAGTCTAAATATCATGCGGACACATCTATTTGGAGAGCTAAAGCTAGTTGTCCAAAATCTGCTTTTTGGGCTGCGATTTTAAAGGTAAAACCTCTATTGGAATCTGCTTGTTTTACTCAAATTGTCGATGGTTCCTCCTCCATTTGGAGTACACCTTGGTTTAACAGTTGGGAACATATTTATGATAACTTGATTATTCAGCAGCCTCCTTACGCGTACCCAGCCACGATTAATAATCTTTGGAGCAATAATCACAAATCCTGGAATCAAAATCTCATAAATTCTTTGTTTTCACCTATTGTGGCTTCACAAATCTTGCAAACTCCTATTATTGATGATGTAGGCCAAGACTCTTTGGTTTGGAAACTAACCCCTGCAGGTACCTTCTCAACAAAAAGTGCCTATAAGTACTGTTTCTCCAAGTTGCAACTGCCCCAAAATCAGCAGCCCAGGATTGTCTCTCAGCAAATCATCTCCTTGCTGAATCAGGTCTGGTCATAAAAAGGTATGATACCTAGAGTACAAACTTTTGCTCGGAGGCTCTTAAGAAAGGCTTTAGCAACAGGTAAAAGAGCAGGGCGTTTTTCTACTTGTATAAATTCGAATTGCTCTAGATGTGGACAAGAGGAGGATGAAATGCATTTATTTTTCTTATGCCCTTTTGCAAAAGCAGCCTGGTACTCTAGCCCCTGGTTTATTAAAACTGAAGTCCTCTTTAATGATCACCGGTTGTTTCCTGATATGATAGAATTCCTTTTATCCTCTAATCATCCATGCATATCGGTCAAAACTCTATATACATTTCCTTGGTGCCTTTGGAAAAGCAGAGATGATTTTCTCTTCAATAGGATAAAAATGCACCCACAAAGAATTTTTTCTGTAGCTTCTGCTTTGTTGCAGGACAATACACTATATACGCAGCAATTTAATTCACCGATGCAGCTCAACCAAGCCCAGGATCAAGGACAACAACTAGCTCAAGAGGGCTGCCGAGCATTACAGGAAGCGGGACACGTTCTTTTTTCTGACGCAGCTTGGTCCCCGGCTTCCACTCCTCTACCTCAACAAGCTGGTCTAGGAGTCTTTGTTCAACTACAAGGTCATCATGCGGCAAGTGTCTACATCTCAGCTAGGTCACCTCCGGTGTCATCACCAATAGAGGCTGAAGCTTTTGGGCTGCTATTAGCAGTCAAAGTGGCAGACTGCCTACATCTTCAGAATCCCTTCTTTCGAACAGATTCTTTAATTCTGGTGCAGGCAGCCGCACATCAGGACGTATCTTCAGCAGATCCTTGGACTATCAGACATATCATCTCGGCAATTAGGACATCTGCAAGCTTTAACACAAGCAGGATAGCTCAAATTTCTAGGGCCTATAATTTGAAAGCTCACCACCACGCCCAGCTTGCTGTAAGAATGCAAAACACTAGGTTTTCTGCTAGGTGTTTATCGGATGAAATTGAACGATGTCTAGTCTGTTTGGTTATTACAGCGGAGAGTGTTTTCCCTCTCGAGTTGTCTTATGTAAAATGTGCTTAAGGCTATATCAATAAATGAGAGAAGTTTCAAAAAAAAAGAGCATGTTGTATTTTCATACATTCTAAAACTTCCAAACACCACAAAATATCATGTTATACAGACAAGCGTGTCCATTGCCAATGATTTATTAAATATTTTCAGCCATCAGTGATTAAAGAGTCTATATGTCCGTCAATAAAGGAAGCACATATTGTACATTGGAAAACAAAAATTGCTTCTTTTTGTTCTCCTCTTAATTTTCAACCAAAGTTTGCAGTTGAACAAAAATAATGACCTCTTAACTTCTTAGGTTTGTACCAATGAAGAACCGAAGATGAAATCCAAAGTTCTCAGCATAAATTGATTTTGATCAATGAGAGGAAGCATGAAGACTCCAAAAATTTGAGAAGAAATCTAAATAATCTGAGGGCTTACTGCTTACCATAATTAGCTAGTAAATAATTTTAAACAGATGGGCTCAAATGGTAATAGTAAGAGGATAAGATTATGTCAATCTCTCGTGAGACCGAAGCAAATCCCACCATTTCGAGGAAGCTTTCACCGCCGCTATGTCGCCATGGCCATCACCGCCACCCGCGCCCAGGCCTCGCCCCGGTTCTGTCCGTCGTGACCAGACACACCTTCGCCGCTAGCGAGTTCACCATAGCCCCGCAGCGGCTGCGTGGCCCGGAAGAAGACCTCGCTGGCAGCCCCGCAGCGGCTGAGTGGCCGAGAAGAAGGACCTCGCCGGCAGCCAACGTCGGCGTCTGCATCGTCGCACCACTCTAATGCTCTATTTGTGAGTTTCCTGGTGGCGTCAACAACCTCCAGGTCTGGAGATGAGAGGAGTAGGCGTGGGTTACAGATCGATGCTTGAAGCTTGATTTCTTAGATGGGCCCCTTTCTTAAAATCCATGGCCACCATTGTTTTAGTCCCTCAGCTTGGCCTTGCCCTTCTAGCTCGTATCCGTCGGGAATCTAGGTGCGGGACAGATTTTTTTGATGTATTTTGATCTGATTTATCGAGAAGGTCGCCTGGTCTGATTCGTTTTCTTGATGGCGCCCCATGTACAGGAGAGGAGGAGGCGCCGCCTCGGGGCTTCCCTCTTGCAGCCGCCACGGGGCTTCCAGACGTGAAAACCAGGGCGGGGACCATAGGCAGATGGGCGGGCGAGGAGAACCACTGCTCGGCGGTGGAAGTGAGGCACGGAGGAAGGAGGAAGAAGATGGGATCGGGTCAGGGATATCGGGATTGACTTGCTGCAGGTTTTTTTTAGGATCGAGCAGTTCTCCGGTCGGCGCTCCGGTTTTCTCGACGGACGAAACGTACCATCAGTTTTTTTTTTGGGTACCATCTTAGGCCAACCATCACGTCCTATAGCCGTATTATTAGTAGAGATTTTGGGCTTAATAAAAATAACAAGATGGAATTTAGAGGTTTGAACTACTTTAGATATCAGATTTGGTCATTTTTGTGCAGCTCAAAATACAGAGTATTTCGAGTTGAGATTTTTTTTACGTTGGTAGACTACATTATTTCCTACATCTAGAAATTTTGTTTGGTATTTTTAAAACTACAAAACAGCCATTCAACTTAGACAACTTTGGCGCCTGGAATACAGTAGCTGCTGGTCTCTCGATTAGTTAACCGAAAGACAGGTTTGCTGTACCATGATTTTGGTTGGTGTACAGGGATTAAAAGAACAAAGATACTCTTGCAGTTGCAGCAGCATGGGGGAGGAGGAACAAGTACACGAGGAAGGGGACAAATAAACAACTTTTATTATCATACAATAGAGTTAGTTAGTCGCCAGAGTGTGGTCAATCCATATCAGCATGTTCTGGTCTGTCTATAGTTCCAAGCGGAGTCAGGTTAGATGAACAGACAAAACAACATGTCAAAAAAAAAACAGACAGAACAACAGACATTCTGCCAGATCGCTCGATATGAGTACTCGATAGATACTTGTGAATCGGTTCAAGTACAACAACAAAAGGTTAAAATAAATATCCGAGGCAGAAAATAAATAATCATGGCATTTTTTAACCAGATGGCAGATACTAAAAATACTGCAGATATGCACAACGATTTTACTGCGGCTCAACTGCATATTTGTTCTAAATTAATTACAGCTCGATGTAGCTAGAGATGACAGGATTAGATCAACTGGATGAATGGATCTACTATGGCTGGTTGGTTTGAAAAGGCAAGCACCAAAGGGACACACAACACAAGTAGCATTGCATGATTACACTAGTACATAATTGCATATGAAACTACAGACAATTCGCAAAGAAGCCACCAGAAGAATATGAGCCAGCACAGCACTGGTACTTTTTAAAGAAGTCTTGTGCTTACATAATTGATGTGAGAGGATCCACAACAGACATCATACTGATGAGGATCAGAGTCAAACACATCAACAGCCATAAGCCATGAAGCCAATGCATGCATATTACATAATTCCTTGACTATCAAAAGACTACGTTGGCACCTTGCACTCTGCTCCTACTACCTAAAGCACACTAGATAGAATTTCCTTCTTCTTTCATCATCTAAACGGTTACCAACCAAAGAAGGATCCCAAAATCAAAAGGAACCAATAAAAAGGGGACAAGGGCAGATAGAGCTTAACCTAATTCTTCTTCTGGGCTGTCCTGAGGGCATCTGATCAACTCCAATATGTTCACCACCTCACTCATGTCTGGCCTGTTGGAAGGAACCTGTGAAGTACAGACCAAGCCAAGTTTCATGATAGGAACAGCCTCCTCCAGTGGGAATTTTCCACATAGCCTCTCATCGACGCACTCTTCCACCTTGCCTTCATCCAAAGCAGCCCTCACCACATCACACAGTACAATAACATCATCTTCCATGTACTCCACTGGTGGCCTACCTGACATGACCTCGAGGACAAGAACTCCAAATCCATACACATCACATTTCTCAGTTATCTTCACAGTTCTGCATGTAAACTCTGGTGCCATGTAACCAAGTGCACTCTGCACCTTGCTGCTTAGAACATACCGATCCAACATAGGCAGTAGCTTTGCCAATCCATAGTCCCCGACCTTGGCCTCACCTGATGCATCAAGCATAATGTTGCTTGACTTCAGATTGTAGTGGATAACGTCATGCCGGTGGAGGTGAGCCAGGCTTCTTGCTATCCCAAGAACTATATCAAATCTTTCCTTCCATGAGAGGTAATTTACAGAGGACGGCTCATGCAGTTGTTTATGCAAGTTACCCCCAGAGACAAACTCGTAGATAAGAAGCTGAAGCGATGGTGTCCAGTAATAGCCCTTGAGGGCAACAAGGTTACGGTGGCGTAACTTTCCCAGCATCTTAACTTCTCTCTCAAATTCATCTTGAGACTTAACCAAGCTTGACACAGTCAGTTTCTTGATGGCAACAGGTTGGCCATCTCGGAGTGTGGTCTTGTAGACGGTGCCAAAACCACCACGGCCAAGCTCACAGTCCTTGTTCAGTAGAGCATGGGTACTGGCGCTGAATTCCGGATTGCCTCCTCCAAACATTACAAGCTTGCCTGATTTCACATCAGTTGTGGGGGACTGACTGAGATATCCATCTGAGAGTTCTAGTGCTTCAGCAGAATGAGACCCCGGTGCACGAACTTGAAGGTTAAGAACAGTAATGGTTATGATGCCAACAGCAATGAGAACAGCAGCACCAATTGCAACAAGGGCTGAGATGCTCAGTATGGTTTTCTTGTGATGGAGCCCCCCAGGAACAGGCCCTTTCTGTCCCAGCGGATCATCGGGGGAAGATTCTGGATTCAACACAATTGGTTTTGGTAGCACACCAGGACAAGAAGAGTTGAGCTTTGCACCACAGAGGCCAGGATTATCAGACACTGATGAGACGGGGATAGTATCAAAGAAACTACCCGGAGGGAGATCCCCAGAGAGCTGGTTATGTGAAACATTGAAGCCAATGAGATGGACAAGGTTTGAGAGCTGCTTTGGCAGACCACCAGTGAGTTTGTTCCTAGAAAGATCAGCAGTCTGGAGGTTGGTGAGATTGGCTATTGTTGCCGGAATAGCTCCTGTCAGACTGTTATGTGATAGATCCCTGCAAGGTTTTATGGACGAGAGTAAGGAAATAAAAAGGCAGAATTGAATGAACAACTCCAAATATTGGCCTAGACAATCGAAACGAATCGGAAAGAATTGCATAAACTTACAGTGATGCAAGGGCAGAGCAATCGCCAATCTGGGCTGGGATTTCACCAGTGAGGGAGTTCTTCCCAAGCCTCAGCACTTTCAAAGACTTCCCTCCAGTGGTGGATGGAATGCTCCCGTTAAGCCTATTGGCACTCAAATCAAGCAACTCCAGTGACTTCATCTCCAGAATGCTGGCAGGAACACTCCCAGACAGTGAGTTGCAAGACATGTTCAACGACTGCAAGGTCAGCAGCTTCGAGATTTCTGATGGGATCCGTCCTGAAAACGAATTGCTTGACAGGTCCACGCCTTGAATCACAGAAGATACATTCAGAGGCACCACTACCTCACCACTGAATGTGTTGCCGGACACCGACACCCATTGCACGCCGGATGCAAAGACCCAGGCAGGCAGGCCGCCTGTAAGGGAATTCCAGCTCACGTCGACGTGCACTAGGCTTCTGCATCCACCAATCGACTCAGGCAAGCCACCAGTGAATCCATTTCCAGACAGCCTCAACTCCCTCAATGACATGAGCCCACCAATAGACCCCGGAATCTCCCCGGAGAACTTGTTCCCCGACAAATCCAGTATCTCCAAGCTAGCCATTTCTCCAACCCAGGTTGGAACATTGCCGGTGAGCTCATTTGAGCTCAACTCAAGGTTTGTGCAGGTGGAGAGCCTCCGCAGGGACTCCGGTAAGTCGCCGGACAGCGAGTTGGACCCGAGGTCCACTGACCTCAGCAGCGGGCAATCCCCAATGTCGTCCGGGAAGCTGCCTGTGAGACGGTTGCCTCTCAGGTTCAGCTCCCGCAGGTTGAACATCTTGCTGATGCCGACCGGCAGCTCGCCGGTGATGGCATTGCCGGAGAGGTCCAGAGTCCGCAGCGCGTTGAGGGACCAGATGTCGCTGGGCAGCGTGCCGACGAGGCGGTTGGAAGACATGTTGAGGGACGCGAGCGTGCCGCACGCGCCCACGTCCGGGATGTCGCCGGAGAAGGCGTTGTTGGCGAGGGAGACGTCGCGGAGGGCGTGGCACTTGCCGAAGAACCCCTCCGGGATGGCGCTGGAGAAGGCGTTGGCGCTGAGGTCCAGCGACTGCAGGTCCGGGAGGCGGGCGAGGTCGGCGGGGACGTCGCCGGAGAAGTTGTTGGTGGAGAGGGAGAGCGACTGGAGCGACTCGAGGCGGAGGAGGCCGCGGCCGAGCTTGCCGGAGAGGCCGAAGCCGGCGAGGTTGAGCCCGGAGACGCGGCCGGTGCGCGCGTCGCAGGTGACGCCGGCCCACGCGCAGGCCCGCTCGTCGTCCTCGCTCCACGTCGCGAGGCGGCCCTCCGGGTCCACCACGTCGGCCTTGAACACAATAAGCCCCAGCACGTCGTCGTTCAGCGCCGCCACGGACCCGCCGCCGCCGCCCTTGGCCTCCGCCAGGAAGACGAGGTGGGCGAGGACCAGCAGCAGGAGAGGCCGCATTGCTGCTGCGAGTTGGATCCCAGATGGCAAAGGCACGAACAGCACAGTAGCAAGGGAAAAAAGGGAGGGTTTTTTTGGGGCTCGGAAGAACGAGGGAGGAGGCGCCCTCCGGAATACGGCAAAAAACGCGATTCCGAGGAAGCGGATGAGCTACTAGAGACGGGATTCACTCAAATCTACAGAACACGGCCTCCAGGATTCGAATGCAGCACTCCTCACTCCTGCAAAATTGAAGTGGAGAAGAAACCAAATGTTAAGGGATTGAGCTGCAGAGATTCGGGCTACGAGAAGTAGCAGGGGTAGAGTAAGTACGTACCGGCACAGGAACCTCCGCCGTCGACGCCTATGGCGCCGCCGCCTCACCGGAGAACGCCATTGTTGCAGGTGGGACCGTGGGGGAGAGGAGCAAGGGGAGGCGGAGGCTACTGGCGAGGTGTGAAGTGAGCCGTGCTGGTATATGTTCGCGAGAAAGCAAAGGGGGAAAAAGCTGCTGCAGGGCAGGACTGATCGGACGGCGACGAGCCTCTCTAGCGCGTGATGGACGGTCCGGATGGCTCGGGAGCTCAGGGCAAAAAAGTGGTTTGTGCGCTGCGTACGGGGAAATGATGGGCTAGGGCGCGTGGACCGGGCGCATGGACCGAGAGTGTTGGTTGGGAGTACGTGGGGTTCGAGGCGTGGTGGACCGAGCCCGCGGGAGTAGAATCTCGCAACTTTTCGGTGCTTTTGAGGCGGACCCGACTGTGCTGCATTGGATTCTTTCGTAGCTGGAGTATTTTCATACAGGGCACACCGGTAGGCACACGGCGTACAGCTACCATGCCCGTTTGTGTCATCTTCACCGGAACATGAAAAAACTTGTCTACTGTATTTTTTATGGAAGAGAAATTAGAGGAATCAAAATCATCACTCTCCCTCGTTTCAAAAAAGAATCATCACTCTCTAGCTAGTCGGAAATGAATCATGCCAATGTATTCTATAGGGGCAACCAACTAAAATGTTACTCATTGTACTCTTACCGACGGCTCTTTTCACAATGGATTAATAGAACATGGCATGAAATATCTTACTACCTCTAATCCAAATTAGTTGTCACATGTCTAATAAACCTAGACATATTTTATTCAATATTTTGCCTAAATTTGTGATAATTATTTTAAATTGGAGAGAATAACGTTTTAAATCCATTTAGGGACTTTGGGTTCAAAGAAACAGAACATTTAGGACCCCGCGATCCATTAGAATCCAAGAACACAAGGTAGAAAATAATGTGGAATTTCAATGTCATTACGCATCTAAGTCCTAGATTATGCCTCATGGAAACAAATATTCCTCTTAGAATTTAGAGTCCACATAAAGCTTTCTTTGGAATATAGTGCAATGAAATCCTTAAAAGAGAATTTCTTAGATGATTCAATCACATAATCAATACAACCACATGCAATTTTACGCATTGTAAGCGATACCACCGAGAATGCTGATGAATAGAGGGTAGGTTGCATTCCCCACAATTCCTAATATGGCTTCCCTCCTAGGGTCCATTCTCAAGAATCATCCATGTTTTCCGCGAAATCGATGCAAGTCGATGCCAACATTGGGCTGGAGGGTGGTTAGGTTAACTACTACCATGATTTTTGGAAGCATCATGATCTTGAGGTTTATTTATTTTCCTTTTGTTCACGGGATTCGTATTTATTACTTATTTTATCAAGGTATAATGCATATGTCGCCTTTGAAAAGAACAAAATGGCAAGGAAGTAACGAAAAAGATGCTATATTATTTGGAAAACGCTCATTATCCCCAGGGGACTCGTTCTCCGTCTCCACTGAACGCCACGTGCCTCCGGACCCACCCACCTTTAATCTTTTTCCTTATCTTCTTCTTTCTCCAAACGCAACCACCGCACAGCCACGTGCCGTCGCACCCCTACTCCCTCCCGAGTGTTGTGCATTGCTCCTCCCGTGGAGCACCACGGCCCATTCCTCCCGCTAGGAGTCCAACCTCTCAAAGAACGTGAGATCTACCTCGAGCTCCGGCGCCTACCTACAGCGCTTCCCTTCTAGAAGAGCTCCTCTACGTAGGGCATCGTCCCCACGAGCTCCTGGACGCCCTCCTTGCAAGGTCCAAGGTCGAGATCCAAGATGGTTGCCACGATCTGCCAGGTCCCATGGCCGAGAAGACATTGCTCTTCCCCGGCGGAGGGCGGACGATAATGTCTTAGTGGATGCTGTGAGCGAGCAACGATTGTGCTACCCTCGACGAACATGGAGGGAAATGATGCTACCATGGTCCAGAGCGAGGGCTAATTTTTTATGCATGATATTTTTTGTATGTACTCTTTTTTTGCTACATCGTGCTTTTTAGGTTTTGATACGGCATGGGAGTACGTATCTTTTTGCTACATCCATTATGTTATTTTGCTATAACAGTATAAAAAAATTCTACGTGGTCTCCGGTGAGGTCTCCATACAAAACGTTTTTTTGCTTTACATTGATACAATATGGAAGCAAAAGTGAGATTTTGTGGGATTCCGGTGAGAATAGACTTTCCTCCAAATGAAACATTATTTGCTATTGATGAAGGAATGACAAATGGGCCCTCGACTTTTTCCTACCTGGCTTTTCGGTCCAGGAGGGATGCCGTCGAAAGAATCTTGAAGCCCATGAAGATGACAGCCTGGCGCGGCCTAAGGACTTGACTTGACGTGCAAGATAGAGACTCGAAGAGGAGACTTGGTCGAATAGGACTCGTTTAGGGTTTTCTCTAGCTGATCCGACCTGTAATCAACTTGGAGAGCAATCCTGAGACCCAGCCTTAGCATATAAAAGGCTGGGAGGGAGGTCTCAAAAGTTTAGACTCACTTCCACCCACCTCACGCCGGAGCGCTCGATAACCTAGAGCCCTCTGTCTCGGCTAGATCCAATCTACGCCACCATTGTAACTCATCCATCAAAGCCACCCCATCAATACAAAGTCAGACAAGCAGGATGTAGGCCTTTTACCTTCCAAGGGGGCCGAACCTGGGTAAACTCTCGTGTTCCTCTGCTTTCGCCTGATAGCCGTCGAGTTCGCCAGGTCCCCAATGCGCTCCTTAGGTCGAAAGCCCTTAAACATGGGCATTGCCGGGGATAAACCTCGTTAGCTATATTGGTGCATTATCGAAGCAAAATCAAGATAGGGGGGCTAGATGGACATGTTTCGGCCTCTGGACCCGAGGGATTGGGGGGGGGGGGGGGGGGTTATCCCCCATGGGACACCGGGCGCTGCCCATATTATTTTACATTAGACGATAATTTTGTATTAAAGAAAGCGTAGAAAATAGGACAATATTTAGTGTGCGAGGACTTGTTGTGCACCTGGTGTCGGTTGACACCTTCAAAGTTCGTAAGAAAAACCTTTAAAAATAAGTAAGTAATGCCTATATCTAGCATGCCACAAAATAACACAAGTCGAGTAAAGTGATAGACAAATCCTGCACCGGTTAGTATGTAATGTAGGTTAGGTTTTGAATTTGGCATGTATTCGTTACTCAAACAAAATTTCATTTCTGTTTTAGTTTGTTTTCAAATTTATGTTTGAATTTACATAGCATTGTAGATAACGTGTATTGTGCATGTCTTAGCAGACTTTTTAAAATGCATCAAGTGTGGTTTGGTGCTCCAGAGGCACAACAAGCCATGGTACATGAGATGCTTTCCTCTCTAGGGAATGCTTTCAACCCTTTTTTAAGAAAATAAGAACCGAAATCTGCTTTCGTGAAATATTATACCCGGATGGCTATGTTGTACTTCACTCTATTCATGGACCTGTTCATGCAGCAAAACAACTGATAAATGATTAAATGATAGCTGTTCATCATCTGTGGATATTTCTCCATTCTAATCCCATCATTATATGATACCATAATACCGTTCTCAAATTTTGAATTTATGGGAACAAATTCGTAGGTGTTCACAAGATGTGTGTTCACATTCCATAAGATTTTTAGAAGTAAATTCGAAATACACTAAGAGAAATAAAAAAGACAAATTGCTATGTGAATATTTTCATTTTGTGTTTGTGTCTTTTTGTAACACTATTCATATTGGGTCTGTCTTTTTTGTTTTTCCAAGTGTATTTATATTTTGGTTATAAAAATTTATTTTAGAATTTTGTGAAACTTACAAACTCGATTTTTAAAGAATGGTATGGGATCACTAATTAATGTTTTCCCTGCATTACTAGCGTCTCCCTCTTGCACGCTCTACCAGGACCGGTCAATGAGAAAGAGATCCATATACGATAGTGTACCGCAGCCCCATGCCGTCGCTGCAGCCTGGCGTTTACGACGGCCATCTGCCATGGAGTCGTGAGCCTATGCTGAGGGGCACGTACGTCTGTTACAGGCGCATAGCCAGAGAAGAGCAGCCCCCTACCCCATGTCCAGCTGGTCATCGCGATTGCCACGCAGCCGGAACCGTCAGCGAAGAAGAGAGGCGCCAGGTGAGGCGAGCGAGGCCAAGGAGAGGCGGCGCGAGACGCGGGGAGGGGAGGAGGGCATTGGCCATGGCCGCTGCGCGCCTGCGCCCGTGTTTGTCTCCGTCCACCATCAATGGCGCCTTCCTCTGGGACATGACAGGAGGCGGCAGCGGGGGAGGCTTGATTGCCGCCATCAATACGCATTCATTTGCTCTGCCGCATCTCGCCACACCAACAGTTCCAGCGCAGCGAGCAGCGACGAGGACCAGCAGCAGCAAGAGCTTGGGGAGCTCCATGCCCATGGCCGCATGCATTCATGCGCGGCAGAGAGAGGGACCTGCCTCATTGTTCAAGGACAACTCAGGGCTATCTGTTTGACTGTTCTTCGCTGCTGTATGCCGGGGGCCACCTGTCTGTGGCACCTCAATCCGCCGAAACTCGCCAGAATTAAACTTCCAACCTTCACCGATCTGAACTGGATCGCCAAGAACAGCACCGTATCGTGAATCGATGCCAGTGCCGGACGCTTGCATTACCGTGCACATGGACGTATTCAGGTCGACACAGGCTACCTTTCCATGAGAGCATTTCAGCGGCCAGAGTACCAGACTGCATCATGGAGCTGGGTTCTAGAGCCATGCTAGCTAACTACGCCTAAAAAGACGACCTACTGTCTGATTCAGCACTACACGAAGATGGCCAAAATGAGCAGAAACGATTCATCTCGTCTGGGGACTCGGCCGTGAACAATCATGTCAGGCGCCAGATTCTCTTGAGCAACGCAAAGGCAATTTTCGAAGCAAAGCGAGAGCACATCGAAAGAGCAGAAGAGAAATCGATCGATGGAGCAGCAGCAGCTCTCCCTCAAAAGAACGAAACCACGAAGGGAAAAATCGGTATTATACCGCACGCTATCATGCTGCCTACGGAGTATGGTTTTGTATCTTTGAAAAGGCTGCACACGCGCGCGCCGGGCTCTTCCTTTGTTGTCTCTGTCTCCTCTTTTTCAAGCCCCCTGTATGTTTGGTTTTTGCTGCATCCCTGCCGTGCGCCATGCTGCAGTTGCTCTTCATCATTTTCACGACTTCTCTGTTCCTTGGGAGGAGTACGCGGGAAATTCCTCACGGTTCAACCCATGCTTTGTACCCTGCAATGCGTGGTAATTTATGCAGTGATTGCCCATTTCGGAAAACAACAGCACGCGCGGTAAACAGAGAGTAGAGATAACCAAAACAGTTGGCGCAAGCATTTGATATATACCACCTGAAGGCTCGAGATTTATTCAGGTATAAGGGGATAAAACTGTGATGATAACACATATGCTGTTCATCGTCTATCAACAAAAATGACGGGTGCAGAACACACAAGTGTCCTAGAATCATAGTACATCAAATCTCCATATCTTTGCTTTCACCTCTGTTAAAGCCGACGCCACCCATGGTATGTTATGCTGTGCGCACGCACGCTCCTGGAGTACTAGTATGTTTGCTCCGGAAAAGCAGCGCCGTTTTCAGATATATCATCACCATGCGCGACATGCTGCTGGTTTGCTCCTTCTTGGCTGTCCAAAGGCATGTACTGAGCTATGATGGCGTGGATCTCCGAATCCATGTAACTCTGGTGAAAAGTCAGGCACAAATCGGTGGCATAGTTATCCTATCTTAACCACCCATGACCGGTTCAACAAAATATTCGCGGTGCTACTGTTAGAGAAGATGAGTAGAGAACTATAGATGCTTTCCTCTTAGCTTGTATTTGTACACTGCGTATGCTCTGAATACTGTTTGCCTAACTCTGTTCAAAATTATAAGTTACTTTAGGGTTTTCCGAAAACAGATGTATCTAGACGCATTTAAGATCTATTTGTAATTTCATTCACTTCGGTTTGTACGTATTCCATGCTAAAATATATCTTATAACATGGAACAAAGAGAGTAATAAAGGTCAAATGAAACTTTGTGGTATTTTTATTTTATTTTATTCAAAAAGGGGAAGAAAGCCCGACTTCTGCATGAATTGATGCATATAACATTTTATTGCATTATTAGGATTCAGTCATAGTCTCAAACAAAGTACAACTCAAGGATCACGTAAGGTCAATACATGAATCAACCATCTAAAAAGAGAGAACAAAAAAAGGCGTTGGTGCATCAATAGGCGAGTCTTCTATCAAGCCGCTAAATAAATCATGTGCAACTGTTTTCTAAACTGCTGCACCTAGTACCCATTTCCTGTCAGCACTCGAGTGAGATGCCAAAACGATAACCTGTAAAAAAGAAGTGTTTGATGATTTGTTAAAAACAATTTTTTTTCTTACATGCCACATCGCCCAAAAGCAAAGCCCAAACACCAACTTTAATTGACTTTTAGCTTTCTTATATCGGTACTCCCTTCGATCAGAAATAAATGTGTGTGATTTTGTACTAACGGAGTATAAAGTTAGTACTAAGTCACCAACACTTATTTCCGATCGGTGTTTAACTAATTTCCAAATAGGTTTGTGACATTTTTGTGGGCGGTGATAGGGCCGGCGAAAGAAAAGGCGTGTATATATTATCTGGCAAATAATTTTTATAAAAGGACATTTATATCAATTTTTAGCCAGTTTTACTTGTAAACTAGTCATTCTTCTTCTTCTTAATGAATAGGCAGGTGCCGGTTACGCTAAAAAAAGGGCATTCATAAATAAGTGTTTTGAATTTTTTAAGCTAATGTGATATTTTTACTTACTCGTGCCAGATTTGTTGACAGAATAGGAAAAAGTCTAAAATAAACCTTAAACTCATAGGTGTTAGCTAAATCAAACCCCAAATTTTGAATCCCGGGAATTGACACTCTAAACTTTCAAATCCCGGTCTATTTTCAACCTTAGACCTGTTTGGCAAGCTGGGAAACCAACAAACCTGACCAGGATAATATGCTGCTCTCAATGACAATACGGACCCACCCGTCAGGGTTTTGATAAATATCGAACCGATATTTCTTTTCGTCGGCGACTCCGTCTTCTACCTCGGTCAAGCCCACTGGAGATTGCTGGAACGACTCGCTGCCGACGGTAGGCGGCACGGTGAGGCTGGACGGCGACCGAGACAAAATCCGCGAGGCCCGCCGCGTCCAGGTAAGGTACTGGCGCGGTTGCACACTACTTCTACAAGCTGCTCCCGATCTTGCCCTTACGGCAATGTGGCCGCCTCCTAGACTAGATCTCTAGGACCTCCTCTCGATTTCTGGTGGACCATTTGAACACCTGCAGTGTAAATTTTGTAGCATTTGATAGGTTCCTCCAAGAGAGGTGCAATTCTAGCAAGCTAGCAGCTCGATGGATTCTCCTGGACGTGAACTTTGTTAGCTAGCTCTAGTTGGATTGATTGATTCACAGAATGGAGATGCGGGTGCGGAAGCAACTATTTGAAGCGATTGCGCCGATAGCAGCTTGCCTTGTGTCCTTGGGTGTGTACGTGATGGGATCTGCAGTGAGCTTATGATGGGATCTGTCGCTCTCGGACGGAGTTCCAGAGGGAGCAGAGGATTTCGCCCTGATTCGCACACCGCTAGGCATGGCTGACCCCGCGGAGCACGGGCTTTGTACAACGAAGTGGGGAGATCGGGGGTTAGAAGAGGATGAAGACGAATATGATAGGTGGGCCGTGCATGTCAATGGGAGTAGCTAATTATTTCGATTAATTTTGACTTTTTCTTTTTGGTTTAACCTGCCACGTCAGCAAAATCCCAACTCAAACGGATCTGGGGTTGAAAATAGACCGGGATTTGAAAGTTCAGAGTGCCAATTCCCGGGATTGGAAGTTTTGGGTTTAATTTCGCTAACTCCTATAAGTTTAAGGTTTAATTTAGACCTTTTCCGACAGAATATGCACGTGCACCATTTATCCTTATCATCCGAGTTCAGGCAACGAAGTGGAGATACAGTAAAGCAGATGGCAAACGAAGGTCCGTGAACAGAGAGAAGGAGTGGCAGCGGCCAGGAAGACCCACTCGTCAGCCACTAGTGATCAGTCGATGCCCTATCGTGTCTCTTCCTAGTCCTAGTTGAAGCAGGTAGGAAGTGGCGGCGGCGCGATCGCAAGAGGTTCCGGCTTCAGAGGGCGGCGACTCGTCGGAATCCAACAAAGGAGATGAGTTCGTCCCCGGAGAAATCCAAGAACAAAAGGCCCATGGAGGCCGATCCGACCAGCGGAGAGGAGCAAGTGCAGGCGAAGAAGACTAGTCCGGGCATGGCAGCTTTCCTCCTTAATGCCAAGCGCCTAAGGGATAAGATTGAAAGAGACAGACTTGCTGCGAAATTAGGTCTGATTCCTTCTCTTCCCCATGCTCCACAAGAATCCCCCAATTTGGCTAACTGGTATCTCGCAAGCGTGTCTCAAATTGTTCTTGGTTTGCTTGTTTGATTGATATAAATATTCCAAACGTTTTAGTTACTGTTGCTGGTTTTGCAAATCCAGTCAGCTACTGCATTCATGACCAGCATTGTAATCACGTTCCAGTTATTTTCGAATGGTACAAGGGTGTGATTGATGTGTATTTATCTCCTTGTAGCTCCCCCGGAAATTCCTACGCTCAAGTACTTTGCACCTCCCACGACTTTTCACACTCAAGAGCTTCTCCACATCCGCGATTCTGGAACCAAGGCGTCGCTCGCTGCCGCTAAGTCTCTTCTTGGGATTTCATCCTCCGTAGGTATGTAGCACATATGTTTTGAGTATCTTGTTTTTGCTTGCAATATTGTTACATTAGCGTTGACATGACATTTAAATAGAAAGATAAACGCCTGGTCTAAAGAAAGAAAATTAGGACTTACTATTTTTTTGGTAAGTCCTTTCGCTTTCCATCTTCTCATCAATCCTTTTGAGAAACAATTTGCCGAGAATTATATCTGAACATTTATGGATCTTACATAAACCATGTGTTCTCTTCTCTACTTTTCTTCCTTGACCAGCCTCATTATGGTCGTATTGCTACTCAATTTTTCCGCTAGTGCCATATCAATTCTTTAGATGCTCTTAACACATGCTCATCTAAGTTTTATTGTTCGTTGAAAAATGCTAAAGCATCACGTGACCATATCTTCACAGAATACGTATGTATATACCCATGTTGTGAGTACATTTCTCTTCTTCCTGTTTGATCACATATTTTGCTGTTGTATTTACTATGGAACTCTATTTAGTTGTGCAACTTCATCTCAATTTGTACTTGACTACTTGAAACCGTGTAGAAGGTGCATGTCTAATCACCTAAAATATATTGCTTGAACATTTTTTTATACTATGTCTCCTACAAGTACGTCTAGTTAACCCTAGCCATTTCTTTTATCAGTATAGTACTACAAAAAAAATATCATCGTTGCGCAGCTTCATGTATATTTTGCATGAATTCTGGGTGGATGCAGGTGGCAAACCTCTAAAACGGTGCTCCGGTTTTTGGATTGATTGGAATGAGGAGAGCCAAACTGGTGTTGTTTTGACAACTGCACATCTGATTCGCACAAAGAATTCTCCTGTCAACATCTGGTCAGGCGAAGAAGAGTATGCTTCCTGTGCTAATGTGAGTCAATGTTTTGTCTATTAATCTTTATGCATGTACTTTCACTTTAGTTGGTTCCATCTTAAACTAATAACTAGGCGTAAGATACCTGGGTGCCTAGTTGCAAATTGCATGTTCTGTGCTATTTGACATCTCTCGTAATAAGCAGGAAACAGCAAATATGTTTGCTTTAAAAAATATATTTTAATGTACACCTAGCCTGTTTGGTAGCTAATGCTCAAAATTGTGATATAATCCTTTCTTCCATGTTTTTAGGTTACTGTTCATTTGTTAGACGGCTCCAGTGCAGAGGGCCAGTTGCTCTACTACCAGCCACATTACGATCTTGCTTTTGTGAAGGTTAAAGTGGATCAACCTGTTCAGTTTCCATCTTTCAATGAAGAAGTGAAACTTGCTCAAGAGGTCCTTCGGCTAGGAAGAGACAATAAGTTAGATCTAAGGATAACATATGGTAGGGCTGAATATCAGAATCCAACCACGTATCAGCGGTATCACAACATGTACTTTGATTGTGCAGGTGATGTAAAAGATGACATGGAGGTAATAATTCTTATCATGTGATTGTATGAAATGTATTGCTTCCTATTCTTAGTTTGTTTTATATTTCAGTATGCTACTACTGCTATATTTTTTTTTTATTACGAACTCTCATAGTTTGTGAATGTGAATTGTTGTAGTATGACAATGGAGGGCCAGTCATTGACTTGAATGGAAAAGTTGTGGGAATGTCCAACAATAGTAAGAGAGGGACTTTTATACCTTCGTCTATTTTGCTCAAGTGTGTGGATTTATGGAAGAAATATGAGTGCGTTCTCTCTCTCTCATATGCAATTTTAATAACTAAAATTTTGTTCAGAAAAATAGCTGCAATAAATAATATATGTAAGTAATGTTATGTTTGAAAAAATAGCTGCAGTAGATAATTGAGCAACAATATTTTTAATAAGGAATAATGAGTGGATCTTTGATGGGGTCAAGCTGGGCACGCTGAGACCGCAAAATGATCCATGAGTATAATTATTTTTAAGAAAGAAATGATGATTGCTTTACCATTATGGTCCACGTGATTGTTTATAGCAAAAGTGCAGAGGAAGATTCAATGGAAATCTTTGTTTTGTTTTGTTTTGTCTCTCAATTTCAATGGCCAAGTGTCCCAAACCCATCCTTTTTCGACGGTTTGAACTTAACCTAGTTGGGATATTGTCCGTACATTGATTGTGTGATACTCATCCTATTTATATTGAAATATGTTTTTTATTTTAACATCAAATCATGAAAGTTTTTTGTGTTGATATTTTCAAATATTTCCAAATTGAAATTTCTGGTTACTATTGAAAAAAATTCAGCATGCTAGAAAGAAGTTAAATCCTAGAAAAGACGGCTCATTTTAAAAGTTTTACTTGCTCATGTATACCTTGTTTGAAATATTTAAATGGCTATATGGCTAGGTGTAAGTACATCCCTCGGCCCCACCTTGGGATGACGTTTAAGGCCATCAAGATTCTTCACCCTGCTCATCTTGAGAAGATATGGCGTTGTAACATTGATGATGGTCTTGTTGTTCGAAAGGTATATAATGTCTTCCTAAAGATGCTCGATTTCTCGTACGGATAATGGTTAATGATTGCCATTTGAAACTTAGGTGTCAAAAGGATCTCATGCCGAAAAAATTGGAATCCAAAGCGGTGATATTATTGAATGCATCAATGGAAAATGCATTTCTACTACAATTGAGGTTGGTGTATTAGAGATTTGTTAGGTTTCAAATCAAGTCAAAATAAATTACATTTGGGTGATATTTGGTAGCTTCATGCTCTTGACCTTTATGTTTTTATTCTGCTATAATTAGTTGGAAAATACGTTGATGGACATATGCAAGGGCTCCTCAGACAATCTAAATGACCTTAATGTTGAAATTCATGTTTCTGTAAGTTCAACTACTTGATCCTGCCATCCTTTCTTGTATGTAACTATTATTAGCAAAATATTTAGTACTAAAGCATGTCTTATGCTGACTCCATAGGTTGGGGTGTTTCACACGCTAAAAAAGCACCGAACAACGGGAGAGCTGGCTGCAAATGTATCAGATCTTGGAGAAGTTATTATGGCCTGAGGTACACATCTCCACTTTTAACTTGTTAGACCATCCACACTGTGTATTCGATTCATAGAAAAAGTTGTCAGAGAGTGGAATCGCTATGTCTTGGCTACACTGTGTGAATCGGTTCATTTGTGGACCTAGCCTGACAACATGCACACCTTCTCTCTTAAATAATAGCAGCCTCTTTACTCCTCTCTTCTCTCTGTCATATGGACCATGCTTTGCTAATCTGTAGAACTCTGTCATTTGAACCGAACCAAAACATTGGTTCGCTTCTTGTGTCAGGCAACATGCGCCGATGCCCTACACTGTGTAGAACCGGCTCATATTGATCTTTGAATCGCTTTTCTCATACGGTGTGGCTGGTCTTATCATCTAAAATTTGTCTAGATCTAAACTACTGGTAGTATGTAGACTTGGTAGCTTGTCGATATCCACATTCCACATGGTAATAAGCATTCACTATTTGATGAAAGAGGTAGCTTGCATGGGCTTGCTTGGAAAACACATACAAGATCCAGAAAAAAAAGAACAGGGAGGCAGTTCCATGTTATGGAGCTTCTAGATGCCCTGAAACTCTCTTTCTCCTTGGTGGTTCCAACCTCCGTGCAGACTTCGGATGCATTTTTTACTTCTCTCCCTTGAGACCCTTCTTCTTTCTTAAGCAGCAAAGCATGAGTTGTAGGTGCACTGAGTTTTAAGACCAAAAGGTCTGGAACTTGGTCAAGAATGGTAAACAAACTTTTTTTTTCTTGAGAGAAGTAAACAAAATATTTAAGACCATGATTGATAGTCAACGTCTGCACCAAGTCATACTAAAGAAATATCTAGCAAAGCATAGTTATCAGTTATAGATAGCTCATATCTAACGTGTTCACTGCAGTCATTCTCTGGTGGAAGGGACATCAACTTTGCACCAAGTGTAAACTATGGAATTTGTATGTTCCTATTCTCCAAGTTCCAACACCCGCGGGTATTTGAAAGAAGGAGCTAGGTTAGTATTAGTAATACATACTGCAATTGACATGGTTTTTACAAGGCGCCAAAAAGAGAACTGGGTGGAACCAATAAACCTAGATATATCTTTAGGTTAACGTTCTGTCATCACAATAAATAAATTCTAAGATGCAGGTATTTGTTTACGAATGAAAGCATGTACGTCTTATTGGTTAGAGGACTCCCTTTGTACTGACTTTCACTTTTTCCTTATCCAAGAAATTCTCTCAGAGCCTACCACATCTTCAGCTGGCTGGCAAAGAATGCAGACTCATCCAACTTTCTCTTTGCAAACCAGCAACATGATACCACACTCGAATATAAGGTAGTAAATCCAAATTTTTAACAAGAAGAAGGCACTAATTAAGCAAGTGGTTAGTAGCAAAATTTGGATCTAAATTTGCTTCCCAGATGCCAAAGACAGGACCGTAAGACCTGAACTAAATTGTGCCCTCAAAGGAAGTTCAGAAAATAATCCAATCATTTCTTTAATTTCTAGAACTTGGTAATCACAAGAGAAGGACACATAATGAGATGGAAACATACTACATTACTGAAGTTTGCTTCTACAAAGTCTACCTAAGTCGCACTATCTCATGCACTTCCCCTAATTGTGCTCATAGGTTTGTCGATCCTTAGGAGTTAGGATGTAGGGCACTTTCGAGTTGTGTGACATTTCGCAAAGGATGTTAATGTTGCTTCCATGCCTACTTCTCTCAGTTTAGATGGATATAAAACATTTCGCCCTTTCAGAGACGTTTTGCATGCAAAAGGTCTCGTCATTTTCACTCTCTTTTCTGCAGGTACTGTTGGTTGTCTCCTGAACCGGTGTCAAAAAGGAACGCCAGTTGACTGGATACACCTTTTTTTCTTCTGTTTTTATTGTGAACCACTGTACATTAATTAGTAACTTGTTTCGCACTGGTGGTCTGGAGAAGTGTCTTCATATTATTTTGATAGCATTGGATCTTTGGGGTTTGTAAACCAGCGTGGTACGAAGACAATGTGGACGTGTTCAGGATTCTTGTTCAATAAGAATATGTATATGCCAGTAGGCAGTAGGCATTTTTCTTTAATATATTTGTAATTAGTGCCGTTTGTAGGATATTGTAACTTGGGTTGCAAGCATACAAATGAAGTATCTGACAGCTCAAAATGCTTGTGACTTTTGATGAATTTAAACCATTCGGCACTCCCTCATTTGTTTATATTTCCAAATTATCATCACAATGTTTGCATGTTCTAAAAGGATGATATAATTTGGAAATTGTTCCATTCTCGTTTGAGAAAAATAGTCAACGGTATTACGACTGCAAAATGAGTCTTGTATCAAGATCTCCTTGGAATTATGAACACAACCGAGCGGTCACGAGAAAGCGGTACTAAAATCTTTTTTTTACAATCAATACCACATATATTTATAGGAGTAAATAGTATATGGTAGAGATATAAAAGTTGTCTCCAGCAATTACAAAATACAGTCTAAAAGAAACAAGCAAATGTTCTCCCATAATTTTAATTTGATCTATATGTATACGTGTAACTATTAAATAATTAATCACCATTGGCAAGAGTATCAACACCAGTATACCAGGAAATCGTAAACCAGCTCTTTCTTTTCTTAAAGAAAACACGCTTGTCAGTTAGTACTCTCTCGCCAACACGGGAGGAAATTGCACGTAACACTACTTGTTGGTGCCGTTTTTGCATAGAACACAGTTTAGGAACTTTTTTGCATGAAACACCAGATTTTGCCGTAAACTATTGCGCAAAACACTAATCTCGTTATTAATAGGATAGACACCCAATTAGGTACGTAGGTCATACTAGTAGTGCTAATGTGGTCTTCTAATTGGAAGGAAGAAAATTTCTTTTTTATTTATGAACTACTTAAATTTTCATTTAAACTTTGTTATATGTCATAAATTTTGATTTAAACATTGTTATATGTCATAAATTTAAATTTTCATTTAAACTTTGTTATATGTCATGAATTTAAATTTTTATTTAAACTTCTAATGCGAGGAGTACACCGACCACAAGTACGCCAAGTGGGCATACCGCGTGCGCCACGACGATGATCTCGATTATATTAGATAGTTTAGAAAATTTCTTAAATTTTAAATGGAAGGAAGAAAATTTCTTATTTATTTATTTAAGAATTACTTGGATTTTTCAGTCCGGTTGCGAGGTCTTAATAGTGAGTATAAATCATAGTTTCATTTTTTTGATCCGTGCAAACGGTCCCGTTTCGAGGTCGTCTCTTCCCAGACGCGCCCCCAATGCGATAACTCAAAGTGAAAGAAAATTTAAATTTTCATTTACACTTTGTTATATGTCCTAAATTTGAATAAATTTAGCTGAAATTTAAACTAAACTATCTAATATAATCGAGATCATCGTCGTGGCGCGCGCGGTACGTCAACATGGCGTACTTGTGGTCGGTGTACTCCTCGCATTAGAAGTTTAAATGAAAATTTATGATATATAACAAAGTTTAAATGAAAATTTTAATTTATGACATATAACAAAGTTTAAATAAAAATTTATGACATATAACAAAGTTTAAATAAAATTTTAAGTAGTTCAATAATAAAAAACAAATTTTCTTCATTCCAATTAGAAGAAGACCACGTTAGCACTACTAGTATGAGCTATGTGTACCTAATTGGATGTCTATCCTATTAATGACGAGATTAGTGTTTTGCGCAATAGTTTACAACAAAACCTGGTGTTTTGTGCAAAAAAGTTCCTAAACTGTGTTCTGTGCAAAAACAGTACCAACAAGTGGTGTTACCTGCAATTTCCTCCCAACACGGGCTTAAGCCATCGAAGGGCCATGGGCCAAACGGACTCGGTCTACGTCTTCGACTCTTCGCCACCGACCACCCGTGGTCACGCCAACCAGGCGTGGTCACACCAAAACCTGGCTTCTTCCTCAGGCGCGGTCGCACCAAAAACCTTTGTCCGACCTCCGACGAGCCCAGGTCCGCCTCCGCTTCGCCGCAGACCCCGTCCACCGCGCGTCGCAGACCCCGCGCACCGCGCGCCGCTCGAGCATCAGGTCCCGCCTCCATTGGAATCCGCCCCGCCGACCACCGTCTCGTGCTGCAAGCCACACGCCGCCGCGCCAAGGTGTCACGATCTAGCAAACTCCAGTAGGATTAACGAGCCGATCACAGAGCAAGAGGTGAGAAAATAGAGGAATATGAGGTGAGAGAGAGATAGTCTAGCGCCGATGGCGGCTAGGGCTTTGCTTTATATCATAAGGAATGAACATAGATCTTACAACCGGCTAGCTCTGGCTTTATATCGAAGCTCAGATTGACGGCTCATTCATGGCAGTGGATGGAAAGCATCGAACTAGCTAAAAATAGCAAAGATAAAGTAACAGGAACAACGGGAAACGTTAGCTGACATCATTCAACCTGGAACATCGGATCCTCATCGGCGAAGCGGTATGCAAACATCCGGGCCGTCCGTTAACTGACAGACGAACAAGTGTTGTTGGCTGCTGTTGTGTTCTTCAGTTATCTCAGCATGATCGTGACAATTGCCCCCTTCTGAAGTCCACACTTGTCCTCAAGTGTGAAAACTGGGAAACACCGCCTGAATGAATGTTGCATCTTCCCATGTAGCTGATGTAGCTGGTAAGTTTACCCACTTGATTAGCCACTGGGCAACCAGCTCATTGTTTCTTGGAATAACTCTGCGCTGAAGAATAGTTTCTGGAAAGATTTCGACATTGCCTGCATCATCAACTAGAGGGAGATCTGGGCTTGGGACGACCTTGTTACCGATATGTGATACGTCCAATTTGCATCACTATTTTGTATCATAATTTACTGTTATTCATTGATATATTTCATATTTAGACATGATACTGATGTTATTTCCTTTGCTTTCACATGTTTGATGATCATCGAAGGAGTTGCTGCCGGAGTCGGGATTCTGCTAGAAAAAGGACCATCAAGAGACCATATTCTGAAGATCAGGAAAATTCCAGGAAAATACCCCAGAAATTATATTTTCCCAGAAGACTCGCGAAGCCAGAAGGAGGAGTCGAGAGGAGCCAGGGGGGCTCCACACGCTAGGGCGGCGCGGGCCCACTCCTGGCCGCGCAGGCCCTACGTGAGGCCACCCTGGCCCACCTCTGGTCTCGCCCCTCCGCGTACATCATCGTCCCCAAAAACCTAAGTCAAGGGGGGGGGGCTCAGAGTTAGACACAGCCGCCTCTGCGGGGCGGAGAACACCAGAGAGAAAAAGCTCTCCGGCAGGGAGAAATCTGCCGGGGAAATTCCTTCCCGGAGAGGGGAGATCGTCGCCATCGTCATCACCATCGCACTGGACTTCATCGGGATCATCATCATCATCTCCATCACCAGCACCTTCATCTCCACCATCACCACGCCATCCCGCTGTAACATCTTGAGTTGGATCTTGTTATATTCATAGGGGAAACTTTCCCGGTGTTGATTACTCTTGTAGTTGATGCTATTGGGTGGAACCGTTGAATTAAGGTTTATGTTCAGATTGTTATTTACCATTATTTCACCTCTGATCATGATCCATACGATGTCTTGTGAGTAGTTCGTTTAGTTCTTGAGGACATGGGAGAAGTCAAGATGTTAGTAGTGAATTATTGTTGAGAAATATTTAATGGTTTGATGTTGTTGTGGTGCTATTTCACTAGTGGTGTCATGTGAACGTCGACTACATGATACTTCGCCATTTATGGGCCTAGTGAGATGCATTGTGTATTTGGCTACCGATTGTGGGGTTGCTGGAGTGACAAAAACCTAAACCTCCGTTGGGAAACCATTACACCAGGGAGCGTAGGATCCCAGAGTTTAAGGCTGTGGTGAGATTTATCTTAACTACTTTCTTGTATTTGCGGATGCTTGCAAGGGGTATAATCACAAGTGTGTATTTATCCTAGTAAGGGTAGTGCGCTAGCACAGGTTCACCCCCATAACACCTATCAAACCAATAAATACTATTGGCTCTATGAAGCGAAAGCTCTTGACAGAAACTCACGTGTGTCCTCGAGAACGTTTGGTTATTATAAGTACACAACCGGCTTGTCCTTTGCTGAATAAAGGATTGGGCCACTTGCTGCAATTGTTACTACTGTCTTTTATTTACTCGCACTTTATTTACTCGTATTACCAAATATTCCTAAAAACCTGTTTGCTAGTATTTACAGTGATTCCTTGATCAAAACTGCTCATCAACACCTTCTGCTCCTCGTTGGGTTCGACACTCTTATTTATCGAAAGTACTACGATACACCCCCTATACTTGTGGGTCATCAAGACTATTTTCTGGCGCCGTTGTCGGGGAGTGTAGCGCTATTGAAGAGTGGAATTGGTAAAGGTAACCGTCGCTGTGAGTATTGTTTTTATTTTGTCTTTTATTTTTGTTTTACTCTGCTATGGAGAACTCTCCATTTGGTTTCCTATTTGGAAACACATCTACCACTACTGCTGCTGCTGCACATGCGGAGGAACCACCACCGCCACCGCCTGCTGAAATTGATCCTTTTAAAATACCTATGAAAATTGTTGGGCGTATTATGGATAACTGCTATTCAGGAGATGGAACTGTCCATCCGGGTGATCACTTATTATTTATACATGAATTATGCGAGTTGTTCAGATGTGCAGGTATTTCACCAAGCCAGGTTAAGAAGAAACTATTCTCATTATCATTGAATGGCAAAGCTGAAGAGTGGTATCGGCTACTCCAAGATGGTCCATCTATGGCATGGGAGGATATTGTGCCTCTCTTTTATTCCAAGTTTTATCCTCCAAGTGAAATTCATAAAGATCGTAACCGGATATATAATTTTTGGCCTCATGATGGAGAGAGTATTGCCCAAGCGTGGGGGAGATTGAAGTTACTAATGCTCAAATGCCCCATTCATGAGCTCCCCAATAATATTGTTATTGATAATTTTTATGCGCGGTTACTCTTCCTGATAAGGATTATTTGGATGCTTCTTGTTTTGGATCATTTACTCATATGAAATAAGATGCTAAGTGGAAACTTCTTGACCGTATACAAGAGAATGCTGAAGGTTGGGAAAACGACAAAGGTAGGAAGTCAGGTATAAACTATGATTATGAATGCATTAAATCTTTTATGGGAACCGATGACTTTCATAGTGTTAGCGCTGCTTATGGTCTTGATTCACAAATACTTGCTAATTGTCTTAAGGCTTTTGCCTCTTATATTGATGTTCCAAAGAAAGATTGGAACAAATATCATGCGCCTTATAAAGATTCTATTAGTCATATTCCTGTTGCAGCTACTGAAGTTTGTACTGTTGATAGCA
The DNA here is from genome assembly GCA_007115705.1 of Dactylis glomerata. Classification (NCBI taxonomy): domain Eukaryota; kingdom Viridiplantae; phylum Streptophyta; class Magnoliopsida; order Poales; family Poaceae; genus Dactylis; species Dactylis glomerata. Next base: position 7,909,953 of record QXEO01000734.1, read on the forward strand.
TTGTGCCTGAACCTTATTTTGAGAAGACACCTTTCCCTGCTAAGGTAAAGAAGTATTCTACTTTGGTAAGTGTGTCTAATAAAAGTACTAAGAAAGCTGCAGAACCTGATGAGCAAATTACTATTAAGTCTCCTGTAGCTATATTGAAGGATCTTGTTACTAAAGATGTAGGGGATGAATATATTCTTTTTTGTGAAGATGCTTCTAACATTCTCTCACATCCTAAAAAGCATAGGAAAGCAAGTGTTCCTGTTATTTCTGTCAGGATTGGAGATCATTGCTATTATGGTTTATGTGATATTGGTGATAGTGCAAGTGCTATTCCTTTAGAGCTTTACAAAGAAATCATGCACGAGATTGGCGCTTGTGAACTTGAAGATATTGATGTGGTAGTTCAGCTTGCTAATAGAGAGACTGTGTGGCCTCTTGGTATTGTTCGAGATGTGGAAGTTCTATGCGGTAAGACTAAATACCCTACTGATTTTCTAGTACTTGGTAAGGAAGCTAGTAAAACTTGTCCTATTATTTTTGGTAGACCATTTTTGAACACCTGTGGCGCCGTGATAGATTGTAAGAAAGAGAAAAAATTTACTAAGTTTAATGGAGAGTCTTATGAGTTTAATTTTTCCAAGTTTGCTAAGACTTCCTATGAAAATGACACGCCTAATGAAAAATTTCGAGTTGAGCAGCTTGCTTCTATTGCTCTTACCCCTAATAATGCCTTGTAGCAATTCATGGAAGATCACAAAAGTGATGTTTTTAGCAAGGAAAGAGAAGAGATTGACGACATTCTTCTTCGTCAACCACCATTACTCAAGCATAATCTACCTGTGGAGGATCTTGGTACCACTTTGCCGCCAAAAGAAGATCCTGTGTTTGAATTAAAGCCTTTGCCTGATAATCTTAAATATGCTTATATTGATGATAAGAATATATATCCTGTTATTATTAGTTCTAAACTTTCAGGAAAGGAAGAAGAAAGATTATTGGAGATATTGAGGAAACACCGAGGAGCTATGGGATATACTCTTGATGATTTAAAAGGGATTTCTCCCACTTTATGTCAGCATGCCATTAATATGGAGAAAGATGCGAAGCCAGTCGTGGAGCATCAACGCCGCCTAATTCCCAAGATGAAGGATGTGGTAAGAAATGAGGTATTAAAACTCCTTGATGCTGGTATCATTTATCCTATTGCTGATAGTAGATGGGTTAGTCATGTTCATTGTGTTCCTAAGAAAGGAGGTATGACTGTTGTGCCTAATGAGAATAACGAGCTTATTCCTCAAAGGGTAGTTGTTGGTTATAGAATGTGCATTGATTATAGGAAGGTAAACAAAGTTACTAAGAAAGATCATTACCCTTTACCGTTTATAGATCAAATGCTAGAAAGGTTGTCTAAGAAGACTCATTTTTGTTTCCTTGATGGTTATTCTGGTTTTTCTCAAATTGCTGTTAAGAAGGATGATCAAGAGAAAACCACTTTTACTTGCCCTTATGGAACTTATGCTTATAGACGTATGCCGTTTGGTTTATGCAATGCTCCTGCTACTTTTCAAAGATGCATGTCTGCTATTTTTCATGGCTTTTGTGAAGAAATTGTGGAGGTCTTCATGGATGATTTCTCCGTCTATGGAACTTCTTTTGATAATTGTTTGCACAACCTTGATAAAGTTTTGCAGAGGTGCGAAGAAACTAACCTTGTTCTTAATTGGGAGAAATGCCACTTTATGGTAAATGAAGGAATTGTCCTTGGACATAAAATTTCTGAAAGGGGTATTGAAGTTGACAGAGCAAAAGTGGAGGCAATTGAGAAAATGCCCTGTCCCAGAGATGTTAAAGGTATTCGTAGTGTTCTTGGTCATGCTGGTTTCTATAGGAGGTTTATTAAAGATTTCTCTAAGATTTCAAAGCCTCTTACTAATCTTCTTCAAAAGGATGTACCATTTGTCTTTGATGATGATTGTAAGGAAGCTTTTGAAACTCTTAAGAAGGCTTTAACTACTGCTCCTATTGTTCAACCACCTGATTGGAATTTACCTTTTGAAATTATGTGCGATGCTAGTGATTTTGCTGTTGGTGCTGTTCTTGGACAGCGCATAGATAATAAGTTGAATGCTATTCATTATGCTAGTAAGACTCTTGATGCTGCTCAAAAGAATTATGCTACTACTGAGAAAGAGTTTCTTGCTGTTGTTTTTGCTTGTGATAAGTTTAGATCTTACATTGTTGATTCTAAAGTTACTATTCATACTGATCACGCTGCTATTAGATATCTTATGACTAAGAAGGATGCTAAGCCTAGGCTTATTAGATGGGTGTTGCTTTTACAAGAGTTTGATTTGCATATCGTAGATAGGAAAGGTGCTGAAAATCCTGTGGCTGACAACTTGTCTAGATTGGAAAATATTTCTTTTGATCCTATTCCTGTTAATGATAGTTTTCCAAATGAACAGTTGGCTGCAATTAATGCAACTTCGCGAGACCTTCCTTGGTATGCTGATTATGCTAACTTTATTGTTTCCAAGTATTTGCCTCCGACCTTTACAGCTCAGCAAAGAAGAAAATTCTTTTATGACTTGAGGCATTACTTTTGGGATGACCCACATTTATATAAAGAAGGAGTTGATGGTATTATGAGAAGATGCATACCAGAATATGAGCAACAAGAGATATTAAGAAAATGCCATAGCAGTGCTTATGGAGGGCATCATGCTGGAGATAGAACCGCGCAGAAGGTTCTACAATCAGGTTTTTATTGGCCAACCCTCTTTAAGGATGCCAGAAGGTATGTTTTATCTTGCGATGAATGTCAAAGAGTTGGTAATATTTCTAGACGCAATGAGATGCCTATGAATTACACTCTCGTTATTGAACCGTTTGATTGTTGGGGATTTGACTTTATGGGTCATTTTCCTCCTTCGAAAGGCTATACCCATATACTTGTTGCTGTTGATTATGTTACTAAATGGGTAGAAGCCATACCTACAAAGAGTGCCGATGGTGAGACTTCGTTAAAAATGCTTAAGGATGTTATTTTTCCTAGGTTCGGAGTTCCTAGATATCTTATGACTGACGGAGGTTCTCATTTTATTCACGGTAGTTTTAGAAAAACTCTTGCTAAATATGATGTCAATCATAGAATTGCTTCTGCTTATCATCCCCAAACTAGTGGGCAAGTAGAGCTTTCAAATAGGGAGATCAAGTCTATCTTGCAGAAGACTGTCAATAGATCTAGGAAAAACTGGGCTAGTAAGTTAAACGACGCTTTATGGGCTTATAGAACTGCTTATAAGAATCCCATGGGTATGTCCCCTTATAAGATGGTTTACGGAAAAGCGTGTCACTTGCCCTTAGAATTAGAGCACAAAGCTTTTTGGGCAGTGAGAGAGCTTAACAGAGATTTTAAACTAGCCGGTAAGAAAAGGTTGTTAGATTTGAGTTCTCTAGATGAGTGGAGAAACGAAGCGTATGAGAATGCCAGACTTTTCAAAGAGAAAGTTAAGCAATGGCATGATAAGAGAATTCTTAAGAGAGAGTTCCATGTTGGTGAGAAAGTTCTTTTGTATAGGTCTCGTCTCAGATTTTTTGCAGGAAAATTACTCTCTAAATGGGAAGGACCATATGTTATTGTGGAAGTGTACCGCTCAGGTGCTATTAAGATTGCTTCATTGAAAGATGATTCTACACAAGTGGTGAATGGGCAAAGACTCAAGCATTATATTTCTGGAGATTCTTATAATGAAGATGTTGATGTTATTGAAACAGTTTCTCCGGAAGAATTCATCCAAGACAAATTGTAGGTACCTGCAGAGTTCGCTTTCGAATAGGTAACAGTTCTAGTCAGAAAAGTTTCGCGAAAAGTTCTTCCTTTAATATTTTTGTAGTTTTTACTAAATATGAAAAATCACGAGACGAAAAAGGGCAGGAAGAAGAGTCCGTGTGTGTCTCACACACGGGTGGCGCGGGCCCACCCCTGGCCGTGCCACCCCTGTGTGAGAACACCCCGGAACTCGTTTCCGTCCCGGTTTCCTCCTGTGACATCGTTTTGATGTATAATTTTCATCTATTTAACCCCCCGGAGTCCCCGAGGTCTGTATATCGTTTTCTCGTCGTGTTTTGTTTCGAGCTGTTTCTGCCAGGAGTTGATCTTAAGCTTAGGGGAGTCATGGCCTCTTCAAGCGACGACAAGGGCAAAAGGCCCTATGTAGATGATCACCAGCGCCAGAAGTGGAAGGAGGCGCTAGGTTCTGGAAGAGCAAGGCCGACAAACCCTGCTTTTGAAGGACCAACGAAAGCTAGACGTATCTTTTCTCATGATTTGCAGGGACCAACATATCATGTTTTGGATCTTGACTCCATGCCCGTGATAGAACACGGCCTGCTGGTCACTTTTGAGTTTTGCACTCAATATCAAGCTTTGAAGAGGTAGGTAAAGATGCTTCAAGAAGAGAATCTCAGGCTTCGCTTGATGCAGGAATATTTCATTAATCTAAGGCTGCTTCCAATACCACCAAAGGAGTAATTCGTCATCGGTTTAGGCATCCCCTTGGCTTGTTCCAAGCTTGGGGGAGTGCCACGGTATCTGATACGTCTCAAACGTATCTATAATTTTTGATGCTCCATGCTTGTTTTACACCATTTGCCTATTGTTTCGTTACACTTAGTGGCACTTTTATGCATTTTCCGGAACTAACCTATTAACGAAGTGCCACAGTGCCAGTTTCCTGTTTTCTGCTGTTTTTGTGTTTCAGAAGTGATACACATGAAATATTCTCGGAATTGGACGAAACAAGTTCCTGAAGTGTTATTTTACCCGGAAGCTTCCAGAGATCCGAAGGAGAGACGGAGAGGGGCCACCAGGGCCCCACACATAGGGCTGGCGCGGCCAGGCCCCTGGCCGCGCCACCCATGTGTGAGGGAGCCTGGCTCCACCTCTGACATCGCCCCTTCGCCTATAAGTACCCCCCGACGAGAAAAACCTAAGTGCCCGATCAGATTTCCAGAACACATCGCGATACGCCGCCGCCGTCGACCCGAAGATCGGGAGGGTCCAGAAGCTCTTCCCGGCACCCTGCCGGAGAGGGGAATCGCCACCGGAGGTCTTCTTCATCGCCATGCTTGCCTCCGGAGCGATGGGTGAGTAGTCTACCTTGGACTATGGGTCCATAGCAGTAGCTAGATGGTTGTCTTCTCCACTATGTGCTTCATGTTTAGATCTCATGAGCTGCCTTACATGATTGAGATCACCGTTATGTAATTCTACATGTTTGGTTTGTTGGGATCCGATGAATATTGGTGTTTATGATTAAGTTGCCGTACTGAATTATATCTTTTGTTATCTCTATGTTGTTTATGATCTTGCATGCTCTCCGTTGTTAGTAGCTATCTTGGCCGAGTAGTTGCTAGTGACTCCAAGAGGGGGTATTTATGCTCGATAGTGGGTTCATGTCTCTATTTCACCTGGGGGAGTGACAGAAACCTCTAAGGTGGTAGATGTGCTGTTGCTACTAGGGAGAAAACAACATTCATATGCTCAAGGGCATATGCTTTGTTTACATTACACACTTTGCTTAATGCAATTATCTGTTGTTCGCAACTTAATACTTCTAGGGTGTTCGGATTGATATCCCAGGGAGTGGATTATTAGTCATAGATGCAGTTGGATGGCGGTCTATGTATTTTGTTGTAATGCCCAGAGTAAATCTCATAGTGATCTTCTTGACATATCACGTTATCTCTATTCTATCAATTGCCCAACTGTAATTTGTTTACCCAGCATGTGCTATTTTATCTATGGAGAGACACCACTAGTGAACTGTGGACCCTGGTCCTATTTACATCATATTGCAATCACCTGTTTACTTTTCTCGCACTGTTTACTTTACTCGCATACTATTATTGTTTTCCACTCGATACGCTCATAACCTTTGTTTCAAGCAAACCGGTGAGATTGACAACCTCATCGCAAGTTGGGAACAAAGTATTTGTTTGTGTGTGTGCAGGTTCCACAAACACCTTCAGTCGTCATTGTCTCTCCTCTCCTGATCGATAAACCTTGGTTTCTTAACTGAGGGAAAACTAGCCGCTACACTCATCATACCTTCCTCTTGGGGTTCCCAACGGGCTGGTTATTCACCACGCACAAGGACTTACTGCTCCACGCCAGCAGCCTCTTTTCTGGCGCCATCACCAAGTAGCAGTATCACATCATTACCTTTTGTTCATTTACTTTTCAAGTAGAGTCTTATCATGAATAGAGAAGTTATCATATAGAATAGTTTGCAGTTTGGAAGTATCCTCCTTAGTTAGTTATCTATGTATCCCTTGGTGTGAGTTGCGGTAATGAAATATTAATGAGAAGTTCTATCGTTTACTTTCCGCACACTTTATGTTAGTTTACAATCTCTCTTGTATGACTAGTCTTGTTGATTGGTATTGGTATCACATTGGGAGCATGAGTAGATTTAGTTGGTTTTGGCAAACCTAGCTTGGTCAGTAGCAACTTTACCTTGAGGTTTGAGTAGAAAAGAATAAAGAAGTGCTTGCAGTTACATCACTTCAGTTTTCCCTTATGTTTGGCTTATAAGCATTGTTATTCTTAAAGTTAAAATCGTTGTACCTTCAAGGGAGTTTGCATGATTGTTCTTATTATATGTATGTTTGTTTGTTTCATGCAACTCTTATGCTTGCTACCCAACCTTGCTAGCCAAAAACCTGTACTGAGAGGGAATACTTCTCGTGCATCCAAATCCCAAAAGCCGAGTTACTTCCAAAGAGTCCACTATAAATTCCTATGCATGGTATTTCAAGCCATTCCAAGTAAATTTTCATGTGCTACCTTTCAAAAACCTTCAAACACTTCTCATTTTGTGCCACTGTTTTTAGCTCATGAGGACGTAGTGGATGGGTTTGTTATCTTCCATACTAAATTAAGTACCCTTCAACTAGGCAGCTTCATCTGCTCGTCATTAATTTTGCAAGGGAGCTGGTCAGACCATTATAATCTCAAATAGAAAAGAAAGAAAAAGGCACTCCTCCAATGGAATGTGAAAGTTGGTCGGCACCCGATGGAATCGGTTAGCCATGGTTTGAGAAAGGCAAAAGGTGGGGAGGAGTGCAAAGCTATAAAAAGAGCACCAAAGTGCCAATTAATCAAACATCTCGGAACCGCTCTCACTTGTTTAGTATGGAAGATATCAAGAACTCCGTTGCTAGTCGTTGACAAAAGCAACCACCTCTCAAAACAATTTTTACCTCTGCTTTACAAATGAAAAGCTCTAGCACATGTTTAATCCCTGCTTCCCTCTGCGAAGGGCCTATCTTTTACTTTTATGTTGAGTCAACCTATTTCCCTCTGTCTCAAGCAAGCATTTGAGTTGTTATGTTTCACTCGTCCATATGTTGATCCGTTTAATCATGTTTATTATCTTCCTTGTTTTGTATAATGCTTTTGTCTGAAGGAATATATCTTTGAAAGCTTTCTTTGAATGCAAAAGTTTACTTTGTTGAGCATATAGTCTTTGCTATATTAGCTCTGTTTTAAAAAGGCTCCGTTTAAAAGAGAGAATAGTTTGTTCTCCACCCTTCGACCAAGAACTAAGGTTTGCCATTGCCAATTATAATTTACCTTGTGCATCTTTACATGTGATTCCCTTTTACCTATTGCAAGTCTATATCTTATAAAGGGAAGTTGCTGTCTATTATAATTTGTGCTTTGGTGAATGTGATGCTTCTTATCCGTATTTTGATTATCGACACTTCACTCCATAAACCTGTGGTCATGTTTACCGAGTTTAGTTTTCGCTTGGGGACAAGCGAGGTCTAAGCTTGGGGGGGTTGATACGTGCAATTTGCATCACTATTTTGTATCATAATTTACTGTTATTCATTGATATATTTCATATTTAGACATGATACTGATGTTATTTCCTTTGCTTTCACATGTTTGATGATCATCGGAGGAGTTGCTGCCGGAGTCAGGATTCTGCTGGAAAAAGGACCATCAAGAGACCATATTTTGAAGATCAGGAAAATTCCAGGAAAATACCCCAGAAATTATATTTTCCCAGAAGACTCGCGAAGCGAGAAGGAGGAGTCGAGAGGAGCTAGGGGGGCTCCACACGCTAGGGCGGCGCGGGCCCACCCCTGGCCATGCGGGCCCTACGTTAGGCCACCCTGGCCCACCTCTGGTCTCGCCCCTGCGCGTACATCATCGTCCCCGAAAACCTAAGTCAAGGGGGGGCTCAGAGTTAGACACAGCCGCCTCTGCGGGGCGGAGAACACCAGAGAGAAAAAGCTCTCCGGCAGGGAAAAATCTGCCAGGGAAATTCCTTCCCGGAGAGGGGAGATCGTCGCCATCATCATCACCATCGCACTGGACTTCATCGGGATCATCATCATCATCATCTCCATCACTAGCACCTTCATCTCCACCATCACCACGCCGTCCCGCTGTAACATCTTGAGTTGGATCTTGTTATATTCATATGGGAAACTTTCCCGGTGTTGATTACTCTTGTAGTTGATGCTATTGGGTGGAACCGTTGAATTAAGGTTTATGTTCAGATTGTTATTTACCATTATTTCACCTCTGATCATGATCCATACGATGTCTTGTGAGTAGTTCGTTTAGTTCTTGAGGACATGGGAGAAGTCAAGATGTTAGTAGTGAATTATTGTTGAGAAATATTTAATGGTTTGATGTTGTTGTGGTGCTATTTCACTAGTGGTGTCATGTGAACGTCGACTACATGATACTTCGCCATTTATGGGCCTAGTGAGATGCATTGTGTATTTGGCTACCGATTATGGGGTTGCTGGAGTGACAGAAACCTAAACCTCCGTTGGGAAACCATTGCACCAGGGAGCGTAGGATCCCAGAGTTTAAGGCTGTGGTTAGATTTATCTTAAGTACTTTCTTGTATTTGCGGATGCTTGCAAGGGGTATAATCACAAGTGTGTATTTATCCTAGTAAGGGTAGTGCGCTAGCACAGGTTCACCCCCATAACATCTATCAAACCAATAAATACTATTGGCTCTATGAAGCGAAAGCTCTTGACAGAAACTCCCGTGTGTCCTCGAGAACGTTTGGTTATTATAAGTACACAACCGGCTTGTCCTTTGCTAAATAAATGATTGGGCCACTTGCTGCAATTGTTACTACTGTCTTTTATTTACTCGCACTTTATTTACTCGTATTACCAAATATTCCTGAAAACCTGTTTGCTAGTATTTACAGTGATTCCTTGATCAAAACTGCTCATCAACACCTTCTGCTCCTCGTTGGGTTCGACACTCTTATTTATCGAAAGTACTACGATACACCCCTGATGGCTGTGATAGCAACAAGCAGTCCTTGTGCGTGGTGAATGAATGACCAGCCCGTTGGGAACCCCAAGAGGAAGGTATGATGAGTGTAGCAGCAAGTTTTCCCTCAGTTAAGAAACCAAGGTATGTTGATCAGGAGAAGGGAGACGGTGATGACTGAAGGTGTTTGTGGAACCTGCACACACACAAGCAAATACTTTGCTCCCAACTTGCGATGAGGTTGTCAATCTCACCGGTTTGCTTGAAACAAAGGTTATGAGTGTATCGAGTGGAAAACAGTAGAGTATATGCGAGTAAAGTAAACAATGCAGGAAAAGTAAACAGGTGATTGCAATATGATTAAAATAGGACCGGGGTCCACAGTTCACTAGTGGTGTCTCTCCATAGATAAATAACATGCTGGGTAAACAAATTACAGTTGGGCAATTGATAGAATAAAGATAACGTGATATGTCAAGAAGATCACTATGAGATTCACTCTGGGCATTACAACAAAATACATAGACCGCCATCCAACTGCATCTATGACTAATAATCCACCCTCAGGGATATCATCCGAACACCCCGAAAGTATTAAGTTGCGAACAACAGATAATTGCATTAAGCAAAGTGTGTAATGTAAACAAAGCATATGCCCTTGAGCATATGAATGTTGTTTTCTCCCTAGTAGCAATAGCACATCTACCACCTTAGAGGTTTCTGTCACTCCCCCAGGTGAAATAGAGGCATGAACCCACTATCGAGCATAAATACCCCCTCTTGGAGTCACTAGCAACTACTCGGCCAAGATAGCTACTAACAACGGAGAGCATGCAAGATCATAAACAACATAGAGATAACAAAAGATATAATTCAGTACAGCAACTTAATCATAAACACCAATATTCATCGGATCCCAACAAACCAACATCATAGTATTACATAACGGTGATCTCAATCATGTAGGGCAGCTCATGAGATCTAAACATGAAGCACATGGTGGAGAAGACAACCATCTAGCTACTGCTATGGACCCATAGTCCAAGGTAGACTACTCACTCATCGCTCCGGAGGCAAGCATGGCGATGAAGAAGACCTCCGGTGGCGATTCCCCTCTCCGGCAGGGTGCCGGGAAGAGCTTCTGGACCCTCCCGATCTTCGGGTCGACGGCGGCGGCGGATCGCGATGTATTCTGGAAAACTGATCGGGGCCTTAGGTTTTTCTCGTCAGGGGGTACTTATAGGCGAAAGGGGGCTGTCAGGAGAGGGACCAGGCGTCCTCACACAGGGGTGGCGCGGCCAGGGGCTGGGCCGCGCCGCTCCCTTGTGTGGGGCCCTGGTGGGCCCCCTCTGTCAGGTCTTCGGATGTTTGGGAGCTCCCCGGTGAAATATGACTTCAGGAACTTGTTTCGTCCAATTCCGAGAATATTTCCTGTGTATCACTTCTAAAACACAAAAACAGCAGAAAACAGGAAACTGGCACTGTGGCACTTCGTTAATAGGTTAGTTCCGGAAAATGTATAAAAATGCCACTAAGTGTAACGAAACAATAGGCAAATGGTGTAAAACAAAGCATGGAACTCTTGTGGAAGTTGCTACAGTAGTATATACTTTATATGTGGTGGTTTTGAGTTGAAACCTGAAGCTAAAAGAGGTTGAATATATTTTATGCTTGCACTAATGTTGCTAATAGAATTGTGTTTAGTTTTGTATGAAGGAAGTTTTCAAGTGTAGGGATTGGAGAATGATGAGATGAGTTGAAGAATGGACAAAAGCTCAAGCTTGGGGATGCCCATGCATCACCCCAAGAAATATCCAAGAAGTACAAGCGTCAAAGCTTGGGGATGCCCCTGAGGCACCCCTTCTTCATCGGCAAAAATCAGGTCACCTTTCAAAACACTATATTTTTATTGCTTCATGCACTATGTGTTTTTCTTGGAGCGTCAGTTGTTTTAGTTTTCTTAGTTTGTTTAGTTTGTTTGTTTGCTGCAATAAATGGTTGGACCCCAACAAATTTCCTTTGGAGGAGATGTACTCGTTTTCATTTGCAAAGGATGCTCTAGTTTTCACTCTTATTAATCGAGCATTCTAGTTTTTCTGCTACTGCTTTTGGTTTTCGTTTTCGCCTTGATATGCATTCAGATCTTGTCATATCTTTTCATCAAGGTGTATTTTTGCCTCTGAACTTTATTGGTTTTCATCAAAAGAGGTGTCTTTAAAAATTTCAAATGGTGTTGGAAAAGAGAAAAAGCTTTGTGCAAAATAGTGGTACAAGAAGGAGCTTGTGTAGACTGCGGCTTAGGCTTTTTCATGTCATGCTTGATGTCTTTTTGATAGTATGCTTAGTGGTTTTGCTGTAGCATGACTTGTCTCAAATAACTGAGATTGCTTAATGAGCCTTTGAAAAAATCATGCGTTGTTTTTATTGTATGGAAGCATTATTTTGGTTTTCTCCTTGATGCTTTATTTGGGTTGACTTGGCGCATGCTCACACATGTTAGACTCTTCCAAAGTCGCCTTTAGCCTTCATGATCATTTAGTTTTTGACTTTTGATGCCATCGTATGCTTCTTTTAATGTCGCTTTGTCGCTTTGCATGATTATGGCCATTATTGCTCTCTTAGTTGGTCGCTCCCAGTCTTTTGCTAGCCCTCGCCTTGTACTGAGTATGAGCTCTACTCGTGCATCCAACTCCTAAAAGCCAAGTTTGCCATTGTGTCCACTATAAATTCCTATGCATGGTATTTGTAAGCCATTCCAAAGTAAAATTTTCGTGTGCTACCTTTCAAAAACCTTCAAAATACTTCTCGTTTTGTGACACTGTTTTCAGCTCATGGGGACGTAGTGGTCGGATTTGCTATCTTCCATATTGTTTACTCCAAAAAAGAAAAAGAAAAAAGAAAAAAAAAGAAAAAAAAGGCACTCCTCCAATGAATGTGAATGTTGGTGGGCACCCGATGGAATCGGTTAGCCATGGTATGTGAAAGGAAAAGGTGGGGAGGAGTGCCAAGTTTTATAAAAAGAGCACGAAGTGCCAATCTCTCTCTCAAAAACTTGCTTTATTTTTGTATGGAAGATAGTAAGAACCCCATTGCCAGTCGTTGACAAAGACAACCACCTCTCAAAATCAAGTTTTATCTCTGTTTTACAAATGAAAAGCTCTAGCACATGTTTAAATCACTGCTTCCCTCTGCGAAGGGCCTTTCTTCTACTTTTATGTTGAGTCACCATTTTCTTTCTTTATGCACCATTAAGAGAGCATAGTTGTCATTCTTAGTGTGATATGCATTGTCCCAAGGTTCATTGATTGACTCATATTGATTGGTTTCACTTGTTCTTAAATTATTTGTATCTAGTCGCCCTCTTAAACTTTGAGGTGTCCTATGCATTTATGTTTTGCTCTCTTTGAAGGACAAGCTGAAAACCACTTGTATGTTTTTCCTTATGATTTGAACACACGTTTGACTTTCATTGTTTCATTATCATGATCTTTTGTTTGTGTTCATTTGCATGTTTACAACATGGTTGCTAAGTTCTTATTGTCATGATTATATCTTTCATGCCCATGTTTTAAGTTCTATTGATCCCAGCTCATCAATGCTTACATATATGATCAAGATTGTGTAGGTGCATGTCACCTCAAAAATTATTCTTTGTTATCACTTACCTACTCGAGGACGAGCAGGAGTTAAGCTTGGGGATGCTTGATACGTCTCAAACGTATCTATAATTTTTGATGCTCCATGCTTTGTTTTACACCATTTGCCTATTGTTTCGTTACACTTAGTGGCATTTTTATACATTTTCCGGAACTAACCTATTAACGAAGTGCCACAGTGCCAGTTTCCTGTTTTCTGCTGTTTTTGTGTTTCAGAAGTGATACACAGGAAATATTCTCGGAATTGGACGAAACAAGTTCCTGAAGTCATATTTCACCGGGGAGCTCCCAAACATCCGAAGACCTGACAGAGGGGGGCCACCAGGGCCCCACACAAGGGGGCGGCGCGGCCCAGCCCCTGGCCGCGCCACCCCTGTGTGAGGACGCCTGGTCCCTCTCCTGACAGCCCCCTTTCGCCTATAAGTACCCCCTGACGAGAAAAACCTAAGGCCCCGATCAGTTTTCCAGAATACATCGCGATCCGCCGCCGCCGTCGACCCGAAGATCGGGAGGGTCCAGAAGCTCTTCCCGGCACCCTGCCGGAGAGGGGAATCGCCACCGGAGGTCTTCTTCATCGCCATGCTTGCCTCCGGAGCGATGAGTGAGTAGTCTACCTTGGACTATGGGTCCATAGCAGTAGCTAGATGGTTGTCTTCTCCACCATGTGCTTCATGTTTAGATCTCATGAGCTGCCCTACATGATTGAGATCACCGTTATGTAATACTATGATGTTGGTTTGTTGGGATCCGATGAATATTGGTGTTTATGATTAAGTTGCTGTACTGAATTATATCTTTTGTTATCTCTATGTTGTTTATGATCTTGCATGCTCTCCGTTGTTAGTAGCTATCTTGGCCGAGTAGTTGCTAGTGACTCCAAGAGGGGGTATTTATGCTCGATAGTGGGTTCATGCCTCTATTTCACCTGGGGGAGTGACAGAAACCTCTAAGGTGGTAGATGTGCAGTTGCTACTAGGGAGAAAACAACATTCATATGCTCAAGGGCATATGCTTTGTTTACATTACACACTTTGCTTAATGCAATTATCTGTTGTTCGCAACTTAATACTTTTGGGGTGTTCGGATGATATCCCCGAGGGTGGATTATTAGTCATAGATGCAGTTGGATGGCGGTCTATGTATTTTGTTGTAATGCCCAGAGTGAATCTCATAGTGATCTTCTTGACATATCACGTTATCTTTATTCTATCAATTGCCCAACTGTAATTTGTTTACCCAGCATGTTATTTATCTATGGAGAGACACCACTAGTGAACTGTGGACCCCGGTCCTATTTTAATCATATTGCAATCACCTGTTTACTTTCCCGCACTGTTTACTTTACTAGCATTTTACTACTGTTTTCCACTCGATACACTCATAACCTTTGTTTCAAGCAAACCGGTGAGATTGACAACCTCATCGCAAGTTGGGAGCAAAGTATTTGTTTGTGTGTGTGCAGGTTCCATGTTGCAGCTAGCAAGCAAAGCTTGGACGAAGCGCCAGTCGTCCGCTGCTGTCGCAAGCTAGCAAGCATCACCTTCAGTCGTCACCGTCTCCCTTCTCCTGTTCGATATACCTTGGTTTCTTAACTGAGGGAAAACTTGCTGCTACACTCATCATACCTTCCTCTTGGGGTTCCCAACGGGCTGGTCATTCATTCACCACGCACAAGGACTGCTTGTTGCTATCACAGCCATCACACCTACACAATCTTGATCATATATGTAAGCATTGATGAGCTGGGATCAATAGAACTTAAAACATGGGCATGAAAGATATAATCATGACAATAAGAACTTAGCAACCATGTTGTAAACATGCAAATGAACACAAACAAAAGATCATGATAATGAAACAATGAAAGTCAAACGTGTGTTCAAATCATAAGGAAAAACATACAAATGGTTTTCAGCTTGTCCTTTAAAGAGAGCAAAACATAAATGCATAGGACACCTCAAAGTTTAAGAGGGCGACTAGATACAAATAATTTAAGAACAAGTGAAACCAACAATATGAGTCAATCAATGAACCTTGGGACAATGCATATCACACTAAGAATGACAACTATGCTCTCTTAATGGTGCATAAAGAAATAAAGTGGTGACTCAACATAAAAGTAGAAGAAAGGCCCTTCGCAGAGGGAAGCAGTGATTGCAAGTTTTATAACCTTCAAAAATTATGGTACTTACCGGCTTTGAGCTCTCATTGCCCCCATCATAAGCATCTTGAATGGTTAAAGTTAATGCGAGAACAATTATGATGCATATGCTTGACAAATCATAAGTTGAAAACCTCGTGTCCCGTGAATACAAGTACCCAAACCATGCAAGTTTACTTAGAGTCCCAAGCAAGGCTCTTGTCATTGTAAGTATATGCATATCATTGAGAACCGCCAATGGGGTACCTCCGTGCCCGATGACATGGAACAAGCCCACACCAAAATGACAGGACAAGCAGACAATGAACACCTTGGCATCTCTTTTATTTGCTATTTTGTTTAGCTTTTTATTGTGAGATGCGTCGTCGAATGTTCACCATGGGTATGCTGCAAATTTCCACCATGAATTATGCATGGCTTAGATTGGCGGCCCGGCGTTTCCCTAACACATATAAAAACTCCATGATCCTCACAAGATTCCCAATTCATTTCACACAACGGGCATCCATAAACAAAAGATCACGATATCAACTAAAATAGGAAGTGCAATGTTGAAAGCTTGCCCCATGACGGCATGGTTGGGCTAGAATCCAACTTACAACTTGCAAGCATAACAACTCAGCATAAAAGACCACAATGTCAAATTTTTAGAACAGGAAAAAGTAAAGTGTGCCTACCGGTTCGTGAGAGCTTTACTGACCGAATTTCGCATAACACTGGTAAGAGTTTAATTTGAAGAGAATATAAAAGCAAGTCAAATTTACTTGGAATAGCAAATTGCTAGTAGGTATGTATGGTGGACACTTTGGAAAACTTTGGCTTTTAGGAGTTGGATGCACGAGTAGAGCTCATACTCAGTACAAGGCGAGGGCTAGCAAAAGACTGGGAGCGACCAACTAAGAGAGCAATAATGGCCATAATCATGCAAAGCGACAAAGCGACATTAAAAGAAGCATACGATGGCATCAAAAGTCAAAAACTAAATGATCATGAAGGCTAATGGCGACTTTGGAAGAGTCTAACATGTGTGAGCATGCGCCAAGTCAACCCAAATAAAGCATCAAGGAGAAAACCAAAATAATGCTTCCATACAATAAAAACAACGCATGATTTTTTCAAAGGCTCATTAAGCAATCTCAGTTATTTG
The DNA here is from genome assembly GCA_007115705.1 of Dactylis glomerata. Classification (NCBI taxonomy): domain Eukaryota; kingdom Viridiplantae; phylum Streptophyta; class Magnoliopsida; order Poales; family Poaceae; genus Dactylis; species Dactylis glomerata. The sequence continues at coordinate 7,926,227 of QXEO01000734.1, forward strand.
AGACAAGTCATGCTACAGCAAAACCACTAAGCATACTATCAAAAAGACATCAAGCATGACATGAAAAAGCCTAAGCCGCAGTCTACACAAGCTCCTTCTTGTACCACTATTTTGCACAAAGCTTTTTCTCTTTTCCAACACCATTTGAAATTTTTATAACAACCTCTTTTGATGAAAACCAATAAAGACCAGAGGCAAAAATGCACCTTGATGAAAAGATATGGCAAGATCTGAATGCATATCAAGGCGAAAACGAAAACTAAAAGCAGTAGCAGAAAAACTAGAATGCTCGATTTTGAATAAGAGTGAAAACTAGAGCATTCTTTGCAAATGAAAACGAGTACATCTCCTCCAAAGGAAATTTGTTGGGGTCCAACCATTTATTGCAGCAAACAAACAAACTAAACAAACTAAGAAAACTAAAACAACTGACGCTCCAAGAAAAACACATAGTGCATGAAGCAATAAAAATATAGTGTTTTGAAAGGTGACCTGATTTTTGCCGATGAAGAAGGGGTGCCTCGGGGCATCCCCAAGCTTTGACGCTTGTACTTCTTGGATATTTCTTGGGGTGATGCATGGGCATCCCCAAGCTTGAGCTTTTGTCCATTCTTCAACTCATCTCATCATTCTCCAATCCCTACACTTGAAAACTTCCTTCATACAAAACTAAACACAATTCTATTAGCAACATTAGTGTAAGCATAAGATATATTCAACCTCTTTTAGCTTCAGGTTTCAACCCAAAACCACCACATATAAAGTATATACTACTGTAGCAACTTCCACAAGAGTTCCATGATCAAAAAGAACTCAAAAGAAAGCGATAAAGTGGCAAAACAAATATTGGCAGAAATCTGTCAAAACTAGACAGCTGATAATGGACGAATTTTTGAGGGATTTTCCGTTGCTCAAATCAAAAAGTGTTCAACTAAGAAAAGTTTGGATATAACCTGGGGCATAAGCACAAGAAATGTCAGGTCCAAAAGATATACAGAGAATTTTCACGAATTTTTACGGTCCAGCACCGAAAACAGTTTCAGGACAGCAATAACCCCAAATCTTTACCTCACTCAAATTAGAGGCTTCTCTTGGCACAAAAACGAAATAAACAAGATAAAGAGCGGTCATTACAGTAGTAATGACTTCCAAGACTCAAGAAAAAGAAAAAGTACTGAAAAGTAAACAATGGGTTATCTCCCAAGAGTGCTTTTCTTTAACGCCTTTGAGCTAGGCGCAGAAAATTGTGAATCAAGTAATATCAATAGATGCATTAAGATCAACAGCAGCGATCTTTTCAACAATGAAGGAAAATGTGTTTAACTGAGTTTTTGAAGCTCCTTTACAATCACGCTTTGGCACACTACTTTCATCGAAAAGATTTTCAGGGCAAATCCAACTAGAATTCTTTTCCCAAGCATCATGAATTCCTATAAGTTCATAAGGTATTGGTGTTTTAAAATCATCAGGCATACCAACAACCTTAACAGGCGAGCCAAACTTATTAAACTTCTTAAAAACTTTCCTAGCCTCAATTGCAACATCTCTAAATTATGTGCGCAAGGTTTCTAAGATGAAAGCTTTCTTTTCAGGATCCTCAATTTCATGAAGCTTAAGGAACATGTATTGCATAGAAGAATTAAGACTAGCAAACCTAGCTTCCAACATGTGAACTAAATGAGCAGAAGCAACTTCATAGCTAGGAGCTAACTCAACCAAAGACTTTTCCTCAACTTCCTTATGCATACTAATGTGATTAAAGAACTCCTCAATGTTACTTTTGCCAATAATCGAACCACTACCTACAGAGAGGTCCTCCAGAACGAACTCAGGAAACAACATAATAAACTAAAGTAAAGAAATAACAACTACCAAGGATTCTAATTTTTTTGGGTTTTTGATATAAAAAGCAATGCAGGTAAAATAAAATAAAGTAAAGCAAAACAAATAACAAAGTAAAGTATGTGTGTGCGAAGAACTCCCCTCGCAGAAGTCTTCTCTTCCTTCCCCGGCAACGGCGCCAGAAAAAGTGCTGATGGCTGTGATAGCAACAAGCAGTCCTTGTGCGTGGTGAATGAATGACCAGCCCGTTGGGAACCCCAAGAGGAAGGTATGATGAGTGTAGCAGCAAGTTTTCCCTCAGTTAAGAAACCAAGGTATGTCGATCAGGAGAAGGGAGACGGTGACGACTGAAGGTGTTTGTGGAACCTGCACACACACAAGCAAATACTTTGCTCCCAACTTGCGATGAGGTTGTCAATCTCACCGGTTTGCTTGAAACAAAGGTTATGAGTGTATCGAGTGGAAAACAGTAGAGTATATGCGAGTAAAGTAAACAATGCAGGAAAAGTAAACAGGTGATTGCAATATGATTAAAATAGGACCGGGGTCCACAGTTCACTAGTGGTGTCTCTCCATAGATAAATAACATGCTGGGTAAACAAATTACAGTTGGGCAATTGATAGAATAAAGATAACGTGATATGTCAAGAAGATCACTATGAGATTCACTCTGGGCATTACAACAAAATACATAGACCGCCATCCAACTGCATCTATGACTAATAATCCACCCTCAGGGATATCATCCGAACACCCCGAAAGTATTAAGTTGCGAACAACAGATAATTGCATTAAGCAAAGTGTGTAATGTAAACAAAGCATATGCCCTTGAGCATATGAATGTTGTTTTCTCCCTAGTAGCAACAACACATCTACCACCTTAGAGGTTTCTGTCACTCCCCCAGGTGAAATAGAGGCATGAACCCACTATCGAGCATAAATACCCCCTCTTGGAGTCACTAGCAACTACTCGGCCAAGATAGCTACTAACAACGGAGAGCATGCAAGATCATAAACAACATAGAGATAACAAAAGATATAATTCAGTACAGCAACTTAATCATAAACACCAATATTCATCGGATCCCAACAAACCAACATCATAGTATTACATAACGGTGATCTCAATCATGTAGGGCAGCTCATGAGATCTAAACATGAAGCACATGGTGGAGAAGACAACCATCTAGCTACTGCTATGGACCCATAGTCCAAGGTAGACTACTCACTCATCGCTCCGGAGGCAAGCATGGCGATGAAGAAGACCTCCGGTGGCGATTCCCCTCTCCGGCAGGGTGCCGGGAAGAGCTTCTGGACCCTCCCGATCTTCGGGTCGACGGCGGCGGCGGATCGCGATGTATTCTGGAAAACTGATCGGGGCCTTAGGTTTTTCTCGTCAGGGGGTACTTATAGGCGAAAGGGGGCTGTCAGGAGAGGGACCAGGCGTCCTCACACAGGGGTGGCGCGGCCAGGGGCTGGGCCGCGCCGCCCCCTTGTGTGGGGCCCTGGTGGCCCCCCTCTGTCAGGTCTTCGGATGTTTGGGAGCTCCCCGGTGAAATATGACTTCAGGAACTTGTTTCGTCCAATTCCGAGAATATTTCCTGTGTATCACTTCTGAAACACAAAAACAGCAGAAAACAGGAAACTGGCACTGTGGCACTTCGTTAATAGGTTAGTTCCGGAAAATGTATAAAAATGCCACTAAGTGTAACGAAACAATAGGCAAATGGTGTAAAACAAAGCATGGAGCATCAAAAATTATAGATACGTTTGAGACGTATCAACCCCCTATACTTGTGGGTCATCAATATGTTTCTTGAGTTGGCTAACATGGAAGGTCAGATGCAGTTTGCAACCCTCTGGTAGCAGCAGCTTGTATGCAGTTTCTCCCACTTTTGCCAAGACTCTATAAGGGCCATAGAATTTGGAGTGGAGCTTGAGGGATCTGTGAATGCTGAGAGATGTATGCCTGTATGGTTGGATTTTGAGGTAGACCATGTCTCCTAGCTCGAATGTCCTCTCTTTCCTGTTCTTGTCAGCATACTTCTTCATCCTTTCTTGTGCCTTTGTTAGGTTGTCTTTGATCAGCTAATTAGCTAATTGTCTCCTTTGCAACATTCCCATTGCCTCTTCCTCAGCATCATCAGGGAGTACCACTTCATTTACTTGTGGAGGAGGAAACCCATACAATGCTTGAAATGGAGACATTTTCAGTGATGTATGGTAGCTGGTGTTGTACCACCATTCAGCAGAAGACAGCCAAGACATCCATTTCCTTGGATTGTCAAAAGCCATGCACCCAAGGTACCCTTCTAGGCACTGGTTGACCCTCTCAGTTTGGCCATCTGTTTGAGGGTGGTAAGCTGAGCTGAGGTGTAGCTTGACTCCCATTGCCTTGAAGAGATCTTGCCATAAGCCACTAGTAAAAACTGTCTCTGTCAGATACAATAACAGAAGGTTGGCCATGAAGTTTTGCTATATTTTCCTGGAATAAGTTAGCAACTTGCTTCACAGTGTATGGGTGGCTTAATGGTATGAAGTGAGCATATTTAGTGAATCTGTCAACTACTACCAGGATGACATCCTTTCCTTCTGACTTGGGGAGGCCTTCCACAAAGTCTAGAGAAATGTTTGTCCAAGCCCTTTCAGGGATGGGTAATGGCTGTAAGAGACCCAGGAAAGGGGTGTGTTCTGCTTTGTTTTTCTGGCAGATGGCACAATGCTTAACATAAGCAATTACATCCTTTTTGAGGCCATTCCAGTGGAACACCAGCTTCACTCTCTGATATGTGGCTGCTTCACCTGAATGCCCACCCAAGGCAGAGTCATGCAATGAGGTAATTATTTTAGTTCTGAGCTCAGAGTTATTTCCCACCACTATCTTCTTGTTGAATCTTAATATGCCACTCTTGAGTGTAAAGTTTGGGACTGATTCACTGTCAATAGTTAGCTTTGCAATTAGGTCAGTGCAGTACTCATCATTTTCATAGTTGTCTGTCACTTCAGTTATCCACTTTGGCACAGTAGAGGATATCACATGCAATTAGGCTTGATTGGGTGCTCTGGAGAGTGCATCTGCAGCCTTGTTCTCTCTCCCCTTTTTGTATTCAATTCTGTAGTCATACCCTAACAGCTTGATTAATAGCTTGTGTTGAATGCCTTCTGCTAGTTTTTGTTCCTGAATGAATTTAAGGCTCTGCTGGTTAGTTCTGATAATGAGTGATGACCCAGCAAAATAGTGCTTCCATTTTTTGATTGCTTCTATTATTGCGAAGGCTTCCTTGTCATAAGTTGATAGGGCTGCAGCTTTTGGACCAATATCTTGGCTCATGAAAGCAATGGGTCTGTGATCTTGCATAAGGACAGCTCCAATACCATAACCACATGCATCTGCTTCCAGAACAAAAGGATTTTTGTAGTTAGGTAGTGCCAACACAGGTGCCTTTGTCATGATAAGTTTAAGGCTTTCAAAAGCTTCCTTCTGCCTGTCACCCCATACAAATCCATTCTTCTTGAGTGCTTCAAATAATGGCTTGCAGATGATGCCATACCCCTGGATAAACCTTCTGTAGTATCCAGTTAAACCCAAAAATCCTCTCAGTTGTGTGACTCCAGTAGGTTCTGGCCAGTTGCACATTGCTTGTATTTTCATGGGATCAGTGGAAACTCCTATAGAAGAAATGATGTGCCCCAAATATTCAATTTTCTCCTGAGCAAACTCACACTTTGTTAGTTTAGCAAATAACTGATTGTTCCGTAGGATTTCAAAGACTTGAGCTAGGTGAATCTTGTGGTCTTCTAGGGTCTTGCTGAATATGAGGATGTCATCGAAGAATACCAGGACAGACTTTCTCAAGTGATCAGCCAGTAGCTTGTTCATGAGTGCTTAGAATGTAGTAGGTGCATTTGTAAGTCCAAAAGGCATTACCACAAATTCATAATGTCCCATATGTGTGCTAAATGATGTCTTTTCCACATCCTGTTCCTTCATCCTCACCTGATGATAGCCAGACCTTAGGTCTATCTTTGAGAAAAACCTTGCACCAAATAGTTCATCCAGCAGGTCTTCTATAACTGGAATTGGGTACTTGTTCTTGATAGTGTTTGCATTCAACTGTCTATAGTCAATGCACAGCCTCCAGCTGCCATCTTTCTTTCTAACCAGTATTGCAGGGGAGGAGTAAGGGCTGAGACTCACCCTTATGACTTCAGAGTCTAGGAGTTGTTCAATAATCTTCTCTAGGGCATCTTTCTAGTAAGCAGGCAATCTTTAGGCCCTTTTATTTACTAGTTTGGCCCCAGGGTGAAGTATTATTTGGTGATCACACTCTCTTTGTGGTGGTAGTTTTGTAGGTTCTGCAAAAATGTCCTTGAACTATTCCAACACCTCATTGATAATTTCTGAGCAAAGGGAATTACTAGCTTGCTTGCTATCTGGTAGTTGAGTAGCATAGAGTACAGCTCCCAATACCCCTTTTGCTAATTCCCTGTCAATCTTGTCAGATGGTACTATGTGGCACTCTTGGAATTTTTCCTGTGGCAAGAAACAAATTTCCCTGCTGCCATAGTAATTTATCTTCAATGTTTCAGTTCTGTAGTCCCATGTAACAGGGTTGTGAGCTAGCATCCAATCAGTTCCCAATATCACATCATAGCCTTTTAGTTGTAGCAATCTAAAATTGTTTGTGAACTTGGATCCTTGCACAGTATATTGACAGTAATTGCAAGCTGCTCTGCTTTTCATCTCTGCTCCATTAGCTACTATGACATTCATAGTTCTTGCACTAGAAATTTTGCACCCAGCCTTTAGTGAAAACTTGCTGTCAATGAAAGTTCCTGAGCTACCAGTATCTACTAGTGCAACAGCCTTTACCTTTCCTATCATGATAGTGAGTAAGGAGGTGCTGTTGGAAGGAGTAGTACCCTGCACAGCATGGGCAGATACCTGGGCTTGTTATTCCTGTAGCTCTTCCCTCTCTGCTTCAGCACTTAGTTCCTCAAGATATTCTTGGGCTTCCTCTTCTTTAGACAACATAGCTCTCACTTGCTTGTTCATCTTGCAGTGAAATCTATGCCCTGGCACCCACTTCTCTCCACATCTGAAACACTTGTCACTCCTTACAGGAACATTTTCTGGTTGGGGTTTGGCAGGAGTGGCTTGGGCTGTTGGCTTAGCAGGTGTAGTAAGTGTTTCTTTGTTAGGTACTGTAGTTTTCTGATAGCTTTGCTTTTGCCCCCAGGTGGTGGTTGCCCCTCTTTTAAAGGGATTAGATGCCTCTAGCCTTCTTGCTATCCAGTAAGCATCTATGAGTGAGCTAGGCTTCTGTATCTGGGTGTGGTGTTGCTCATAATCTTGTAATCCTGCTACAAAACTTTTGATATAGTAGCTCTCAGGAATCTCAAGGTTTTCTCTCCTGACATTGCCCACAGTGCCTTCAAAAGTGTCTATGTAATTGTCCACTGTGCTTACTTGTTTGAGGCCATGAAACACATTGACAACATCATATGTTGAATCTTCAGCAAATCTTTTCTTTAACTTCTTGCAGAACTTGTGCCAAGAAATCTCTTCTATGTCAAATTCAATGTTCTCCAGCCAAGTATCTGCCTTGGCAGTGAAGTAGAGTGTGGCAACTTCCACCTTTTCTTCCTCAGGGACATGGCAGAGCTTGAAATATTTTTCAGCTTTTTTGATCCAAGCACTAGTTGCTGTGCCATCATACTTTAGGAAATCATGTCTGGGACCCTTGTGATAAGGCCTGTGCTGCTGTTTCTGATGAATTTCTGGGAACTCTTGTCTTGGCCCTGGACCATTGATTCCTCCCCCAACATGCTCACTTCCAGGAAGATCTTGGTTGTTTCTCTCCATGGTCAGCATCCATGGGTGTGGTGCTGCAGTCCCTTTTGCTTGTTCCTGTTATCCAACGGTGCCTCTGGAAAAATAGGTGGCTGGCCTGCATTCAATCTTGCGTGTTGCTGTGTGTTAGGGCCAGTGAGACTCAGTCCCAAGTGGCCACCTTGTGCCAGTCCCGGTGGTTCTTTGTTTGCTTGTCTCAGATGTGCCAGCCTCTGTTCCGGCTCCTGGCAGTGGTGGATGTAGATGAGCCAGCAAACTAGTGAGCTGGTCGAAGCGTTTGTTGAATTCCAGTGTAGCAGCAGCTTGTTGGCGAGATAGTTCGATCTGACCCTGAGCAAAATCGTCAAGCTTTTTCTGCATATCCATGCTCAGTTGTTCTAGCTCTTCTCTAGTTGCCAACGCCGAGTTATCTCCTTCTGTTTCGTCGGCTGTCTTGTCAACACTCTTACTCTTCCCCATCTCCCAACAGGCGAAAGACTCAAAAGGAAAGGGATTTTACTCAGTGAGCAATTAGCTACACCAACCTTTCTGTCGATCTCTCCCTGACGCCTCCACAGTACCCCCAAATCTGATCCTGTTCTTCGTTGGGTCCGGAATTTTACACAAGGACAAGCCCTGAAACCCTGCCAAGAAGCCCGGCCGATACAGATCTGGTGCCAAGATCACAGCTCGGATACCACTTTGTCACGATCTAGCAAACTCCAGTAGGATTAACGAGCCGATCATAGAGCAAGAGGTGAGAAAATAGAGGAATATGAGGTGAGAGAGAGATAGTCTAGCTCCAATGGCAGCTAGGGTTTTGCTTTATATCATAAGGAATGAAGATAGATCTTACAACCGGCTAGCTCTGGCTTTATATCGAAGCTTAGATTGACGGCTCATTCATGGCAGTGGATGGAAAGCATCGAACTAGCTAAAAATAGCAAAGATAAAGTAACAGGAACGGCGGGAAACGTTAGCTGACATCATTCAACCTGGAATGTCGGATCCTCATCGGCGAAGCGGTATGCAAACATCCGGGCCATTCGTTAACTGACAGACGAACAAGTGTTGTTGGCTGCTGTTGTGTTCTTTAGTTATCTCAGCATGATCGTGACACAAGGCCCCATCTCCTCCAGCCTAAGGTACCCCCTTCACTTAAGCCCATACTGCATTGTGTTTAATTTACCCCCAAAATAGTTTCTATGCTTATTTTGGTGAATCAATCGTTCCAACACTAGCGTTCTGGCGTAGTTGCTAGTTTGGGAGATAACAAAAATTGGTTCATTCGGTACTATTTTGGTGTAGTTGCTAGGTTGGGGATTAACCATTACTGTTGAAAAGTCGAGCCATTTTGGTGTAGTTGCTCTTGCTGTTCAAAGGACCCTCATGTCCACTTCTCCCTGCCTGTGATTGCTCCACAGTTATTGTTGCTTAAGCTCGATTGCCTCTACCTGCGAGTGGTTCAAATAGATCAAAGCAAGTTATGGAACATGATGTTGGACTGTTCCTACCAAATGTAACCAAGATTCTGTTCAAAGGTCCATGCAAGGAATTTGTTTATGTTGGTCGAATCTGAAGAAAATAGCAGCAGACAATAGTGTAGTTGGTTCCCTGTTAGCATGGGTTATTTTGCTCCCCTCCCCCGGGCTTGCTGTTTCTCGCATTTTTCCAACTTACTACCTGTGTTTGCAGTTTCCAGCAGTTCTAGATGTGTGAACTAGCATTAGTTATGGGTAAACAATGATCAAAACTGTTGTTACACTGTTTCCTTGCATTTTTTTGACTTGCAATCCGTATTCGCAGTTTCCAGCGGTTTAAATGTTGGTGAACTAGTGATCCTGATTTTGTAGTGGGTTCACTCCATCTTACTGCAGTTGATAGCAAAAGTGTCATGGAAGTATTGCATTTTGCAGAAGTGTTTGCTGTGTTTCTATCTAATTGTTTCATCCATCTTGTTTCCTCTGACCTGTTTGACATTAATAGAGAGATGGAGTATTTTGTTGCTAATTTGGGGTGAACTGGTGATCCTAAGAACTCCAATATTTCCAGCTTACAACCAGAATTTGTAGTTTCGAACAGCTTCAGATGCATGAATTAGTACGGGTTATGAGCTAGCAATGATCCAAACTGTTCTTACACTATTTCCTTGCATTTTTCCAGCTTGAAATGGCGGCTCAAGCCCCTGTTGATTGGACAGGGATCTTTGATAGCGTCAAAGAATCAGTTTTCTTTGTCCTAATGGAACCAAAGGAAGACATGCTTGATGACCTGCTAGAGGTGGCAGATAGGGTAGAAACTGTGTAGCAAATTGAGGAGCGTAGTGCGAGGGTCGCAGCTGGCTACTCTTCCACCGGGTTCGTCCTAATGTCTGGAGACACCATGTTGTATATTGTGACCAGTGCACACAATTTGAATGATCTTTTCAAGGGATCTGATCCTCTTGAGAGAAGTACAATGGACAGTTCAACGTCTTTGTCCTATGTCATCACTTTGAGCAAGATTACCAACATCACGGGTTACCTGGGGAGAGGAAGTATGCCGCTGCATACATCTTAGCAGCAGACTGCCCGAATGATTTACTTATCGTGGCGGTTCCAAAGGAGAATCTGAAAAACATGTTTGATAATGAAACATGTGCAAGGAACCACAACAACCTTGTGATCGCTGAGGGTGCGCCAAGGGAATCAAAAGAGTGCATGTTGGTATCCTAGCCATCGCACATGCACGGCATGGTGTCAAGAGGTTGGACGAGCTCTTCAAGGACAGTCGTTACACTTTGCGATCCAAATCCCATCGAATACTCACTCTTGGAGGTTCACATGATGACAGAAAAGGGATCCTCAGGTGCACCTCTGGTTGATGAGAAGGGAGAGGTCATAGGGATGATCCACGGTGGATTTGGGGGGTTGCACTCATACTTCGTGGATGCAAGGTTTCTCAGGGCGTGGGAACTACCTGCAGGCCATCTGGATTAGGTCATAGGGACATCCGTAGTGGGAAGCTCTCCCACTGTTTAAAGCTTCAAAAAAAAGTATCATGTGTTTTATTGTCTTAATGTGCAAAAGTGTTGATCACTTGATGGGATCCTACAAATGTCAGGTTGTTTGGCTTGAACTTTGGTCTGGGGCCATGTGATCATAAGCTCTGTTGATGACTTGCACTGACCTTGCTTGCTGCTGGTACCTGTGAGAGCGTGAGTTGTACTTTTACTGCTGTGTTAGTGTGATCTGGCAGTGATTTTCTTTGAGAACCATTCTCAGTTGCAAGATGTTTATTTCTTTCTTTGAAATACCATAAAATCTCCCTGTGTCTTGCTTTCATTCTGCTGCATTGCTTTTATTCTCGCACTGCCAGCAATGAACACCCTGGTAAAACTGATATTCTGCATAGTAGCTGTGAGCTGGCTTCCCTGAGGAAGCGTTTTATCGGTTCGTGCTTAAGTTGGGCTATATTATACCACTGCCCCCATTGCTCATACCCTTAGAGGACCTGCCATATTCAGTTAGGGCATGAACAATGCAAGCCCTAGGGGTGTTTTTCCTCGCAGCTTTAGTTAGGCTCGGGTGGTCCAAAAGCTTGGATAATATCCTTTTAGAGAGGTGGTATCTTGCTCTTTAACAAAAAAAGTGAAAAAAGAGAAAAAGTGAGAGAAAAAGACTAAAGTGGCTTTTAAGGAATAGCTATAGTGTTATGAATGAATCCAATATTCTTTACACGAGTACTTCTACTATTTTTTAGCTTTATGCTTATGTGGAGCAGTGACATACCGCTGCCTCCATTGCTTATGACTTTAATAGGGATATACTCCCTCCGTTTCAAAATATAAGGTGTTTTATTCCATCATTGTCATACACGTATCTAAACATATTTTAGTGTGTAGGTTAGAAGCAAAAGGAGTAAACTTATATACTAAAAAACATCTAAATATATATATGCGTGGCTAAAACATCTTAAATATTAGAATGAAGGGAGTATGAAGACATGGGCCACGGGCTAAAAGTTGCTACTGCTACGTGAAAGGTGGCCGGATCCCCAGAACAGAGAGAGAAGGAGCGGCAACGGCCACGAGGGCCCACCAATCAGCCACCGGTGATCGGTCGATGCCCTACCGTCTCTCTGGGAGCTCCTCGCCTCCGCCTTCTGCGGCGCGGAAGCGCACGCCGCATATGCGTTGTATCTAACGGGTCGGGCCCATTTTCCTATCTACCTTATTTACGTGTGTGTATGTTGACTGTTTAAGTTTTTTTTAGCAGTTGACTGTTTCATGTCTATTTCGTCCGCACGTTCACAGTATGTCTTCGCTAATATGAAATCTGGAAAAAATTTAAAAACAGATTTGAAATATGAACAAAATTTTCAAAAACAAATTTAAAATCTGAACAAAATTTTCAAAAACAAATTCGAAATCTGGACAAAATTAAAAAACAAATTCGAAAATATGAACAAAATTTCAATAACAATTTTGAAATTTCAAAAAATCAAAAATAAATTCGAAATCTGAAAAATTCAAAAACAATTCGAATATGAACAAAATTTTCAAAAACAAATGTAAAATCTGAACAAAAATTTCAAACAAAATTGAAATCTAGAAAAAATCAAAAACAAATTTAAAATATGAACAAAATTTTCAAAAACAAATTTAAAATCTGAACAAAATTTTCAAAAATCAATTCGAAATCTAGACAAAATTCAAAAATGAATTCAAAATATGAACAAAATTTCAAAAACAATTTTAAAACCTAAAACAAAAATTTCAAATACAAATTCGAATATGACAATATTCAAAAACAAATTAGAAGTAATTCGAAATATGAAAATTAGAATTTTTAATAAAGTCAAAATCAAAAAAAATCAAAACTAGAATAAAATTTTAAATTAAACAAAATTCGTAAATTGTTTAGATTTTTAGAAATATAAAAAGAAACAAAAAAATATAAACAGTTTTTAATATCTAAATGTTTTCATAAATAATTTAAATATAAAGTAAAGTAAAAAATAGAACAGAAAAAAGAAAAGAAAAAGAAAAAAAAACCGAAACATAAAACAGCCACCGGAAAAGAAGAAGGAGAATACGTTTGCATCAAAAGTCGTACTATGGGCCTGGCCCAGAAAACCGGCCACGTTTTAACTGGGTACGCGGTGCGAGAATAGGCACCCCAAAAGGCGGTGTATAGGTTTTCGCGTCTCTCTTCCTAGTTCAAGGGGTCAGGAAGTGGCGGCGGCGCTCTCGCAAGAGAGGTTCCGGCTTCAGAGGGCGGCGACACGTCGTAATCTAACAAAGCAGATGAGTTCGTCCTTGGAGAAATCCAAGAACAAAAAGCCCATGGAGGCCGATCCGACCAGCGGAGAGGAGCAAGTGCAGGCGAAGAAGAGGAATCCTGGGAGGGAGGAGGCGCCCGCACCGCTCCCCGCGCCCGCGGGCAGGCCAGCTTTCTTCATTGATCCCAAGTTCCTCAGGGCCAAGATTGAAAGAGACAGACTTGCTGCGAAATTAGGTCTGATTCTCTCTTCCCCATGCTCCACTAGCATTCCCCAGTTTAGCTAATAGTATGTCGCAAGCGTGTCTCAAATTTTTCTTGGTTTGCTTGTTTGACTGATATATAAACATTCCAAACGTTCTAGTTACTGTTGCTGGTTTTGCAAATCTAGTCAGCCATTGCATTCATGACCAACATTGGAATCACGTTCCAGATATTTTCTAATGGTACAAGGTGTGATTGATGTCTATGTATCTCCTTTATAGCTCCCCCGGAAATTCCTACGCTCAAGTTCTTTAAACCTCCCACGTATTTTCACACTCGAGAGCTTCTCCACGTCCGCGAATCTGGAACCAAGGCATCGCTCGTTGCTGCTAAGTTTCTTCTTGGGATTTCATCCTCCGTAGGTATATGTTTTGCACCAACACTCTCAGTTTTAGGATTAACTTGCTAGATGATCAAATATGTGGCTAGATTTACAGTGCTATACTTGCTCTATCAGTACTGCATATCGTTAAACAAATCATCAAATGTAGTTTAGTGGAGTATTTTATTTTTGCTTGTCCCTTGAGCAATTATTATGTACTTAATTTACCGTTGCATCAGCTTTGATATGTCATTTAAACAGAAAGATAAGCACTTGGTCTCAAGAAAAGAAAATTAGGAGTTTTTATGAAATTTTGGCAAGTCCTTACGCTTTCCATCTTCTCATCAATATCCTTTTGAGAAATAGTTTGCTGAGAACCAAATCTAAACATTTATGGATCTTACGTAAACCATGTGTTCTCTACTTTTCTTCCTTGACCAGCCTCATTATGGTCGTATTGCAATTTACTTTTCCAGTTAGTGCCATATCTACTAGATGCTCTTGACACATGCTCTTCTAAGTAGTTTTCGTTTGTTGAAATATGCCAAAACATCACGTGACCATATCTCGACAGAACATGTATATGTATACCCATGCATGTTGGGAGTAAATTTCAGTTCTTCCTGTTCGATCCCATATGTTACTGTTGTATTTGCTTTGGAACTCAATTTGTTTACTTGTACAAGTCCATTTGTACTTGACTATTTGCAATTTTATAGAAGGTACTTGTTGAATCATCTAAAATATATTGTTTGAACATCTTTCCTTTTTGTTACTATATGTCTCCTACAAGTCTCTATTTCTATCACGTATCTCTAGTTAATCCTGCCTTTTCTTTTACCAGTGTAGTAATACAAAAATTTGATCGATCATCACGCAACTTGATGTATATATTGCATGAATTTGGGTGGATGCAGGTGGCAAACCTCTAAAACGGTGCTCTGGTTTTTGGATTGATTGGGCTGAGGAGAGCATGACTGGTATTGTTTTGACAACTGCAGATCTGATTCACACAAAGAATCCTGACAACATCTGGTTAGGCGGAGAAGAGTATGCTTCCCATGCTAGTGTGAGTCAGTGCCTTGTCTATTAACTTGTATGCATGTACTGATGTACCCCTTCAATTTACTTGGTTCCATCTTAAATAAATAACTAGGCGTAATGTAGCTAGTTGCCTGGTTGCAAATTACATGTCTTGTGATATTTGGCTTCTCTAATAATAAACAGGAAACAACAAATACGTTTGCTTTAAAAATATATTTTAGCTGTACACCTAGCCTGTTTGGTAGCCAATGCTCAAAGTGTGATATAATCCTTTCTTCCAATGTCTTAGGTTACTGTTCATTTGCTAGACGGCTCCAGTGCAGAGGGCCAGTTGCTCTACTACCAGCCACATTACGATCTTGCCTTTGTGAGGGTTAAAGTTGATCAACCCGTTCAGTTACCATTTTTCCATGATGAAGTGAAACTTGCTCAAGAGGTTTTTCGGCTAGGAAGAGACAATGTGTTAGATCTAAGGATAACATATGGTAGGGCTGTATATGGGAATCCAACCACGTATGACCGGTATCACAACATGTACTTCAATTGTGCACGTGATGCAAAAGATGATAAGGAGGTAATATTTATGGTCACGCGATTGTATTAAATACATTGGTTCCTATTCTGAGTTTGTTTGATATAATTTTGATGTTTTATATTTCAGTATGTTACTACTACCATATATTTTTGTTATTATGAACTCTCATATTTTGTGAATATGAATTATTGTAGTATGACAATGGAGGGCTGGTCACTGACTTGGATGGAAATGTTGTGGGAATGTCCAACAGTAGTAAGAGAGGGACTTTCATACCTTCGTCTATTTTGCTCAAGTGTGTGGATATATGGAAGAAATACGAGTGCGTTTTCTCTCTCTCATGTGCAATTAAATAACTAGGAATTACTCCATCCGTTTCAAAATATAAGATGTTTTAGCTTTGTGAAGCACATATATTTAGACACCTTTTAGTGTGTAGGTTCATTTGAATATACACACTAAAAGATGTCTAGATACATTTGCTTCACAAAGCTAAAACATCTTATATTTTGAAACGGAGGGAGTATGTTTGAACAAATAGCTGCAATAAATAGTTTATGTAAGTAATGTTATTATGTTTAAAAAAGATAACTGCAATAGATAATTTAGAAACAGTAGTTTATAAGGAAAGTAAGAGTGGATCTTTGATGGGGTCAAGCTGGGTATGCTGAGATCGCAAAATGATCTATGAGTAAAACTATATATAAAAATTGATGATTGCTTTACCATTATGCTCCAAATGGTGCAGAGTAAGATTTAATGGAAATATATGTTTTGTTTTCTCTCTCTGTTTTAATGGCCAATTTTCTCGAACTCATCCTTTTCGAGGGATTGAACTTAATCTAGTTGGGGTATTTTCCGTGAACCAATTATTTTGTGATACTCATCCTGTGTATATTGAAATATGTTGTTTTATTTTAAAATCAAATCATTAAAGATTCTTTTAAAACTTTTTCAACTATTTTTAATGTCTCATTTCCTTTGGCCCTTTTGAAATCTAGAAGTTTTTGGTTACTATTAGAAATTTGTTCAACATGCTAAAAAGAAGTTAAATTCCAGTAAAGATGACTCCTATGAAAACTGTTACTTGCTCTTGTATACCTTGTTTGAAATGTGTTAAATGGTTAGATATAGGTGCATCCCCCGGCTCCACCTTGGGATGACGTTTGAGTCCATCAAGCTTTTTGAACCTGCTCATATTGACAAGTTATGGCGTATGTATAAGATTGAGGATGGTCTTGTTGTTCAAGAGGTATATAATGCTTTCCTAAAGATGCTCATTTTATCATACGGATAGTGGTTAATGACTGCCAATTGAAACTTAGGTATCAAAAGGATCTCATGCCGAGAAACTAGGCATCCAAATAGGTGATATTATTGAATGCTGCAATGGAAAATGCATTTCTACTACAGTTGAGGTTGGTGTATTAGAGATTTGTTAGGTTTAAAATCAAGTCAAAATAAATTACATTGTGTGATATATGGTAGCTTCATGCTGTTGACCTTTATGTTTTATTCTGCTATTATTAGTTGGAAAATATGTTGATGAGCATATGCAAGGGCCACTCTGACAATCTAACTGACCGTAATGTTGAAGTTCATGTTTATGTAAGTTCAACTACTTGATCACTGCCATCCAGTCCTTCGTATGGAGCTATTATTAGTAAAATGCTAGTACTAAAACATGTGTTTCCATAGGTTGGGGTGTTTCACACACTAAAAAAACACCGAACGATCGGGGAGTTGGCTGCAAATGTATCAGATCTTGGAGAAGTTATTATTGCATGAGGTACACATCTCCACTTACCTTGTACTATCTGAAAGCTGTCTAGATCTAAACTACCGGTAGTATGTAAATTTGGAAGCTTGTCGATATCCACATGGTAATAAACATTCACTATTTGATGAAAGAGGTTGCTTACATGAGTTTGTTTACAAAACACATGAATACAAGATCCTGGTAATTAAAAAAACAGGGATGCAGTTCCATGTTATGGAGCTTCTAGATGCTCTGAAAAGTCACCCTTTTTCCTTGGTGATTCCAGCCTCCCTGACGTCTGTTGCACTTTTCTACTTCTCTTTCTCAAGCAGCAAAGCATGAGTTGTAGCCTTGTAGGTGCACTCAGGTTTAAGACCAAAAGGTCTGGAACTTGGTCAAGAATGCTAAACAAACTATGTAAGACCATGATTAAGCACAAAGTCAAAGTCTAGACTAAGTCATACTAAGAAGTATCTAGCATAGCATAATTCAGTTATAGATAGCTCATATCTAACTAGTTCACCGGAGACATTCTCTGATGGAAGGGGCATTAACTTTGCACCAAGTGTAAAGCGTAAACATATGGAACTTTGTATGTTTCCTATTCTCCAAGTTCAGCACCCGCAGGTGTTTGACAAGAAGGAACAGAGGAGTCTCGCATATGTTAATATTACTATATATACTTCAATTAACATGATATTTACAAGGTACCAAAAAAAGAACTGGGTGAAACCGATAATCCAAGATATATCTTTAGGTTTACGTTCTGCCATCACAATAAGTAAATTCTAAGATGCAGATATATATTTTGTAAGAGAGTAAGCATACATCTTATTGGTTAGAGAACTCCCTTTCTACTGGCTTTCAGTTTCTCCCTGGTACCCAAGAGATTTTTCAAACTGAGGTGCATATGACGTCTTCAGCTGGTTAGCAAAGAATGCAGACTCATCAAACTTTCTCTTTGCAAACCAGCAACATGATACCACACTTGAATATAAGGTGGTAAATCTGAATTATTACCCAAGAAGAAGGCACCAAGCAAGTAGTTGGTAGCAATTTTTGGATCTACATTTGTCCCAGATGCCAAATACAGGACCACAAGAATTGAACTATTTATTGTGCCCTCAAAGGAAGTTCAGGAAATAATTCCAAGCCTTTCTTTTAATTTCCAGAACTTAGTAATCACAAGCAAATCACACATAATTAGATCGAAACATGCTACATTACTGAATTTTGCTTCTACAGAGCGTACCTAAGTCGCCCTATCTCAGTCACTTCCCTTAATTGTGCTTGCAGGTTTGTGGTCCCTTAGGATGGTGGGTACTAACTTTGACTTGTGTGATATTTCGCAGAGGATGTTAATGCTGCTTTGCATGTGTACCCAGTTTAAATGGATGCAAAACGTTCGCCCTGTCAGAGTTGTTTTGCTCGCAAAAGGTCACTCATACTGTGTTACTCTTTTCTGCAGGTCCTGTTGGCTCTTAAACAGGTGTCAAAAAAGGGAATGTCAGTCGACTAGATGCGGCTTTTTTTTCTTCTGTTTTTATTGTGAACTACTGTATATATGTAGTAATCTAGATCCTTTGGAACTTGTTTTACACTATACCAGTACATCTTATTAAATTAGTGTGTGTACATTGGTATCGAGAAGTGTCTTCACATTATTTTGATATCGTTGGACATGTGGGTTGTAAACCAGTGTGGTTACTCGGCATCAATATGCTTCACATTACTTTTAGGATACGAAGACAATGCGGGTGTGTTTATGAATCTTGTTCAATAGGAATATGCGTGTCAGTAGGTTTTTTTTGTCAATATATTTTATAATTAGTGCCACTTAAAGAATATTGTAATTTGCACTCAAGTAATTTCCACCAACACATGTATGTACGATTATTTCTTTATAATATACATGATCATTTCGTTCCTTGTTGTTTAGATTTTCCTAGTTAATTTGTATTTATATTTATTTCTTATTTTTTCTACAGGATTCATAAAATATTCATGGATTTGGTAAAAATATGTTCACGGATACAACAACAAGGTTCATGGGGTTAAGAAGCTACATTTATGTATTCATTAAGATATTCGTTGATTTCATAATTGTTCATCTATTCAAAAAAGTTCATTGATTCAGAATGTTCAAAATTGTTCACTGATATGGAAAAACTTTATTGATTCATAAGGTTCAAAAATGTTCACGATGGCGAAAAAGTATGTCCATGGATAAAGTCTGAAATAAACCTTCAATTCATAGAGGGTGTAGGGATCGAACCCTCAACTCCTAATCTCGGAAATCAGCACCCTAAACTTAGTATTCCCGGTCTAAAGTGACATTTTGGTCATTGCCAAACAGCGGGATTTTCCCGTTCTCTGGTTTCTCTCGCTGACATCCACAGCCCGCATGTCATATCTATCTTCTTCATCCATGGCCCGATTTATCTATTAACTCTTGTACAGCCCCGACGCTTCCCTACCGAACAACATTTCGGGCGGCGCCGCCGTCCCGCGCAACGGCAGCGATGACCGCCTCTAGTGCAGCGCCGGCAGTGCCTCCCGTCCATAGCAGAGACGCGCACGTACTGAGTTAACCCATGTTGGAGCATGCTGGCTCGTCTGATGCGTGTCTTGCCTAACGTGTAGAAAACTATCGACGAATCAATCCACTAGGTACTACATACATCAAATCAGCTAGCTATGCGTGTTTCTCTGTGAAAAGTATTTTTGCAAGCAACACCGGCGGAATCGAATCGGGGAGCGCACAGCTCGTGCCGGGCGCGGGACCGATGTCCATCAACAGTGGCCGCCACGCGAACCACTTGGCCAGGAACCGGCTGGCATTGCTCGCCGGCAGCTACGGCTTCGATGGCGCGACATTGGAAGTCGCTGAACAGTTAGGCAGACGCGGTGACCACGTCCCCGAGTAGGCGGCGCCTGTCGAGCACTAGAGCAGCGTCGACGTGGCCGGGCTTGCCGCTGCTGCCGTTGAACTCGAAGAGGTCCAGCGACTACCGGTGGGCACCAAGCGCCACTGCTATGGTAGGTGCCTCCGTGCGTGTGTTGTGCTGGATGAACCGCTCGGCCATGGCTTGCCAAGGCGACAAGGAGGAGAGCGGGTGTACAGTGTACTGATCATATCAGTCATAGTCAGCAATCCCGGTGTTGACCGCTGCCACGTCAGTAAATCCCAGGTTGAAACGAGCATCTGGCAAGTAATGACCGGGAATGGAAGTTTAGGGTGCTGATTTCAGGGATTAGGAGTTCAAGGTTCCATTCGAACCACCCCTACAAACTTAAGGTTGAAAACAGACTTTACTCATTCCAAAATATTACCGGTTTCGAAATATGTTCATTGGTTTTTAGGAAAAAACATTGGGTTCAATTTTACCCCAGGAAGAAGAACATTCAACGATTCTTGTTTTTTTTTGGGCATAAATTGGTGATAATATTCACATCCCCTCTCGCCAACACAGGCCCATTCGACTGGCCCAAACCCATTCTGTGTTCCCCTTCGCCACGAACCCGGCTGTCAGGATGCTGCGGCCCTGACGAGTGACGCCACCTTCTTCCTCCGCTCCAAACCTTCTTCCTCTGCTCGTAAAACCCTCCCCTCCTCCGACGAGCCAGGTCCGCCTCCGCCCTCTCCCCTCCGCCTGCGCCTCCGCCTCGCCGCAGATTCCGGCCACCGCGCCGCCGTATCCCGATCGTCAGGTCCTGCTCCCGCCTCTAGAGGAGTCTGCAGCCCCGACTCCGCCGCTCACGCCTCGTCCTGCAAGCCACTCCTGCAAGCCACGTCCTCGTCCTGCAAGCCCAGGCGCCATCTCCAACCCAAGGTCCCGCCTTGACAGCAGAAGGTACTGCGTTGTGTTTATAATACGCCCAGATAATTTTGGATGATAAATTTGGTCGATTTGATGCTTCAAGCACTACTTTTTTGGTGTAGTTGCTAGTTGTAGGGGATAAAAATTGGTTCTTTTGCTACCATTTTGGTGCAATTGCTAGTTTCGGGATTAGCCACTGCAGTTCAAAAGTCAAGTCATGTTGGTCTTGGTCTAGTTGCTATTGCTGTTCTTATCGTACTACCATGGCAAAATTTTAAACAGAAGGCTCGAAAGCCCGACTTTGAATTAACAAAGCCATCAACCGGCCAAGATTACAACATCGAACTGCTGGGGTTACCAGCTTACAAGACAACAAAATGAACAACAGAGAAGGGGGGGAGCAAGCTACACTACACTAGCACCTAGGAAGAGAGCTTGAACTCGTCGATGAAGCGCAGATCTCTGTTGCAAGGGCGCGGTGGTGAGACCTACCCAAACCAACAAACCTCCCGTGCCAACGCAGCACACCCGTGACCGGCAGAGCGTAGTTGTCTTCATGTCTCGAGAAACTGAAGGAGGAGGGCTTAATGGAGACGCCTCCAGGGAGGAGAGCGGCGCCCAAGGACGTCGCCGTCACCCGCATCGGCCGAGGCCTTGCCGAGCTTTCGCCCTAGCCCAACCACCACCCCAAAAGACGCAACCTTGAAACATGTCCCACGACACATTGAACCCACAGCCGAAGGAGAAATCACCGGGCTCGCCCGCGGCGTGCCACCGGCCTAAGAAACCACCCCTGGGTATCTAGGAGGCCGCCAAGACCGGGCAAAACGCCGTGTAAAAGTGGCCACAGACGCAAAGGCGGCGACAAGCTCAAGGAAGGTGAAGAGGGTGTGCCTGAAGACAGTGAATAGAACCAAGTCCTGACGGAGAAGTGTGCCAGTTGAGCACGGCAGCGTGATCCAGCTACAGGAAAGGGAGACATTTGGTGACGCCTCCAAGAAGGAGCACGGCGTCGACGACGTCGTCGTCACCCGCAGCGGCCAAGGCCTTGCACGGCTTTCGCCGATGTCACACCTAGAGCCTGAAGCCGGCCACCGCCATGAGATCGCAGAGCGGGAGAGGAGCCAGCACCGCCGACAACACTGCACCATGTATTGCCAGCCCACGGCGGCGTGGTGACCAGAACCCAAGTCACCACCGCCGGGATCATCACCGACACCGACCGCACCTCGTCTGACCGCCGAAGCAGCAGAAGCGTGGGCAGCCCGTCCATGCCGCCCTAGACCAGCCCCAGCCATCTGCAGCACAGCACAACGCCCCACCAAGTTGAGGCGAGACGCCGGTGATAGAGAAGGAGCTACCGACCACCACCGCAACACCCCCGCGCGAGCGCCGGCAGCCGGTAAGCCCAAGCGACGCGCTCACCCCTAGAGCAACGTCGCACGGCTGTCTGGGGCCCCTGTCCCAGCAGCCAGGGCCCGTGCCCGCAGCACCACCCAGGCCGACATCCACCGGAGGAGACTACAGATCAAGATTCCCGGATCAGATCTGGGCGAGACCCGCCACCGCCGGTCACACCACGCGTCCACCGGTCACGCGGCAGAAGGAGGCGACGCCGGCGAGCAAGAGCCCATGCCACCGCAGAGAGGAGACCTCCAGCGGCGACGCCGCCGACCACCAGGAGGCAGATCCCTCCCTGCTGCCCACGAATGGCCGGGAGACGCGAGATCCCCGCCGCCCCCTTCCCCAGCGACGCACGGACTTGTCCGGCGGCCGCCTCCGGGAGCGACGAGGAGGGAGAGGAGGGGAGGAGGGGAGGCGGCGGCGGGGCGGTAGGGTTTCGCCCCCCCGGTCGCCTGGAGGAGGTGACGCGAGGAGCGTCTCATTTTTCTACCATGGCAAATTGGTTCATTAAGTCCCATTTCGGTGTAGTTGCCAGTTTGGGGATTAGCCATTACCGCTCAAAAGTCAAGACATTTTGGTATAGTTGATATTCTTCTTCAAAAGCCCCTCATGTGCACTTCTCTCTGCCTGTGATTACTCAAGCCAGATCCTAAGTACAATATGGTGAGGTTTTGTTGCTTCAGCTCGATTGCTTCTGTCTGCGACTGGTTGGTTCAAACAGATCAGAGATAAGTATGCAGATGTAACAGGATGTTAGACTGTTCCTAGCAAGTGCAACCAAGATTCTGTTCAAACGTTCATTCACGGAATTGGTATATTGGTCTAATCTGACAAAATTGGTAGCAGACATTAGTGTAGTTGTTTCCCTGCTAACTAAGCATAGCAGGGCCTTGCTGTGCTGAACTAGCATGGGCTATTTTGTTCCCCTCCCCCATGGTGTGCTGTTTCCAACTTATAACCTGTGCTTGTAGTTTTCAGCAGCCCTAGATTTGTAAACTAGCATGGGTAATGGGTTAGCGCTGATCCATACTGTCGTTACTGTTAGATGTATATTTGTATATGTGTATTTCCCCAACTGTTAGGGGGTTTTCCTGCATATTATCACCTGTACATGTAACTATATATTGTGGCCTTTGGCCCGCAGGGAATACAACTTGTCTATTCCTAACATGGTATCAGAGCTATAGGTTAGCTCCTCGTCGCAGCCGCCACCTCGCCCCGGTCTCCGTTGCCGGTTCCCGACTGGCCGCTGTTTTCTTTTTGGATCGCCTCTTCGATCCCTCGTCTTCGATCCCGCGTCTTCGATCCCTCGTCTTCGATCCTCGCTCCACCGGCGCCAGCACGGGACTCCTCGATCTCGATCAGATCGACTTCACCCGCGACGGGCCCCCGCCAGCAAGTCGCCCCGTCGCTTGTCGCCCCATCGCCCCCATCTCTGGCCCGGGTTGGCCCGCCCACTCCCGTCCGGTGCCAGGACTGCGGGATCGAGGCCGACTCGCCCCTCGCCGACTCGCCCCCCGCCAGGATCCCGCCGGTCTCGACTCCGCCAGGATTCCGCCCGTCGCCCCGGCTCGCCGACTCGCCCCGCCAGGACCACGCCAGGATCCCGCCCCGCCCGGACTCGATCTGCTCCGCCGGACTTCGTCGCCGGCGGGAATAGGTCCCCGGCGGTCGGAATTTGTTGTCCCTTGGTCTTCGGCGGTGTTTTGCAGTCTGGCTGCCCTCAATTTGCCCGTCGTCCGCCTGCAGCTCTGCAGGTGCTCAGTCCGTTGACTGCTCAGATCGTGTGTTAAAAAAAACACACGATGCTGTCTCCGTCTCTTGCTGCTGTTTCTTCCGATGCTCCCGTTGTGCGCTCGGGTCTTCCTTCGTTACTTGGCCCTTGCCCGTCGACTTCATCTTTGTCGGCGCGCCACTCTACGTCGGTCCTCGCGGATTCTTCCTGTGGTTATCCGACCTCGTCTCCGCTGTCTTGTTGCTCTTCACCGACTCTGTCTATGTCGGCTCGCCGCTCTACATCGACTCTCGCGGCTTCTTCACGCGGTTCTGCCCGCGTTTCGCCGACTTCGTCTTCGTCGGCCTGCCGCTCTACATCGACTCTTGCGGCCTCTTCACGTGGTTATGGCCGCGCTTCACCGATCTCATCTACGTCGGCTCGCCGCTCGACATCGACTTTTGCGGCTTCTTTAGGCGGCTATGGCCGCCCTTCGCCGACTTCGTCTACGTCGGCCTGTCGCTCTACATCGTTTTTCGCGGCCTCTTCACGTGGTTATGGCCGCGCTTCGCCGACCCCGTCTATGTCGGCTCGCCGCTCGACATCGACTCTTGCGGCTTCTTCAGGCGGCTGTGACCGTCCTTCGTCGACTCCGTCTTCATCGGCGTATTGCTCTTCGTCGTCACCTTTGGCGGCCTCTGTGTGTGTGGGTGACAGCTCCTCGTCGGCACCTGATTGTACCTCGACCTCTCCAGTCGTGCCCCTTTCTGCGCATGAGATAGCGCAGCTTCGATGCCTGCTTGATGCTTGGGATTCTTCACCGACAGGTTCTGCTGGTTCTGCGACTGAGTTTTCTGGCATTGAGCGACCACCTCCTCCTTCTCCAGGTACATCCCCATGGCTTCTTGATACTGGAGCTTCTTTTCATATGACTCCAGATTCTTCCTCGTTGCATTCTGTTCAACCTGTCGACCCTCCTGTTCGTGTTCTTACTGCCGATGGTACCCCTCACCCAGTCATTAGTCGAGGCATTCTTAGTACTTCCTCATTTTATGTTCCTTCTGTTGCGCATGTTCCTCAACTTAACATGCAACTCTTTTCTGGTAGTCAGATCGTTGACTCTCGTTGTAGCATCACCCTCGACTTTGATTCCTGTTCTGTTCAGGATCGTCGCACCGGCACTATGCTTGGTGCTGGCCCCCGTCGCCATGATGGCCTCTGGGAGCTTCACTGGCTTCGTCTTCCTTCTGATGCCACCGTCACCAGTTCCTCGGCATCTGTAGCTGTCGCTACTAGCTCTTTTCAGCAGTGGCATCATCGTCTTGGACATTTATGTGGTTCTCGACTCTCGTCTTTAGTTCATCGAGGTGTTCTGGGATCTGTCTCCGGAAACGCTTCTTTGGATTGTCAGGGTTGTCGCCTTGGTAAGCAGATTCAGCTACCGTATCCTCACAGTGAGTCTATGTCCGAGCGTCCTTTTGATCTTGTTCACTCTGATGTTTGGGGTCCAGCTCCCTTCCCATCGAAAGGAGGTCATCGCTACTATATTCTCTTTATAGATGATTTTTCTCGTCACACTTGGATATATTTTATGCGCTCTCGCAATGAGGTGCTTTCCATTTATCAGCGCTTTGCGGCCATGGTCCGCACTCAGTATTCCTCGCCCATTCGTGTGTTCCGTGCTGATTCTGCTGGTGAGTATATCTCTCAGCACCTGCGTGGTGTTCTTGCTGAGCAGGGCACCCTTGCTCAGTTTTCTTGTCCCGGTGCGCATGCTCAAAATGGTGTCGCCGAGCGTAAGCATCGTCATATTCTTGAGACCATCCGTGCTATGATGATTGCTTCTTCTCTTCCGCCGCATTTCTGGGCTGAGGCTGTCGCTACATCGACTTACCTCATTAACATCCAGCCTTCTGCTGCCCTCCAGGGTGGCATCCCTCTCGAGCGTCTCTCTGGTGGTTCTCCAGACTACTCGCCTCTTCGTTCGTTTGGTTGCGTTTGCTATGTTCTTCTCCCTCCTCGTGAACGCACCAAACTGACCGCTCAGTCTGTTGAGTGTGTCTTTCTCGGCTACAGTGATGAGCATAAGGGCTATCGCTGTTGGGACCCTGTTGGTCGTCGGATGCGCATCTCTCGTGACGTCACGTTTGATGAGACGCGTCCCTTCTACCCTCGCCCCACCTCTGGTACCTACCCGGTGGATGATATCTCCTTTCTTCTGTTTCCTAATGCACCTCCTTTTGTCCCTATTGTCCCTCCTCCTGGACCTCGTTCTGATGCGCCCTCTTCGTCCCCGGCGCCATCCTCTTCGACTCCGTTGTCCTCCTCCCCACCTAGTTCTCCTCTTTCTTCTTCTGATCCTCCGCCCACCTCACCGTTGTCTCCTTTTCCCTTTCATTATTCTCGTCGCACTCATGTTCCAGATCCTCCTCCTGATGTCCCTTCTTCTTCTTCTTCTTCTTCTTCTTCTTCTTCTGATATGTCTTCTTCTTCTGACGAGCTTCCCTCTCCTCTTCCGGCGACTCGTCCACGTCGTGCTCCAGACCGTTACTCTCCTAGTCAGTACGGTCTTTCTGTTGCCTCTGAGCCGACTTCTTATCGGGATGCTGAGCGTCATCCTGAATGGCAGCTTGCTATGGCTGAGGAGATTGCTGCGCTTGAGCGCACTGGCACCTGGGATCTTGTCTCTCCCCCTCCCGGTGTTCGTCCTATCACGTGTAAGTGGGTCTATAAAATTAAGACCCGCTCTGATGGATCTCTTGAGCGCTACAAAGCGCGTCTTGTGGCTCGTGGCTTTCAGCAGGAGCACGACCGTGACTATGATGAGACTTTTGCCCCTGTGGCTCATATGACCACTGTGCGTACTCTTCTTGCTGTCGCTTCTGTTCGACACTGGTCTGTGTCTCAGCTTGATGTTCAGAACGCTTTTCTTAATGGCGAGTTGAGTGAGGAGGTTTACATGCAGCCTCCTCCCGGGTATTCTGTCCCTGATGGGATGGTCTGTCGCCTTCGGCGTTCTCTTTATGGCCTGAAACAGGCCCCTCGTGCCTGGTTTGAGCGTTTTGCCTCTGTGGTGACTGCTGCTGGTTTCTCTCATAGCGCTCATGATCCAGCGCTGTTCGTCCACACTTCTCCTCATGGACGCACTCTTCTCCTTCTCTATGTTGATGATATGATCATTACTGGTGATGATCCTGAGTATATTGCCTTTGTTAAGGCTCGTCTTCGTGAGCAGTTTCTTATGACCGATCTTGGTCCTCTCCGCTATTTTCTTGGGATCGAGGTCTCTTCCACTTCTGATGGCTTTTCTATCTCTCAGGAAAAGTATATTCAGGATCTTCTTGCTCGTGCTGCTCTTGGGGATGAGCGCACCGTTGAGACTCCTATGGAGCTTAATGTTAAGCTTCGTCCTACTGATGGTGATCCTCTTCCTGATCCGACGCGTTATCGCCATCTTGTTGGGAGTCTTGTTTATCTTGCTGTCACTCATCCTGATATATCTTATCCTGTTCATATTCTGAGTCAGTTTGTCTCAGCTCCTACCACTGTCCACTATAGTCATCTCCTCCGTGTTCTTCGTTATCTTCGTGGCACGATTACTCGTCGCCTTTTCTTTCCTCGTTCCAGCTCTCTCCAGCTCCAGTGCTACTCGGATGCTACTTGGGCGAGTGATCCTTTGGATCGTCGTTCACTTTCTGCTTACTGTGTGTTTCTTGGTGGTTCGCTTGTTGCTTGGAAGACGAAGAAACAGGTTGCAGTTTCCCGTTCGAGTGTAGAGGCTGAGTTGCGAGCTATGGCCTTGTTGATTGCTGAGGTGACATGGTTACGGTGGTTGCTTGCAGATTTTGGGATCTCTGTTATGACACCCACTCCACTTTTGTCTGACAGTACAGGTGCTATCAGTATTGCACGTGATCCGGTCAAGCATGAGCTTACCAAGCATATTGGTGTTGATGCTTTTTATACACGTGCTCAGGTGCAGGCTCAAGTTGTTGCGCTTCAGTATGTGCCTTCAGATTTGCAGTTGGCGGACTTCTTTACAAAGGCACAAACTAGAGCGCAACATGACTTCTTACTCTCCAAACTCAGTGTTGTTGATCCACCATGAGTTTGAGGGGGGGGGGGGGGGGGGTGTTAGATGTATATTTGTATATGTGTATTTCCCCACCTGTTAGGGGGTTTTCCTGCATATTATCACCTGTACATGTAACTATATATTGTGGCCTTTGGCCCCCAGGGAATACAACTTGTCTATTCCTAACAGTTACATTGTTTCCTTGCACAAGCCGTATTCCTAGTTTCCAGCCGCTTTATATATGTGTGAACTAGCATGGGTTCTAGGTTAGCCATGATCCACTACTTTTTACTGAATTTTAGCTGCTTCTTTTTAGTGATAGTAACGTATTTTGTATTTTGCTGTTACTAGTGACAATAGTTTAATTTTTAAATTGCACGTCCCAAGTGATGCATATATGATTCTCTCAACTATGAAATTCTGTGTGCCTTTTATCTAAAAAACTATGAAATTCTGTATTCACAATCTGGTCACTCTGTAGTTTTGTTGTGGATGGAACGTTATAGCATGTTGGTGTACAGTGATACCAATCTTTGATTTCTTATCTGGTTATGTGATCACCTCTAGCCATTTGCCGTGGAATTTGCCATGTTCCCTTTCTGATGTTATGTTCTGAAAATGGAGAGGAAAACCTGATAACATTTGCCGAGAAGAACTGCGTACAGGGTGATCACCCTGCCTGTGATTACTCCTGCCAGATCCTAAGGAAAACATGGTGAGGGTTTGTTGGCCAGCGTGGTTCAGACAGATTAGAGCTAAGTATGAAGGTTCTGGAACAGGACTATCCTAGCGAATGCAACCAAGATTCTGTTTAAACGTGTATTCAAGGAATTGGTTATGTTGGTCGAATCTGACAAAATTGATAGCAGACAATAGTGTAGTTGTTTCCCTGTTAACTCAGCATAGCAGGGCTTGCTGTGCTGAACTAGCATGGGCTATTTGTTCCCCTCCCCATGACATATTGTTTCCTTGAATTTTTTCAACTTACAACCTATGTTTGTAGTTTCCAGCAGCTCTAGATGTGTAAACTAGCATGCGTGGGTTAGCTATGATCCAAACTGCCGTTACATTGTTTCCTTGCACAACCCATATTCCTAGTTTCCAGCCGCTTTACGTGTGAACTAGCATGGGTTATGGGTTAGCCACAATTCACTCCGTTTTACTGAATTTTAATTGATGCTTGTTGGTGGTAATAATATATTTTGTACTTTACTGTTACTAGTGAAGATAGTTTAAATTTTAAATCGTACATGCCAAGTGATGCATATATGATTCTCTCAACTACGAAATTTTGTATTCACAATCTTGTCATTCGGTAGTGCTGCCGTGGATGGAAGGTTGTAGCATGTCGGTGTACAGTGATACCGATCTTTGATTTCTTATCTGGTTATGTGATCACCTATAGCTATCTGCCATGTTCCCTATGTGATGTTATGTTCTGAAAATGGAGATAAAAAACCTGATGCACATGGTCAGTTTTCTACCAAACTCCCTTGCTGAGAAGAACTGATGTGTACCGGGTCATCGCCCCTTTTTTCCGCGTGCATATGATATGCAATTATTAGCATGATTCTGTTTTCTTTCGTTCTGATGGTATAACTGGGACACAGGATATTTTTATGTTAGTATTGGTGAACTGCTGATCCTTATTTCTTACTGGACTCACTCCATCTTGCTGCGATATGTAGCAAAAGTGTGACACGGGTATTACATTTTGCAGAAGTTTTTGCTGTCTTATATCTAATTGTTTCATGTTGCACCATCTTGTTGCCCTCGACCTATTCGAAGTAGACAGAGAGTCGAGTATTTTGTAGTTAATTTGGTGAACTGGTGATCCTGAAAACTCCAATGTTTCCAACTTACAACCCATATTTGCAGTTTCCAACAGCTTTAGATGTGTAAACTATTATAGGTTATCAATAAGCGATGATCCAAAATATACTTACACTACTTCCTTTGCATTTTTCCAGCTTCAAATGGAGGATCATCCCGTTGTTGATTGGACTGGGATATTTGATAGAGTCAAAGAATCAGTATTCTTTGTCGTAATGGAACCAAAGAAAGACAAAATTAAGGCTCTGCAGATCGTGGCAAGACGAGTAGACACGGTGGAAAATGAGGAAGAGCGGAATGCGAAGGTGAAAGATGGTTACACTAGCACCGGGTTCGTACTTGTCAAGTTTACCAACCTTGCCTTTCTCTATTGACTTCAGAGTTATATACATAGGTTACATGGGCCAACTTGGGCCTTGGGCTAGACTAGACTATTTGGGCTAGATACAACTATACACATATTCTAACACCCCCCTTCAAACTCAAGGTGGATCTGAGACATTGAGTTTGAGGACATGAAGCTTATGGTGTTCTTTAGTTTGAGCTTTTGTGAAGAAATCTGCAAGTTGAAGCTCTGATGGAACATATTCCAGATGAATGGTTAATTGCTGGCAATGAGAACGTGTGAAGAAAGCATCCACGCCAATATGTTTGGTTAACTCATGCTTGACAGGATCATTTGCAATCTGGATGGCAGCAGTGCTATCACAAAGAATGGTAGTGGGTGCGTCACATGAGACACCAAGATCAGCCAACAACCAACGAAGCCAAATGATTTCTGCTGTAGTGGTAGAGAGTGCTCGTAGTTCAGCCTCAGCACTAGACCGTGATATTGCATTCTGTTTCTTCGACTTCCATGCAATAGGAGAGGTGCCCAGAAAAAGACAATAGCCAGTAACAGAGGAACGGTCATCAGGATTGCTTGCCCAAGTGGAGTCAGAGTAAGCATAAAGCTGGAGCTGACTTGTGCGGGCATAAAACAGCCGGCGAGATGATGTCCCCCTCAAGTATCGAAGAACACGAAGCAAGTGACTATAATAAACTGAGGTAGGAGCACAAACAAACTGACTCAAGATATGAACTGCATGAGCTATGTCTGGTCTTGTCACAGTGAGGTATACAAGGCTGCCAACAAGATGACGATAGCGAGAGGGATCCTTAAGGGGAATGCCATCGGTAGAGCGCAACTGCAGCTGCAGTTCCATCGGTGTAGCAGCAGTACGACTATCAGTAAGACCTGAGCGCAATATCAAATCCTGAGTATAGCGAGACTGAGAAAGATAGTAGCCATCCTCAGTGCAATCAACCTCAATTCCCAGAAAGTAACTGAGAGATCCTAGGTCTGACATCTTGAACTGCTCACTTAGCTTTCTTTTAACAAAGGCAATGTACTTCTGATCATCTCCAGTAATCAACATATCATCCACATAGAGAAGAAGCAAAGTACGGCCACTTTCAGATGTATGAATGAAAAGTGTAGGATCATGATCACTGGGGGAGAAACCTGCAGCGCAGACCACAGAACTGAATCGCTCAAACCACGCACGAGGGGCTTGCTTAAGCCCATAAAGTGCTTTGCGAAGGCGACAAACATGACCAGATGGAGCCTCAACACCTGGAGGTGGCTGCATATAAACTTCCTCTTGTAAATCACCATTGAGGAAAGCATTCTTTACATCCATTTGTGAAATCTTCCATGACCGAGCAGCAGCCACAGCAATTAAAGTACGAACAGAGGTCATATGAGCAACTGGAGCAAATGTCTCATCATAGTCTCTCCCATGAGCCTGCTGAAAACCTCTGGCAACAAGTCTGGCCTTATAGCGGTCCACTGAACCGTCCGACCTAGTTTTGACTTTATACACCCATTTGCAAGTGATAGGAACTGATCGAGGAGGTAAAGGTACAATATCCCATGTACGTGTAGCCTCTAGAGCAGCAAGCTCCTCACACATGGCCAGCTGCCACTCGGGCACCATGGCTGCCTCTTGATAAGAATTAGGCTCACAGACTGCCCCAATACTGAAATTCTTTTTATATCTGTTTGGAAGCTCAAGAGAGGAGCGATCACGAAGGGCATACCTGTTTGTCTTAGGGGATTCATCAGTGCAAGGTTCAGTGGTACTGGTCGGATGAGCAGATGATGAAGGAATAAGCGGCTGAGTATCAGATGAAACTGCTGGACGACGACTATAATGAAAAGGAAAAGAATCCAGATGACGTGGGGCTGGTGGAACAGGAGAGGAATGAGGAACTGGTGAGGGAGGTGTGTCGTGTTGTGGTTGATCAGAAAATGACTCATCCGAAATGAAGATTGGTGGAAGAGAAAGAAAAGAGGTGGACTCTAAAGAGGTGGAGGATGACAAGCGAGTAGAAGAGTTAAAGAAGAAAGGCTGATCCTCATTAAAAGTGACATCTCGAGAGAAGCGAATACGATGAGCGGAAGGATCATAACAACGATACCCCTTATGTTCAAGACTATATCCAAGAAAAACACACTGGACAGATTGAGCAGTCAACTTGGTACGCTCCCGAGGTGCTAATAAAACATAACATGTACATCCAAAAACACGAAGGTGGTCATACGTGGGAGGAGAACCAAACAAAACCTCACCAGGACATTTGCCCTGAAGACAAGAGGAAGGTTGTATGTTTATAAGATACACAGCCGTGGAAATAGCTTCACCCCAGAAATGAGTAGGGACAAAGGAAGAGATCATAAGGGTAGGAGCAGTTTCAATTATGTGGCGATGTTTTCGCTCAGAAACACCATTTTGAGCATGAGCACCAGGACAAGACAGCTGGGGAAGAGTACCCTCAGAAGAAAGAAACTCGCGAAAGGATGTAGAGAGGTACTCCCCCCCTGAGTCAGAGCGAAAAACACGAATAGCACTTGAAAATTGAGTATGAACCATTTGTGCAAAAGCCTGATATATAGAATTCAACTGGGAACGATGTTTCATAAAATAGACCCAAGTATACCGAGAGTAATCATCAACAAATATGACATAGTGTTTGTGACCGCCTTTTGAAACGAAAGGTGAAGGACCCCATACATCAGAGTGCACTAAATCAAAAGGACGACTAGAATAGGTGGTGCTAGAGGGATATGGAAGTTGTATCTGTTTCCCTAGATTACAACCCTTACAGCGGAAACTAGCATCCACAGGAACACGGCCCAAAACACCTTGTCCAATAAGACTAGATAAACGAGAACCACATAGATGACCTAAACGATGATGCCACTTGGCAAAAGGGAGCGAAGAGGTGGATCTTGACGCTGAGGTAGAGGAAGTAGACGATACGAAAGCCGAGGGAAGATGAAGAGTGTCAAGTTCATAGAGGGATGTGGATCCACTAAGGCGATGGCCAGTACCAATGATCCTCTTGCTCTGAAGATCCTGCACATAACATGAGGTCTTGTTAAAACCAACAAAGTTGTCCATATCAGTAATTTGACCAACAGATAAGAGACTCATGGATAATTCAGGAACAAAGGAAATGTCAGGAATTGAAAACTTGGATGTGCAAAGAGAACCCTGATGAGTAACAGAACAAGATGTACCATCAGCGGTATGAACGGAGGCACCATCCTTCACTGGCTGACATGACACAAGCTGGGAACGGTCAGAGGTGACATGAAAAGAAGCTCCTGAATCAAGCACCCAAGGCTGAGTAACACGAGAAGCAGACTGAGAGGCAGCAGACACTGATGCACTCATTGCTGGTTGTGACTGTGGTTCACCTATCACAATAGCAGAAGACCTCCTAGTAGGAGGGTGACGCTGCTGCTGAGAAGGAAACTTCCTTTGGTACTCAGCCAACAACTCTGGGTGAAGGGAAAAACAGCTGTCAACTGTGTGTGTCCAGACCTCTTGCATTGGGTACAGAATTTTCCTGAAGAACCCAACAACTCTGGGTGTAGGATGAAGCAACTATCAACTGTGTGTCCAGACTTCTTGCATTGAGTACAGAATTTTCCTGAAGAACCTCTCAGAGGGCCCCTTGGAGCAGCAAGAATACTGGCGTGAGTCATTGGACCAGCGGATGAGGTAAGGGAGCGAAGATGTGTCTCCTCGGCAATTAAGCTAGCAAGAGCCTCATCCAAAGAGGGAGGTGCAGGACGACCAAGGAGCTGAGTTCTGTTGTTCTCAAAATCCTGCCTGAGCCTCATCACAAACTGAAACATGAAGGACTCAGCCTCATAATTCTCCTTTGCCACACAAGATTCACACCCAGAACGACTCTTTGGAGTCATTGACATAAGCTGACTAGTGATGCGAGTGAAGGCTTCATAATACTCCTCTATGGACGAGTCATGCTGCTGAAGATTTTGCAAATTTTGCAACAAGGAATAGCGAAGTGCACCACTTGGCTGAAGATATCGCTGCTCCAAATACTTCCATATTTCTTTTGCAGTGATGTGGTGCTCAAGACTCATCCGAAGCGACGGAGCAACATTAAGAATTAAGGCACCCATGACCTTAGAATCAGTTTTTCTCCAAGCCTTTTTCGTGGCCTCATCCGCCTTAACATCCGGAGGATCATCAGTCAAATGGTCATCAAATCCAGCAGCCCTCACAGCAGTTCTCACTGAGAATGCCCACTCTCTGTAATTTGGGCCATCAAGCTTGATGTCAATAGAAAAGATAGACCCGTCCTTGGCCATTTTAGCAAACTAGCAAGAAATCCCTTGCAACAACTATGAGAAGAACAGGGCACTAGCAGCTGCAACCACTGTAGAGCAAAGGACACAACAAGCAGCTATAGAGAGCAAAACAGACACTCACAGCAAGGGATGAACAAGCAGAATAGCTGATTTCAGCAGCTCCTTGTAGACAGCTGCAGTAGCAGCAGGATGAAGAGACGCAACAGCCCTGGTCCGATCTGGACTCACACGGACGGAAGATGGCAGCAGCAGCACCAAGTCCAACCTGGACTCAGCGAGCAGCGCGACGGGAGACGGTGAAGACGACGGGAGCAGCCGCCGGCGAGTTGCCAACAGTGGCGGCTGGAGCTAGGTCACGAGGGAACCCTAGCTCTGATACCATGTCAAGTTTACCAACCTTGCCTTTCTCTATTGACTTCAGAGTTATATACATAGGTTACATGGGCCAACTTGGGCCTTGGGCTAGACTAGACTATTTGGGCTAGATACAACTATACACATATTCTAACAGTACTCATGTCAAGTGATACCACGTTGTACATTGCAACCACTGCACACAGTTTGGGCCATCTTTTCAAGGCATCGGATCCTCTTGAGGGAAGTACAATGGACATGTTCAATGTCTCCGTTCTATGTCAGCACTTTGAGCAGGAATACCAACAACATGGGTTGCCTGGGGAGAGGAAGTATGCCACTGCATTCATCTTAGCAGCAGACTGCCCGAACGATATACTTATCGTGGGTGTTCCAAAGGAGAATTTGAAGAACTTGGTTGGTGATGGAACATGTGCAAGGAACCACAACAGCCTTGTGATCACTGAGGGTGTGCCGGGGGAATCAAAAGAGTGTATGTTGGTATCCTGGCCATCTAACATGATGCACGAGAAGGTGTCAAGAGGTTGGACCAGCTCTTCAAGGACAATCGGTGCAATTTGCGATCCAAATCCTTCCGAGTACAGCATGGAACTCTTGGAGGTTCACATGACGACAGAGGATGGATCGTCAGGTGCACCATTGGTTGATGAGAAGGGAGAGGTAATAGGGATGCTCCACGGTGGGTTCGGGGGTGCGCACTCCTACTTCGTGGGTGCGAGGTATCTCTGGGCGTGGGTACTACCTGCACGTCATCTGCTGTAGGTCATATGGACATCCGTACTAGCTTTTGGTTACTAGTATCATGCATTTTATTGTCTTACAAGTATAATATGCAAAGATGTTGATCACTGGATGGGATCCTACAGATCTCAGGTTGTTTGACTTGCACTATGGTCTGGGGCCGTGTGATCATAAGCTCTATCGATGACTTGCACTGACTTTGCTTGCTGCTGGTACAGTGGTACCTGTGAGAGTGTGAGTTGCACTTTTGCTGCTGTGTTAGTGTGATCTGGCTCTCATGCACATCATCTGCAGTAGGTCATATGGACATCCGTGCTAGCTTTTGGTTCCTAGTATTGTCCGTTGTATTGACTTACAAGTATCATGTGCAACAGAGATAATTATCAGATGGGGGTCTTGCAAATGTAGGTTGTATATCTTGCCCTTTGGTCTTGAGCCGTGCATGTGTGATCATAGATTCTATCTTTGACCTTGCTTGCTCTGTAGTGTTGGTTGTGGATGTTATATCATGTTGGTGTATGGTTAAACTAATCTTTGGTTTCTTAACTATCTACGTGATCGTGCCATTTAACTTGTTTTCTCTAATGTTTGCTTCTAGTGTGTAGACAATCGGATGTTATGTTTTGGAAACTCACCTGATGCACGTTGTTCAGTTTGCGATCAAACTCCCCTGCTAAGAACTGATGTCTACAGGTTCATCACCTCGTTTTTTTTCACGTGCAAATGATTTAGCCTGATTCCGTTTTTCTTCCTGCTGGTGCTATAACAGAGAGATGGGGTATTTTTTGGTGAGGTCCTGATTTCTTATTGGACTAACTCCGTTTTGCTGCGATGTGTAGCAATAAAAGTGTGATGTGAGTATACATCTTGAACAAGTTACTCTGTTTTGCTGCGATATCATGTTGCAGATCTTGTCGCCTCCAACCTGTCTGGCGTTGGGTCCTGACCTCACCAATTGCAGAAGCCGGCGTAGGACATTGACAATACGCTAGCGCGCGCCAAGCGTTCAGAATAATCCTTCTTGAGTCTAGCAACTATGTTGTCCATTATCGCCATCAGGTCAGGAAAATCGCTTGAACACATCAGACCCATATGAAACATGGGTGAAGAACTCGAGCGTAGGCATTTTATCTGTTATTCTCCGTGGTGCTCCTAGCCTTGACGAGCATTGTGATTAGTAACCCCAAGCAGCGCCGGCGTCCCTGATATCGCCGTAGATAGTCTCATGAAACGACTGCGACGGTGGTATCAGCTTGCCAGCAGCTTCCATTCTCCCTGGCAATCAGAAGCGATGATGGGCAAGCTTGCTGCGTCAGCTAGTCTTCGTGTCCTTTTTTTCAGATCGAGTCGCCGTGGTCAGACTTTGAAGATCTTACTGCTTATATGCATATATAGACAGGACAGGAATGCCTCACCTCTATAGCATCAGTGTGCACATGGACGAGTTTTGGTCGACACATGCTACCTTTACATGAGAACCAGGCTGCAATGGAGCTGGGTTTTAGAGCCATGGGCTGCAAGCCAGGCAACCATGAGAAATTCCCCTACGTACTCTTCCCAAGAAACAGATCGAGGAGCAAAACAAATGATGAAGAGCAACTGCAGCATAGTGCACGGGGAGAGTTGCAGCGAAACCATATAGGCAGCATGATAGCGTGTTAACCAGCCACAATGTTGGTTCGGCTCAAAGCAAAATCTGTCATATATAGGAATCGGTACATATTTGCTGTAGTGTGTAGAATCGCTTCAAGAATCGATAGAGGGACCTACAACAAGTTAAACAATACAATCACTCTCCTGCATGTGCCTGCTTTTCACCTCACGAGCACAGCCATCCTACTTTTGCTCTGTGCTTGTTGCGATGTGTCAGGCTTACTTATCTTATTCAATTGCTAGGAACCGAACCAACTTTGTGCTCCGCTTTTGTTGTCAGACCGATTGAATCGATGCTCCACAGTGTATAGAACCGGCTCAAACATGCCTTGGAACCGCTTTTTTCACACATTGTGGCTGGTCTTATCAATTATTCCTTTCGTGGTTTCGTTATTTTGAGGGAGAGCTGCTCTCACTTTGCTTTGTTTTGCTTTGTTTGAGAGAATCCCACACACCTGCCATGATTTTGTCCCCGCCAAATTCCCAGATGAGATGGACCCTTTCTCCTCATTTTGGCCATTTCCGTGTAGTGATGAATCAGTATGTCAGTCTTTCCACGCTTACTAAGTGGATATCCGGCAATATGTGGTAATTTATGCCTTGATTGCCCCTCCAGATAAAGTAATCACAGGACAGAGATAACAAAAAAAAAGTCTAGACCATGTTGCATACCACCTGTAGGCTCTAGATTTATTCAGGTATAAGGAGACACGAAATTCTGTAGTCTGGACAACAAGTATTTACAGTAACAACTGCGAGACTGGAATGGCAAGAGCCAACAAAGGTGGTAATCTGTGATGATAACGCCTATGCTGTTCATCGTCTATCACAAAATGAGGGGGCGCACAACACAACAGTGTAGCAGTAACTCCTAGAATCATTACATCACATCTTCTCGCGTAGTACAAACCGTATCTTTACTTTGACCTCTATAAAGCCGAGGCCACCAATGGTATGGTATGCTGCACTGCGCTCCTATGCTGCTCCGGAAAAGCAGCGCCGTTTTCAGATATCATCACCATGTGCGACATGCTGTTGGTTTGCTCCTTCTTGGCTGTCCAAAGGCATGTACTGAGCCATGATGGCACGGATCTCCGAATCCATGTAACTCTGGTGAAAATCAAGCAGAAACCAGTGTCATTGCCACTTCAAAATAATCGCGCCGTCAGAGAGGATGAGTATAGATGCCTTACCCTTAGCCTGTATTTGTACACTGCGTATGCTCCGACCCCGGCAAAAACAAGTCCGAAGAAAATAACCCACATGAAGCTCCACCCAACTGAGGAGGCAGCCTGTTTGCCTGCGAGACATTTATAAACAACATTAGACTTCTCTAATAGAAAAGCTGAAATTAAACAGTGTGAGACATTTACTTGCTGATAAAATATTTCTAGACAGAACATCCTGTATAATTGTTTTAATGCACGTGCAGCACTTATGATTATTACTCAATTTCAGGTGAGAAAGTGGAGTGCAAGGCTACAACAGTAAATGCGGATGGCTTTTCTATAAGGATAGCAGAATATTAACGAATGTAGTGATGTACACATTTCTACTAACGAAATTCTATAATAATTCAACATGTGCAAACTTAAAGAAAAATTAACCATTGTATAGTATTAAGCAACTAGCACATCCCTGATTTCTTTCACAAAAGTACAGATGACTCAGTGACTAAGAAACAACCAGTTCACTATTTATAATTAAGTAT
Source organism: Dactylis glomerata (assembly GCA_007115705.1). Classification (NCBI taxonomy): domain Eukaryota; kingdom Viridiplantae; phylum Streptophyta; class Magnoliopsida; order Poales; family Poaceae; genus Dactylis; species Dactylis glomerata. The sequence continues at coordinate 7,965,083 of QXEO01000734.1, forward strand.
AATATCAATCATCTCAAACAAAAGAAAGTAGCTCAATTGACAAGGAGTATTTTCCCTCTCACCACTAATAATATATACTGGCTCTTGCAAGACAAATATGAAGAAACTGAATTAGAAAGCTATGAAGAAGTTCGGGTTAGGCTACTCACTGATACAAGTGTCTTGCTCTCTCATGTATAGCATATTAGTATTACCGCAGCTGCATTCATAGCTTCCCCATGTATTTTGGCAGCTGCAGCCATTGCACTGACAGGCGGTTTTCAATTTGCATTCATCAATATCTGCACATAGTATATATTAAGGATATTTACAAGGATAATGTGAACTCTGCAACTATACCGCCTTGGTACAGCGTTTTGAGTCAATAAAAGCTCCCTTATAAAAATTAGTTTTGCAAGACAATAATTCCATAAGTCAGAGTTCTTAAAATTTGCAAATCTTCACTATGCTAGGTAGGTGAATACTTATAGTAGAACCCAAATGAGTGTTTATATGCTCAAGCAAAAGAAATATAGCCGTGTTCTCTGAAATATATCAAGTAACCCTCAAGTCAAACAAGTGTCATCTAAATTGTGTGCACTCCAACATTTCTAAATTATCTTCATGAATTTATAAGCGCCAAATATGAAAATGGTGAGTACATACTAGATGGAGAACTAAATAAAAATACAGAGTCGATTTATGCTCGTTCAGAACAGTGTTGCGTCCGAGTAGTACAAAATGTTTATGGATAATGATAAAATACCTTCACAACTTTTTACTCCATCGCCCGTGAAACCCACTGGACATTTGCAACCTTTAGATTCTTCATGCTGCAAATTTTCAGATTTTAGTTCTCATGGTGTGATGTTCTGAAGGAAATACAAAAGCAAATACTAGGTCTCAGGATAACTCTAATCATTGGTACTTACTGAGCAGGCAGATATTGTCTTCCCATCTCTAGTGTCCTTCCAGCATCCTCCATTGTTGATCTCACACCTCCCAATACCAGAAGCTGATAATATTGAATGTTAGTACTAAGCTGTACATGCAATTTTCGAAGAACTGATAATAAGATGGCATACAAAAGTAAATTGCCACCCAGTATGGCAACCACATTGTTTCAGTAATATATAGTAGGAAACACCCATTCCAGAAATAGTTTCAGCTAACTCAATCACATAACTAAATTAACATATTACCTTCACAATTGGTATATCCATCACCAGCAAACTTGACACCTTTGACAATAGGGCACTCACAAACACGCCCACGAAAGGTATCCTGCATTTGCACATGCCAAATCCGATCAATATTACAAGACAATAATAGAGGAAGAAGGTAAGGTGAACTGTCAGAGTATCTCTAGCTAAAACTGATTGCACCTTGCATGCGGTGACGTTATTAGCCTTGTCCATCCAGCAACCTCCATTGTTCTCCAAGCACTCATTTGTTTGAACGTCTACAAGGAATCAAAGAAAAGAGTAATGCACCATAAGACAAGATCTACGAAACATTTCTGCAGTAGAAGGAGAAGGTATACGGACCTTCACTCAAACAAATAGCGGGCTCAGTTGTCTCCTCAAATCCTGAACAGATGGCTTTTAGCACAGCACCTTTGTCCAACTTACCTGAAGAAAAACTGAACTGTTACACAAATAATGTCAGGACTGAAACAGCTAGTCCTACAGAACAGTAGACAACCTCGGTATTGCCTGTTGTTGACAACAAGCGTTGGCAGTATCGTGACATCTCCTCGTTTACCATGACCAATCTACATAGAAGAAACATATAGCTAAATATACCATAATTTGATGGACATATGCACAAATAAGGCAATAATTAGCAGAAAAAAGGTCATTCTATAGCAGCAAGGTCCTACTTGGGCATCTTGTTCTGCCTTTAGGATTGGGTTTTCCTCATCGGCTTCAGGATCTCCAACACACTTGTCTATCTTCTCAAGGTCCAATCCTGGACATATGAAACACAAGAAAATGTAATAGCAAATATTAACTCGGAGGTTTAATCAATTAATTAAAAGAATAAAAAATAAAAAATTAGGCCTACCAAGTGACTTAATAACATGAGTTGCACATTCATGTGTATACTTCTTCTCCTTCATAGGGCATCTAATGGCAAAGTCATGTACATAATCCCACCACAACCACGGCTTGCCACTGTCATTAGCAACCTTGAATACACAAACTTGATGTAGATTTTGAACCACGACATCCTTTCCATCATATCCTTTGCTGAAATCCTGCTCTGGGTCCGGTGCACAATATCTTCCATGGTTGATGCACTGGGATTTGCATTGCTTGCTCACAACAAAAGCTTCTGGGCAATACCATGTAATATAATGTGGAGTGAACTGGGTGTAACCCTTCTGCTCAAGAACTTGTGCAGTTCCTCTGAAGCTCTTCACAAAGTCCATTTGCATATCACATTTAGGACCACATTCATCATTACTGTTTGTCCAGAATTCATACTCTACACGCTCATCAGGATGCGGGAGGGATTCCCTCCAGTCCAAAAGGACACTAACCATTTCACCATTATCAGCAGATTTCTTAAGGTCCTCGCCCAATTTCTTTGTTATAAGCACCGAGGGGATAGTGATGTTTTCCATGTGACTTGTTCCTGTATCGTCTGGGTTGTCCATTGTGATTAAAGGCTCATCCTTGCTATCCACAACAAGAATTGCGGCAGCTCCAGCCATTTGTGCATTCCATGCCTTTGTTGTAAAAAAGCACTCTGTTTTGTCAGAGAGGAAAATAAACTACAGAGTTAGAATAACCATTACGACTGGGAAAGAAGTACTCATAAAGTAAAGCAGCCATGTGTTAAGTTAATTTTTTTACATGTTCTAACATCACGAGCAATAACATTTTACCTTATCTAACAAGCAGAGAACAATATTGTTTTGCCCTGTTTCATTTCTACAAGTGGAGAATATTCGTACAGTTGTTTTGCTCTGAATCTTTCGCACCTTAGATGTTAGATGGATTCCTTGTGAATGAATTGTGAAACAGAAAAATCTACTTATATCATACCTATGACTTTATATTTCAATTTTAACACCGAATTTATATTTTTACTGTAGCTAGAGATTAGGTCTGGAACTTTCTTTGCTATTCAAGTACTGAATTGCACTCGTAAGACCTATTTCATAAACACATTCATGTCTGCACATTCTGTTTCTGCTATCATAGCCATGATGGCTAAATCAAGATGAACCCAATCTATCTATTCCTATCTATGATGCTAGGTGGGCCAGTAAATTGATTGAGTTGCTGCAGCAGCCAGCAGTACTTGAGTTCTTTCCTTTGGTTGCAACAACTGATTTGTTCTTTGTGAACATATAGCTTAGGTGTTAAGTACCAAATTAGCACGTCTTCACTATAACCTAAATGAATCGCTCCCCCAAATAGAACGGCAAATCAAACTGATCCTTATCCGTAGAGCATGAAACATACTGCATGCAAGGGAACAGAAGTGTGTCGGAAGCTAACTAACCGATAATTAATGTTAACCACCTAACAAACCAAATGAAAGATTACACTCATTAACTCCCTTCCTAACTAACCAAGCTACTTACTAAATCAGGTTGGACAAGTGCTAGGAGTAGAAAGCATGCTCAACATATAGTAGCGTAAAAACTGAAGAAGGCAGCAGAGCAAAGTCCACAAAACAAAAGAAACAGAGCCCGTGGACTCACCTCCGCGGTCGATGAGCACGAAGTTCGGGCGTTCTCCGGATTTGTGCGACTTGAAGGAGGTGTCGAACTCCTTGCAGGCCTGCCTGTTTGTCTTGGGGTAGACGACCCACCCCTGCAGGGTGCCCCCGTACTGCGGCACCCCGAAGTTGCCGATGGCGCACTCGTACTTGCCCTTGAGCGCCTCCGGGGAGGTGACGCTGACGCTGTTCTTCTCCACCACGAACCTCCCCGCCGCCGACCCCGCCGCGGCCAGCAGCAGCAGCAGCACGGCGCGCCACGCCGGACCCATCATCCTGCCCGCGCCCCGACCGCACGGCAAGAAAAGAATCGGGCTTTTGGACGGGGTAGACGGAGGTTCCCAGGAGGCGCGCGCAGATCTGCCTGCCGATGCCGACCTGCGGTGTGGAGAGAGGCTCCGCCCGAGTAAAGAATTCGAGGCGGGCGGCGAGAGATCTATACTACTAAGCTTGGTGTGGATGGATGGAGCTAGGGGGAGGGGTTGGACTTGGAGAAGCACGGCAGGGCAGGCAGGGCGTGCGTGCCGTGCCGTGCGTGGAGCGAGTCGTCTCTCTCTCGTCGTCGGTTGGTTGTTCCGTCCACGCAAAAAAACCGAACCTTTGCTAGGAGTAGCTAAATGGAGCTACTAGTATACCGTTGCTGTCTCTGTCGAGAAGGAAAGCGGATCGGGGTGGGGTTCCCTCGCGACGAAGCATGGACAACGTGAGGCTGCTCTGCTCTGCCCGGAGGGACTGGCGCGTGGGCTGCTTTGATTTATTCTGACGGGCTTTGAGATTCGCGCTCCGGTCAAACTGTTTCGTGGTTTCCCGATGCATCGGGAGCGAGTGGCCTCCCACGGGGTAGATAGAATACTTTATGATGACACCTTCTCGTCAGTCAGTCCATGCGTTTTGTCAATATTTATTTAGGTTTCCAGAAATCTGGAATTGATCACGACGATGAACCGATCGATATCGATGTCTCAACTGTCGATGTGGCACATTTACTTTTTTTTCAGAAGAAAAGGGAATAAAATCCTGGCTTTGCATAGTTTCAGTTTTAGATTTGAAGTTTACATTGTCAAACTTGCCACATGAATCAAAAAATTAGCCGAACATAGCATATAAAAAGCTTCTATGTATCGTGTAATTTAGTAGGTTGAAGATCTTGTACAACCGCCATCAGCCAATAGCACCTAGTAGTTTTCAAACAATCCGGCTGGTTCGCATGAGAAAAAAAGATCACGTGTGAATTTAATAGGTAGCTTTGTAGATTAGGTGCAAGAAACTTGGAATCAGCCTTGTTAAAGATAATATCGTTTCAGAAAATTCAAATTGCCCAGCCTACAGCTGAGGCTCCTACATGAGTTCGGGCCTTGGTTTTCTTATCAATGCCATTTAACTAATTATCAAATGCATTAGTAATATTTTCCAATAGTGATATATTAAAAGTAAAATGAACAACTCTTCAAACTGATCTTGCAAAGATATAGGAAATAAGAAGATGCTCAATTGATTCCCGTGAATCACAAAAGACAAATCATGTGCAACCTAGCCATTGTCTTTTAGTTAAGTAGTCTTTTATACCGTTGCTCGTTAAATGATACTAAGTGGACAGCACCTTCCTAGCCATTGCTCTGCTCTGCTCCTCCTAGTTTTTCCCTTTTTGTTCGGCAACCATTGGCCCGACGATGTTTACAGGTATGGGAGCGACGATGTTAGCAAGGTTACCCTTCCGGCTTGGCCTGGGCAGGGTTTGGACGTCATCGTTTATCTTCAGGCCTAATTCTTGTCCGTACTCGGATACTATTTTGCTTTATGTATGATTTGGATCTTTGTATTGTATATTTGGATATTTTGACTCATGGAGTCTCCGTGGTTATATTATATATTATTTTGTGGGTTCCATCGTGAGCTTGTGTAACTATTGCTACTTGATTCCACCCGCATAATGTGTATGTTGTTTATGCACATTTTGCTTGGTGGTGCATTTTCAAGGCGACATCGTGCGAATTGTGGCGGAAGCGCTATAATTCGCAAGGTGCCGATTTTGAGGCGTTACAAGTGGTATCAGAGCCCAGGTTTTGTCGATACCCACGGGTCCAGTCTGCCTGTAGGATAACCTTACCAACGGACGTTGTTGAGTCTAGAGTCAAAACTATTTTGCTAAAAATACATTGGATAGATCTAAGTAGGTCTGCATTTTACTCCTTATCTACTGTGCTTCTCTCCTCTTACCTTTGCGAGTTTTGAGTCTTCTCTCTTACCTACTTCTCTGAGTTCAGGTCTCTACGTGGGTGGACGATCTCTTGCTTTTATCCCATTAGGTCTGTTCTTCAAAAGTTCATCGCTGTCAACGTGAGCAAGAATTTCCTGTGGGTGGTGTCGAGAAGAAACCTTTTGTTAGTGGTGTCGAGAAAAATAGATCCACGTTAAGGTCCGGGAATGTCAACATAAAGCGTGAAGACTCGATAGTTTCACCAACTCTTTCCCCCTACACGAGCGTGGATCTCAGGGCGAGATCCCTTGTTAGTGGTGTCGATTGTAACGACCCAGAAAAATCCCCTATTAGAATTGCTTGTTATTTTCTTTTTCGCGTCATCTTGACGTCATGCATCTTATCACCTTGCATGTTTTCTAAAACTTTAAATTATTTTGTGATACAGCTCTATTTTCCTCTTGCTTGTCTGCTTTTATAATAACCTTCCGCTTCCTTTCTTATTTTATTTAAGCTCAATACTGTAATAATAAAAATGTTTCGGTTGTTTGTTGATACTCTTGTTTCAAATAAATATAATTTTTTATCAAAGTTAAAGTCGTTTTAAATTAAATCAGATTTTCAAAATGTTCAATCTTTCCATCCCTCCTATTTTTCACTTCTTCCAAGAAATCAAATAAGGGCCTCCTCCTCACTTTTCTTCACCGCAGCAGCCATCTTTCCTAGCCCAGCCAAAGCCCACCTTCCTTCCTTATCTTCTTCTTCAACATGTACGGCAAGCATCGCAGCGCTTCACGTATGTCACCTGAAGGATGGGACATCCGATGATTGTTCTTCTCCACTCTATAAAACCACTCTCTGTTGTCTCTCTGCAACCCTAGACCTATCCATTACCCCAAAGCGTCGTCGCAACCCTGTCTTCCTCGCGTGCGTGTCAATGAGCTTCGCGTCCATGCGCTCCTCCGCAAGCCTGTGTGCCTCAAGGACGACGCAGCCGTCCCCGTTCCAGCCTAAAGCCGCTCTGCTCCTTCTCCACGGAGGTCCACGCCCGCCTCTACGTGCACGCCTCTGCTGTCAAGCCCTTCCCGACGCTCGAGTCCATCGTCAGCAACATCAAGACCGTCGTCGTCCGTCGCCCCAGACCACCTCTCCGTTCACCCGCAGGGACAAGCTCGTTTCCCTCCCGGTGAGCTTCCCCTTCTGTTCCCTTCTTCTCCATCTTGTTTGTGCAGCACATGTTGTCCCCCTCTCACCCGTTCGTCCTCTCCCGCGAGAGCCTGGAGCAGGATCAGCTGCAGCCACGACGGAGACGATGTCAAGTTTGCGTGTGCGCCGCGGTGACCGTGCACTCCCCTCCCTCTTCCAGCGTCCAAGGTCTTCGTGCTATGAGGCCTAGGTGAGCAGTCGACTCGCGTTCCCTTTTCCCCATCTAATTCTGTGCATCACATCCTTATTCAGCTCGTGTGTTGCTCTGTTTTGCTGTCTCTCCATCTCTGCTTGCGCACAGCACGTGCAAGTTCATGCCTTTTCGACCGCGCCCAGACAAGCTCACTCGTACCGGCGTTCGCCTTGCAGCCAGCCCATGCCATGCTTGTTGTGCTGCGTGCGTCGACAGCTGCGCATCCACGCACTTTCTGTCTCTGTCTCTGTTGAATTCCTAACCGTACGTGCATCACTATTTCTACCTCCTGGTTGCCCCTTTTAGCTAGCACTCGATGCATATATTTTATCAATCGATCCATCACAAATTTGCTAGCTTTGCACGGTACATGCATATATCAATCATTCAAGCTGCTGCTTGTTGTTTTGGCTAGCTATTAATCTCCGGTTGTACACTGTTCTATTCCAAAACCGAAGCAAAAGCCTATTGTTCTTTGTCTTTGCCACCTCCCAGACCTCCCAGGTTCGAATTCCTGCAGCAACTTTGTTTCGCCTGTCAGTGCATAAGCGTCAAGTTTCAGTTCAGTTAATCTTCTCCCAAGTTTCGGTTCTGCTTCAGCAAACACTACGTTCAGCCCTGTTCTAATCCTTGTATATTCTCAGCGTTTCGACCTAAAATCCTTCAGCTAGTTTCAGTCTTCAGTCAAAACGAACTAGCCACTTCTCTGTTACTTCTGAAAACCAATTAAAACCTGCCCCTTTTATTACTGGTTTTAATCAAACTAGCACGTAAACCCGTGCGTTGCAACGGGAATAAAAGCAAAGATTTTGTCTTAAACACGTAAGATTCGATCTCGACCGCTTCCTCCAAGATAAACTCACCTCCGTTGTCGGCCAGATCACCATTGTTAGATATGAAGTGTAGCTAAGATTTCCTTATCTACTGCTCTTCCCTTCCTCCTGATCTCTAGAAATTTCTCATGTTCTTGTCTTCTCTCGTCACCTTATTGGGTCATCGTACCGCTGCCTCACAGCGGTGAAGCATTTTACGTGATTAACATTTCTGGATGTGTCGTCCAAGTTGGGCCTTCTTGATGTAATCCCACCCATCGGCATTTGTTCTTCAAGCCGAGATTTCATAATGGATTTAGCGCGAGCAACCTGGGAGAAGAAAATTTTGTCTCAAGTGGAAATAACATGCATACCTCGTTAAAATGCAAGATGGATTTATTGGATAACCTGAGAGCGAAGTAACTTTTATCTAATGGAAATAACATGTAAAATATCTCATTTAAGCAAATTGTTGATTTATCACATGGATGCTGATTTATGGACAAAATTAATTCACTATTGAGAATTTTCAATTGATCACGTCAACACAAACTTCTTTGCCTCACTAATGTTTATGAACATATTGCATAATAAATTTAAATACCATGATGGCAAATAAGCTTTTAAGCACTATTGAGTAATAGAGTAAATTTTTCCTTTTTTACTAAATATAATTAGGAGCATTAGGGCTTAAATGATACTCCATCCGATCGGAAATAACTGTCAGCAATTTTGTACTACCTTAGTACAAAGTTTGTACTAAGTGCCCAACAGTTATTTCCGATCGGAGGGAGTACTGTATTTACAAAGTCTCGTTTCTTCCAATGCCATTATGTCATCTAACTGATAACTTATTCACCTACTCAAGTTGAATGCCCGTGCGTTTGCTAGGGGATAACGAAAAATTATATGTACATATAAATGAAACAATGAAAAATCAGAAATAATTATTCTAAATAGCACATTTTCAAATAATCTTGTAGAAGTATGTCTTTCTAAAACCTTTGCGTCTGGATTCAATAAAATCACTACACTCGATTGATCTACTGACTTAGCAACTTAGGTAAACACCCGTATGATGCTATGGGCGAAGTGTCATACTCATTAAGAAGGCCTTAGCAATCTTGGTCGATCGTGTTGATCGATGTGCGAGGCTGTCAGACGTATTCGTGTGCTCCTATAGACGAAAGAAGTAAGAAGCAAAGGTCAGAAAACATTTGTACGAAAACAACATAAAATTTATGGGAAGTGCCACATAAAGAACTTGAACATGAGTTCAAACATTGTGCATCGTTCTGGAAAATTTGCACAAGACTAATACTTATTATCTATTTTAAAACTTCAGCCGCAGCTTTACCACGCTGCAACGCATCATCAACTGGGCGAGTGTCTTAGGATGGCTTCATCAAATCAACTTGACTGCCTCAACACTTGCCGAAAACTCCTGCAAAAAAGCGTTACCGACTCTTCCGCAATCCATTGAAAGAAATCCACTCTTCTTGCCCGCAATAAGTTTTCTTTCTGATTATTGAGAAATACTGTACATGAGTGTAAAGCTATATTCCAGATCCAATCACACGAGCACATACACCTATCTTCTAGTGCGTAGCAAAGCTGGCACTTAATTATCTATCGGATTGGGTTGAGATTGCTAATCAGATAACATGCTTATAAAATTTAAATATAAGTTCCAATGTCATTGAGTATTGAAAATTCAGAATCAAAATTCGAGCTGCTGCAACTTCGAAATTCAGAATCAAAATTGAAACAACAATTAATGATGTTTCAGAATCAAAATTGTAGCAACATTTAACGATGTTGGAGTGGCAAATAAATGAAAGCACTCGATGACTGCTGAACTGACTGCTGAACTACCTGCTCTTCACTCTCCAGCAACAGAGGCGTGCTAGGCGGAGAGGCTCACGCCTCACGCAGCAACAGCTTGTTCAAGGACAGGATGAAGCAAATAAAGGGAGGAAACGACAGTGGCCGGAAGAGAATGCGACGGTGACGGCCGGTGGAGCAACTGACTTGATGCTTGATACCGCTGGATTTTCCCAGCTCCTACACAGAAAGGGTCTCCGACGCCCGCAGAGAACAGAGGTGAATCCATCAGATCTGACCACTGCATCCTGACCTTTGATCTCACTCCGCTCGACCAGCACGGCCTCGCATCGATAGAGTCTTGCCGCGATGTGAATCTCGTCGACATTTATGGCTGAGGAGAGCCGAGAGCGCGCCTGCAGAGAAGGGGCTCGCCGGAGGTTGGCTGGAGGGAGGTCCGATTTGCTTGGCTCGCGGAGCCGGGCATACGATGGATTGCGACTGCGGGTTGATTTTGGAGGTACTAAAATGCAACAAGAAGCTGGCGGTCTGACGCCGGTGACCGGTCCAACGAGCTGCGCGACCGCTGCAGCAAGAGCGGCCCCCAATCCAGCCCGACGACATTCGCGACTGCGCGGGAGAGGTCCATCTAGCGCCGTGGTTCTCGTCTTTGCCGTCGGAGACGCCCCCCTCTTGCCACGTGATTGCGCCGCCTGCTCGCCGTGATTGTACTAATTCGGCTGCCGCGCGCAATGGACCTGAGCGTCACTTCCCTGCCTCCATGCCCGCTGGCCGACGGGAGGACGCAGGGGCGACCGTGGAGGGAGATGTGCCCGGCGGCCGGCGGCCGGCGGCGCGGAGGGATCTTGCGAGTGGATTTGGTCAAGAGAGAAAGTGGCGGGTCCTCACCTGAACAGAAAAATCTTTCTCCATCGGGTGTAGAAGACCAGCGGGCTTCCGGTCTACCAAGATGGCGATGGTGCGAGGTCGCGGGCGTCGGCGCTCGTGGGCGGCTGCAGCGGCGGCGGGGTTCGAAGCGGAGGAGCCGAGGATGCGAGGTGGGGGTGCGGAAGGTCTGACGCAACGAACAGTTTTTTAGGTACCAACAAAGCGCAGGAATGACCGGTTTTTTTTACGTACCAACGGACGGACGGTTTTTTTTGACGTACCGCGGTTTTGTAATCATCACGACCTCAAGCCGTATTATTAGTAGAGATGTTGTGTCTATTTTTATTAGAAAAATGTGTAGAATATTAATATGTCATCCATAAGCTTGTGTGCATCTCGCATCATGTCGTGACGTGATAGTTTGTATTACACCTAATAAGTAACATATGGAGTAATTGAGAATTACTAAATATGGTTTCTCCACTTCTTTTAATTTGGTTTAGCTCACCCATGCCCTAACTTTGCCATGCTAATAAATATTTAAATTGTCGTGTAGTAAAATAACTTGAATCATATATGTGTATGTCGGGATTCTTATTCCGTTTAAATTGGATAAGTTGCATTGCATCATAATTGTCATGTCATGCATACATACTTCACATGATCATACCAATTCTTTCTCCATACTAGTAAGTGTTACATCTGTTGTTTGTTGTAGTGATTTGCTTCTTCTCGGATAGGACGCTTCGTGGTGATGTGAGCAACGACAAGTTCTCCGGGTGTTCTTCGATCATCTTTTCAGGCGAGCCCTTTTCTCTCTACCCATTTAATATTTTTGCTCTCGCTAGCTCTATATTTTAGCCTTGTGTCGTGATGCTTTGTTTGAGTCACATGTCCTATCCACCTATTTATCCAAAGCACGCCATAGAATCTTCCATACCTCCTATTAACCATGTGCTTGTTATTTGAGTTGGCCCTGCGAGTCGTAGACATCTTTAGATTGTTCAACTTGTTTTATCTTATCGGGTTGGGAAAGTTATCACATGCTCTACTTTATAGATATATATGTTGTTGGAAATACTCATGGCTTACTTTAATGTTAATGATTAAAATTGTATTAAGCAGAGGCATCGGTGAGTCATTTTGTCAGTTTTACGACGGCTCACTTGTGTCCCCTAGGACCCCGAGATCGCATGAACTGTTCTGAGACTGAGCGCTCTAACCAAACATGGGTACGTTTATAGGCCTCCCCTCGATCACTACCAGAATCTACATACTTGTCCAGTGGCCACAACTAGTTCGCGGTGTTTCCATTTGGTTCTTGTCGGGCGTGCAGCTCATATTTCTTATGGTCTGACTTTACTTTGGGGGAAGCCGTGTGTGCCTTGTAACCCCTTGTTTCTGCACGTCCGTATAGGTGGGATGCGGTTAAGCGAGTTCTGAAAGAGTGAGGTCACTGGTCATCTTCCATGAGGAGCTCCGATCCAGTGTGCATCTCCTAGGATCCGACTTAACCGTAGGCTCAAACAGCTAGGTCCGTCTCGGAGATTCGGCCGGACTCTCGATACAGGTTCAACTTAGTTAGGTGGCTTCCTGGACTTATTTGTAGTGAAGGAGAGTGCGAGTCGTGACCTCCTGCTGGCACACCGTTGGAAGTGTGCTAATCGTAGGCATCAAGAGGTGATCGTGTGTTTGGGTATATTTGGGCACCCCTGCAGGGTTAAATCTTTTCGAAAAGCCGTGTCCGCGGTTATGGACGACTTGGAGCTGTACTACTCGATCATAGAATGACTTGCACCTGCTATTTCCATATTAATAAACTTGTGTAGTAAATTAGCACAATTACAACAACAAACCTGCAATAAAACTTGTTAACCGTGTGATTGTCTTTGATATTGCTTCTTCGTGTGGGTGCAATGAGGTGATTCATCGGCTGGGTTATGTTTGGTGCTAGTATCTAGTTAGTTACTTCTATGCGCTCTCTTATCTCAATCTATTTAGACGAAAGTTGTAGTGTGTCTCTCTAGTTTAGTGCTTTTGTTGCCGCTAAGTCCATCATATAGCCTGTAGGCGGGCACAGCTGAATTCCAGTCTCGCGAGTACGTGCCTCGGTACTCACCCTCGTTTTTCTTTCTTTTCTCTTTCTCCCTCCTTGTTCGGCAACCATTGGCCCGACGATGTTCACAGGTATGGGAGCGACGACGTTAGCAAGGTTACCCTTCCGGCTTGGCCTGGGCAGGGTTTGGACGTCATCGTTTATCTTCAGGCCTCTTAGGCCCATTTGTATTCTTGTCCGTACTCGGATACTATTTTGCTTTATGTATGATTTGGATCTTTGTATTGTATATTTGGATATTTTGACTCGTGGAGTCTCCGTGGTTATATTATATATTCTTTTGTGGGTTTCATCGTGAGCTTGTGTAACTGTTGCTACTTGATTCCACCCGCATAATGTGTATGTTGTTTATGCACATTTTGCTTGGTGGTGCATTTCCAAGGCAACATCGTGTGAATTGTGGCGGAAGCGCTATAATTCGCAAGGTGCCAATTTTAGAGCGTTACATTGGCCTTGCTAATTTTGTAGAGCCAAAATTAAAATACCATTCCATCTCGGTTGTTGATATAAGCAACGTACTCCCTCCGTTTAGAAATATAAGATGTTTTAACTTTATGAAGCGAATGTATCTAGATATCTTTTAGTGTATAGGTTCGCTCGAATCTATACACTAAAAGATGTCTAGATACATTAGCTTCACAAAGCCAAAACATCTTATATTTCTAAACGGATAGAGTACAAACAACCGTATAGTGCAATATGTTATTCTTTTCAGGACACCTTGCATCTTAATTTGATGAAGGTTTTGAGCTGTGCCAAGAGTTGATGGCATTTCTACGTCTCATCGCCAAGACTGCTCGAAGAGCATTTACATATCATGGGGACCAACTGTTGGATAAGAGGTGATGTGACCAGCTCATAACGTGTGAAATCACCTGCCGTTCCTGACAGAGTGATTCATCGTCGTGCCAACGGAGTGGAAATTGCAGAAACCACCGGCTGTGGTCATTGCACAAACGAATTATTTTACTACATGTTTTTGCAGAGACTATGAACTATTATGTAATAGGTTGTATATAGGTTTAAATCTCAGAATAATCTCATTAACAACATATCTGATGACGGGTGCGCACGTATCATCATCTAACTATGTACACTAACAAATTTGGAAAAGTTCAAAAAATATTTGATTTTTTGTCGCTTTTCGTGAGATTTGGTCAAAAAAATGTGAATTTTTAGCTTTTCAACAAATATAAAAAACCAGTAATTGATATATGAACTAACTAATCTGGAAAAGTTTGAAACAATTTGGACTAACTGCTTGAAAGTTTCGTCGCTTTTTATGAGATTTGACCAAAATTGTGTGAAAAAATAATTTTCTTTGAAGATCAATGAAAAAACTGTGCACTATTCATTCTATATAGCGTGCTACGTATTTGGAGAGGCCACACTAGATTTTCGTAACTTTTCTCGCTATGGCACTATTTGCAAAATAGCATGATATATCGTGCTAAAACATCATAGCATTAGTGCTATTTAAAATATAGCACGCTATTTTTTTGCTGGACTCGGTGTGGAGCAAGCCAGCATATGATGAGGGTGTGGAGTAAGCGAAAGTATGATGCAAAATTGCAAATCTTAATTGTTAAACATAAATAATAACGCTAAAACATTTATCTCTTTCATGATATCCTCTATTCTTGCTAAAATCCTTTATTTTCAAACTTTTCAAAATACTATTTTTAAATATAGCGTGCTATTATCGAGAGCTGACGATTCACGCTCGAGCTTGTTCGCACTCGATATCACAGAGCTGCATGTGTGGCCGAGGTCGATCACAGTGCAATAAATGGACTGATATTTCTAGCGGGAGAAAAGAAAAAAATATGCCAATACTTGTGTATGTTGCATAAGAATCTCGTATGAAATTTGATGATTCATGTTGGTAGGTGGTATAAGCATTAAATGCGACCAGCTGGATCATCCGTTCAGACATGTACCAGTATCATGGGCAGAGCTTTTACACACCGACCTGTACCAGCCCTTCAGATACGGAGGTGAACCAGTAAGGCCAGTTGATGTAAGTTGCTTGTAAAACACTATTTTTTATTTTAAATTATTCAAATCTAATTGATTATTGTTAGGAAACTGGGCTTCTATAGATTAAATTGCAGCACCATTTGAATTAAAAAATATATCATTAGCCTAGACAATGGTTTGTCTGGTTAGTTGTTGTTGAGTTAAACATGCTGGTTATTCTGATACGCAAGCGACCACAAGAATAGAATCCTCTTCGAATTTATTATTTCAAATAACTACTTGGAGGTGCATCTAGTTGTTGTCTGATACTTTGGGACTGCATTAATGGATTCAGAGGTGATTCTCCATTTAAACTAGAGTGCTTTGAAACCAAGTGCAGTTCCTTCACATTGTGGTGTAAGGGGGCCCGATACTAATGTCCTCACACAGCATACGGCATGAGTGGTTAGCTAGTGGATAGGTTGTGCTGACCCAGTGTACCACTATATGTTGTAGTATGTAAGTCGTTGACATAACACTCGTGAAGTACCATTTTATAAATATTACATCCCTCGGTTTATATAACAGAAGCATAGCGGTCTTTATTCAAGCACTAAATATTATAAGCCACAATTGTACAAAGGACTCCAGTTCCTCCTCGGTCCAAAGAGGAACACCAGTAGGTTCTACCTTAATGCTACAAGCCTTAACTACAACAGAAAGTAGAAGACTAAACATGATGACATACTCAAGCCACTTTATTCTATAGTGTTTGGTGCGGCTTAAGCTACTAAGCTACTAGTTTAGTTATCAGACTCCTCCTTGTGACTCCCACTGATTCCATAGGCGATGGTGTAGTCCACGCCTTCAACTCCGCCTGATAGGTCCGGTTCCTTATAGTAAACCTCCTCGATGTCTTCCGGAGCTTCTTCAGACTCCTCATTCTGGCCCTCTGAGTCTAAGCATGGGGTTTAAGGTGGGATGAGTATAAGCATACTCAACAAGTTCATTTTAAAGGTAGTTGTGTTTGATTCACTAGCTACGGTCGTGGACCAAAGAGTCCTAGGAAAATTTAGGTTTTCGTAATAATTTCTTCAAAGGTTGATTTTATTCAAAAAACTATGCTCATCAGTCTTCACAGGTTGACCAGAGCTTCGATGGGCTCCTTTCCCACCGCGTTCGTAGCTCCTTCCCGGAACAGGGACTATCCAGATACTTTCTTGCACTCTGCAGAGGTGGTCACTTGTACCCATAAGAGATCAAAGCCTTGTTGCACATCCGAGCTCGAGCATCGTCCACACTTCCTTGGTGTGGGGCCCAATCGATGATTAAGCCAATCACTGTCCTTCTCTGTGACCCCGCATACTCACCCTTTGGTATTCCATTGCACAAATAGCTGACTTTCTTGGAACAACTATGGTGCTCGAAGCCAACTTAGCCAACTTTCCATGAACAACTTTGAGTCCCTCTCAGCTGACTTTCCTATGACCAGTTGCATGCTAGTTTCCTATAATCCATCATAGACACCGTATTCTCGTGGGACGTAAGGGCTCCCACTCGCTGCATTCACCTACCGAATGAACAGCTTACTGCATTCACCTCCCGAATGTACAGCACGGGTGATGTCTCATAGGACCCGTTGGGAAACCCCAAGCGCAAGGTGAGCACAGCAATAAGTTTTCCCTCAGTATGAAACCAAAGTTTAATCGACCAGTAGGAGAAAGAAATCACTTCTGAAGGTTGTTGCTAGCTGACTTGTGGTAGGGCGTACTACCGGCGTCAGTCAACAACGTGGAACCTGCACACAACACAACCAAAATACTTTGCCCCAACTTACAGTGAGGTTGTCAATCTGACTGGTTTTGCTGAAAACAAAGGATTAAACGAATAGTGTGGAAAGAGATGTTTGCTTGCAGTGAAATGAAATAGTACTTGCAAAAAGTAAATAGCGTTTGCAGTAGATGGTATTATCAATGTAAAAGAATGGACCCGGGTCCACAGTTCACTAGAGGTGTCTCTCCATAAAGATAAATAACATGCTGGGTGAACAAATTACAGTTGGGCAATTAACAAAATAGAGAATGCATAACAATGCATGTACATGTCATGAAGATCACTATGAGATTCATTTGTGCATTACAACATAATACATAGACTGTAATCCAACTACATCGAACAACCTATTGCATTAGGCAAAGTGTGTAATGTAAACAATACAATTATCCTTGAACAAAAGATTGTTGTTTTCTCTCTAGTAGCAACAGCACATCTACAACCTTAGAAGTTATCGTCACTCTCCCAGATTACTAGAGGCATGAACCCACTATCGAGCATAAATACTCCCTCTTAGAGTCACAAGCATCTACTTGGCCAAAGTATCTACTAGCAACGGAGAGCATGCAAGATCATAAATAACATAGACATGATAGATCAATAATGAACTTAATATAGTACTCAATATTCATCGGATCCCAACAAACACAACATGTAGAATTACGATAAGATGATCTTGATCATGATAGGCAGCTCACAAGATCTAAACATGATGCACAAATTGGAGAAGACAACCATCTAGCTACTGTTATGGACCCATAGTCTAGAGATAAACTACTCACGCATCACTCCGGAGGCAGGCATGGCGATGAAGAAGGCCTCCGGTGATGATTCCCCTCTCCGACAGGGTGCCGGGAAGAGCTTCTGGACCCTCCTGAACTAGGGTCAACGATGGTGGCGGCTTACAGTACTTTTCGTGGATGGAGGCTCAGGCCCTTAGGGTTTTCCCGATAAAGTGAATTTATAGGCGGAAGGGCGAGGTCGGTGGGCACCCGAGGGGCCCACACCATAGGGTGGCGCGGCCAGGGGCTAGGCCACGCCACCACCTGGTGTGGCCGGCTCGATGCCCGTCTCCGTCTCTCCTTTGGACTCCGTCTTTGTGTCAGATAAATAGGAACTTTGGCTTTTGTTTCGTTCAATTCCGATAATATTTCCTTCAGTAAAACCTAGAATAGAAAAATAGCAAAAAACAGGAACTGGCACTGTGGCATCTTGTTAATAGGTTAGTTCTAGAAAATGCATAAAAATGCCACGAAGTGTAAACAAAACATAAAGCAACTGGTGTAAAACAAGCATGGAGCATCAAAAATTATAGATACGTTTGCAACGTATCAACGGGCCGGTACATCTGTTGATATGCCAAAGGAAGTTGGTACAGCTGACTTCTCCATCCCATTCCAGATCTTATGGTTGATTATTATTTACGACGCTAGAATCACTGGCGACATTGGTTATTAATCCTAGGTGAACTTTCCAGTTGAAGTGGGACCTCCACCAACCACATATATCATACCATGGTCCCACTGCCCACCATCCTAGGGCAACAACCATTCCGATTGAAAACACTACTTATATTCATTATGAAAGAAGAACTCTTTACTTTTAATGCAGCAGTGATATGATATAGCTGCAACTTGCAAGTAATTTTATAAAAAATCTCAAGAGGTATGAGCAAGTGATGAACTTGCATGCAGACTGCAAGGTAGTGCAGTTGGGTGTGTTGAAGTGACCTGGGACCTCGGGTTCTGGAAAACAGCATCATTGTCCGGTAAGGGCAATGGTTAAAGATTCAAATGATGCAATGCTTTAAGGTGGTGTGTTATTTATAACCCTCATGATGTGATTTATTAGTTAGGGTATTTATATATTCCTTCTACAATTTTAAAGAATATATGATTACTTTGACCTCATTCAAGAATAATTATCACTTATTCTTGAATGATGCTTTTTCTTGTTAATTGCACTTGATATTAAATTACTTGTCTTTAGACTTTTTTCTTTTTCCCTAATAAGTCTTACTTAAAACAAAATCTTTTGGATATTATCCCCACATCATTCTCTCTTAATTAAGCTTTAAAATCTTTTGTTCCAAGGATATCTTCCCAAAAATTCTATTAGGATTCATTCTTGGATTCCAAATATCTTATTTTCTAGAGAAGGTATTTTTCTTTATTTTTTTGTGTTAGGAGTATTTTTAGGGTTTTTATTTCACTTAGGGTATCCTTTTCTAATTTCTATCTATTTCCAAATTAGTTCTTGGGCCCCAACAGCCAGACCTACCTGAGCGGGTTAGGTCAGACCGGCCTGGCTCGGTCGGCCCAGACAGCCTTCTCCCTTGTGCCAAAACCCTAACCCTATCCTCCCCTCTCGCTCCCGCGACTGCGAGTCGCCGGCGGTATCCCCACACAATTCCGGTGAACTCCAAGGTCCTCAACCACCACCACGTGGGGCAATTGAACCACCGCCATCTCCCTTGTTACCTCACCGAGGGAAATCACCTCCTCTGGCTCTGTGTGCTCCCGCCGAACCAAACCCTACCTCGGTGCTGAGGCAGTCCAAGCTGTGGCCAGAATCTCCTCGCTCTGGCTCAACAATGACCTAATGCTGGGAGAGGAACCCACCCAGTAGGTCGCGGCCTGGCGCCACCGTGCCTTTGTGTCGCGGTGCCGTTGTGTCAGCCTTCTCCTCGGTCTCAGGCAAGTTATTCCCCCTTTCTTCTCTCTACCCTCTTCTGTCTTTGTGATTAGGAGCTGATGGATGTGAACTTGTGCATGGCCACTATGTCGTGGTGTTGTCATACTGTTTTCTACTTCTAACCAACTGTGTACTTCATTTGGTCTGTCCTTTGGGCTTGCCCTGGTGTCCTAGTTTGGGTGCTCATTTCACTGCTGGCATTTGTGAATTGTTGTCATAATATTGAGTCACTTGCAGATTGGTTAGCTAAATAACTTAGCTAAGGATTACATGTTAATCCTATGTTTATTTGATAAGAAGATGCACACTAATTTGATCTTCCTATTATGCTCGAGGAATGTGTATAGCTAAAATTTGTTTTAGTATTATAAACTGAACCTTAGGGTTCTGCCCCTATTATTGTAGATTGGGCAGTTGGCATTATAAGTTGGATGTGGCTACATTTGGAGGTCCTTACAGTGATGTTTCTAGACCTTGTATATGCTTGAACTAAGCTTGGCTTGGGGTAACTGAGTTGTTGCTAGTTATTACCCTACTTTGAATGTTTTTCCTGAGGCTATATTTATTGATAAGAACAGATACTTGGCTTGACTTGCCCCTGCCAATGATGTATAGCCCGAGGCTCACTTTTTTTAATAAGAGCAGACATTACTTGTGTCTTTCTTTTCAATACCATGTGATGATTCTTGCATAGCAACTCTATGCATGCTTGAGGGTTCTACACCCCTCTATCCTCCTAGGTGAAAACCTAGAAGAAGGGCAGTTGGGTGTGTGTGTGTGTGTGCATCCCCTTTCGTGTTCATTTGCATGCAGTGATGCCTAAACATTAACAGATCTTAAATGGCTGGCTAGCTTGCCAAGTCCTACCTCTGCCTTGAGCTTGCTGCTAGTGGGGGCTGGATGTGTGATGTTGAAGTTGGTCTTGGCTAGCCTGATCAGTTCCACCTGGAGCTTGCCTTGCTCCTCCCAGGTGCTTGGCTTGCTTCACCTTGGGATTGCCCTGCTCCTCCCAGGTGCTTGGCTTGCTTCACCTTGTTGTTGTTAAGTAACCATTCTTATTGTGGTGGTTATTTGTGATTGTGTGTGGAATTGATCTGGTTGAGTTCTTGCTAAATGGTGATGATCTGGGCATGTTGGTGTGGTTGTGGTGCTGATGCTTGCTTGCAAAGCAACCAGTGCACTGCATTGTTCCTTTTTATAAGACCAAACCTTTGGCTAGTGCCTTGACACCTGTGTGGTGACTCTCTGCATGCATGTGTCATGTGAGCTACATGCCTGCCTGCTTGGCCCTCGATGGACTAAGATACTTGCTCCTGTGAGCTGCCTGGTGATAGGCATCACCTGGTTGATGATTATCAACAGTGAATATTTAATTTTACTGCCACTTGGCTTTTTCTCTTTTGGATGTGTGTGTATCATGTGTTTGCATGTATCAAAGGAAGAAGAAGAAGAAAAGAAAGGAAAGAAGTGATTTAGTTTAGGAATTTACTTTTGTTTCTTTTATATAATGTAATCTTTTATTTATTTGTAATTCCCTTTTCTTTTTACTATGTAATTATTTATTTTATTTCAAAATATTGTAAAGACAATGTAATTTGTGTATAATATCAATAAAGCCTAAGTTTTCCCTAGTTTAGATATTTATTAAGATTCAATTGTGTATTTCAAATTCAAATTCTTAATAATCAAGGTTTGATTTGCCTTTCATTCTTTTAATGGAATCTTTTGAATTCAAATTTTATCCCTTCCCACACTCAGTGGATCAAAAGAGATCCTGTCGAACCCTTTTGCACTTCGAGAGTATACCATTCCCCCCTTGAAGAGAGAGCTCGATCCCTCTTAGGTTTTAGTGTTAAAAAGCGTGAAAAAACACCGCAATTTTGAATGCAATGCATAAAACCCCGTCTACTTTACCCCGTGGTTGTCCTACATGATGGGATGTTACATAGGTGTATTTCCTTTACCCATTATAGAGTAAGATACGGAAGGAGATACGCCGTGGAGGAAAGAAACAAACGGCTTGATGACAACATGATACCCAGAGCAACCCAACTCGGGTTGACTTCAAAGTTTTCGGCTGTTAGCATGCTATAACATGCATAACGTTTTGGAAAAAGGGCCACGCTAAAAGATATAGCACACCATTTTTTAATTGTTGAAGATCTAGACACTCATAACAAGTGGACATGTAATGTCACTATCATTTATCATTGCATTGTAGGCCCTGGTTATCAAATCTGTTGCGACCTACTACACAAAATACCTGGTGGTTTATGCAAAAATTAGATAAAGTGGATAGGTTGTGCAACCACGACAACCAAGTTTGTGCTTTCTATAATTTCTTATGTTATGAACTTTGAATCAAAGCCATTCACATCTCCACCAACTAAGGGAAACTCAACCAATGCCCCCAAGACGTCGACATTTGTCTGATTTGCTAGGTAGATAAAAAATAGACCCAATTGCGGTCCCCGAAAGGACGTTCTATGAGCAGACCGTCTTGAGAAATTTGTGGAAGTATATGTGGACAACACAAGTTTCAAATAAGGTACACATTTTTTAGTTGGCATCTTACCTGCGATAATCTCCCAAATCAACACAACAAATTGAGAAGAACTTTGGAACTGCAGAGCACTTGCAACATCTGCGGAATTGATAAAGAAGACAACCACCATGCTGCAGTCCAGTGCACTAAGGCAAGGGCTCTACGCTCTAGAATGCAGGAAGAATGGAACCTACTGATACGTGCATTTTATATCATTATATTCACATTATATAGGACTAGTTTATAATGTTATTTGCATCAATTATCCATAATATTGCATTTTTAGATGATTTCTGAGATTTTCCTACAAAGTTCCCCCCTTGGTATTTAATTTCTGGGAGACAAAAAATCTCCTACGTATTTTGATGTTTTAGGGATCTTCTGGACCTCAATTTGATCGGGGATTTCTACAGTGCCAATATTTTTATACGAGACGCACCTGGAGAGGCCGTAGCACACGAGAGGAGCCACGAGGCTCAAACGAGCTCAAGTGGCGCGGCGCACCAGGCAGACTGTGCCACTGATACGTCTCAAACGTATCTATTATTTTTGATGCTCCATGCTTTGTTTTACACCATTTGCCTATTGTTTCGTTACACTTAGTGGTACTTTTATACATTTTTCGGAACTAACCTATTAACGAAGTGCCACAGTGCCAGTTTCCTGTTTTCTGCTGTTTTTGTGTTTCAGAAGTGATACACAGGAAATATTCTCGGAATTGGACGAAACAAGTTCCTGAAGTCATATTTCACCGGGGAGCTCCCAAACATCCGAAGACCTGACGGAGGGGGGCCACGTGGCCCCCCCCACACAGGGGCGGCGCGGCCTGGCCCTGGCCGCGCCACCCCCTTGTGAGGCCGCGTGGCTCCACCTCTGACAGCCCCCTTTCGCCTACATATACCCCCTGACGAGAAAAACCTAAGCCCGATCAGTTTTCCAGAATACATCGCGATCCGCCGCCGCCGTCGACCCGAAGATCGGGAGGGTCCAGAAGCTCTTCCCGGCACCCTGCCGGAGAGGGGAATCGCCACCGGAGGTCTTCTTCATCGCCATGCTTGCCTCCGGAGCGATGAGTGAGTAGTCTACCCTAGACTATGGGTCCATAGCAGTAGCTAGATGGTTGTCTTCTCCACCATGTGCTTCATGTTTAGATCTCATGAGCTGCCCTACATGATTGAGATCACCGTTATGTAATACTATGATGTTGGTTTGTTGGGATCCGATGAATATTGGTGTTTATGATTAAGTTGCTGTACTGAATTATATCTTTTGTTATCTCTATGTTGTTTATGATCTTGCATGCTCTCCGTTGTTAGTAGCTATCTTGGCCGAGTAGTTGCTAGTGACTCCAAGAGGGGGTATTTATGCTCGATAGTGGGTTCATGTCTCTATTTCACCTGGGGGAGTGACAGAAACCTCTAAGGTGGTAGATGTGCTGTTGCTACTAGGGAGAAAACAACATTCATATGCTCAAGGGCATATGCTTTGTTTACATTACACACTTTGCTTAATGCAATTATCTGTTGTTCGCAACTTAATACTTCTAGGGTGTTCGGATGATATCCCCGGGGGTGGATTATTAGTCATAGATGCAGTTGGATGGCGGTCTATGTATTTTGTTGTAATGCCCAGAGTGAATCTCATAGTGATCTTCTTGACATATCACGTTATCTTTATTCTATCAATTGCCCAACTGTAATTTGTTTACCCAGCATGTTATTTATCTATGGAGAGACACCACTAGTGAACTGTGGACCCCGGTCCTATTTTAATCATATTGCAATCACCTGTTTACTTTTCCTGCATTGTTTACTTTACTCGCATATACTCTATTGTTTTCCACTTGATACACTCATAACCTTTGTTTCAAGCAAACCGGTGAGATTGACAACCTCATCGCAAGTTGGGAACAAAGTATTTGTTTGTGTGTGTGCAGGTTCCGCGTTGCTGCTGGCTGAAGACGAGTCAACAAGTGTCGTAAACGGCGCCCTTGTTGGAGTGTTACTAAGCCAGTCCGCATCACCTTCAGTCATCACCGTCTCCCTTCTCCTGTTCGATAAACCTTGGTTTCTTAACTGAGGGAAAACTTGCTGCTGCACTCATCATACCTTCCTCTTGGGGTTCCCAACGGGCTGGTCATTCACCACGCACAAGGACTGTCTGTTGCCACATTCACCGGGAGCATCAGCCACTCAGGCTTGTCTGGCCCTTGGTGGTCGCCTCATCTCCATCTTCTTATGGACGCCTTCATTTCATGAGAAAAGGGATGCCCTATTTTCCCCATAATTTTCTGAGGTGGCGGCGGAGGTGGAACCCTTCATCTACCTCTAGAGGGGCTGATCTGTTGTAGCCGCCGGAGGGAAATCGCCACCATCGACTCCTCCTCGGTGTAGGGGAGCCTCTCCATCACATCTACGGCACCATCATCATCATCCCCAACATAAGCACCATCTCCACCTCGAGATTCGACGTCATCCCCCTCATAGTTTGTGGTAGATCGAACCTTGGATACTGTTTAAGTGTTGTGTGCATTTTTGTGCATGGCAACTTGTCATTATTTTGTGGTGAAGTTATACTTTCAGATTGTGTTGTACTCCATATGCCACTGATCATGATCATGTTTAACACTTCTAAGTAGTTCCCGTTATTCCTGGGGGCATAGGATTAATTGGCTATGATTTTGATATAGTATGCATGGAGTATTTGGTTAAGTTTTGATCTTTTATGTGATTCTATGATGGTAATGTGAAAATTTCAACTGCATATTACTTCACCTATATGGGCTCATAGGATTGCACCTTAGAGTAATTAGGAGGATGATAAATTAGGGAGAGACAGAAACCTGTTTCTTAGAATCTGCATCATTTTTAGGGGGGTTCTAGATCGGGAACCTTAGAGCTTTATGCAATGGTTGGACAACTTATGTCTTAATACTCCCTAAGGTTCATGAAAGTGACTTTAGGAACAATCATTAGGGGTTTGTAGCATAGTGTTATATGACTACACCTATTTTTGGCTCCGTCCGATGAGAATAAAACTTGAAAAGATACTCGTTCATATTTTCTTAGAAATTTGTATGACGAATAAATCCATGCTGCCCCAAGGAACATCTGTCGCTTATTGATTACACTTCTTGCTGCATAGAGGATTGGGATTTCTCTAAAAAAGAGCATTTACTTTACCACAATTAAATTTTTAGTACTTATTCCTTTGCACGCTTATACACCAAAAACCCAAAAACATCTTTTATTATTGTTTCCTGTTAAACTTGCTAACCAATACCTCCAGCTCCTCGTGGGTTCAACAACCTTTTATATATTGAAAGGTACTATAATGGATCTCCTCCACTTGGGACTCATCAAGATACTTTCTGGCGCCATTGCCGGGAAACGCAGCGCTATTGGTGAGTTTGTTTGGTAAGGAAAGTACTTTTGCTATTTACTGTTCTGATTACTGCTTAAACTATGATACCTCTGGAGTTGATTATATGCATACTACTATCATAAGTTATATGTATCCTGCTGCTAAGGTGACAACTAAAACTACTGAGTCACCAAAAGAATATCAAATTCCTATAAATACTGTTTTTGACCTTTTGAAGAGTTTTCAGATAAAGGAAGCAGGTCTGCTTTGGACCATCTACACTTATCAAAGACAGATGCACACTATTTAAACTGGCTAAAGTTTTTGAAGATGAGGCGAAAAGGAAACTATTATATGTATCTCTTGATGATGAGGCGCGAGCTTGGATGCGCTCTATTAATGAAGAAACTATTCAGGAATGGGAGGATATGAAAAAGGCTTTCTATCTCAAATATTATCCTTCAATTGAAGCTTATCGTGATAGAGGATTTATTTATACCTTCTGGCATCATCCAGAAGAAAGTATCGCTCAAGCTTGGGGAGATTAAAAAGTGCCTCTCCAAGAATCCTTGTAATGGTATATCTAAGATCATAATATTGATAAAATTCTATGTGGGACTTCTTTCATTTCATAAGGATTTCTTGGATAATTTGGAGGAAGTTTTGTTGATAGAAGAGTTGAAGATGCATGGGGATTGCTTGATCTGGTAAGTGTAAATACTGATGATTGGGATCTTGATAAAGGTAAAATTATTACCATAGATTATGGATATGATTGTGTGAAGAATTTTTACACTTGTAATGTTTTGGGGGAATTAAGTAGATTATATAGTATTGATTCTTGTGTCTTATTGGAAGTAGTTAAATCTTTTGCTAAACATATTGCATTACCTAAGGAAGGATTAATTGAATATGTCAAACCCATGAAATATCCTGCTATCATACATGCACGTATCCACCTGCCTACTGTCTTGGCTATTAAAGCTGCTAAAGCTAATGATTTTGTCGAGGCTCCTCCATTTCCTAACAAAGTGCAGGAGAATCTACTTACATATATTTTGAACAAGAGTGCGAGAAGAAAATGCACACCTCATGAGCAAATTGAGATGAAACCTGAAGTTTCTATAATTAAAAACTTTCAATGAAGAAAACCCACAGGAGGTTTATCTTTGTGATGATGCTACCAAGGTTATTAAAGGAAACACTAGAAGAGTGGGTAAGCCTATTATATCATGTTCTATTGGGACATCATTCTATCATGAACTTTGTGATATTGGCGCAAGCATTTAGCGTTATACCATATACATTATATCTTGAAATCAAGGCTGATATTGATCCTATTGAAATAGAAGAGACATGTATGACTATCCAACTTGCTAATAAAGAATTTATTTCTCCTCTTAGTATGGTTAGAGATGTTGGATTACTTGTTGGAAACATTAAATATCCTGCTGATTTTATTGTGCTTGGTTTCTCTCAAGATTTATTTTGTCCTATTATATTTGGTAGCCCATTTTTGCACACAGTTGGAGCTAGAATTTATTTGCGTAAAGAAAGGGTTTATATAAAATGTACTGGGGAACAAATTGCATTTAACTTCTCTAAATTCACTGATAAACATATGGATAGAGAAATGCATGCTAAAGATCAAGTAGAAACTCTTGCTAGTATAGTTGTCGCTTCATCATATGTGGTGGAACGATATTTATTAAATCAAGAAGAACCATTTACTTATGAAGAAAAAGAAGCCTTAGAGCAAGAGTTAGCACAACAACCACCTTTATTGCAGTTGCATATTCCACCTGATAATTTGGGAAAGTTACCACCACCAAAAGAAGATCCTAGTTTTGAATTGAAACCTTTACCTGATGATTTAAAATATGCATATCTTGATGAAAAGAATATATACCCTATTATTATCAGTGCTAACCTTTCAGTTGAAGAAGAAAGTCGATTACTTGATGTGCTCAAGGCGCATAGGCCAGCTGTTGGCTACTCTCTTGATGATTTCAAAGGTATAAGTCCTGCTTTGTATGCATAAAATTAATTTGTAAGAAGATGCCAAGCCTGGTTTTGATTATCAACACCGTCTAAATCAAAACCTTAAGGAAGTGGTAAGAAAAGAGGTAATTAAACTCCTAGAAGCTGGTATTGTTTATCCCATACCTGATAGTAAGTGGGTGAGTCATGTTCATTGCAATCCTAAGAAAGGAGGAATTACTGTTGTCCCAAATGATGAGAATGAATTAGTAGCTCAACGCACTGTTACCGGTTATAGGATGTGTACTGATTTTAGAAAATTGAATAAAGTTACTAAGAAATATCATTATCCTTTACCATTTTTGGATCAAATGTTAGAAAGGTTGTCAAAGCATTCACCCTTTTGTTATCTAGATGGATATTCAGGTTTTTCTCAAATTCCTGTTCATAAAGATGATCAAGAGAAGACTACTTTTACCTGCCCTTTTAGTACTTTTGCTCATAGAAGAATGCCTTTTGGTTTATGTAATGCGCCTGCTACTTTTCAAAGATGCATGAATACTATATTTTTTATTATACTGAAAAGATTATGGAAGTATTCATGGATGATTTTTCTGTGTATGGTACCTCTTTCGATAATTATCTGTACAATCTTAATAAAGTTTTGTAGCAATGTGAGGACCAATATTTGGTATTGAATTGGGAGAAGTGTCACTTCATGGTCTCTAAAGGTATTGTATTGGGACATCAAGGTTCCGGACGAGGAATTGAAGTAGACCGAGCAAAGATTGAAGCAATTGAAAAGCTACCATATCCTAGAGATGTAAGAGGTATAAGAATTTTTCTTTGGCATGGTGGTTTCTATAGAAGGTTTATTAAAGATTTCTCTAAAATATCGAAGCCCCTAACCAATCTTTGCAAAAGGATATTCCATTTTTTAATGATGATTGTGTAGAGTCTTTCAATATTTTAAAGAATGCTTTGATAAGTGCTTCTATAATTCAACCTCCTAATTGGAATTTACCCTTTAAAACTATGTGTGATGCTAGTGATTATGTCGTTGGAGCTGTTTTAGGACAACGAATTGATAAAAATTGAATGTTATTTATTATGCTAGCAAAACACTAGATGGAGCTCAAAAGAATTATGCTACAACTGAAAAAGAATTTTTAGCTGTGATCTTTGCTTGTGATAAGTTTAGATCTTATATAGTAGGTTCAAAAGTCACTGTGCACACTGTGTTGGGGTTTGGTGCAGATAAAAAAATTATCCGCTACGCAACCTCGATTGCCCAAGGACCTATCTATTAGTAATGTTGTAATGGTAGGAGTTTCGGACACGTACCCTCAAAGACCAGAACGCGGGGATTACGCTCCCGCACAAGCGTTGACAATGAAGACGACGTAGCCGACCTCAAGGTCATGAAGATCTTGGAGCAACGACTTCGGCACTACACGAGTGGCACCTCTGCATACTCGCACATGTACGGCGACCACGATGACTCCCAGAACCCTGTTTCCAGCCGAGATGCGGAAGTAGACGGCTTTGGACAGGGATCCAGAAACTCCGCAACATAATGACGTGTCGCGGTGGTGATTCCCGTCTCCTATGCAACCCTTTGGGAGGCCACGCGGGAGAGAGAGAGAGAGAGAGAGAGAGAGGCAGAGGGTGGTGGCCAGGGCTAGGCCGGCGCACCAGGAGGTGGTAGGAGGAGGCCGTGGAGGAGGGCTCGTGGGATGTGTTGTGCATCTCTCCTCCTGGGACCCCCTTTATATAGTGGGGAGGGGTGCACCCTTACCCCTCCACCAAGGCACCAGGAGGTGGTTGGCAAGGAGGAGGAGAAGGACGGCGGTGGCCAGGGCTGGGGCCGACCGGCCCCCCAAAAACCCTAACCCTGGTCGACCTGGGCCAGGGCTATGGCGCCCCATTTTTCCTTTATTCTCTAATGGGATTCTTTCAATAAATTGCCCTGTTTAGTGAAATAATGATTTATTAATTATTTAATCAATATTAATTCATATAATTAATATTAATTAACTCATAGTTAATTCCCCTCTACTCCGAAACACTTCCATACTCCGTCGGAACCATTTCAGACTCCACCGAAACTATTCCGGATGTCACCCAAACTATTTCAGACTCTACCAAAACTATTTCAGACTTAGTTGGAACCATTCCCCTATCTCATATGACATCACATGGTGTTCCCGGATAGTACCAAAACGTCTCTAGCATCGTGATCCCTTAAGTGTGTTACCCGACGGTTTTGAGAATGTGACAGACATTACTGAGCACTCTCTCTGGTAAATAATCTTAAGTCGGACCTTAGAAATCCGTGAAGATCCTTGTGCATTTTACGAAGTTCTTTTAGTCATTGAATGGTAAGAGTCAATAAGCTATCCCTTTGCTTCGCTGATACTAGCATTGCCTAAGATCTGATCGTCGGTATTCGCCAATACCTGGTTCAATCTTATTACCGGCTAACGCTGTTTACTCGCCTGTGATAGTCCATCTCTGTGACCTAGTCACATGCTGCACAACATTGATGTATTCTCACCGAATGGGCCCAAAGTACCATATCTTCCATGCAGATGAGCAAATCCCGGTCTTGGTTATGCTCCTCTACCTACCCCTTCGAAGAACCCAAGAGACACCTTTTCAGCCACCCAATTACGTGATGACGGCTGATGCAATTAGAGTTTCCTCCATAAATAGTGATTATGCTATAACCTCACGGTCTAAGGACTGAGCTGCGATACTTGTTCATATTGCAACGTGAACATCATGGCATGATCGTGTTGCAACATAACTATGGGTAATGTCCATCATGGCATTATCAACAAATGGCATGATCTCATAGTCAATTGGCGTAATGCACCATGATCAGGAAACCTTGATCATCAGTTGATCAAAGAACCAGTAAACCAGGATTTTACCAGGGACTCCTAATCATTTAATGCTACACCTATGTCAATGTTTTCGACTGACAAAGTTCTAGCATAACATTAAACTTATTACAAACTTGACGGAATATGCAAATAAGGCCAATATTATTTTCCTCTAGGGCATAATTCCTTCAGTCTCCCACTTGCACTGGAGTACAAACAATCTAGCTGCATTTTGTGTACCGATCACTAAGCATATCATCCATATGGTATTTTGATCATGCACGCATGTGAGGACCTACCTTTTGTGATCTGCACAGATCATATCTTTATATTCTTTGCAACTTGTCAATTCAGTATGACTCCCTATCATCATCTCATGATGTTTGTTTAAGTTTAATGTTTGGTAGAAGAGTGAGACTTTGTATTCTAATTTTGCAATGGTGTCTGATTAATCCTTGATTTTCTCATAAACCATGCTAAATAGATACACACTCATCTAGAAGTCAAAATTTCTCTAACCAAGCATTGCACTTGCTACTACCAGAGTAGCTTTCAATTTATGTAGATTTAGTTGAGATTGCCTAAATGCAATTTCGATTCCCCAATCACGCTTTCGTTGCACTTACTCTTTGATGGAGTTAAATTCCCAAATTTATGAACAAAGTGTACTTCTCACTTTTCTAGTTCTTTCACAAGAATTCATAGAATAGGCTTTTCCTTGATCTAATGATTCTCCAATCATTCTTTTACCTAACCTTTCAATATTTGAACTTGGGATTCATTGTTTGTCTTTATGCAAAACATGGTTTTGAATAGCGCAAACTATAAGATGCTTCTATCAATCATTATTGAGTTCAAAATCAATATTTTCCTTAGTCATTTAGTCAAAACCTTTTGACTTTGTTCATTCTGAACTCTGAGAATTATGACTAACATACATCCGGACTTAATGCTTTTAAAATTTTGCTTAAATATGATGTCAATTTCACCACTTATTAATTCTAATTAATAATCATGATATGAATGCACTTATTCATAATATATTGTCCACATAAATGAATATCATAGCCCCCACTTCGAATATGTACTCTTACATATAAACTAAGCTCCCACTTAGAATATGTACTCTTACATATAATTGTGAGATTAAAGCTATTTTCATCACTCCTACTCGGTTTAATACAAATAGGTTTATCTCAATAATTTTGGACTACTCCAAAATCCTTTGATTCTTAAATCAAACCGAGATACCTTAAATGTGAATTAATTCAAAAATGTGTTAAATATTGCCATAACTTAAACTGATTTAAGAACTTGCAATTTTAACAACTAATTTGAATTTGAAGACTTTCAAACACCTTATGAATTTGTCTGAAACACTTTTAAGACAAATCAAGTTATTATGTCTTATTCATTAAAGATTTATTTTCTTCTCCATAATCGGATATTATTTGGAAGAATTAAACAATACAATCTTTAATTATAACTCTAAGTTATTTTTGCATTTATGTCTGCCATCTTTTCTTCATAGTTCGTAGGTATGTCTAATTTCAAAAACTTTTGACAAGTAAATCATGAATTTCACTTTGCGAACCAGCGCAATTTCAATTCATGAATCCTATTCAAATAAAGGACTTAATTGTATGATCCTTTATCAACAATTCCACTTTTCTAATATAGACCTTCACTTCAAAACTTATTCCACTTTGCTATTTTGATATTATAAAGATTAATTCAATTACTTTAATTGATCCTTTATCTTTCTTCTATTTAACACCTTTACTGAGAAAACATTTTCTCTAAAGTGCACCAAATTTTCTGCAATACCAAATTTGCATCTTTTGGTTTCAGAAGATAAGTCCTTAATCTTATAAGGACCTTTATGAAGAATTCCTAATTTCAGATTATCTCAATAATCTAGAATCTTTTATAAATTACACTATAACTCATATAGTATTATTTATATGGCTTCCTAATTATTTAAAATTGAGTTTATTTTAATGTGCCACTTTAAATGATAATTTTGCCACTACAGATGATTTATTTATTTCATAAATAATGTTCGTTATGATTTTAATGCGAACTCTTCAACAACTTGAATTGTTTAGCATTATTTGTCAAACTCATTCGTCAAATTTTCTTTCAAATCACAAACTTTAAACTTAGTCATTTTTGGCCGATTCAAATTTGACTTAGTGATACGTCCAAAACGTATATGCTTTCCCGAACACTTTTGCTATTGTTTCTCCTCTAATTTGTGTGTTTTGAATACAACTAACACGGACTAACGCAGTTTTCGACAAAATTGCTCTGGTGTCTCATTTTTGTGCAGAAGTCCGACTTTCAGGAAAAATCCCGAAAAATATTGCAAAAATTCTATTTTGCCAGAAGACCCACGGAGCCAGAAGGAGAGACGAAGGGGGGCAGCGGCCTGGGCTCACCACCAGGGGGCGCAGCCCAGGCCTGGCCGCGCCCACCTGTGGTGAGGCCGCCTCGGCCGTCGTCTCGACCCCTCCTTCCGCCTACATATACCCTCTGACCTGAAAACAGCGGGGGTTCGGCGTTTTTCCTAGATAGACTTCTGCTACGCCGCCGCCATTAGAAACCGCAATTCGGAACCAGAAACTCCGTTCTGGCACCCTGCCGGGACAGGGATTTAGAGGATATCTTCATCACCATCATCACCGATGTCTCTCCATCAACCATCCATGACTCCCCCATCCATGTGTGAGTAATTCCCGCTGTAGGCGAAGGGGATGGTAGGGACTGGATGAGATCATTCATGTAATTTGCTATGAGATTGTTAGGGCATAGTGCCTAGTATATTTTATTACTACTTATGACATTGTTGCAACTTGTTGTGCTTAATGCTTGTCACTTTGGGCCCTGATACGTCTCCAACGTATCTATAGTTTTTGATGCTCCATGCTTGTTTTTACACCATTTGCCTAATGTTTCGTTACACTTCGTGGCACTTTTATGCATTTTCCGGAACTAACCTATTAACGAGTTGCCACAGTGCCAGTTCCCTGTTTTCTGCTGTTTTTGTGTTTCAGAAGTGATACACAAGAAATATTCTCGGAATTGGACGAAACAAAAGTTCCATGATCAAAAGAACTCAAAAGAAAGCAATAAAGTGGCAAACACAAATATTGGCAGAAATCTGTCAAAACTGAACAGCTGACAAAGGTCGAATTTTTTAGGGATTTTCTGTTGCTCAAATAAAAAAGTGTTAAACTAACAAAAGTTTGGATATAACCTGGGCCATATGCACAAGAAATCGCAGGTCCAAAAGATAAACAGAGAATTTTCACGAATTTTTACGGTGCAGCACCGAAAACAGTTTCAGGACAGCAACATCCCCAAATCTTTACCTCACTCAAATTAGAGGCTTCTCTTGGAACAAAACAGTTTCAGGACCGCTCCTTATCTTGTTTATTTTGTTTTTGTGCCAAGAGAAGCCTCTAATTCAAGTGAGGTAAAGATTTAGGGATGTTGCTGTCCTGAAACTGTTTTCGGTGCTGCACCGTAAAAATTCGTATAAATTCTCTGTATATCTTTTAGACCTGCGATTTCTTGTGCATATGCCCCAGGTTATATCCAAACTTTTGTTAGTTGAACACTTTTTGATTTGAGCAACAGAAAACCCCTCAAAAATTCGACCTTTGTCAGCTGTTCAGTTTTGACAGATTTCAGCCAATATTTGTGTTTGCCACTTTATCGCTTTCTTTTGAGTTCTTTTGATCACGGAACTTTTGGAGAAGTTGCTACAGTAGTATTGCTATATATGTGGTGGTTTTTAGTTGAAACCTGAAGCAAAAAGAGGATTGATTATATGTTATGCTTGCACTAATGTTGCTAATAGAATTGTGTTTAGTTTTGTATGAAGGAAGTTTTCAAGTGTAGGGATTGGAGAATGATGAGATGAGTTGAAGAATGGACAAAAGCTCAAGCTTGGGGATGCCCATGCATCACCCCAAGAAATATCCAAGAAGTACAAGCGTCAAAGCTTGGGGATGCCCCCGAGGCACCCCTTCTTCATCGGCAAAAATCAGGTCACCTTTCAAAACACTATATTTTTATTGCTTCATGCATTATGCGTTTTTCTTGGAGCGTCAGTTGTTTTAGTTTTCTTAGTTAGTTTAGTTTTGTTTGCTGTAATAAATGGTTGGACCCCAACAAATTTCCTTTGGAGGAGATGTACTCGTTTTCATTTGCCAAGAACACTCTATTTTTCATTCTTACAATTTCACCCGGTGTTCTTCTTTTTCTGCTACTACTTTTGGTTTTCGTTTTCGCCTTGATTTGCATTCAGATCTTCTTATATTTGTTTATCAAGGTGTATTTTTGCCTCTGATCTTTATTGGTTTTCATCAAAAGAGGTGTTTATAAAATTTTCAAATGGTGTTGGGAAAGAGAAAAAGCTTTGTGCAAAATAGTGGTACAAGAAGGAGCTTGTGTAGACTGCGGCTTAGGCTTTTTCATGTCATGCTTGATGTCTTTTTGATAGTATGCTTAGTGGTTTTGCTGTAGCATGACTTGTCTCAAATAACTGAGATTGCTTAATGAGCCTTTGAAAAAATCATGCGTTGTTTTTATTGTATGGAAGCATTATTTTGGTTTTCTCCTTGATGCTTTATTTGGATTGACTTGGCGCATGCTCACACATGTTAGACTCTTACAAAGTCACCAATAGCCTCTATGATCATTTAGTTTTTGACTTTTGATGCCATCTTATGCTTCTTTTAATGTCGCTTTGTCGCTTTGCATGATTATGGCCATTATTGCTCTCTTAGTTGGTCGCTCCCAGTCTTTTGCTAGCCCTCGCCTTGTACTGAGTATGAGCTCTACTCATGCATCCAACTCCTAAAAGCCAAAGTTCTCCAAAGTGTCCACCATACATACCTACTAGCAATTTGCTATTCCAAGTAAATTTGACTTACTTTTATTTTCTCTTCAAATTAAACTCTTACCAGTGTTATGCGAAATTCGGTCAGTAAAGCTCTCACGAATTGGAAGGCACACTTTACTTTTTCCTGTTCTTAAAAATTTGACATTGTGGTCTCTTATGTTGAGTTGTTATGCTTGCAAGTTGTAAGTTGGAGACTAGCCCATCCATGCAGTCATGGGCAAGCTTTCAACATTGCACTTCTTATTTGAGTTGATACCGTGATCTTTTGTTTATGGATGCCTATGGTGTGAAATGAATTGGGAATCTTGTGGGGATCATGGAGTTTGTATATGTGTTAGGGAAACGCCGAGCCGCTAATCTAAGCCATGCATAATTCATGGTGGAAATTTGCAGCATACCCATGGTGAACATTCGACGACGCATCTCACAATAAAAAGCTAAACAAATGGCAAATAAAAGAGTTGTCGAGGTGTTCATTGTCTGCTTGTCCTGTCATTTTGGTGTGGGCTTGTTCCATGTCATCGGGTACGGAGGTACCCCGTTGGCGGTTCTCAATGATATGCATATACTTACAATGACAAGAGCCTTTCTTGGGACTCTAAGTAAAGTAGCATGAGGTTTGGGTACTCGTATTCACGGGACACGAGGTTTTCAACTTATGATTTGTCAAGCATATGCATCATAATTGTTCTCGCATTAACTTTAACCATTCAAGATGCTTATGATGGGGGCAATGAGAGCTCAAAGCTGGTAAGTACCATAATTTTTGAAGGTTATAAAACTTCCAATCACTGCTTCCCTCTGCGAAGGGCCTTTCTTCTACTTTTATGTTGAGTCACCACCTTCTATCTTTATGTACTATTAAGAGAGCATAGTTGCCATTCTTAGTGTAATATGCATTGTCCCAAAGTTCATTGATTGATTCATATTGTTGGTTTCACTTGTTCTCAAATTATTTTAGTCGCCCTCTTAAACTTGAAGGTGTCCTATGCATTTATGTTTTGCTCTCTTTGAAGGACAAGCTGAAAACCATTTGTATGTTTTTCCTTATGATTTGAACACACGTTTGACTTTCATTGTTTCATTTTCATGATCTTTTGTTTGTGTTCATTTGCATGTTTACAACATGGTTTGCTAAGTTCTTATTGTCAAGATTATATCTTCATGCCCATGTTTTAAGTTCTTATGATCCCAGCTCACAAATGCTTACATATATGATCAAGATTGTGTAGGTGCATGTCACCTCAAAAATTATTCTTTTGTTATCACTTACCTACTCGAGGACGAGCAGGAGTTAAGCTTGGGGATGCTTGATACGTCTCCAACGTATCTATAGTTTTTGATGCTCCATGCTTGTTTTTACACCATTTGCCTAATGTTTCGTTACACTTCGTGGCACTTTTATGCATTTTCTGGAACTAACCTATTAACGAGTTGCCACAGTGCCAGTTCCCTGTTTTCTGCTGTTTTTGTGTTTCAGAAGTGATACACAGGAAATATTCTCAGAATTGGACGAAACAAGTTCCTGAAGTCTTATTTTACCCGGAAGCTTCCAGAGATCCGAAGGAGAGTAGGAGGGGGGGCCACCAGGGGCCCACACATAGGGGTGGCGCGGCCAGCCCCTAGCCCGCGCCACCATGGTGTGAGGCCACCTGGCCCCTCCTCTGACATCGCCCCTTCGCCTATAAAGACCCCCCGACGGAAAAAACCTAAGTACCCGATCACTTTTCCAGAACACATCGCGATCCGCCGCCGCCATCGACCCAAAGATCGGGAGGGTCTAGAAGCTCTTCCCGGCACCCTGCTGGAGAGGGGAATCGCTACCGGAGGTCTTCTTCATCGCCATGCTTGCCTCCGGAGCGATGAGTGAGTAGTCTACCTTGGACCATGGGTCCATAGCAGTAGCTAGATGGTTGTCTTCTCCACCATGTGCTTCATGTTTAGATCTCATGAGCTGCCCTACATGATTGAGATCACCGTTATGTAATTCTACATGTTTGGTTTGTTGGGATCCGATGAATATTGGTGTTTATGATTGAGTTGCTGTACTGAATATTATCTTATGTTATCTCTATGTTGTTTATGATCTTGCATGCTCTTCGTTGTTAGTAGCTATCTTGGCCGAGTAGTTGCTAGTGACTCCAAGAGGGGGTATTTATGCTCGATAGTGGGTTCATGCCTCTATTTAACCTGGGGGAGTGACAGAAACCTCTAAGGTTGTAGATGTGCTGTTGCTACTAGGGAGAAAACAACATTCATATGCTCAAGGGCATATGCTTTGTTTACATTACACACTTTGCTTAATGCAATTATCTGTTGTTCGCAACTTAATACTTGTGGAGTTCTCGGATTGATTCACCACAAGTGGATTATTAGTCATAGATGCAGTTGGATGGCGGTCTATGTATTTTGTTGTAATGCCCAGAGTAAATCTCATAGTGATCTTCTTGACATATCACGTTTATCTTTATTCTATCAATTGCCCAACTGTAATTTGTTTACCCAGCATGTGTTATTTATCCTATGGAGAGACACCACTAGTGAACTGTGGACCCCGGTCCTATTTCCATCATATTGCTATCACCTGTTTACTTTACTCGCACTGTTTACTTTACTCGCATACTATATTGTTTTCCACTCGATACACTCATAACCTTTGTTTCAAGCAAACCAGTGAGATTGACAACCTCATCGTAAGTTGGGAACAAAGTACTTGGTTGTGTGTGTGCAGGTTCCGCGTTGCAGCTAGTAAGCAAAGCTTGGACGAGGCGCCATATATAAATTGTCTGAAGCTGTCGCAAACTAGCAAGCATCACCTTCAGTCGTTTGTCTCTCCTCTCCAAGAACGATAAACCTTGGTTTCTTAACTAAGGGAAAATCTTGCTGCTGTATTCATCACACCTTCCTCTTGGGGTTCCCAACGGGCTGGACATTCAACTAGGCACCAACTCTTGGCGCCATCATCCCAGCAATCAAGCTCTTTTCTGGCGCCGTTGCCGGGGACTAAAGAAGAATACCTCCAAAGAAAGAAGAAGAAGCTCCCACGTCAACTACACGCCAGCAGGCCCGAGTGCCATGATTTCAGATCTGAACTTGTTATTGTTTCTATGATGATACTTGTTGTTTATGGTCTTACCTACAAGTTGTATACACATATTGTTGTCCAGAACCCGAGGCCCTAAACTGACAGAAATTGGGATAACCGGAGGGGGTGGCTATGATGTGAGGATCACATGTGTTCACCGAGTGTTAATGCTTTGCTCCGGTACTTTATTAAAAGGAGTACCTTAATTACCAGTAGTTTTCCTTGAGGCCCTGCTGCAACAGGCTGGTAGGACAAAAGATATCGTACAAGTTTCTCATTGCGAGCACGTACGACTATATACGGAACACATGCCTATGATTGTTAGTACTAGGATGATTTTTCATTATTTATCTGCAATGCCCATGTCTCACTGATTTCATGAATTATCTTATCCATGCAACGCCCGTACATCCATCCCTATGCCTACAGTATTCCATCCTACTATTTACTATTGCTACTATTACTGCTTTTATTCTGCTACTGCTGTTACTGTTTCACTACTATCACCACTATAAAACTGTTGCTACTGATAAACTACTGCAAACAAGTCTATTTCCAGGTGCAGCTGAATTGACAACTTATCTGTTAAGGCTTACATGTATTCTTTGGCTCCCCTTGTGTCGAATCAATAAATTTGGGTTTTACTTCCCTCGAAGACTGTTGCGATCCCCTATACTGGTGGGTCATCAAGACTATTTTCTGGCGCCGTTGCCGGGGAGCATAGCTTTATTTGTAAGTTCACTTGGGATTCATATTGTTCGCTGCAATCCTTTCATCATGGGTAAACCTCGTGATGGAAAAGTTCCTATATTGCCATCCACTACAAGAAGAGGTACGACTTTGAACACTTCTGCTGCTCTTGATTCACCATCTGTTATAAGTAAGTTGCTTACACCACCACACGCACACGCTACTGCTACTACTTCTGCTGAGTTTGAAAATGCCACTGATAATTTAGATGATGCTTCTACTGTGCTTGATGAGAGTGGTTCACTAGGTTCCTTTTTAGATGCTACAATTGCTAGAGCTAAGATGGGAAACACCACTGTTATACCTGTTAGTTCACCTGAGTCTAGGGAATATCCTAGTGATGATTTTGATGATGCTTATATTGAGCTTGACGATGATTTTATTGCTGAAACTCGTGCTACTCGTGATGCTAAAGCTGTTAAGGAACTTCTAGTGAGACATGCTGTTAGATATAAATTGTCTCCTGATCCTAAGTTTGCTGCTTCTCCCATAGATATTAGAGATAAAGATTATGATTTCTCTTTAGATTTATCTTACATATCCATTGTTGAGAAAGAGCCTTTTTGTGGTACTGAGAATGAAAGTGCCATGGAGCACATGAATGAGCTTTCTACTTTGAGTAATTTGTTTTCTGATGATATTAAGCTTTGCACTTACTTTGTTGCTAAGATTTTTCCTTTCTCGTTGAAAGATGCAGCTAAAACTTGGTTTAATAGCTTGTCTCCTGGATCTATTCATAGTCCTATTGCTTTGGTTAATGCTTTCTTTCAGAAATATTTTCCTGCTAGTGCTCAACATGCTGCTGTGCAGAAAATCTTTGATTTTGAACAGGGAAAAGGA
Source organism: Dactylis glomerata (assembly GCA_007115705.1). NCBI lineage: Eukaryota > Viridiplantae > Streptophyta > Magnoliopsida > Poales > Poaceae > Dactylis > Dactylis glomerata. The sequence goes on from QXEO01000734.1 coordinate 8,004,882, forward strand.
GAGATACTGCCTGAATCTTGGACAAGGTTTTGTTCTTTAATTAGATCTTTGCCTAAAGAGCCATTGCCTAAAAATGAACTCCTTGATATATTTTATAAAGGACTAACTGATGAATCTAAGTCATATTTGGATAGTTGTGCTGGTTGTGTTTTCAAGGAAAGAACTCCGACTGAAGCTGAAGAATTAATGGCTAAAATAAGCCAGAATCATGATGATTGGACTCTAGTTGAGTCAGCACCAGCACCAACACCTGCGCCAGTTCCAGAGCCGACACCGAGGAAGAGATGAATGATTGAATTAAATGATGAAGTTATGAAGGAAGCCAAGAAATCTCTTAAGGAGAAAGGTATTAAATCCGAAGATGTGAAGAATTTACCTCCTATAGAAGAATTATGTAAGCCAATCCCTCACTCATCTACTATTGAGGTACACTCTCTCCAACGCTTTGATGATAGAGATATTCCTTACTCTAAACCTCCTGATCAATACTTAGATGAGTTTGATAATTTTATTGTTAAGCAAGATAATTTTAATAGAATGGTGAAGAATCATTTGTTGGAAAATTCTAGAGCTATTAACAAGTTACAGGATATTGTGGAGAGAACCTCCAATGATGTGAAGATACTTGTTAAACATTTTCAAATGGTTCAGACTCAAATTGATCAACTTACCAAGGTGCAAAAAGACTTGCTAGTTAATGCTTCAAGAGAAAAATAAGCGTGTGAAATATGCACATGAGGAGGTGCTACCACTCAAGACCCCTTATATCCTAAAGGACATCCTAAGAGGATCGAGCAAGATTCTTAAGGTTCAATGAAGGAGTGTTGCTCGTGGAGGATGTGGAGGCACCCAAGACCGAAGGTTTGATGGAAGAGAGATTGAGGATGCTGGAGGAAGACACTCACCGGTACCGCATCATCATTGAGCGTAGCCTTGATGCTCACTTCTTCATGAGTCGTGATCTTGAAAAGAATGTTGAAGCATACGAGGAAAGAATCAAGGATCTAGAAGAAAAGTATTTGCACACTCTTGGGCAGCTTGACAGATTCCAAGCTCTTATGTGGGATGTTGAAAATCAAAATTGTGAGTATGAAGATCGGTTCCAGAAGATTGTAGAAGCGGCTTTGATCAAGTGGAATGACCCTTCTATGTACTTCTACAATGGGAAACCGTATCCATGGAAGCTCAAGGAGTGGGACGCGTACAATGAGGAAAAAGATGCTTCTAAGGAAGGACCTACGACAACAACTTAAGCTTGGGGGAGTTTACCTAGTCTTATGCTTTTTTAGTTATTATCATGCATCTAGTTTTCTTTTAGTAGTTTAGGAGTGCTTTCATATTAGTATGTTTAGTTTATGCAAGATCTTAGAGCATTATCATGTATCCTTGGTTTGAGTGGTTTTTAATGAGAATATAAGTATGGTGTCATCCATGGTTTCCATTGTATGGAGATTTATGGATAACACTCATGCAATTGATCACACCGTAGTAAGAAGTTTCAGTCACACTTTGCCTTGGGTTAGATTAACTTGAGTATGTTGGACAAGCATAGAATCTATACAACTAAATAAACTATAGGAAAATAAAAAAAAGATCAAAAAGATCTAAATTGTGCTTCAAGTAGAAAGTTGAACTTTGTGGGAGTGATTGTTATTGTATGATAAAGAACTAGGAAAGGATGCCAACAAGGGGGCATGAGATACTCCCGTTATGATTAGGAACCAAAGGATCAATCTGTGTGTGTATGAGTTATTTGATACATATGCTCTTAAAAGGAAAAAGTGAATGAAAGGTGGGCACCCGATGAAACCGGCTAGCCATGGTTTGAGAATTGAAAAAGGTGGGGGAGCATGTGCCTTGATCAAATAACTCATGAATGAAAGGTTGGTGCTGGGGGATTCTAATAAAGGAGACCGTCAACTCATACCATGTTCTGTGGTGAAAGTGTTCAGCTGCTCGACTAAAATTAAGTGAGCCTATGGTTGAACTTCATGCCTATCTTCTTTCCGTTATTTCCTTCTTTTAGTTAGATATATTATGATAACTAGGTGATTCCCCGCGCGTTGCTGCGGCCATTAGAATGGCACTTGAGGAAAAAGAAGAATAAATGTAAGTGCGGTCGTAGAATGTTATTAACTTAATGAAAGGACTAACCAAAAGAAAATTTAGGCAAATATTCACTCAGTCGAAGTTGCTTGGTTTGATCGAGTCAGCTAACTATACAATTGTATGCACCGAAGAGCTGAACCTTCAGAACATTTCCTGCCTGTCGGAGTGGGTGCAAAAAAATTTATATTTTGAAATCAGCGGTGGCACATAAATGTTACATTTGATCTCGAGTGAAGTCTTGCATCACATACATACCTAAAGAAACAATTCCAAACCTTCCATATTTCATCAGAGGTCTATGTTGAAGAGCTAAAGCAAAGAGAGGCATCAAGCAAGAAAGGCCAAAACCAGAATCGTTCGTTGTCTATTAAAAAGGGCTTGCATATGAATAAAGGATACCTGATATTAATTTAGCATTTAACAGGAACAACAGTGCATAAGAATCACCAAAGTGACAACACCCAAAAAGGGCTTGCATAACACATAGAGTTGGAGGTACTGTTTAAATCTGAAACACCCTGCGAATTCTGCACTCAAGGGAACAAAAACCCAAGCAAAATATTGGAACCAATCTATTCCAAATAAACATGATAAATTACGACACATACTATCCTATCAATTGGATCGAGGCGCGGATAGTTAACGTACTGACTGCTACTGAAAGTAAAACTGCATGGCAGTTCAAATGACCATACCTTGAGTGTACTCAGAGCTGCTAGAAAGTTTTGGCTAATGATCATTTAGTAATTTTCTGTCAGATATATAAGATGAAGAGATGGTAAATTAACAGCGGGGCAATGATAACACAATGAAATAAAGTAACAGATCCAGGTAGTGCCTCGTATAGTATGCCAGGTAGTACTTCTGAAGATGCCATCAGAAGTTAATTCACTGAAGAGGAAACAGTTTTTTTTTTGGAGCAAAGACCCAACAGATTGTCTTGTATTTGTGTGCAGCCTCGAAGAACGAAGAAACCTGAAAGTGATGCTAGTGCATTGAGACATGTATGAAACACATGGCATGGATAAAATACTACATAGACAGCGTCAAGCAATGTCATGCATGGAAGCATATAGCTGTACATGCTGCTTGACGTTAGTCTGATAAGGTGACACTAAAGATGGAGAAGGAACAAACTAAACGCCAGATCGACCATGATAGAAACGAAGATTGTTGGTCAGACTACTGTCATGTTGATATTCCACAAAAAGATAAAATTTTTGAGGCTATGCATCTAAAAATCTAAATGCTACATCAATGCTTTTATCAGGTACCTAACGACTGAATCCTCACACACTACTTTTACATGAGACATGGTACATGAGCAGATAATCCAAAATCTGTATTAGCTCATAAGAGAAGTGTGTTGAAGACATACCGTTAGGAACAGGTTTTATTGACTGAACAGATTAACCGATGTAGAAACCTTATCCTCACCCGAAATGGCTGCAATGAAGAAAGGGAAAAACATCACAAATAGAGCTGCAGAAAAAACATGGAATAGATGGTAATACTCAAATAGAGAGGGACATGACAGATGAGATGAAGACAAAGAGGTCGGACTGGCTGCTTCCGTGAGCTCGGACCGATTTGGGGATCGAGTGCCATCACATCCAGCAACATCAGGGGACGCAGGCAATGGGCACAGAGATTGGAGAAGAGGCAAATGAGGGTACTGGAAGAAGAGGAAACAGAGACGCTCAAATATATTATCAGCCTCATCAGGGAACTGACGGAAGTCATTAAAATCGACGGAGCGGCTGTTCATCTTGCCGCGTGGGAGATGTGAAGGCAGTGAACGCTATTAATTGCTAGAGGAGGGAGATGAGGGTATGGGGCAGTTACTGGCACGGTGTCCCTCTCTTGCCGGCCGAATGATAAGTCTTTTTTTCTATTTGCGTCGGTTCAGCTTGAGAAGAACAGAGGAGCTTTGAGCGATAAACACAGGGCACAAAGAGATTAGATGACGTGGATACTCTGCATGTTAAGCTTGCAAACATTAAATGAAGAAAGTGGGGATCAACTTTATAGATATTATAGATTATCTCTTTTGCAAAGCAACAAGTTGTGAGTTTGAAAGAAAAATAAAATATACCAAAGTGGTAGCGCCAAAAGTTGTGGCATAAAAACAAAGTATGATTCAATTGTCCAACATACAATGGTTATTTTGATTCAAATGGTAGAGGGTGATTGCTAGAGCTTCTTGTTATGTTGTCATCAATTGCTTGGCCGTTGTTTATGAATCTAGTCACATGATAGAAACATGCATAACCCATATTTTTTCCCCAACCATAAGCTCATTGATGCATGATATTGTCTATTCGCTTATTTGCTTGAGGACGAGCCACAGTTTTAGCTTGGGGGAGTTGATACGTGCATTTTGCATCACTATATTTGCATCATATAGGACTAGTTTATAATGTTATTTGCATCATTTATCCATTAATAATTCATTTTTAGATGATTTCCGAGACTTTCCTGCAAAGTTCCCCCTTGGTATTTAATTTTCGGGAGACAAAAAATCTCCTGTTTTCGTATTTTGATGTTTCAGGGACCTTCGGGACCTCAATTTGATCGGGGATTTTTATAGCGTCAATATTTTTACACAAGAAGCACCTGGAGAGGTCATAGCACACGAGAGGAGCCACGAGGCTCAACGAGCTCAGCTGGTGCGGCCCACCATGCAGACCGCGCCACCTAGGCCCGTCTGGCCCTCGGTGGTCGCCTCGTCTCCATTTTCTTATGGACGCCTTCATTTCGTGAAAAAGGGATGCTCTATTTTTTCCATAATTTTCTGAGGCGGCAGAGGTGGAACCCTTCTTCCACCTCCGGAGGGGCTAATCTGCTGCAGCCGACGGAGGGAAATCGCTGCCATCGACGCCATCGACTCCTCCTTGGCATAGGGGAAGCATCTCTATCACATCTACAACACCACCAACATCATCCTCAACATCAGCCCCATCTCCACCTCGAGATTCAACGTCATCCCCCTCATAGTTTGTGGTAGATCAAACCTTGGATACTGTTTAAGTGCTTTGTGCATGTTTGTGCTTGGCAACTTGTCATTATTTTGTGGTGAAGTTATACTTTTAGATTGTGTTGTACTCCATATGCCACTAATCATGATCATGTTTAAAACTTGTGAGTGATTCTTGTTGTTCCTGGGGGCATAGGACGAATTGGCTATGATTTCTATATAGTATGCATGGAGTATTTGGTTAAGTTTTGATCATTTTATGTGATTCTATGATGGTAATGTGTGAATGTTGACTGCATATTACTTCACCTGTATGGGCTCATATTATTGCACCTTGGAGTAATTAGGAGGATGAGAAACGAGGGAGAGACAGAAACCTGTTTCTTAGAATCTGCATCATTTTTAGAGGGGGGGGGGGGGGGGGGTAGATCGGGGACCTTAGAGCTTTATGCAATGGTTGGACAACTTATGTCTTAATACTCCCTAAGGTTTATGAAAGTGACTTTAGGAACAATCATTTGGGGTTTGTAGCATAGTGTTATATGACTACACCTATTTTTGGCTCCGTCCGATGAGAATAAAACTTGACAAGATACTAGTTCATATTTGCTTAGAAATCTGTATGCCGAATAAATCCATGCCGCCCCTAGGAACATTTATCGCTTATTGATTATACTTGATCTTGTCCTCTTGCTGCATAGAGTATTGGGCTTTCTCTAAAAAAAGAGCATTTACTTTACCGCAATTACATTTCCAGTACTTATTTCTTTGCACGCTTATACACCAAAAACCCAAAAACACCTTTTATTATTATTTCCTGTTAAACTTGCTAACCAATACCTTCAGCTCCTCGTGGGTTCGACAACCTTTTCTATATTGAAAGGTACTACAATTGATCTCCTCCACTTGGGAGTCATCACCTACCAAAGGAGGAATTGTTATAAAAAACAGGAGATGATTGGCTACTGATCTTTTTTGCGAATAACAAAAAAGAGATGCATCAAAGGGATCCTTTTGATTTTGTGGAGATCTTGGCACCTAAATGACATTGTGCATGCAAAAGGAAAAGCCAGAATTGACCAATCGGTAAAATTTCTCATCTCTTATACAGAGACTCTAAATTCTAGCCCTACCTCTGATTCTGGATCTCAAGGAGTCACTGAGAAATAAAACTGAGAAAAAGATAAAGGAAAAAAGTAAATACTGTTTTCGGAACCATCTACCCAGTAGAAAAAATTGCAAGCACAATACACTTTTTGATCAAAGAGGATGGAAACCACCTCCTATGGGATGGCTGAAAACTAACGTTGATGCTTCTTTTATTGTTGAAACTAGGAAGTAGAGGCGCGGCGGCACGCCCAATCCCTTACACCTTTGGTAGGTAACGTGGTTGTGTGACGGAAAACAAAAAATAGTTAAACTTGTATAACTTCGAAAATAAAGAAAGAACTGAACGCCTGCAGTTAAAGTGACAACAACTTGCATAATATTTTCTTTTGAGGGTGAAAAGGTGTTTGTATACTACTGCTGCTCAAGGGTAGTACAATCGATTACAAAGCTTAAGGCATACTGCTCGGCCTATTGCCTGTACCATGATTTAGACAAACCTAAACCACTATTACAGCCCATATCTACTTTCACAAAGCTATACGGAAAACAATACCTACACGTATGTTTGATCTGGGAAACAATCATACATGACATAGAGGTTTCACAACTTCAAATTGATCGCTTTAATCGCCGTGCAGTTAGATTCCACGGCAATGCTCCTGCAGCCAAAGTTCATGCTGAAACGCATGCCCTGTAGTATAGTCCAACTTCGGTTTCTTCAGACCTGATACAGTCCCTCATCGGACAGGCTTCACGCTTCCCTGGTGTTCCAGGCAACCACTATAGTGCTAGAAGCCATTTATTCAGCACATTAGTGTTGACGTTTATCAAACCTTCAGGAGGGGGCTTCCAAGCTGGGGCGATTTGAGTCTTTTGAACTGTGCTCAGTTCTGGTATGCTGAAGATTGCAGTGCAGACCAAATCCACCTTGTTGCCTTTTGGGTCAGCACCCTTTTTTATTTGTGAAAATAGAATTAACATGAATAGATAGGAGAACAGACATTGTCTTGTGCATTAAATCATTTAAGGTGGAACACTAACAATTAGTCTAAGGTACCTTTCAATTTGAAAGGCAAGTGTACCACCATTTGACCATCAGACATGATCTTTTTGAAGTTTGCAGATAATCTGTGTAACACCTTATTAGCAGTGCCTTGAGACACTAAGGAACAATGAATCACTATAACAATCAGAACATGACTTAAAATGCTGCTGTATGAGCTTTTCAAAGTTTACAGATAGTCTGGGCAGCACCTTACCAGCGGTCTCTTTACAGAGATAAACAACCTGAGAAACAACGAATTGTTATCAAAATCAGAACATAATTTGAAGTGCTGCTATAGGTGAAAGGAATGCACAGTTTGAGCATTGCACCTTCTGCAAACACTAGACCAAGTACTTGTGAAGTTGTACTTTACTGAGAAGGTCACCATATATTTTTATCATACCAGCCATAAGGCCCTAACTGAAGTACCAAGCAAAGATTTAAACAGCAGGGCTGCATTTACAAATCGCTGTGAAGAAAAAAAAAGGTTGCTTCACATGCGGTTTTTGTTTAATGAAAGAAAGCAACACTGTAGGAAATGAGTAAATGTGACCAGCTCAAACAACTGGTCCTAGATAAACATCATCCAAGATTCAAAAAAAAAAACTCAATAGACCAGACCCATTCGATACTATATGGAAGGGAAATCGAACATACCTTATAATTAATCTTGAATAAATCATGTAGTAGTATTCAACTTCTTTTGTGGTAGCAGTCAATGATATCTTGCTGATAATTCTTTTGTCATCAGAAATTTGTTGACACCTTGAAGAACTCGGTAATATAAAGCATCAACAGTCGCCTCGCCTCTCGCTGATGATATTGATTCAACAGCCCAGCAGATAGTATTGAGGTTATTCAAACTCCAGTCTTTCCCATCTCAACTGCTTAGTTAATTCCAATGTCTAGAATAGCAAAAAAAAAAAAGTGGACAGAGGGCAACATATATAAAAACAAAATAGATATTTGCAATGTGTAACGCTTTTAGCGTCAAAGCAATACTACTCTGTGGTCATACATGAACTGAAAACATCAACCTCCATGCCTTACATTATGTTGTAGACTCTGCACTAAAAGCCCAAAAAAAGAAGAAAAATCTGTACTCAAGGCCCTGGTTGTTGGAATCACCATCCAGTGGTAGGTAGTGCTTGAGCCTCCATTGGCACTGAAGCACCAGATCAAAATTTGCACATGACTCACTTAAGTGAGATGTTTCAGAGAATAGCACAATCATTTGGGAGCTACGATTCTAAACATTATTTAGCAAACTGAGGAACTTGCTTTGCCACCGGCCCTGTACCAAGCAATTCCTTAAATCCGTCCCTCTGCTCTACCTCATTGAAAGTGACCCGACTGTCATCATTGAAAGTGCAAAACAATGATTTACATCGCTTCTTGCCCGAATCCTCCTGTGTAAAACTCCGAACCCAACAATGAAGTATATTAGAAAGATAGGACATAATGAACCATGAAATATATTAGAAAGTACACGCATAATGAAACATGGAAACATCATTATCCGGAGTAAAGGACGTCGTCATGTTAATTGTAAGCACCTGTAGAAGTTGGCAAACATGGCAACCAATAAGGATATTTAACAGAGGTTGGCTGCAGCACCACTGAACGAAACACTATGACTGCTTAGCCGGAACATGCTACAATACCATGTCACTGAAATCAGCTATTCAAATTGTGTTTTCTGCTTTCTATACACATGGAATACGGAATTCAGATGGAATATCTATCTGGCTGGAGTATTGAGGAATTGCCTTCATGGACAATTTACCTGGTTCTCTGTTATCAACATAAAACGTAGCTTCTAAGTATATTTAAATCCCTTACAAAGAAATTAAAGGAAGCAAATATTGACAAATGGCTGAACACAGCAGCCCATAACAAATAGCATCAAAGGGCCAAATAATTGAAAGCAAAACACTATGCATCACCCAAGAAACAGTTACTGCAAATTATCAGAGCCATATATTCGCACAGAACAGTAATTATCTTAGGAAATGACAGGAAAAAAGTAGATATAGAGTATAATATGCTCAGAGCTATGGCGAATAAAGCACTGACTTCATTTCAGTGCCGTCAACAGAAGGCCTCAAAGTTCAAGTATGCAGAGCTCATGTATACCTACCACGAATTGGGGAAAAGGAGATTCGCAAGAAACATGGAGCACTTCTAATCGAGTTTGTTGTGGCAGCATCAGCTGAGAGCTCATCTTGGCTGTTTGCTTCAGATTTCCCTCGGCGCTAATAATAGCGTCATCGACAACAGACCATAGCGACTGTCGGTTCCCGCGCGGCTCGAACCACATCGGCGGCTGCCTATCTCCTTGACTGATCCATCAAACGGCAGCACCTTGTGGATTGTGGTAAGTTCCCAGTAGAGCAGTAGGGATCCGGACCCAGCAGTGACCGCGGTGAAAGTCACTTTGTTCTATCCAAGCACAACGCAGCGTCCGCTAGATCGAGAGTTTCCTGTGATGGCTATCGTCTTTGGTCTTCTTGAATCCGGCAAGAACGGAGAGAAGCACGGATGGAGGTGGAGGCACTGAAAGAGTTGTGCTGCGCCGGTGGAGGTCGAGGCATGGGAAGGGGTCGGTGACGGAGAATTTCGGTGCTGTGGGCTGTGGCCGCCCGGTCGCGTCCACCTCCTTGGACACGCGTCCAACCAGCGACCTCCAAACCGATGGAAGCATGAGCTCGGCCGCTCGATCCAGCCGCAAAGCTCCTTCCGCCGAGGCGCCAACACGTGCCTCCTCCATGTGCTGGTGCAGTGGCGCTGCTCCGGCCAACCGCCGCCACCTCCCAGTCGTCGGTCTCCTCCTGCACGTCGCGCCGGAAAAAGAATGGCAGCAAAGAAGGGATGATGTGGCCATCGCACGGGAATCAAAATCAAGGGAGAGAGCATGCCTGTCACGCCATCGGTGTCAGGCACCTGTGGTCGTCGCAGTTGTTGAATCTCACCGTCTGTGTCGTCGGGCATCCTCTCCTGTCCGAGAGAGAAAGAGGAGGTGACGCAGCCACCGCTACGTCGTGGGACCTCCGATCGCAGGGAAACGCATCTAGATCGGCCTCCGATCGCAAAGCCGCCTAGGTAAGAGCTCTTTGACCGCACCGCCACGAAAGTCAATGGCCCCTTCGGGAGACACCAAGGCAGCCAGGAGAGAAGCCTTAGAGAGGAATTGCAGCTAGCAAGTCACTCCACGGCCACCCAGAACGGAGGAACTGCACGGGAAGGGAAAGAGGCCGGCTCTGGGCGGAGAATGTGAGCCAGAGGTTAGAGCGGTGGACATTTTTTGGACCTGGTAAGGCTTTGTTTGGTACTAGAGTTTCGGTGGAGATTAATGGGGATAATCCTCTAGAGTATTGGGTGAAACCTCTACCTTCACCCAATCCTTACAAAACCCCACCCACAATCCATTAGGTAGAGGTAGAGTATTAGGGATTGAGAAAAATACACTAAAAATTAGGGAAAAGTGGGGATTAGTGGGGATTAAACTCGCCCAATACTCTAGTACCAAACATATTTTTAGAAGTGAGTGGGGCTTTAGGGTTTGGTGAGGATTATCCCCACTAATCCCCATGAAAACTCTAGTACCAAACAAGACCTAATGGGGATTGAGGAGGAATGCAGCCATGGGGATTGGGGAGGAAGAGGCTTGGATGGTTCGGGACGCACGGTGACACCGCTTTGAGCCTTTGACCACACCGCTATTGACAGCTCCGTTGAGATTAGATCGAATGGCTCTTGACACTGGAATTAATGTTGATGCGCAATTTGGGTCATCTACAGTGTTATCAGCCAAGTGTCGTAGCTAATAGGCTGTTAAAACTTGTAACTTTTATATATGTATAGATCAACGCGGATTTGCTACCACCGGTGGTAGCTATGTATGCATGCATAGTCCTTGAATTATGTGAGCATGATATTTCTACTGCATGCGATGTAGAGAGCAGGAGATGATGGTGATAACGGATAAAATGCTTCCATTTGTTGCATACATATGGTATTTCTGAATGGCTACTTAGAATGGCAACCGTGGATGGCTAGAGCAGGTGGTGATTTGGGACATGCCATGCCGAGTTGCCATGCACATTTTACTAGCCGGGCAGGTGGTGATTTCGGACATGCCATGCCTAGTTGCCTTGCACACTCTCCTAACCAAGTAACCTGCCGAGTTGCCTTGCATGTTTTTCTAACCGAGCATGTGGTGATTTCGGGAATGCCATGCCTAGTTGCCTTGCACACTCTCCTAATAAAGTAACCACCTAGACATGCCATGTGATATAGCCATCTTGCTATGGTATGAAAACGATTATGTATCAGGAAAATGCTAAATAGAAAAGAAGAGGGCAGCTATGAGTACACAATGGGAGTGGTGAGATGAGATAGTTTGTTTGTATGGTTCCACGGTGTGGTGGCTTTGGATGGGTGATTTTGTTTGCAGTCACCGAGTTCCTTGCCACAGGCTCACAGGTACCTTTGTTGCTTGTAATAGACGCCATTTAAAAAGTTGGGTAGGTAATTCCTCAGAGGGCCCATTCTGAACGAAATAAGGGCAAACCAAATATTATCGTGACTTCTCCCGTTTTGGGCCCATTGCGGTCCCGCATGTCAGTATTTCTCCGTTATGTGCCGAGCGAGTGGGTCCTGCTTGTCAGGTGTCTCCGTTATGTTGCCTCGTTAGTTGACAGTATGTCAACTCCACCTGCAACTCTCAGTACGAATAAATCCCCTTTCTTGTCCTTTCAACCCTAGACCTCCCCTAGGTCGGAGTCGAATTCCGGCGGCGGCGCATGTCTACCAGCAGGAAACGAGAGGCACCATCGCCGCCAGGAGCGGCGATTGCTAGAGCTGCAAGCTAGGAAAGCAGCCAGAGATCTTGCAACAAGCCAGCAGCGGGGAGCAGCGAGAAGCAGAAAGCTTGCCCAACGGCAGTGGCGCCGCTGACCAATCGAAGAGCCGGCCCGGCGGTGGCGCCGCCGACCAAGAGCAATCGGAGCGGTAGCCCTCCGGCGTCACTGGCGCGGCGCTGCCTGCAGATTGGAGGAAAAGAACAAATCCCAAAGATGAACGGAATTGGGCCTTCTACTGTGAGTGTGAGCTCCAGAAAGCCGAGGTGAATATTTCAGATCCCTCTCTTACATCCCGATAGCACTAAGATGTTTTATGGAACGGCAGGAGTAACTGTTAGTATCTGAACAATTGTAGAGAAGAAACTGACTGATTTTTGTCATATGTTTTCCGAAATTGTGGTATTATTTTGTATGCAAGTAATCCTCAATCTCTATCAAACCAACCAACATGCAAACCTAGATTTTTTATCTTATGGAAGTCATCTCAAATTTATCCAAAAGCAGAAAACATAATTTTTGTCTTATGTTTTCCCAAATTGTGGTATGATTAGAGAGAAGCAACTAATTTGTATCTTTTGTTTCCCAATATTTTTGAGACAGCGATGACTCAGAGAACACATACAAAATAAATGTCTGAGTGCATGAGTACATTGCTAGATTAGATTATGGCTTGGAGAGGTGTGTGGCTTCGGAGTCTGTGCAAATGAATGTGAATTGCAGTGAGATTGTGTCTGTTTCGTAGCTTGTTGACATTCTTCACGCTAGGATTCCTTGGGGATCCAAACAAAAGGCTAAGTTTTGTGGATGAACATGAATCAGGTGTATGAACAACTTGAGCACTCCCATCAGCTGTTGCAGATTTGGAAGAAGTATAAGGGTACTTGTTAGTTGGATCTCTTTGTTATGGTTGATGATGTTGATGCACCAGAAGCACAGTTAGGTGCCAAAGGTGTTGATCCAGATGGTGGTGCTCCCATGTAACATCCCAAGATTTTATCAAATTTTGGGGGAAATTTTTTGCTTTTGTTTTGCTTGAGATGATTGGAAATTCACAGGGATTTAAAACTTTTCGAGCCTAATTGAAAGCTTTATTAGAAAACTATTTTAAAGTTTCTATTATTTCTTAAAGAACCTCTTTGAGAAAAACCAAAAATCAAAATATTATTTTTTCCTTGCTTTTAATCAGCCTTATGCAAGCTTGCTTGCAAAAGATTGTTTTACAAAAATTGCTTTATTCAATATGGGTTGCTTTTTCAAACCATAATTGAGTGGGTTTCTCAATTATTATTTTATAAACTATTATTTTACTATTTTAGAAAGAATCGAGTTCAAACTCTATTTCTATTATTTTATGCAAGCAAAGCCTTTAGGCTTAACTAAGGTCTTTTATACAAAACCCTGTTTTGGTTCTGAAAATACGTTTCCTATTGGTTTAAAACCTTGCTGTAAATTTTGCAAAATTTATGGAAGTGGTTTGGTTTGATTTGAAGTAGTTTTGCAAAAGTTATGAAGGAATTAAGAAAAACAGAAAAAGAAAAGAAGAAAAGAAAATAAAAACTAGAAAAGGGCCTCGGGGAACCAATCCGGCCTAGCGAGCATTTTGGCCTCGGCCCGCCCGGGGTTTAAAAAAAACCGAAACGGTACACTTTACCTCTCCCTCTCACTCTGACGCGTGGACCCCACAAGTCAGGCCGGACCCACCGGTCAGATCTTCTTCTTCCTCCAGCCGAAACGCACGCCGGAGACCGAGCCCGAGGAGTAACGCCCTCCCCTCTTCAATTCCCTTCACTCCCTGCCCGTTTCGACGCCCTGGCCACACCTATAAATAGCCCTCGACTCCCTCTCCATTTTCCCCCTCGGATCTTGACTCAAATCGCCCCCAGGCTGCCGGAATAGCTTGCCGGAGTCCGCAGCACCCGTCACAGTAAACCATCGAATCCGACGAACCGCCGGTACCCCTCCTCCTCTCACCGATCCCGTTGTCCTTCCCATGACCTGGCGCATCCCCTGATGCCTTCTGTTGGTTCTAACTCACAGGGAAACGAGCACCCGAAGCTCGCCGATGCCACGCCTCCTCCGGCCGCTCCCCTCCTGCTCTTCTGGAAACAATAGGCCACGTCGCCCACACTCTCGGACTCACCGTAACCAGCCGCACCTCGTCCACGTCTCCCTGATACGTCTCAAACGTATCTATAATTTTTGATGCTCCATGCTTGTTTTTACACCATTTGCCTTGTGTTTCGTTACACTTCGTGGCAGTTTTATGCATTTTCCAGAACTAACCTATTGACAAGATGCCACAGTGCCAGTTCCCTGTTTTCTGCTGTTTTTGTGTTTCAGAAGTGATACATAGGAAATATTCTCGGAATTGGACGAAACCAAAGCCAGAAGTCTTATTTTTCCCGGGAGTATCCAGACATCCGAAAGAGAGCCGGAGAGGGGCCAGGGCCTGCCCTCACACTAGGGTGGCGCGGCCCAGGCCCTGGCCGCGCCACCCATGTGTGAGGAGCCCCTGGCTGCCCTCTCGCGACGCCCCTTCGCCTATAAGAAGCCTCGGGGCGGAAAACCCTAGGGGATTCAGCAATTTTCCAGAAAGAGTTCCGCAGCTCCGCCGCCATCGTCGATGAATTTTGGGGGACAGAAGTCTCTGTTCCGGCACCCTGCCGGGACGGGGAAGTGCCCCCGGAGCCATCTCCATCGGTCTCCATCGCCGTCTCCGCCGTCTCCATCGACCTCACCACCATCTCCATCAACCTTGCTGTCTCCTATGATGAGGAGGGAGTAGTTCATCCCCGGGGCTAAGGGCTCTACTGGTAGCTATGTGGTTCACCTCTCTCTCCCATGATGTGATCTTTATGTGATCGTGAGCTTTGTATCATGTTGAACAAGTACATGTTATTATTCAGATATTTTGTGTACTCTAGCAATGTTATTAAAGTAATCTATTCCTCCTGCTATGGTGTAACGGTGACAGTGCGTGCATCATGGTGGTACTTGGTTTAGGCTATGATTGTGATCTCTTGTGGATTATGAGAATAATTATTGCTATGATAGTATTGAGTGATCTATTCCTCCTTTCATGGTGTAATGTTGACAGTGTGTGCACCGTGTTAGTACTTGGTCTAAGTTGCAATGATTTCTATCTTGAATTGTGATTTGATTTGGATATCTCTATGAGTGGAGTTTGTCAAGTACTTGATGAACTTTAAGGGGTGCTTCTGTAGCCACTACACAATGATTAGTGTTATTCAATAGGAGAGTAATTCAGAGTGCCTTAGCAAAGAGAAGTTATTTGTTCATTCATGTTATATTGTTGGGAGTGTGTCCAGTAGTGAAAGTATGATCCCTAGGCCTTGTTTCCAAGCTTTGCATACCGTTTACTTGCTATTTTGTTACTTGTTTGCTCGCAGCGATATTTATTTCACATCACGTTTTGCTACTTATAATCATCTATACCACTTGTATTTCACTATCTCTTCGCCGAACTAGTGCACCTATACATCTGACAAGTGTATTGGGTGTGTTGGGGACACAAGAGACTTTCTGTATCGTAATTGCAGGGTTGCTTGAGAGGGATAGCTTTGACCTCTAACCTCCCTGAGTTCGATAAACCTTGGGTGATCCACTTAAGGGAAACTTGCTGCTGTTCTACAAACCTCTGCACTTGGAGGCCCAACAAGTGTCTACAAGTATAGAAGTGCATAGACATCAAGCTCTTTTCTAGCGCCGTTGTCGGGGAGGTAAGGTAAAAGGTACTCGCATCCTCCTGTGTGAGTACTCGGAGTTATTTCCTTTAGATTCTGCAATTACATATTTTTGTTTCTTGTTTTTATTTTTCACTAGTTAGGCTTAATGGAAAACAAAGAGTTCTTTAGTCTTTTTTCTGATTTTAGATTTGAAGAGAAAATTGAAAATCCTTTGGAGCTTATTTCGCATAGCAATGTTATTAGTACGAATGCTTTGAATCCCGTTATTGCTAATGCTATGGAAAAGTCTAAGCTTGGGGAAGCTGGTTTTGTTAAGTATGATATTTTTAGTCCCCCAGCTTTAGTGGAGAAAGTCTGCTCTGATGATATTTTATCTCCGATATGTGATGTTTCTAATGATGCTGGTGCTCCTCATCCTTTTGAAATACCTATAAAAATTGTTAGGCGTGTTATGGATAACTGCTATTCAGGAGATGGAACTATCCATCCGGGAGATCACTTACTATTTATACATGAATTATGCGAGTTGTTCAGGTGTGCAGGTATTTCACCAAGCCAGGTCAAGAAAAAGCTATTCTCTTTATCACTGGAAGGCAGAGCTGAGGAATGGTATCGGCTGCTTGAAGATGGTCCATCTATTGCATGGGAGGAAATGGTGCCTCTCTTTTATTCCAAGTTTTATCCTCCAAGTGAAATTCATAAAGATCGTAATCGGATATATAACTTTTGGCCTCATGAGGGAGAAAGCATTGCCCAAGCGTGGGGAAGATTGAAGTTACTAATGCACAAATGTCCTATTCATGATCTTCCCCGTAATATTGTTATTAATAATTTTTATGCAAGGCTTTCAGGAAATTACAAGGACTATCTAGATGCATGCTTTGATGGGTCTTTCACAAGCAAGGATGTCGACACCAAGTGGGGTCTGCTTGAGACAATTCAAAACAATATTGAAGGTTGGGATAGCGACAAAGGTAAAGGATCAGGTATGAATTACGAGTTTGATTGCATTAAGTCTTTCACTGAAACTGCTAATTTTCAAGAGCTTAGTGCTAAGTATGGTCTTGATCCTCAAATTATGGTTGATTGTTTTAAAGCCTTTGCTTCCCATATAAATGTTCCTAAAGGAAATGGGGACGTGTATCATGAACCTTTTAAGGATACTTGCATAGAAAGTGATATTGTTATTGATGATTGCAATAAACATGCTCAAACTTCTAAAAGTACTATTTCTTATAAGCATGTTAATTTTTGTGGAATACATAGACCTTGTGAACAGAGTTACAATAAGGAAGATTATTGCATCACCCACGCAAATGAAGAAACCAGCATGTGGTTCAAGGATCTAGATGTGCTTGGTGAATGGGTTTGTGAGCTTTATCCTTTTCTTTGTGAATTTTGCGGTGAAAAGGGGCACTTTAATTTTCAATGCCCAATTAATCAAACAAATACCGCAGATTTGTATTGTGATGATAAGATTACTTTCAATCAGTATGACGAGCTTACTTTGTTTTTGAATTGTGAAGAGATATCTAGAAAGATTGCTTTGGTAGACATGAATGATGTTGATCTTAATAGCACCCTTCGTGGTTGTCATCTCTATTGTGCTAAAGATTGCCTCGCAAATACTTACTTACAAGATCTTATTAAACATGATGTTTTGCCAAGCTATGATAGGACTAATAGATGTTTCGATCTTATTAATAAAGAGGAGGAATCCTCCAAAGTTTCTTCTGTTGTTTCTGTCAGCAAGCCTGAATATGTGGAGAAGATGCCCTTTAAGTCTCTCCCTCCTAAAGGAGAGAGTAAGAAGAGTAAGAAGAAGAAGAAGAAAAAGAGGAGTAAGAGGCGAGAGGACACGGTATCTTCCCCTAAGCGTTATGATCCTGCTATAGATTATGATAATTCTGATTGGGATGATGTTCCTATGCCTGTTACCTATGTTAGTGATCATGATTGGGAAAAGCACTTTACTTTTGATATTGAAAATCTTTTTGGTACCAATTCTAAGGTGAATAATTGTTGTACCATTAGTGTTATCCATGTTCCTTCTTATGATGATATGTTTGATGAGTATGCTTTGCGACATAGTAGTTCTCTAGCTTGTGATGATGGGTATAATATTTTCAGTTCACCTACTTTTGAGGAGAAAATTAGTTATGATTACAATATGCCTCCTGTCTTTGATGATTATGGTGATGAGAATAATTATTCTGTTGAATCTGCTCCGACTACTATTGTTCATGTGGGGAGTATTAATCCTTTTATGCATGGGGCTCATGATAGGGATGCTTTACGTGATAGTTATATTGTTAATTCTATTCATGATGCTACTGAAAGTTATTATGAGAGAGGGAAACATGGTTTGATGGATCTCAACAATATTGAGTTTCCCCTCTTTATGTTGCAATTTTTGAAGTTGTACTTGTTTTGCCTTCCTATGCTTTTTGCTTTGCGCTTTCATGACTTGTCTCTTTACAAGACTATTTTTCATAGGAAGTGGTTTAGATTTAAATGTGTTTCATACTTGTTTTTTGATGCTCTCTATTGCTTCAAGTTCTTATATGGCGCCTTTGCCTCAAGCTTTTATATGGCGCCCACATGAGCATCTTTGCAAATTACTGCGCCTAGCTCAAAGACGTTAAAGAAAAGCACTTTTGGGAGATAACCCAATGTTTTTACATTCAATTCTTTTTCTTTTATTTGAGTCTTGGAAGTTATTACTACTGTAATAACCGCTCCTTATCCTTTTTATTTCGTTTTGTGCCAAGAGAAACCTCTAATTTGAGTGAGGTAAGATTTGGGGATGTTGCTGTCCTGAAACTGTTTTCGGTGCTGCACCGTAAAAATTCGTATAAATTCTCTGTTTATCTTTTGGACCTGCGATTTCTTGTGCATATGCCCCAGGTTATATCCAAACTTTCATTAGTTGAACACTTTTTGATTTGAGCAACAGAAAACCCCTCAAAAATTCGACCTTTGTTAGCTGTTCAGTTTTGACAGATTTCTGCCAATATTTGTGTTTGCCACTTTATCGCTTTCTTTTGAGTTCTTTGATCATGGAACTTTTGGGGAAGTTGCTACAGTAGTATATGCTATATATGTGGTGGTTTTGTGTTGAAACCTGAACTGAAAAGGGTTGATTCATTACTATGCTTACACTAATGTTGCTAATAGAATTGTGTTTAGTTTTGTATGAAGGAAGTTTTCAAGTGTAGGGATCGGAGAGTGATGAGATGAGATGAAGAATGGACAAAAGCTCAAGCTTTGGGATGCCCATGCAGCACCCCAAGAAATATCCAAGAAGTACAAGCGTCAAAGCTTGGGGATGCCCCCGAGGCACCCCTTCTTCATCGGCAAAAATCAGGTCACCTTTCAAGACACTATATTTTTATTGCTTCATGCACTATGTGTTTTTCTTGGAGCGTCAGTTGTTTTAGTTTTCAGTATTAGTTTAGTTTAGTTTGCTGCAATAAATGGTTAGACCACATCATGTTTCTTTTGGAGGAGATGAACTCGCTTTTCATTTGCCAAGAACACTCTTGTTTTCACTCTTATCGTTCAATGAGTGTTCTATTTTTCTACTACTGCATTTAGCCTTTGTTTTTCACCTTGATTTGTGTTCAGATCTTGTTATATCTTTTCATCAAGGTGTATTTTTGTCTCTGGTCTTTATTGGTTTTTATCAAAAGAGGTGTTTATAAAAATTTCAAATGGTGTTGGAAAAGAGAAAAAGCTTTATGCAAAAAAGTGGTACAAGAAGGAGCTTGTGTAGACTGCGGCTTAGGCTTTTTCATGTCATGCTTGATGTCTTTTTGATAGTATGCTTAGTGGTTTTGTTGTAGCATGACTTGTCTCAAATAACTGAGATTGCTTAATGAGCCTTTGAAAAAATCATGCGTTGTTTTTATTGTATGGAAGCATTATTTTGGTTTTCTCCTTGATGCTTTATTTGGGTTGACTTGGCGCATGCTCACACATGGTAGACTCTTACAAAGTCGCCAATAGCCTTCATGATCATTTAGTTTTTGACTTTTGATGCCATCGTATGCTTCTTTTAATGTCGCTTTGTCGCTTTGCATGATTATGGCCATTACTGCTCTCTTAGTTGGTCGCTCCCAGTCTTTTGCTAGCCCTCAATTTGTACTGAGTATGAGCTCTACTCGTGCATCCAACTCCTAAAAGCCAAAGTTTGCCATTGTGTCCACTATAAACTCCTATGCATGGTATTTGTAAGCCATTCCAAAGTAAATTTTCATGTGCTACCTTTCAAAACCTTCAAAATACTTCTCGTTTTGTGACACTGTTTTCAGCTCATGGGGACGTAGTGGTCGGATTTGCTATCTTCCGTATTGTTTATTCCAAAAAGAAAAAAAAAAGAGAAAAAGAAAGAAAAAAAGGCACTCCTCCATGGAAAGTGAATGTTGGTGGGCACCCGATGGAATCGGTTAGCCATGGTTTGTGAAAGGAAAAAAGGTGGGGAGGAGTGCCAAGCTTTATAAAAGAGCACAAAAGTGCCAATCTCTCTCTCTCAAAAACTTGCTTTATTTTTGTATGGAAGATAGTAAGAACCCCATTGCCAGTCGTTGACAAAGACAACCACCTCTCAAAACCAATTTTTATCTCTCTGTTTTACAAATGAAAAGCTCTAGCACATGTTTAATCACTGCTTCCCTCCGCGAAGGGCCTTTCTTTTACTTTTATGTTGAGTCACCACCTTCTTTCTTTATGCACCATTAAGAGAGCATAGTTGTCATTCTTAGTGTGATATGCATTGTCCCAAAGTTCATTGATTGATTCATATTGTTGGTTTCACTTGTTCTTAAATTATTTGTATCTAGTCGCCCTCTTAAACTTTGAGGTGTCCTATGCATTTATGATTTGCTCTCTTTGAAGGACAAGCTGAAAACCATTTGTATGTTTTCCTTATGATTTGAACACACGTTTGACTTTCATTGTTTCATTTTCATGATCTTTTGTTTGTGTTCATTTGCATGTTTACAACATGGTTGCTAAGTTTCTTATTGTCAAGATTATATCTTCATGCCCATGTTTTAAGTTCTTATGATCCCAGCTCACAAATGCTTACATACTTGATCAAGATTGTGTAGGTGCATGTCACCTCAAAAATTATTCTTTTGTTATCACTTACATACTCGAGGACGAGCAGGAGTTAAGCTTGGGGATGCTTGATACGTCTCAAACGTATCTATAATTTTTGATGCTCCATGCTTGTTTTTACACCATTTGCCTTGTGTTTCGTTACACTTCGTGGCACTTTTATGCATTTTCCGGAACTAACCTATTGACAAGATGCCACAGTGCCAGTTCCCTGTTTTCTGCTGTTTTTGTGTTTCAGAAGTGATACATAGGAAATATTCTCGGAATTGGACGAAACCAAAGCCAGAAGTCTTATTTTTCCCAGGAGCATCCAGACATCCGAAAGAGAGCCGGAGAGGGGCAAGGGCCTGCCCTCACACTAGGGTGGCGCGGCCCAGGCCCTGGCCGCGCCACCCATGTGTGAGGAGCCCCTGACTGCCCTCTCGCGACGCCCCTTCGCCTATAAGAAGCCTCGGGGCGGAAAACCCTAGGGGATTCGACAATTTTCCAGAAAGAGTTCCGCAGCTCCGCCGCCATCGTCGACGAATTTTGGGGGACAGAAGTCTCTGTTCCGGCACCCTGCCGGGACGGGGAAGTGCCCCCGGAGCCATCTCCATCGGTCTCCATCGCCGTCTCCGCCGTCTCCATCGACCTCACCGCCATCTCCATCAACCTTGCTGTCTCCTATGATGAGGAGGGAGTAGTTCATCCCCGGGGCTAAGGGCTCTACTGGTAGCTATGTGGTTCACCTCTCTCTCCCATGATGTGATCTTTATGTGATCGTGAGCTTTGTATCATGTTGAACAAGTACATGTTATTATTCAGATATTTTGTGTACTCTAGCAATGTTATTAAAGTAATCTATTCCTCCTGCTATGGTGTAACGGTGACAGTGCGTGCATCATGGTGGTACTTGGTTTAGGCTATGATTGTGATCTCTTGTGGATTATGAGAATAATTATTGCTATGATAGTATTGAGTGATTTATTCCTCCTTTCTTGGTGTAATGTTGACAGTGTGTGCACCGTGTTAGTACTTGGTCTAAGTTGCAATGATTTCTATCTTGAATTGTGATTTGATTTGGATATCTCTATGAGTGGAGTTTGTCAAGTACTTGATGAACTTTAAGGGGTGCTTCTGTAGCCACTACACAATGATTAGTGTTATTCAATAGGAGAGTAATTCAGAGTGCCTTAGCAAAGAGAAGTTATTTGTTCATTCATGTTATATTGTTGGGAGTGTGTCCAGTAGTGAAAGTATGATCCCTAGGCCTTGTTTCCAAGCTTTGCATACCGTTTACTTGCTATTTTGTTACTTGTTTGCTCGCAGCGATATTTATTTCACATCACGTTTTGCTACTTATAATCATCTATACCACTTGTATTTCACTATCTCTTCGCCGAACTAGTGCACCTATACATCTGACAAGTGTATTGGGTGTGTTGGGGACACAAGAGACTTTCTGTATCATAATTGCAGGGTTGCTTGAGAGGGATAGCTTTGACCTCTAACCTCCCTGAGTTCGATAAACCTTGGGTGATCCACTTAAGGGAAACTTGCTGCTGTTCTACAAACCTCTGCACTTGGAGGCCCAACAAGTGTCTACAAGAATAGAAGTGCGTAGACATCACTCCCCAAGTACCCGGAGCACCTGCAGAGCCGCCGTCGATCACCACCGGAGCGCAGCGCCGCCGCCCGCACCATTTCCGGCGACTCACAGAAACCCTAGGTGAGCAGATCCCGTCTTAACCGCCGGATCTTGATCAAACGACCCATATCGATCTTTAAACGAACCGGTATAAGACAATCTGGTGCGTCCAAACACCATAAGATCCAACGGATGTAAGTCTTAATCCAGGCGAACCGGTACCTACCAATCAAAACACACCACGTGGCCAGCCTCGGTTTAAAACAGATTTCAAATAGGTTTTCAAATCAGAATTGATCCCAATCTTGCAAAATTCATATCTTTTGATCTGTAACTCGTAAAATTGCAAATAATATACCGTTGGAATCCTTAGAACATCTAGAATCCAGTAGTACAATAATATCTTATATTTTATGGGTTCAATTTGAAACTATTTTCAAATTGGAATCAAACCTTTTGTTAGCTCGATAAATTCATATCCTTAGTTCTGTCTATCCAAAAATTACAAATTTCTAGTCTTTGGAATCCTCTCAACTTATAGAACATCATAGGATCAAGAAAATCCAAATTTGATACGTGCACACACTTTGTGTATTCAAATCTATCCAAATCACTAATTTGATCATAGTTTGAATTCTATAACTTATTTTGGGATAAATCCAATTGCAGTGACCTTGTATTACTGCAAGCTATCCAGTAGCATCACTCCCATAATTTCTTGAACCATGTCACAATTATTCAAATTGTAATATGAGAATTTGAGTATTCCTGTATAGATTAATTCTATTTCTATTTCAATCAATGGTCCCTTCTACCTTAGAAAACCCTACGATCATACCTAGCTATCAAATATCATCTTGAGATCACTTTGATCCAATGTCATATCTATCTAAACAATATCTCGATCAAGATCTTATGTACTTAGACCTATCTTGTATAGTACCCACTTATTCAAATTACAAATGTGTCATTTGAGTGAAGTGTGATACATCTCAATCATAGAATTCTATTTTGCTATTGTGGTGTTGATTCAATTCTACTACCATAGCTCATGATCATACCTATCCCTCACCATCATACTAAATAACATCCAATCTTATTCAACCCCAAGCCAACCTAATCCCAGTGGCCTATATTGAACTACCCAATTTACAAATGAGTTAATTGAGTAATTCAGTATATCACAAACTCCTACCCAAACCCATGTGTAACCTATACTATTATGAATAAGTGTTGTCACACTTATTCAATAGTATTGCTATTGCACAATTTTGTCTCTTATGTGATTTACCCAGATGAGATATTCCAAGATTCAATATGCTTTGATAAAGCATAAAGATCTCACTCAGTATATTTTGTCTAATTCATATATATATTCAAATTGCAATTGTGCTACTTGAGTAGAAATATGAATTCATCCCAAACCTAGATTCTATTAATATGGAGTTGTTATAGCCCATACCATAGTATGTGTTATACACCATGTTGATCAATGAACCATTTGAGCCATGTCCTCAAATATCAATCATTCATACCCAATCCAATGCCTACTTAGTTTTGTTCACATGTATTGAACTATTCAACTTGTGAATGTGCGAATTGAGTTTTTCAAGCATTCCTAAAACCTAGCCTAGTTCCTAAGTGCAGTAGATACTATTTAAGGGTAATTGTTGTCACATTTACTCAATAGTGTTATAGTTGCACAAATTGACTCTTGTGTAATTCATTTCACATGAGCTATTCCTAAAACTCTTATATGCTTTGATAAAGCATAAAAACTTCATCAATTATATTATGCCTAATCCAATTCTCTCTCAAATCATATTGATCTCCCCCAACTAAGCTCTCAAATTCATATCTCCCAAATCATGACCCTTTGCCATATCTTTCTATCATAACATCTCAATAAATCTAAATTGGTAAACAAACACTTTTCAATTGCTTGATTTGTTTGATTGTGTTGGTATGGTATGTTTATGTTATGTTATTTCTGTGCTATAGTTTGTGCGAAGAGCTACGTGCTTAGTTGAGAGAAGCGGAAAGATCGTATTCTTCAAAAAGGCAAGTGACACACATGCCCCTCACCCATTTTTACTTATGCATTAGTGTAATCACCTCTTGTAGTATGCATGATAGGTGATTTATTCAACTGTTTTATCAAATGCTTAGATCCTAGTAGTGTGTAGCTATCCCTCAAACCCCACCTGTTAGGATGCTAAATACTTTGATAATATTGATGCCATGCTTTAATCACTTACAAAAGTGTTTTGTTAACAAATTAAGAAACTTCAACTAAAATGAAACACCTGGGTGGATTGGTTTGATAAGAGGAGGTGAGGTAGGTGGGTTCTGGGACGCATGCCTTGTTAAGAGGATGTGGGAACAGAATACCGCTCGGGATGGCCACCCAGGAACAAAGAGATGGCTATGTCTTCCATGCTTAGTGTACTTCCAGTGCAGCCTTATGACATTATGGGCTCTGTCTTGACTGATTAGATGTGGGAGTACAACTTGTCGGCAAGAAGTGGTGGTAGTTGAATTGTAGGTGGGGACGGAGCTTGCCAAGTTAGTTGTCCTCTCCTTCTAAAAGGACTCGTTTCATTTTATGTATGGGCATAAAATGAATCGTAAGGTGAAAGTGCACAACCCTTGCAAGGTGTTTAAACTAATCGATTAGCCGTGTCCTCGGTTATGGACAATTGAGTCTCTAGACATGGAATGTACGGAAGAATCTCATCACCGATTCTGAATTATTAAAATTTGTCTAGAAACCCTAGGTAGGAACTAAGGACCATACACTCCGAGGGGTGGTGGTGCCTGAGGTTCCAAACTTTGTTGAGTTGCGCCCAGAACTACATACCGGCCAGTATGTAGTGTATGGGGGTTGTCT
This sequence comes from Dactylis glomerata, assembly GCA_007115705.1. Lineage (NCBI taxonomy): Eukaryota > Viridiplantae > Streptophyta > Magnoliopsida > Poales > Poaceae > Dactylis > Dactylis glomerata. Next base: position 8,030,333 of record QXEO01000734.1, read on the forward strand.
TGACCCTTGAAAAATAAAATTTTGAAAGAAAGTATTAAAAAGGATTTTAGGATAAAATTGGCTTTACGCAAATCAGCCTATGAGATCCACCAGCCAAATGTCATGTAGTATAGTCTTTCCACAAAATGCCACCAAATATGTGTCAATTGCCAGTACATCATTGTACTGACCCCTCTGGGGCTGCATATTGAAACGTGCAGGTTTTATTTCGAGTAAGGAACCAGGAGTAGGATCTCGAGACTACATTCCAACATGTCTGCCTGTGGCACGTGATGAAGAATGGAGGCTCACTGCAACTATGCTTTATGCTGTGTACTCGTAAGGTTGAAGACCTATGTAACTGGATTTACGTTGTAATATTGATGCTATTGCAATGATTACTATATTTTGTACTGTGGTGCTATCTACTGATCCAGGGAATGGCACAATACACAGGAGTTCTGCTTTTAGCTAAAGGCAGGGCGCTACAGAATGGTATCAGAGCATAGTGTTGCCTGTAGGATCGAGACCCTAGGTTTGGAATTAGAAATAGGAAGACCCTAGGAATAAAATTCTCTATCTCATCTTACTTCTATTTATTAAAGAAAGATGTTTGCATTTTGAACTCCTTGTATTCTCTCCTACTTCCTCTCCAAATGTTTCCTAATACTATAGCTGACCCTACCCTGAAATCATCAACAAAGGATAGAAGATCACAATGTGCCAGAAATGTGAGACTGATACTCCATATATTTCGCTTGACTCAATATAAAGGAACTTGGAGAAAGACTCAAGTGGAGACTTCATAATACTCAGCAAGACCTCAAAGAAGAAAAGGAAGACACTACTACATTGGAGGAAACCATAAACCAACTTCAAGGTGACAAGGAAAAATTGGTATCTAAACTTAGTGGTCAAGGAGACCTCATCAAAACCAAGGACGAGCAAATTACCAATCTACTGAAGTAGCTGGACCAGAATAATGGATCTGCTTAGAAGAGTACCAAGAAGCCTTAGTTGGACCTCCATTTAGGAATTTTTAATTGATGACGTGTAATAAACATTTATGGTCATACCGACTTGTGGATGATCGTACCTTCGTGTGTTTTAGAACTAGTTTGATCGAATGTGATGATTGTTTGTTAGATGTTGATTGTAAGATGATTTGTCTTGATTTGCATTGTTGGGTAGGATTTCTTCTTTAGATCTCTTCTATCAAATTCTCATCTATGCTAAGACCTAAACTTGTCCCAAAACCCAAACCAAAGTTTTCTCAATGACAGAATAACTACAATGACCCTCAGTTGGAGATAAGGATACAGAGTACAACAACAAGAGGTAGTGTTTCGAGTACAAAAGACTGGAACATTACGCAAGAGACTGCACAAAGGATGATACCCCAAGACTCCAGTAAGCTAGGATGACTGAAGGATACCTCACAAACAATAAGAAGACACCTCAAGGTGTAGATAATGTGGAAGTAATACTATTCAACCACCTCATGCAAGAAAGGTGGAAAGGACAAACAGAGCAATGAAAGGACAAACAGAGCAATGGAAAGAGCAAACAGAGCAATGGAAAGAGCAAACAGAGCAATGGAAAGAGCAAACAGAGCAATGGAAAGGATTTTAATTCCTCTTAAATGGCGAACCAAAGGATCTACAACTTAAGGATTATTGCCATGAGCTTTGTTGAAAACCTCTAGCTAGGAACGATAGATTTTGTTTTCAAATTTCAAAATAGGAATTGGGAACTTGGTTCCAATTTCAACAAAACTTTTGTTTAAAAGCTAGTGAGGTTGACCGAGAGTTAGAATGCGAGATGCACCAAACCAAATACAAGGTAATGATTGAGTGCGACATGGATTCGCGCCCGTGACGACTACTCATATTGTTCGCTCTTGTATGAGGAATGGTGAATCTAGAGAGACATACCTACATGAGAGACGACGTTGTTAAACCATAACCTTAGGAGGATAATATATTACACCCCTATTAGTGAGCCAGTGTGGCCAAAACGTAGGAATACGGTGAGAATTTGGTTTTTGAAAGACTACACAAATCAGAAACGTTTTGCTCAGTGGACTTTGAATACGAAGACTGTTCAGTTTCGGCTACTGCCTATTCGATTCACCTACCCGACCCTTCATTTCGACTCCCTACGTGGCTTGTTCGGCTACATCCCTGAGCCTATAAAAGAGAGGTCACTCCTCTCCAGAGAATCACAACAAAGACCGCCACCACCAACTCTGGGATTGCCTCCTGATTTCAAAGCTTTACGCCACCGAAGTCTACCCCATCCCGACCTGAGATATTATGAGGCAACTCTCCAAATCCCTGAAACTACTTTCCTGCCCATGAGAGCTTCGTTAGATCCCTTTTTCTTGCAAAGGAGTTTATCTTCGAGATATGATCAAGTTACCCAGCGTCCTCCAATGACTATGAAGATGGTTGCGAAAGGAATTCTTAAGGACCATCTGGTACTAGTGGCAGATAGCATGATGAGTACTGGTATCAAGAAACGATTCAACAATGCTGGTTATAAGGCGACCTTCCGTCCCTTAAAGGTGCAAGTACCTCTTACAGAGTCCACCTTGTTTACCCATATGAAATGCATGAGAAGACTACAGAGAGATGCCATCCTAATTCGTTGGGATGTGTGGTCTCATCATGTCCGTGGGGCAATCATGCGGTACTTGGCACTGGATCATCTTTTGAGATTCTGCAACGAAAATCAGCTAAAAAGCAACAAGGAGTTTGGCGATGACCTATATGATGTCTTGGCCTTGGTGAGGACCGGCCAAGAAAAGGCTAGATACACATTCTTGGAAGATGTGCAACAACCAGGAAGGATACCAGAACAGAATGGTATCATGGAAAATTGAAGATCAGAATGGTATAAGGAAGCAACCATAAGATGAAGAACCTCTAAGGATGATGATAAGGAAGTTGAGATGATGAGAGGATACCCTCTCAGCTTGGTCTTCTGAATGACCCAAAGAGGAGACAACTCAGCTTGGTCCTCTGATTGAACCAAAGAGTGACTCATCAGTGTCCAAAGTAGTTCAACAACTACCCCGTTGGATAGAAAGCTCTACAATAGAGTAAGGTTACCTCAAGCAACCCCATAAGGAAGGTTGGTGCCCGGATTTGTGAATAGACACCCACCTATTGTAAATGAAGATGTGGACTACCTTGTTGATGACAATGCAATGGATGATATCTGCTTATCACCAGAATTGGATGGAACCCTTGGTATGCCCACTTTGGAACATAGTTGTGAACATCGGAAAATGGCACAACAATGAATGCAAGCTGAGAACAAAATGCAAGTGCCTAAGGAAGCATCAAGATACCACCAAGAGGATTTTTCTTTTAAGGGTGGTAGCCACCCAGATACCTAAACCCAAATAACCTAATACCTACTTTCTTTTTAGCCTTCCTTCCAATCTCGAGGTTGAGATTTCTTTTAAGGGTGGTAGTCTGTAACATCCCAAGATTTTATCAAATTTTGGGGGAAATTTTTTGCTTTTGTTTTGCTTGAGATGATTGGAAATTCACAGGGATTTAAAACTTTTCGAGCCTAATTGAAAGCTTTATTAGAAAACTATTTTAAAGTTTCTATTATTTCTTAAAGAACCTCTTTGAGAAAAACCAAAAACCAAAATATTATTTTTTCCTTGCTTTTAATCAGCCTTATGCAAGCTTGCTTGCAAAAGATTGTTTTACAAAAATTGCTTTATTCAATATGGGTTGCTTTTTCAAACCATAATTGAGTGGGTTTCTCAATTATTATTTTATAAACTATTATTTTACTATTTTTGAAAGAATCAAGTTCAAACTCTATTTCTATTATTTTATGCAAGCAAAGCCTTTAGGCTTAACTAAGGTCTTTTATACAAAACCCTGTTTTGGTTCTGAAAATACGTTTCCTATTGGTTTAAAACCTTGCTGTAAATTTTGCAAAATTTATGGAAGTGGTTTGGTTTGATTTGAAGTAGTTTTGCAAAAGTTATGAAGGAATTAAGAAAAACAGAAAAAGAAAAGAAGAAAAGAAAATAAAAACTAGAAAAGGGCCTCGGGGAACCAATCCGGCCCAGCGAGCATTTTGGCCTCGGCCCGCCCGGGGTAAAAAAAAACCCGAAACGGTACACTTTACCTCTCCCTCTCACTCTGACGCGTGGACCCCACAAGTCAAGCCGGACCCACCGGTCAGATCTTCTTCTTCCTCCAGCCGAAACGCACGCCGGAGACCGAGCCCGAGGAGTAACGCCCTCCCCTCTTCAATTCCCTTCACTCCCTGCCCGTTTCGACACCCTGGCCACACCTATAAATAGCCCTCGACTCCCTCTCCATTTTCCCCCTCAGATCTTGACTCAAATCGCCCCCAGGCTGCCGGAATAGCTTGCCGGAGTCCGCAGCACCCGTCACAGTAAACCATCGAATCCGACGAACCGCCGGTACCCCTCCTCCTCTCACCGATCCCGTTGTCCTTCCCATGACCTGGCGCATCCCCTGATGCCTTCTGTTGGTTCTAACTCGTAGGGAAACGAGCACCCGAAGCTCGCCGACGCCGCGTCTCCTCTGGCCGCTCCCCTCCTGCTCTTCTGGAAACAATAGGCAACGTCGCCCACACTCTCGGACTCACCGTAACCAGCCGCACCTCGTCCACGTCTCCCCGAGTACCCAGAGCACCTGCAGAGCCGCCGTCGATCACCACCGGAGCGTAGCGCCGCCGCCCGCACCATTTTCGGCGACTCACAGAAACCCTAGGTGAGCAGATCCTGTCTTAACCGCCGGATCTTGATCAAACGACCCATATCGATCTTTAAACGAACCGGTATAAGACAATCTAGTGCGTCCAAACACCATAAGATCCAACGGATGTAAGTCTTAATCCAGGCGAACCGGTACCTACCAATCAAAACACACCACGTGGCCAGCCTCGGTTTAAAACAGATTTCAAATAGGTTTTCAAATCAAAATTGATCCCAATCTTGCAAAATTCATATCTTTTGATCTGTAACTCGTAAAATTGCAAATAATATACCATTGGAATCCTTAGAACATCTAGAATCCAGTAGTAGAATAATATCTTATATTTTATGGGTTCAATTTGAAAGTATTTTCAAATTGGAATCAAACCTTTTGTTAGCTCGATAAATTCATATCCTTAGTTCTGTCTATCCAAAAATTACAAATTTGTAGTCTTTGGAATCCTCTCAACTTATAGAACATCATAGGATCAAGAAAATCCAAATTTGATACGTGCACACACTTTGTGCATTCAAATCTATCCAAATCACTAATTTGATCATAGTTTGAATTCTATAACTTATTTTGGGATAAATCCAATTGCAGTGACCTTGTATTACTGCAAGCTATCCAGTAGCATCACTCCCATAATTTCTTGAACCATGTCACAATTATTCAAATTCTAATATGAGAATTTGAGTATTCCTGTATAGATTAATTCTATTTCTATTTCAATCAATGGTCCCTTCTACCTTAGAAAACCCTACGATCATACCTAGCTATTAAATATCATCTTGAGATCACTTTGATCCAATGTCATATCTATCTAAACAATATCTTGATCAAGATCTTATCTACTTAGACCTATCTTGTATAGTACCCACTTATTCAAATTACAAATGTGTCATTTGAGTGAAGTGTGATACATCTCAATCATAGAATTCTATTTTGCTATTGTGGTGTTGATTCAATTCTACTACCATAGCTCATGATCATACCTATCCCTCACCATCATACTAAATAACATCCAATCTTATTCAACCCCAAGCCAACCTAATCCCAGTGGCCTATATTGAACTACCCAATTTACAAATGAGTTAATTGAGTAATTCAGTATATCACAAACTCCTACCCAAGCCCATGTGTAACCTATACTATTATGAATAAGTGTTGTCACACTTATTCAATAGTATTGCTATTGCACAATTTTGTCTCTTATGTGATTTACCCACATGAGATATTCCAAGATTCAATATGCTTTGATAAAGCATAAAGATCTCACTCAGTATATTTTGTCTAATTCATATATATATTCAAATTGCAATTGTGCTACTTGAGTAGAAATATGAATTCATCCCAAACCTAGATTCTATTAATGTGGAGTTGTTATAGCCCATACCATAGTATGTGTTATACACCATGTTGATCAATGAACCATTTGAGCCATGTCCTCAAATATCAATCATTCATACCCAATCCAATGCCTACTTAGTTTTGTTCACATGTATTGAACTATTCAACTTGTGAATGTGCGAATTGAGTTTTTCAAGCATTCCTAAAACCTAGCCTAGTTCCTAAGTGCAGTAGATACTATTTAAGGGTAATTGTTGTCACATTTACTCAATAGTGTTATAGTTGCACAAATTGACTCTTGTGTAATTCATTTCACATGAGCTATTCCTAAAACTCTTATATGCTTTGATAAAGCATAAAAACTTCATCAATTATATTATGCCTAATCCAATTCTCTCTCAAATCATATTGATCTCCCCCAACTAAGCTCTCAAATTCATATCTCCCAAATCATGATCCTTTGCCATATCTTTCTATCATAACATCTCAATAAATCTAAATTGGTAAACAAACACTTTTCAATTGCTTGATTTGTTTGATTGTGTTGGTATGGTATGTTTATGTTATGTTATTTCTATGCTATAGTTTGTGCGAAGAGCTACGTGCTTAGTTGAGAGAAGCGGAAAGATCGTATTCTTCAAAAAGGCAAGTGACACACATGCCCCTCACCCATTTTTACTTATGCATTAGTGTAATCACCTCTTGTAGTATACATGATAGGTGATTTATTCAACTGTTTTATCAAATGCTTAGATCCTAGTAGTGTGTAGCTATCCCTCAAACCCCACCTGTTAGGATGCTAAATACTTTGATAATATTGATGCCATTTTTTAATCACTTGCAAAAGTGTTTTGTCAACAAATTAAGAAACTTCAACTAAAATGAAACACCTGGGTGGATTGGTTTGATAAGAGGAGGTGAGGTAGGTGGGTTCTGGGACGCATGCCTTGTTAAGAGGATGTGGGAACAGAATACCGCTCGGGATGGCCACCCAGGAACAAAGAGATGGCTATGTCTTCCATGCTTAGTGTACTTCCAGTGCAGCCTTATGACATTATGGGCTCTGTCTTGACTGATTAGATGTGGGAGTACAACTTGTCGGCAAGAAGTGGTGGTAGTTGAATTGTAGGTGGGGACGGAGCTTGCCAGGTTAGTTGTCCTCTCCTCCTAAAAGGTCTCGTTTCATTTTATGTATGGGCATAAAATGAATCGTAAGGTGAAAGTGCACAACCCTTGCAAGGTGTTTAAACTAATCGATTAGCCATGTCCTCGGTTATGGACAATTGAGTCTCTAGACATGGAATGTACGGAAGAATCTCATCACCGATTCTGAATTATTAAAATTTGTCTAGAAACCCTAGGTAGGAACTAAGGACCATACACTCCGAGGGGTGGTGGTGCCTGAGGTTCCAAACTTTGTTGAGTTGCGCCCAGAACTACATACCGGCCAGTATGTAGTGTATGGGGGTTGTCTTGACCCTTGAAAAATAAAATTTTGAAAGAAAGTATTAAAAAGGATTTTAGGATAAAATTGGCTTTACGCAAATCAGCCTATGAGATCCACCAGCCAAATGTCATGTAGTATAGTCTTTCCACAAAATGCCACCAAATATGTGTCAATTGCCAGTACATCATTGTACTGACCCCTCTGGGGCTGCATATTCAAACGTGCAGGTTTTATTTCGAGTAAGAAACCAGGAGTAGGATCTTGAGACTACATTCCAACATGTCTGCCTGTGGCACGTGATGAAGAATGGAGGCTCACTGCAACTATGCTTTATGCTGTGTACTCGTAAGGTTGAAGACCTATGTAACTGGATTTACGTTGTAATATTGATGCTATTGCAATGATTACTATATTTTGTACTGTGGTGCTATCTACTGATCCAGGGAATGGCACAATACACAGGAGTTCTGCTTTTAGCTAAAGGCAGGGCGCTACATCCCAGTGGTATGGATGCTTGTAAACTAGCAGCTATTGACCATTCACAAATGTATCTAATTGCTTTGCAAGTGGATCCTTACACTGTAGTACTAGATGATGGCCAAGAATTTGCTGTGCAGAACGATCATATGGAAATAATGGTAGATCCCAAGACAGTTACTGTTGACCAGATTCTTGAGCAGCTAAAGCAGAGATGTCCTTGGGGCCCTAATCAGCAGGCACATTTACGTTGGTGGCACTTTAAGAAGAGGCATTTCATCGAAATTGTTAAAGATGATGATCTCATGCAGGTTTTCCGAAGGAAGAAATTGAGTAAGAAGGTATTTTTGTTGTTGCAATTTCAGAAATGGTTAGAGATGATGAGACTGCTGTAGAGCTGTCATCTTGAAGTTTTGAGCTTCCCGCTTCATAGGTGCTGATATGTTACAGTGAGAAGTGCAACCCAATTCTGGTCACTATTTAATTCATCTCCTTCATTCTGCATCACTCTGTAAATGTTTGTGAGTGTGATGTAGCTGCTCTATGCAATAAGCTATTGTATCTTAGAAAATATTGTATCTCATATTGTCTGCCTCAAACTTCTTCTGAAAACTAGTATCAATTTGTAATTTTATTGTAGAACTATGTTGAGAGAATGTAATAAATTCATTTCTGGGATATTGAGATATTGTAATATATTGACTGCTGAAATAATAAGCGTTGTTTACATCACTTGTTGTATTATATTACAAACAAATCATGTCATGTATCTACATGCCTTGTACTGTGTAGATTCACATTTGTAAAATACATTTCAAATTTTGAAGAGTAAAACTATGCATAATTGAAATATTAAAAACTAAAAACCAAATATTACAAAAAATACCAACTAGTAGGGGACAGTCATTGTTCTGCATAATTTACCTGATTTATCCAAACTCAATTGCCAACTTATGTGCTGTTTTCCTTTTGAAAGCGTATAAATTATTTATTTCCACCGAGGCATGGGTAGTAGGAGGCACGGGTAGTAGGCAGAACAAGATATTTATGTTCGAACTGGCCGTTGAGTCACTACCCCCCTCTCTCTCCTTCCTCTAGTTCTACCCCCTCTCTCCTTCCTTCACCATGCCATCTTGTAATGATGGCGACGATACAAGCTACGGCAGCGACAGCGACAGCGGTAGCCTTCTCTCCGATTTCGACTACTGCCAGACCAATGTGAGTTCCTTTTATTCGACGTGTTGGTTTATGGGGTAAGGTTTATGGGGTTAGGAATTTAGGTTTAGGTTTTGTTTTAGGTGCCACAGGCCATCTACGACCCAGATTGGGATGATTTGGCAATCGAGAGGGAGGCACCATGTGACCATGGGTTGAAACTAAGGAAATTTGTTGCCTTCGAAGGCACTAACACAGGGAAAAGGTTTATAGGCTGCGAAAAGGAGGTTTGGATTATTTATATTGCAAAATTAATGTTTGAATAGCGTTGTTCTCTCTTCATTTCATAGTTTCTTATATTTGTTATACTATGCTGCTGATCATTAGGATGGTCCGATGTGTGGAATAGTGGAGTGGATTGATCCGGAGTGGCCTGACGCACTGAAGAAATGTTTGGTCAAGTTATGGGAGTTGTATAAATCGGAAAGTATTGGGAGAATTAGTGATGCTTGTGCTGCTGCTGATGAATGTTACAAGCTATCACAGGATAAGAAGGAGCTCAAAGAAATAAACAACAATATGGCCGAAGAACTCCAAAAAATGACCAATAGGTAGGTGGGATCCATTTTGAAAAATCTTCTAGATATTCAGATCTTTCTGAAGCTCAAGGCAGAAAAGCAGAGGGACCAGCTGAAGGAGGAGAAAAAAAGGCTGGAGAACTGCATTGCAGATCTCTTAAAGCAAGCAGCAGTTAATAAGGACAAGTTAGATAGATTGAAACAAATTTTAGATGAATAAGTTATGTCTATGTAATTCAGCATTTCAAGTTATCTAAAAGCAATAGCGTACCTACAACAATTGCTTCCATATAACAGAGATCATTAACGCAACATCATAGTTCAGTTAACATTTCACTACTAGTTCAGATAACATAAGATTCAGGCTAGTTAACACAAAGTTTAGATATACAGGACGATGAAACGTAGCACGCAGACTATATCGTATCTCCTCTTACTTGGAGGCAATCTGATCCTACTGGAGGCGCTTGAACTCATTGATCTTGGCTTTCAGCATGATATTCTCCTTCTTAACAGCCTCGAGCAGACCGGCTGCTTTGCGAGTGCTCTCGGTCATCAGCTTCAAGAGATCTATGGACTTGTCTCTGGCCTCATAGGCTACCACGGTCCTCTCGCTCTGCTTGATCTGCTCTTTGAGGCCCTTGGTGATTTGCACACGAAGGTCGCTGCACGTGGCATTTAGCTTCAGATTTTCCACCTCCAGCACCTTGATGGTCAACCTATCCTTGTCCAGCAATATTTTCATCTACTCCTGCATCTTCACAAGGTAGTCCATATGCCCCGATAGCAAGCCTTTTGCAGCTGTAAGCTTGTCAACCTCATGCGCCAAAGTTCAGGATTTCTCCTTCTCCTGATCCAAATGTGAGCCTAGGCTAGCACAGTGCAGCTCGAGGGAATGTTTCTCGGCCAGTTGGCTCTGTATCTTGACATTTAGTGCGGCCACATCTGCCTCAATCTTCTCCTTCGCTTCCTGCACCCGAGTTTAGGGCATGCAATAAATGAGATCAATGCTAATACTGCCTCTTTTCACAAATATATAGTTATTTTTATAGTTTTCAAAGTAAACTAGATATGGTTAACAATGAGTGAATCTATACACTGAATCTATACAGATCTACATATGTAGCACCTAGCCGCATTGCCAAAGGCAGGTTATGAACAATGATCAACAAGTAGACTAGATGGCATGCGATTACCTTGCTTAGCCAGGGAACGGGCTTGATCAGGAAGTCCATTGACGGGTTCATGGTCTTCATGGGCAGCTTCTTATCCGTCGATTTTGGGGGCCTAAAAAATCAAATAGGTTACAAAGTTGGAAAGAACAAACAAACGGAAGATCAAGGCGTCGTTAACCCACCCAGGGGAGACAACATCCCCCTCGTCCGTTGGTGCGCAGAAAGAGAGGACGGCTTCGGCCTGACTGATTAGGCTGCTTGCATGGAGATCTGCCTGCCGGTGGGCTAACTCCTTCCTCTCCGCCGCCCTAGTCTTGACCCCATCGGTCTTCAACGCTAGTCGGGTCCGCTTCTTGGGAGGCATGGCTTTGTCGTAGAATGGAGGGAGGGGCAAGGAAGGCAGGAGGAAGAAGAGGAAGTGGGTTTCTGCAGAATAGTGCTACCCGGTCAAGGACCAGCTTCAGCTGACCACCGTGTCCTTGCCTCTTGGGCACCATCTCAAGCAATCTCGGCCGTCCGTTTGAATCTAAGCGTAGCCCCTGGTACCTTGTCGACGAAGGGTCACCGTAGGTATGAACAAATAGGAAGCAGTAGCCCCTTGCTTTTTCAGTGCACACCGCCATGATGAGACTGGGCATTGAACTCGATGGGACTCTGCATTGGGTCCCAGCTAAGCGGCGACACGACGCGCACGCCTAGGCGTACATGTACATCCATGCCCGTGATTTTTAGGGGCACAAACCAGAATGGGCTCCTCTGACTTAGCGTGGTATGACTTTGTGTCACTGGTAAGTAGGGCCCACCACATGTGGGGCCTACTGTCAGTGACCCAAAGTCAGAAAAGTTAGGGTGTGGAAGTTAGAGGATCCACGGCGTGTTTTTTTAAATAAAGTCTTTTTGAAGGACCCACACACCTGTTTTGACACCTCCACCAAAAATGGGACCATGGTTCCATAGTTTGCTGTGGAACTTGCACAATCCATGGTCACCTTGCAAGGAAGACCAAGAGAACTCCTGCCTGGAAGCACCTCTTTGTGAAAGAGTCCACATGTGAACCCTTGGGATTCCATGTTTGGTATTTTTCTTAGGTGATGCATCACTCACCATGACTCCATGCACTATTTTTTTATTTTTTTTGATTTTTTCTGAATTCCCCAGGCCCCCCTTTGAGATCTAGGTCAAACTCGCGGTGCCATCGATGTCTGCCAGGTGGGGTGGGAACCATGGTTTGGTCTTGGTTCTAGGGTCCCACACTCCCAGGGGACCTCCAGGTATTTTTCCCCAATTTTTCTGGTGTGCATTTCTTGTAGCCCCAGTGCAAAATTGGATTAAAATGGATTTAGGGCAAAAATAATTCATTATATGGCAGCAGGCTGAGATAATTCCTAACCTCCTGGATTTGGCACCCCTGGTAGGTCCCCCACCCATTAAAATTAGCGTGGTGATGTTTTGCACACTGCCCTTGGTGGCCCCTTCACAAAAAAGCACCTGTTTCGACCCCTCCGGGCACCTGAAAAATGGGAAATGCATTTTTATGTGAAAACTGAAAAAACACTAGTTACAAAAGTGGTTGGGAATGCAAATATGCACATCTCCACCAAAAATGGGACCATGGTTCCATTGTTTGCTGTGGAACTTGCACAATCCATGGTCACCTTTCAAGGAAGACCAAGAGAACTCCTGCCTGGAAGCACCTCTTTGTGAAAGAGTCCACATGTGAACCCTTGGGATGCCATGTTTGGTATTTTTCCGAGGTGATGCATCACTCACCTGACTCCATGCACTGTTTTTCCATTTTTTTTGATTTTTTCTGAATTCCCCAGGCCCCCCTTCGAGATCTAGGTCAAACTCGCGGTGCCATCGATGTCTGCGAGGTGGGGTGGGAACCATGGTTTGGTCTTGGTTCTAGGGTCCCACACCCCCAGGGGACCTCCAGCTATTTTTCCCCAATTTTTCTGGTGTGCATTTCTTATAGCCCAGTGCAAAATTGGATTAAAATGGATTTAGGGCAAAAATAATTCATTATATGGCAGCAGGCCGAGATAATTCCTAACCTCCTGGATTTGGCACCCCTGGTAGGTCCCCCACCCATGAAAATTAGCGTGGTGATGTTTTGCACACTGCCCTTGGTGGCCCCTTCACAAAAAAGCACCTGTTTCGACCCCTCCGGGCACCTGAAAAATGGGAAATGCATTTTTTATGTGGAACTGAAAAAACACTAGTTGCAAAAGTGGTTAGGAATGCAAAGATGCACATCTCCACCAAAAATGGGACCATGGTTCCATAGTTTGTTGTGGAACTTGCACAATCCATGGTCACCTTGCAAGGAAGACCAAGAGAACTCCTGCCTGGAAGCACCTCTTTATGAAAGAGTCCACATGTGAACCCTTAGGATGCCATGTTTGGTATTTTTTCTAGGTGATGCATCACTCACCATGACTCCATGCACTATTTTTCCAATTTTTTTGATTTTTTCTGAATTCCCCAGGCCCCCCTTCGAGATCTAGGTCAAACTCGCGGTGCCATCGATGTCTGCCAGGTGGGGTGGAAACCATGGTTTGGTCTTGGTTCTAGGGTCCCACACCCCTAGGGGACCTCCAGGTATTTTTTTCCCCAATTTTTTGGGCGTGCATTTCTTGTAGCCCCAGTGCAAAATTGGATTAAAATGAATTTAGGGCAAAAATAATTCATTATATGGCAGCAGGCCGAGATAATTCCTAACCTCCTAGATTTGGCACCCCTGGAAGGTCCCCCACCCATGAAAATTAGAGTGGTGATGTTTTGCACACTGCCCTTGGTGGCCCCTTCACAAAAAACCACCTGTTTCGACCCCTTCGGGCACCTGAAAAATGAGAAATGCATTTTTATGTGGAAACTGAAAAAACACTAGTTGCAAAAGTGGTTGGGAATGCAAAGATGCACATCTCCACCAAAAATGGGACCATGGTTCCATAGTTTGTTGTGGAACTTTTACAATCCATGGTCACCTTACAAGGAAGACCAAGAGAACTCCTGCCTGGAAGCACCTCTTTGTGAAAGAGTCCACATGTGAACCCTTGGGATGCCATGTTTGGTATTTTTCCTAGGTGATGCATCACTCACCATGACTCCATGCACTATTTTTCTATTTTTTTGATTTTTTCTGAATTCCCCAGGCCCCCCTTTGAGATCTAGGTCAAACTTACGATGCCATCGATGTCTGCCAGGTGGGGTGGGAACCATGGTTTGGTCTTGGTTCTAGGGTCCCACACCCCCAGGGGACCTCCAGGTATTTTTTTCCCAATTTTTCTGGTGTGCATTTCTTGTAGCCCCAGTGCAAAATTGGATTAAAATGGATTTAGGGCAAAAATAATTCATTATATGGCAGCAGGCCGAGATAATTCCTAACCTCCTGGATTTGGCACCCCTGGTAGGTCCCCCACCCATGAAAATTAGAGTGGTGATGTTTTGCACACTGCCCTTGGTGGCCCCTTCACAATAATGCACCTGTTTTGACCCCTCCGGGCACCTGAAAAATGGGAAATGCATTTTTTATATGGAAACTGAAAAAATATTAGTTGCAAAAGTGGTTGGGAATGCAAAGATGCACATCTCCACCAAAAATAGGACCATGGTTCCATAGTTTGCTGTAGAACTTGCACAATCCATGGTCACTTAGTTAATAGTTATCAGATTACATTCTGAATGTGTTAATGTAGTTACCTTGCAAATGATTGATCAACACAAGTTACTTAAATTCATCTAAGTATTCTTTCATTCTACTGATTATGATTGCTCATATGATATCTATCGGTTTATAGGTATCATATTACATTCTGGATGTGTAAAGGTAGTTTCCTTTCAAATGATTCATCAACACAAGTGACTTAAATTCATTTGAGACTAATTTGATTGTGGAGATTATGATAACAAGAATTTTGTTTGGGAAGAAATGATTGATCTAATGCATGGAATTTATAATTACCATTATCTAAATTTGATGCTTATTAATGTGATGATTCCATAGTCTGTTTGAATTAGTATCATGTTGAGTGTAAAGGTAGTTGGGACGCAAATGATTCATCAACACAAGTGACTTAAATTGATCTTACTCTAATTTGATTGTAGAGATTATGATAACAAGATTTTTATTTGGGAAGAAATGTTTGATCTGATGCATGGAATTTATAATTAACATTTTCTTAATTTGTTACGCTTATTAATGTGATGATTCCATAGTGTGTCCTCGATTCATCAAATATTGGTCACACAACATTACTAGCCTCTGTTAGTACTATCACCACAACAATTTAGAATCATTTTGGCAGCATTGTTATTTTTTTACAGCTTATTTCCTTTGATCTTTGTTGTGCTCCTGTTTATCTCACTTCTTATGTATTTCAAAATTCACAAGACGACTCTGACGACGTGGGCCACGACAATGAGGAAAGGGACCGCAAGAGCCGCTTTATTCTTAAGTGGCTCAATAGTGGCAAGATCCCTTTCCGCAGGTACAGGGATCTAACTTGTCCATTCTGCTGCAAGGTCGTCACCAAGAACTTAGAGAGCATGATCCAGCACGCAAATGGTGTTGGCGTAGGCAGCAAGCAGAAGCACAAGGGCCACACCATGGCAAAGCATGCCGCCTATGGCAGATTCCTCGAAAAGTTCGTCAAGGGTGGCCTCATCCCGGTTATCGGTCCTGCTGTTGCCCCTAATTTTCTGTTTCCATAAGATTAGTTTAAGTCTGTGTTGTCCCCCTGGAGATGAAGTAAAACTGTGTGATGTTTGAAGACTATGTTTTTATTATGTATGGTGGAATCTGGGCAATCATACCCTGATGTTTAAGACTATGTTAATGTATGTGGAGTTTGATGTTGCATTACTGGTACCCACATGTCTATAAATTAAGCTTAGTTGTATTCAAACGAAAACAAAATTATCTGGTCCAGCGGCTAGACGGACTAGATAGATGGCATCCAAAATCTAGATAAGAGAATGCACAGCGTAATAGCATATAGAATAACATGTCATACAAGTTTTACAACTCAAGCCTTAATATATAGCATAAACCAGCCGATCAGAACTAGTACTAAAGCCTTAATATCTGGCATACAAGTTGAGTTGGTGCAGATGCATACACCACCAGATTAGTAGTTCAAGTTAACACTTAACTGGCTTACCTATTGGCACATTACTCATCAGATGGATAAATAGTACTTCCTTTTCATCTGGTTCAAGCTCGAACACAGCCATGTCATCAACAGACATGCGTGAGGTGATCACAAGCGTGCTCCAGTTAGTTGTAATCTAGGCACGACCATCGTTGCCCATCCGAAGCTTGACGTAATGTACATCCTGCTCAGTTTCACCTTCAGGTGCATACGGGTCATCGGCGCAGGCTGGCACCATAATATCTCCTGCTTCCAGGTACTGCTTGAGATAGAGCTGGCTGTACGGCTTCAAAAATACCTGATATGACAGTATAGATACTAGGGTGTCATGCAGTTGAGCAAACACGTTAATATTCACTATGCACAATGAAATCTTACCATCTTTGACTTCCCTTTAGCTGTCAGAGACTTCTTGACAGAGCAGACATACAAAGGGA
This sequence comes from Dactylis glomerata, assembly GCA_007115705.1. Classification (NCBI taxonomy): domain Eukaryota; kingdom Viridiplantae; phylum Streptophyta; class Magnoliopsida; order Poales; family Poaceae; genus Dactylis; species Dactylis glomerata. Next base: position 8,046,841 of record QXEO01000734.1, read on the forward strand.
TCACCAGATTATCACTATCAAGCCTCCGTGAGAGCAATTTGAGAAGGCCAATCCTTACATAAGACATTGGTACATCATTTCCGTAAACGATGTTATTTAGCTCCCAAGGTGCTAGGTCAAGAGCCCCCCCCTTTTACACCCCTAACGATGGGACCTACATGAATTATTTCATGAATGAGATATATGTCCTATCTCTCAAATTCTATAACCAGACATGTATAAGTTATTACCTTCATCTGTCAGCGCCGGTCCTAGATGGGTGTGGTACTGGTAAGTCCTGGGACTATGCCCAATCACACAGTTCTCATCGTTGGAGGGACAGTCGTAGCATGCTTCATGACGTTGCATTGTAACCTATAATTGTGTGAGGGACAGTTCATTATCATTTTAAAACAAGAACATGACAATATAACCAATAGCATTACATAGCTTCCAATAGCAATTTAAAAGCTCCATTAAGATCATGTCCTAACTATGTATAATCATTGGAATCCGACCTCATTGGAAAGACCTAAAAGCATGCCAATTTTGTGAAGAGTTTGCCTATGAATCCTTGGCATGCCATGTTTGGTATTTTTCCAAGGTACTACATCACATACAATGACTCCATGCGCTGGTTTTCCAATTTTATTTGTATTTCTTTTGCTCACTTTTGAAATCTAGGTCAAACTCACGGTGCCGTAAGCCCTAAACCCCATAACCCATCACATCTATTTACTTCTTATAAATAATCAATTATAAATCACCAAAAAGCATGATGTAGCTTGCAATGTTTGATATAGAAATAACCAATAGCATGGCTAAACTTTCAATTATAATATGTAAACTAGAACATGATTTTAAACCCAATAACTTTACATAGCTTCCAATAGCAATTAAAAAGCTCCACCACGAGCATGTCCTAACTATGTATGATCATTGGAAACTGACCTCCATTTCAAAAGCATGTGGAAAAACTAGGTCAAACTCACGGTGTCGTAAGCTCCCAAAAGCATGCCAAATTAGTGAAGACTGTGCCTATGAATCCTTGGCATGCCCTGTTTGCTATTTTTCCAAGATACTACATCACATACCATGACTCCATGCGCTGGTTTTCCAATTATTTGATTTTATTTTTATTTCCTTAGCTCAATTTTGAATTCTAGGTCAAACTCACGGTGCCATCACCCCATAACCCATCACATCTATATTCTTCGTCTAAATAACAAATTAAAAATCACCAAAAAACATGATGTGGAATGCAATATTTGATATAGAAATCACCAAGAGCATGACATAGCTTTCAATTATCATTTAAAATTCATCTCAACAAGAACATGTCAATATATCCAGTAGCATTACATAGCTTCCAACAGTGCTTTAAAAGCTCCACCAAGAGCATGTCCTAGATTTCTCCTTTTAGCACAATGGAGTGTCCGAGATACAACACAATTTAAACTGGAATAAGAGCACCCATTCTATCATCTTAAATCTAGCACCATATGTTTTGGCAACAAACCGAACCGAACAAAGACTAAAATACAATAGGTAACCAATGTTTTGGCAGGGCATGCAAGTTTGGGCAACATACATAGCAACCATATGGTTCTGATTATAGAACAATCAAGCAGGCTCAGTGACCATATGAACCACTCCTTTTGCGAAATATCGATTTCAAAATTACTGAACTATCATTACAGAAGTAGAAATATTTTTGGAACATTCCCCTTGAACTAGGGCTGCCCCTTGAACTAGGACTAGATCGGAGCATTGGGCAATCCGTATGGGAAAACCCTACACTTACCTTGAGAAGGGATTCCTGCGTGCAGGATGCCGTGGAGGTCGAACGCCACCCGGCCGGCATTGGTTCGAGCAGTCGCTGTGGGCGGGGCGGCCAACCCCCAGCAGCCGCCGGTTTGGGAGGAAGGAGACTGGAAATGTGATTTAGGGTTGAGGTCGCCAGGGGTAGAGGTATCTAGTACTTTACCTCATATAGCAATCCCAGTCTAACTGACAGTGGACCCAGAAAAATGAAGTAAAAGCCCAAGTAGATAAACATAGAGGGCAGTCACTGTTATTTTATTTACGGGGCAGATTAAGGCTGTTACGCGTCTTCCTCCCCTATCTCACTCCCCACTTCACAGTCCCCACCCTAAGCTCACCGTAGCTCATGGCACCGCCGCTGCCGACGCTCCAATATCAAGCCCCCATCGGGTAGGCAATGAATTGCCTTATCAAAGCTGGTGTGCAGGTGCCAATAGCGGCTGTCATGAACTTCCCCAAGTTGGCGTTGTCGGCGGGGGTGTTGCAGGCAGGGAGGAGGGTTTCCCCAAAGTCTAGATGCTCACCGGCTCTGTCCGAGGTAAGGGCTATGAAGCTGAAGTGGGGTAAGCTGGGAAAGCGTGGTCGTCGGCCATTCACCGGCTTCCCGGCGTCGAAGACTAACAAGAACTTGCGGCGGGCGAGGAAGCGGTCCATATCGAGATCTACGATATGCCGTGTTTATGCACCGCCGGCGAACCACAACTACACTGATCTATCATTACGACTGCGGTTCACCAGGAAATACGACCCCTATCAAGAGCTGTCGTACTACTCGTTTGAAGAATGCCTCGCGGCGACGCTGCTGGTGAGGTTCAACCAGACGCTTTTCCGCTAGAAGCGCGGAAAGCCCTCCTTCCCCAAGGGCGAGTGCAGAAAGCCCTCTTCCCCCGCCCCCAAGGGCGATTGCAGCCGCCCGAGGAAGGGGAAGCCACGACGTGCATGCTGAATGGAGAAAAGCAGCAGGAGTTAGGCAGGAAGGGAAATCGTTCAGTTCCAGTTGATTTAGCAATGAACTTTAGCCCTTCGCAGCATTTTGGTATGCCAACTTCCATGAAGGCTGCTCTCCCCTAGTTTCTTTAGTTAAGTACAGTTAGTGTTAGACTAACTCTGAAGAATAGCTTTTGTATAAACAAGGCTAAAGCCGCCTTTTGTCTTACTAACTAGCTTCTATAAGTTTGAAGCAACCAAATATTATGAACTTTCTGATTTAGTGTTTCTCCTTTAATTTCAGATCTAAAATCTACATTTATTGTTCTTCATTTTTGAGATCCGCATTTACAGAGATGAATTTGGTGAAAATTAACATAACAAGAAACTAGATGTTCATGAGGTTCCGCCACCAAGTCCACAGGAACGGCCACCGCCGCCGTCGCCATTAGAGACAGCTAGCCAATCTCCTCTGAGATTGCCGCGCTTCCATAGGTGCTGTCGCCATTAGAGACATTAGAGGGAGTGATTCTAGATCTCCTATCTGGGGAGCTCAGATCTGTGGGGGAAGGGAGGAGCCAGAACTGCGACCTGGGGAGCCCTTGCCACTATGTGGGAGATCCTAGCACAAGGGTGGTATCAGCGACAGGGAGCTCGATTCCGGCGAAGCGACGACGAGCTCGATTCCGGCGTAGCGATGGCGAGGGGTCGACGGCGAGCTGGGCGGGCGGACAGAACAGGGGAGGATGACAGAACAGGGAAGAAGACGGTGGCAATGGAACTCTAACACTGACAAAGTCAAGTTCTGTTAGAATAACGGGTAAACCTGACAAGGTGGGCTCAGCAAGCGGCAGCGGAACGGGAATTATGAGTTCAAACATTTTCTCCCCAATTCAAACACTAGGATTTGGGCTCAAACAAATTTTAATCAAAAAAGACCCTCTGAGCTATTTGTTAAGGGCTTTTGGACCCCCAGGGTGATTGCAGCAAACTAAGGCACCTGTGAGCCTGTGGCAAGGAACTTGGTGACCGCAAACTGAATAGCCCGCTTTGGATGGATGGGTTGAGTGGATGGTGTAGTAGGTGTGTGTGTGTGTGGTTAGTTTGGGTGGATAATCCAATAGGTTGTATGGTGTGGTGTGTTGGGGTGGCTGTGTTGAGAGGTGGTGAGAGATGGAGGTATGCATGCAAACGCCGTTGCTTTCTCTTCTGTTAAATCATGTGCTCTCGGTAGGAAATGTCATGCTCCCTATAGAGGATCTAATGGTGGATGGTGGGTGCATAGCTACCACCAGTGGTAGGAGGCTATTTTGCATGTACAGATAGGTGTTGCTATTGTCGAAGCGGTAATACGTGACCATCATGGCAAAACCATTGTGGTTGTAGGAAAAAACAAGGAAAACTGTCGTAATGCAGAAGAAGCAGAAGCTAATGCTCTAACAGAAGGTGCAAGGCTGGCTGCAAACTGAACAAGGAGCAAATGATCTTCGAGAGGGACTACAAACTGATTGTCAATGAAACAAAAACTAATGAAGATTCACTGACTACTGGAGGCTGGAGGAGCGCACTACATGATTTTATATCTTTTGCAAAGATACAACAGATCTGGGAGTGTATTTTTGCCAAACGGTCACAAAAATTTGCAGCCCATGAGGTTGCTGCTCATTTTAGGAAAACATGAGTAGATTGTGTTTGGAACAATACTTTCCCAGCTAGTGTAGACAAGGCTTTGTCCTATGATTGTAACCATGACTCTCTATTAAAGATATAAAGCAGTTGACGAGGGTTAATCTTGGCAATGCCCTAGATAAATGACTTAGGACCAGGGGAAGAGGGCGTCGGATGAACTCAAAGGTAAAGGATCAGACAAACAAGGCGAAACTTGTGATATTATTGAGACAAAGCTAGTATTACAAGCCAAATATCGATGTGTCCTCCGGCGGGCCTCTCCTGGCCCCTATTTATAGGTGGCCAGGTCTCGAGATCCTGGTTGGGTTCGATACAGATTAATCGCCTATGGCGGTTTACAAATCAACTTCCTTATTCAAATACAGAATACATCGCCTCCTATCTTGGGCTGTAATTATCATGGGCCTTAACCCTAATATATCCCAGGGGTACCAACATCATGGGCCCTAGCAGGCGTACCCATGTCAATAGTGGATTTCTAAAAAAAATAAGCGGACCGTCTGTTTTTCTACCTAAAACAGCTAGCCGCAGGTTTGGGGCCGACTTGGAACCAAACGGACGCTATCTGCATTCGCCAGTGTACTCATTGTACTTGCCCTTAGACAGCTGATACGTCTCAAACGTATCTATAATTTTTGATGCTCCATGCTTGTTTTTACATCATTTGCTTAGTGTTTCATTACACTTCGTGGCATTTTTATGCATTTTCCAAAACTAACCTATTAACAAGATGCCACAGTGCCAGTTCCCTGTTTTTTGCTATTTTTGTGTTTCAGAAAAGTTACACAGGAAATATTCTCGGAATTGGACGAAACAAAAGCCAAACATCTAGATATTTAACGAAGCTTCCAGAAGTCTGAAGAGGAGACAGAGGGGGGCCACAAGGCGGCCACACCATAGGGTGGCGCAGCCTGCCCCTGGCCCGCGCCCCCTGGTGGTGAGGCCACCCTGGCCCACCTCTGACGCTGCCCCTTCGCCTATAAAGACCCCCCGACGGGAAAAACCTAAGTACCCGATCAATTTTCTAGAAACACATCACGATCCGTCGCCATCGTCGACCCGAGATCGGGAGGGTCCAGAAGCTCTTCCTGGCACCCTGCCGGAGAGGGGAATCACCACCGGAGGTCTTCTTCATCACCATGCTTGCCTCCGGCGCGATGAGTGAGTAGTCTACCTTGGACTATGGATCCATAGCAGTAGTTAGATGGTTGTCTTCTCCACCATGTGCTTCATGTTTAGATCTCATGAGCTGCCTTACATGATCGAGATCACCGTTATGTAATTCCACATGTTGTGTTTGTTGGGATCCGATGAATATTGGTGTTATGATTGAGTTGATGTGCTGAATATTATCTTATGTTATCTCTATGTTGTTTATGATCTTGCATGCTCTCCGTTGTTAGTAGCTATCTTGGCCAAGTAGATACTAGTGACTCCAAGAGGGGGTATTTATGCTCGATAGTTGGGTTCATGCCTCTATTTAATCTGGGGGAGTGACAGAAACCTCTAAGGTTGTAGATGTGCTGTTGCCACTAGGGAGAAAACAACATTCTTATGTCCAAGGGCATATGCTTTGTTTACATTACACACTTTGCTTAATGCAGTTATCTGTTGTTCGCAACTTAATATTCATGGGGTCCTCGGATGATTCCCCGTGGGTGGATTATTAGTCATAGATGCAGTTGGATGGCGGTCTATGTATCTTATTGTAATGCCCAGAGTAAATCTCATAGTGATCCTCTTGTCATATGCACGTTATCTTTATTCTATCAATTGCCCAACTGTAATTTGTTTACCCAGCATGTTGTTATTTATCTTATGGAGAGACACCACTAGTGAACTGTGGACCCCGGTCCAATTTCCTTTATATTGCTATCACTTGTTTACTTTACTTGCACTGTTTACTTTCTTGCATACTACTATTGTTTTCCACTCGATACGCTCATTCCTTTGTTTACAGCAAACCGGTGAGATTGACAACCTCATCGTAAGTTGGGAGCAAAGTTCTTGGTTGTGTTATGTGTAGGTTCCGCGTTGCTACTAGTTGAAGATGCGCTAACAAGAATCGTTAACGGCGTCCTTGTTGGAGTGTCACTAAGCTAGCAAGCATCACCTTCTGGAGTTTGGCTTTTTCCTACTGTATTGACATACCTTGTTTTCATAACTGAGGGAAAACTTGCTGCTGTGCTCATCACACCTTCTCTTGGGGTTTCCAACGGGCCGGTCATTTACATCATCAACACCGCGCTACCAACAACCTATTAGATAAATGATCATCCATTTCCCCCATCCACCTCTCTCTCATGTCACTCCATTGTAGCCTCATTTACGCCATCGTGTTGCCTTTTTTCACTGATCTCGCCACTGCGCTGCTGTCAGAAGACCCGTCGTTGCACGCCATTGTTTTGTGCCTCGTATGTTCTTGGGCGGCGTAAGGAACCAGCCACATCAGTAGTGACACCGAGCCACATCAACGCTTGCATCTCGGTGTCACTGTCGCTATCCGAGTCATATAGAGCATCCTTGAGCTGATGTCGAGGGGCCATAACATCTTTCTCTTGTTGGCCATATGCCATTCTCGTCCTTGAGCTCCACCCTAGTCTCCTCCACCCACAGGGTGCTAGATGGTTTGTCTGGCCAAGCATTTAGGTAAAAATTGTCGCGAACTCTCTCTGAAGACTAGCTACGGACATACATGTGATCGTTGCTACATTATTTTGATGTATAGATCATGGTGGATAGTTGCGATGGGTTTTCTACAACAAATTCATTGATACATCATATGATGGTTTGTCTGATGGTGACAGTGGTGGTTGTTATCATTACGGCTCTCTTCTTCTATGATGAACAACATAATGCATTGCGTATGTTCATGGATTGATACTGGGACATGTGGTGCTCGATCATAACAGGATTGGGGTCATGTTTAAATATACAATGACTACTTTAAGAAGGTTAGGCCAATATTCATTCTAGATATGTTCCTTCTATGTTTTGAAATGTCTATGTGTTCATGCGGTTTTGTGTGTGTGTGGGGGGGGGGGATGAGGGCCTATGAGGATTACTTCAAATTGAATAAAGATGCCACTAATAAGATTGGTTTTTTCTTCCATTAAGAATTGCATATTTGTTGTTTGAATGCTTGCATATGAAGTCGCTGGTGATCTTGAATGAGTACCTTCGCATGAGCGATTCCATATGTGTTGAAGTCATGTACAAATTTTGTGCATCAATAGTGAAGGTGTTCAGTATGAAATACCCGAGATAGCCAAATGTTGTGGGCACAATTCGGCTCTTGGCTATTGGAAAATTCAAGAGAGTGTCCTAGGATGATGGGATGCATTAATTGCATGAAGAATTGTCAATTTTCTTGGTGAGTCACTATGAAGGGCACGTTGGAGAGTGCCTAGTCATACTTGAAGTTGTATCACATGGTCTCTAGATTTACACTCTTTCTTTGGCATGGTAGGTTCTCCCATTGACATCAACATGTTTTAACGCTCTCCATGTGCTCAAGGCCGAAAGGCAATACTCTAGAGGTCACCTATGAGATCAATGACCATCAAGACAACAAAGGGTACTATCTAGATAATGAAAATATATTATCAATGGTATACATTTGAGAAGACAATCTCTAACCCCCAGGGTAACAAAAGATCTCTCTTTGAAAAAAGATCAAGAGAGATACATGAAAGATGTGGAGTTGATATTTGGTGTGCTCCAACCTCGTTGGGTTATTTTTTTGGCACCCTGCTACAACATGGAACGTGAAATAAAATAAGAGGTGATGACTCCTTGTTGTGATCATGCACAACATGATTGTAGAGGATGAACCTGATGATGCAATCTATGATCTAGGGTGGGGTCGGTGTCCCCCGGGCAGTAGATGATTTTTATCTCCAAGCTATACATGTACTTTCTTTATTCTATTTTTGACGAGCGCGGTTGTAGTTTAAATTTGAACAATTTTAAACTACAATCACGTCAAAAGTTATGGAATAGAGGGAATATTATTTACCAGTAATTACGTGGAGTGTTCGTGAGTTCGCCCTCTTTCAAAAATAGCCATTTTTTAATGTTATGTTGTAGCCATCTTCGAGGTTGGCGTAATGGAGAAGGTGTGCCGGCTTAGGCCGGTGCAACTAAGGCGAGTTCCAGGGAAGCCACTATTACACATAGCTAGGTAATTCGATCGATAGTCATCCACGAACAAAAGGCATGCCTTACCAAAAAAAATGTGTTTGGAGCTCGGGCTCACTGGAGGCCATTATTTTCATAAATAAAAAATGACATTTTGAAGTTTTTGAAAGTTCTTTACAAAATGTACAAGCAGGTAATGATGTATATTTCAAGTGCGCAATTTCTTAATCTAAAATAAGTTGTATTACATGCTTCACAAAAATTACATGCTGCACAAAAAAGAAAAAATCAGACAAAGTTTAAAGGTGCACTATTTACACATCTAGATCTATAATTGTATCTTTTTTGTATAGAGTAGGATACAACATATTTGGGATTGAGACTTTGCAGAATTGAAGTATACATTATCCCCTACTAGTCGTCAACCCTCGTGCATCCTCACGATCTAGATTTTTTTTCTAACGGTTAGGAAAATAGATAAAACTTAAATAATTGAACTTTACGGATATAATATATTTTGGAATCGCTGATAACATATGATATCAAGATAAATAAAGAATTTACCTTTTAATGACCATGACATTTAAATTGCCGAATTCCACCGTGAGCAACATGTTCATCCATTTTGATTTCTTAAATCTATTTAGTTGATCAGTAAGCCCCAAGTCTAGCATGGGAAGGCTAGTATCTCACGAAACAAATGTTAAAATCTTGGAAAAGACGAACCTCTGTGGATATATCATAGCCCGTGAGCACCACTTATATATATGGATGTGTGTATGCTCCATTTTTTTGGAAGCTTTAAATACGCAAGTAATCATCTAGAGGACCTCATTACACATAGGAAAAGACTGGTAATTCACATGTTTATCTGTCGAATAAACATTTACATTAGCATATATATTTTGGAAGGATGTATATACTGAACCTGATTAAATACCTAAATTAAAAGAGATTCTAATCCCCTAAATTGGATGGAGTAGAGTAGAAAACTCTATTTCTCAAAGCATTCGACATCTGCTCCTCAATTGTAGATTGAAAATTTTAACTAATAGTTACGGCAAGCTAATAGAGTTACACTGTGATATATGAGCACTACACAAAAGAAAAACTAAAGGAACTGTAGCTGACCATGTGCCAAAATATACAATATATGTAGGTAATCTTAGAGTAGAGGATCTATTAAAAAAATATCAAACCTGAGTAATCTCACATAAACTACTGTTACTTGGGAGGAAATAAATCAATATGTAGCTGCAAGGGAAAACAAATGCATGCATTTTGTTTCTTTTGGTAGGCCCCAAGAATTTATATGTAATACATACTAATTGTAGTTTGTTTGTTCTTTCGTTTCACACCATTAAGGAAAAAATGTAACATAATTTACAACATTAAATCCTAGAATGTATAGATTCATATTTAGAAATCTATACGCCTTGACGTCTGATATCTAGGAGATAATGATGTAGATTACTTTGTTGTGAAAGTTTATATTCTACAACATTGTATAATCAAAGAATTATGATGAGTGAAATTGAAGGAATGTTTCTTGGACAACCGGAAAGGAGGGGCAGTGAGTAGTTACGCTATTTGCGGACAGTATTGTCATCCACCTTACCTTGCCCTATGCCAACATTTTCCGCTTGGGTGATTCTTTGACCACCAAACTGAGAGTTATACATCTTATGTATATTATAGGGTTCACCACTAACATCGAATGGGACAGGGGATAGTCAAACTCCGCGAGGTGGAGGAAGGAGTGCTTGGCTGGACAGGAGCAACGGCTGATCTGATATTCTGATTGAGTCTAGAAAACATACGATGCACTTTCCCATTGAATAAACTTCGATATTGATATATATCAAGAAAAGGAGTTTCTCTACCTGCCAATATTCTTACATTGCAGGCGTCTGTATACTGACCTCCGTATTCTTGAAAAAATAATCCTAGACCTCGTGACTCCTGTATGAGCAGCATCGTCTTGATCTGTTGAATTCCCGCAATGTCTTATAATCATCTCAAATTGGATAGACCTAAAAAATCGATGTAATTTGCAGATGCATGGAAGCTGAGAGCACATAGCTGGCTAGCATACCTATTTTCACAGCCGAGAAAAGACACATGGTCAACGCTCCGACGGATACCTACACGAACTTGACGGCAGGAGGGCGCAAATTGTCACATCCTGGATCATGAGGATCCCTGAAAAAGGATCATGAGAAAACTGAAAACGCAAAGATTGGAAGATAATTTCATGATACGTGATGCATGCATGGTTGCATGCATATGCTAGCTCATGGTAGACATCACGATGAAAATCAGCGGGAAATACATCGATCGAAGACTCTGCTTGCTACTGATCAATCAATGACGATCGGGAGGTCAAGCCGCGCACGTAAACCACGATGAGAAGCCCAGTATACAATCGATGAGAAATCTGCACCGCTCGTGAATGATGGTGCTGCGCTACCAATTGATCGAGGCCAAGCCACCCGATGTTTTCTCGTTTCTTTTTCCGTGCGATTACAGATCGATCGGTAGACGTCTGTTTTGAGGTATGGTAGATGGGTATATTGATAAGTTTGATTTGATTAGTTCTTGGCACCGGATAGGAAGGATAGGAGTCACGCCTCAATACGTTAGGTGGAGACTTGCGCAAGTCTTCTAGTTAATCTAATGGTCATAGATGAACTGAAGATTAATCCAATGGACAATATTTGCTTATCTTTAGGATCAACGTGGAGGCTTCTACGGTGCCTCCAATTAGTAAATATAAGATATGTATATTTTTAAATTTTTAATATTTCAAAAATATAATTTTTGAATGTTCAAATAAGCACTCCATGCCTTAAGCCTTACTGGCGCCACTTGTTCTTTTTTTTCTCAGTAGTCAGCACTCTCACTTGTGCTTTGTTCTCCCACTGGGCCATATTAATTAACATCAGACCTCCTGCTTATCCTCTGTAGACAAAGCCCACGTTGCTATCGACTACTGGACCATCTTCTCGCGTTGATGGCACTCCGCGTAGTCTCTCTCGCTAATGTTGCTAACCGTTTGCATAAAATAAAAATCACAGTGCATGGTTCCCATTATCACTGACTTTTCGCCCAAAATTTCAAAAAATTTAGTCATTTCAGTAGAAGCTAAAACTTTTTACTATGTTCAAACTTTATAAAGAGAGATGAATTTAAGCCAAACGTCGAATATTGTTGAAAGTCATGTCATATTCTCTCAACTTCGGTTGAATCTCAATCATATTCAAGTCATAATCTATGTCATCTGCCCCAAGTGAACATAGGGGCCGTTATGCATTCAGCCTTGGTATTAGGAAATTCGCCATTCCACATGATATTCCTAAATCAAACACGGAAACAATGACTCGTGTCTCACGCAGGGGCGGCGCCGGGGGTATTCCCTGGTATTCAAGTGAATACCAATGTTTTTTTCAACACAAGGCAATAGAGCTATGATTTTAGCAAAATAATGATAATTTTTGTAAAATGAATACCAAGTTAGCTAAATGAATACCATGTTGAAATTTCCTGGAGCCGCCACTGGTCTCACGCATGTGTAAACGCCACGCCACATGATGAGGACATTATCACAGTGTGGCGTATGCAGGCCATTGATTATTAATCTTTTCCAAGCTAGTTGTCCAGTGTTAACTATAAAACTATTGGTGGTAGACCGGAAAATGAGAGTGCATTTACATCTAAGTCGGCATAGATTTGTTATCTCTGCTATGTTGATGGTGCTAGCTGTTTGATCTGATATAGTAGTAGTATTAACTTCCGATCTGGTATGAATTTCAATATAGAGACATATTAGATGACTACGGACGTCCATTTGGGTATCGGAAAACCCAAGACGGCTTAGATTTAGCAAAACCAGCATTATCCAGAATAGATTGTTGCACAAACATTGGTGTACGTGTACATATCTGGCGTTTACAAGGGGAGTACGTATCATGCATATGATACTAGTTTATGATACAACTCCTATAATATATAGTATCATAAAGTAGTATTATAGTTCCATCATATTTATTGTTTTGTAGAATCTCAATGTAAATATGTGTACAAGATGTATTTGTCACTAACTTTTTTAGATTAACGTGTTATCATACCATACTCACCTCTGTCTTTATTAATTATGGTGCCACATCACCTTTTTCATGCATGTAGTGCTATGATACTCCCATTGTGAATAGTCTAAGCTTCCATAATCTACCCAAAATCAGCTGTACACTATCACTGGTTACATTCATGCGCAAGCATACAGTGCGCATACAATTAGTTACATCATGCACACTGCTATGCAGTGCATGGATACCTGCATGCCTGCGCAACCGTGCAAGTGAAGCGATCAATGAAACCACCACCTCAAGTTCAATCCCTTGCGTCATGGATCGCACCGGAAAAGGTCGTCATCTCCGACGATGCTGCTCAGAGAGTTCACCATGAACTCGAGGCTGCTTGGCGAAGACGGAAAGCTGCTCGTGCCACAGCCCTGGGCGCCGCCTCCCGCCATGTCACCAAGCCCGCCGTAGTCCGGCACCGAGCCCACCGTTGACGACGTCCTCCCGGCAGATCCCACCACCGCGGCGAGCTCGTCCGTCTGCACGAACTGATCGACGCCCGAGGAGCTGAACACACCGTCGCTCGTGCACCAGGAGGACGACAGCTGCCGAGTAGTGGCCGCGCCACCACCTTCTTTCTCGGCCAGCTGAGGAAACGTCTGCGCGAAACTGACGAGGTTGTTTCTTCCGCGGCCATCGTTGCCGTCCACGATGATCATCGGGGCCGTGGCCGTGGCCATGGTGCAGGTGTGCTCGCCGTAGTAAGTGATGGCGTACTTGGACGGATCGGTCTCGCAGACTTGGACCTGCCTCTTGGCGTCGCAGCCTCTGTCTGATTTGTGCGTGCACCTGTAATAGCTCCTGAAAGATCGAACACATGACCACGCTCGTGATTTTGTCCAGTTTCCATTGCAGATCAGAGTGAATTGTGCTTCTCTGGGAAACAGCTCTACGACGTAGGAGTACGTACCTTGCGTGATCTGAGTTTTGGATATCTTTCTGCCCATATTTCCGCCATATGTGACCATCAATCAGCGTGTGAGTTACTCGTGTGCCAGACGAGCGTTGCGACCTGCCATATATACACAGCACACGTATAAAAATTGATGAAAAATCAATCAAGGAAATGAACATCGATCACACGGAAGTTAATTAGCACACAAATGAACAAACTATTCTGCTTAATTAGTTCGGCCGTATGATATCCCGAGGTTAGGGTTCAGTGATTCACCTCCTGCTGAAGCTGCGTTTCCTTGTCCTCCTGGACGAGCTCTCCGCCGTCGGCCTGAGCACCCCATCGCCCGACCCGGTCGCGGACGCTCCGGCTGCGCCGCCGGTGTCCAACGCAGAGAGAGCACTCATCAGCTTGTTCAGGATCACGTCCATCTGCTCCGTCCTCTCCGACGACTGCTCCTGCAGCCAGCCCCTGAGCCTCTCCGCGCCCTCTTGCGCCTCCCTCAGATCGTTCACCGCCGCGGCCGCCCTCTCCGCCGGCACGTCTCCCCCGCCGCCGCCAGAGGATGTCATGCAACTACAGCAGTATTGGCGACGCTACTACACCCAGCTGTCTGCTAGTGTGCAGCGTCCACTGCTATAAGCTTAGCGTAGGCCTAGGGTTCGGTAATTAATTACTAAGTTGTGGTGTACTGATGTTTGCTTGTGGCTACTCCCATTCTTATCGGTGCAGGTGGAAAAGCAGTAGGAAAACTGTAAAGGCAGTGAGGACGGGAGGACTGGACTGAGGAGGAGGAGGAGGAGGTGGAGGAGGAAGGTGCATGGAAGAAGCATAAGCATGGGGTGGGTCCCATCGACGCGGTGCGTGGCCACAGTAGACAATCGAATCAGAGTAAGCAACAAAGTGAGACATGGCTACTACAGCAGATATACAAACACAAGTCGTCATCGCCATGACACAGGCGGTGTGAGGTCACGCGTGCGTGCATGGCCTTTGACTGAATGGTCACCGGCAATGCCTAGGAAACTTCCTTCGATCCATCCAGCAGGCCTAGCCGAGACCGATCCAGTCAGCATTGCATCCTAGGCCGGCCGGTCGCCAGATTCTTTGCTTAGCACCTGCGATCTCCGATTAGATTCCGTGCTTTCGTGAAATCTGCTGACTGACTGCTACTTTGTCAGGGTGCTACTCCTGCATTAGCTCGATCCAACCAACCCAATCGAGTGGTGCAGCCGCCATTCCGCCAGTGCAGCCGGCAGATGTGTGCACGAACATCGCTGTTCTTAGTAGGCCGTATCACTTGTTCAGAATTTGGGGACATGAAATGATTTAGAAACTATGAACTGTCTCCATCTGCTGAGTAGACACGAAAGTTTTCCACGCCGTGAGAGCTTACTGACCACACTTGCGACCAGTGGTGAAGGTTTGGTAGCGCGAACCCATAGATCTTTACTATTAAAGTGAAAGCGGTGTCACACTTTCAGTTTTTGATTTTACCCTCAGACTAGACACCAAATTACGCACCAATGTTCATTAATAAGTTAAAAAATGATTCGTGTTATGCCTATTTCGTCCGGCTCGCTGGACCAGCCATCCTCCTCCTGCTTTTCCCCCACAGGCGCGAGGCTGCCGCGCTGCCCCTTCCTTTCTCCCGCTGCGCCGTGTTAGGTAGGCTGGACAGAAACATGAGGGATGGTGAAGCAGGAAGCAGGAGCTAGGACGCCAGAGAGGCGGCGGCACATCCTGGCTCACACGCATGCGGAACAGGCGGCCGGAGCATGCTACAGCAGGCGCGGTCGAAGTGGAGGCGAGGACTCGAGGAAGGCGCCGAACGGAGGCGCGTGCACGAGCCATGGGCGGCGGCGCGCGTGTGCACGGACGAGCCGCATGCGGCGACGCGGGCTCGCGTGAGAGCTCACCGAGCGGGACGAAGAGGACAGTGGCGGGGTGCCCCTGCTCGCGTGGAGAAGATAGAGTGGAGGGAAGAGAGCCATAATGAAGATTAGCCGCACCAAGGGGAAGAGGACGAGCTAGCAAAGGCAGAAAGAAGATGTGCTGGGGAAGCTTCAGATTATGATTATTCACTGGGTGGCATCTACCCGCTGGGCAATACCCATTTTGTTGGGTATGGATAATGTAAAACGAAATGGGTATGGGTAAATATGGGTGTGGGTTTGGGTACACCCGTACCCAACCAACGAAAGGTTTACTCTCATCCCGCATGCACCTGAAAAAATGTCACCATTCATTAGTTTGTTACTCCCTCCGTTAACATTTATAAAAAACTGGTACAAAACCCCTGATCTATAATTTTGAATTGTAATCAGATCGACACTGATAGGATCCTTGCCTCTGCCTATTTCTTCCTCGCGCTTCGCTGCCCAGGTGCTCGCCGGAATGGATTATCAGCTAGGGCCTGCGATCACTCCCGGAATTCTCCTCGCCAGCCGCCGCCCCCCACCCAACATAAGATTGGCGGCCGCCGGCGATCTCTCCTGGAATTCTCCTCACCAGTCGTCGGCGATCTCTCCCGGAATTCTCTTCGCCGGCCACTGGCCCCCAGCAGCAGCATGCCCCCAGCAGCTGCCCTAGTCTAGCCCGACCGCTTTGAAGTGGAAACCATGAGAGAGAGAGAGAGAGATGGATGGGCAGGGGAGGGAGAGAGAGTGGGAGGGGGAGAGCGATGGATATGGAGGGAGAGGGAGGTAGAGCTCCGAACATAGGTCTTTAACTTTTACAAGAAAGGCCACCATAATAAAAACTGAAAAGCAATCAGGTCATCCACCGCATATGAGGGAGATAGAGCTCCAAACATAGCCGTCTTTACCAGCGCCGAGGACTGTACCACTTGACACCAAGTCGACATTGAGCGCCATCGCGAGTTCATCAGAGGGCCTCTTCCTGAAGGCTAAAGAAGCGTCGAGAATCAGCATCGATGGAAAATGATATAAGTTGACCAAGCTACCCTCAAACACCACAAAGGGCAAACCTACACAAAAAATAGCCCTAGATTTACAATCGGCGCTCTCCCTTTGCCAACTCCTGCTAGCATCGCCAGCAAGAGTGGCTCCGGTCTAGCCCGACTGCTTCGAAGTGGAAACCATGAGAGAGAGAGAGAGGGATGGACGGACGGTGGGAGGGAGAGATGAAGGGAGAGAGAGTGGGAGCGGGAGATAGGAATGGATGGATAGAGGGAGGGAGAAAGAGAGAGTGGGAGGGGAGAGAGAGGGGTAGAGAGAGAGATGGAGAGGAAGGGAGATGGGGAGGGATCCGCAGCAATGCGCGGGCATTTAGCTAGTATATATTACTAGCAAATATATCCATGCGTTGCTACGGTTAATAATATAGTTAATATGTGTAAAAAATAGAACAAGCAAAACTGAACCAGCTGAATTGATACGGGTACGAACTAAATTAAAAACAATAGGCCATGACGAAGCTCTTGAAGATGTCCGAGCCGACGATGACATTAGACAGGATGCGACTGCAGATAGGAAAAGATAATTGGCTAATTCTTTATTAGTAAATCTCATATACATGGTTTGCACCATCTTCTCCAATCAATCACTTTTCAGATATTTGTTTCCGTTATTTGCAAAGAAAAACATCTACATACTATACTGTGCGTCATCATTTGCTTTGCCCTTGGTCGTTTAATGCCTTGCAAGTCCTTGCGCTATTGCTGTTGATGTTTGCTTGGTGGTATGATTGCCTATCAACTAATCTCCTCTATAGTTTCAGTTGCTCGAAAAAAAATGGGGAGAATCCCGGCTTCTGCATCATGTGATGCACATGCCTATTTATTGCAAAGTTTAGGTCTCAAGTATGAACATAACAAAAGAATTACAGAGCTAAAGCACTATAGATGATCGATACAAAAATCAACCATTTAAATAAGGATAAAGAAGCACGGCTACTCATGAAGTCAATCTCCTAGTAAGCCGCCAACTAGCCTGGCTGTAGAAATCCTGAACAACCATCAGGAGACGGTTGCGTCGAATAACCATAAGATCCCGCTTGTCCTCCGGGAGAAGCAAAGCCCATTCCCTGCAAAAAATTGACACACCGACATTGTTAAAGATAACATTATTCCTACTTTCCAAATGGACCAACACAAAGCAGACACTCCAATTTGTATTTGGTCCTTAGTTTTTTATCAATGTCATTTAGCCAATTGCCAAACATATTTTTGATATTGGTCGGAGGAGAATATTATAAGTAGTAAATACAATGCGCCAAACAATTTTAGCGAAGGGACATGCAAGAAAAAGATGTTCCACTGATTCATTGGCATCACAAAAACAACATTTCTTGTATCCTTTCCATTGTCTCTTAATCAGATTATCCTTTGTAAGTAAAACCTTTCTATTTAGGAACCACATAAATTTTTTAATCTTGAGAGGCAGTTTTAACTTCCATAAGTATTTAGTTGGAAAGTGAGCATGGGAGTTCATAAGGTCTTCATACATTGACTTAACAGTAAATTTCAATGGTAGTCGTTAGATTCCAAACAAACCTATCTGGCTCCTCATTTAACTGTACCATCGATAATAAGCTGCATAAGTGCATCCAGGCATCCCATTTTGGTCCATCCAATATCTTTCGAAAGCCAATATTCAAAGGTGTATGGGATAAAACTGAATGTACCGATACATTTTTTCGCATTACAATGTTGTAAAGGGAGGGATGCTGAATAGCTAGTGACACATCACCGAGCCATATATCTTCCCAAAATCTCACCAATCGCCCAGATCCTACCGAGAAATGTCCTCTGTTAAAGAAATCCTCCTTTACCCGCATAAGGCCTTTCTAGAACGGAGAATCAGTAGGTTTCACTTGTACCTGGGTCACTGGGTGAGAGTTTTATCGTAAATATATTTGTTGTGAATCAGCTCTTTTCAAACTCCCTCTTTAGTTAGGAGTTTAAACAACCATTTGCTAAGTAAACACCTATTTTTTAGATCAAGGACTTCAATGCCAAGTCCTCCATGGTCTTTGGGCTGGCATATTATATCCCACTTGGCTAGCCGGTATTTCTTCTTCTTTTCATCACTTTCCCATAAAAATCTCGATCTATAAAAGTCTAACCTTTTTAAAACACCCATCGGTATTTCAAGAAAGGATAGCATGAACATAGGCAAAATAGAAAGCACTGAGTTTATCAAGACAAGTCTATCACCATATGATAGTAGCTTACCTTGCCAGCAGCCTAACTTTCCTTGAAAGCGGTTTTCTACTGGATTCTACTCTGAGTTTGTTAGTTTCCAATAATGAATTGGGATTCCAAGATATCTAAACGGTAATGATCCGGATTCACACCCAAAAATCTATCTATGTAAGTCTTCCTCTTCTTTAGCCTTACCAAAGCAAAAAAAACACTCTTATGGAAGTTAATTTTGAGCCCCGACAATTAATTGTTCAAACAAGCATAAAATTAATTTCATATTCACTACCTTCTGAAGATCATGTTCTAAGAAAAGAATAGTATCATCGACATATTGCAATATCTAAACCCCTCCTTCAACAAGATGAGGGATTAGTCCACCAACTTGGTCGTCCTCTTTTGTCCTCGCAATTAGAACAGCTAACATGTCGGCCACTATACTAAAGAGCATAGGAGACAACGGATCTCCCTGCCTTAAACCCTTTTTCGTTTGAAAATAATGACCAATGTCATCATTTACTCTTATTCCAACACTACCCCCTTGAACAAAATTATTGATCCAATTACACCAAACCAGATCAAAACCTTTCATTTGCTGAACTTGTTGGAGGAAAGGCCATTTAACCTTATTATATGCCTTCTCAAAATCAATTTTGAATAACACTCCGTCCATTTTCTTCCAATGAAACTCATGGATAGTTTCGTGTAAGATCACCATGATGGCTAGTTGATGAAGGAGATTATTCTTCTTCGTCCCCCAGCAGCAATCCTTGTGCGTGGTGAATGACCAGCCCGTTGGGAACCCCAAGAGGAAGGTGTGATGAGTATAGCAGCTGGTTTTCCCTCAGTTAAGAAACCAAGGTTTAATATCGGTCAGGAGAGGAGAGACAATGACGACTGAAGGTGATGCTTGCTAGTTTGCGACAGCAGCGGACAATTTATATATGGCGCCTCGTCCAAGCTTTGCTTGCTAGCTGCAACGTGGAACCTGCACACACACAAACAAATACTTTGCTCCCAACTTACGATGAGGTTGTCAATCTCACCGGTTTGCTTGAAACAAAGGTTATGAGTGTATCAAGTGGAAAATAGTAAAGTATGCGAGAAAAGTAAATAGTGCGAGAAAGGTAAACAGGTGATAACAATATGATGTAAATAGGACCAGGGTCCACAGTTCACTAGTGGTGTCTCTCCATAGATAAAATAACACATGCTGGGTAAACAAATTACAGTTGGGCAATTGATAGAATAAAGAAACGTGATATGTCAAGAAGATCACTATGAGATTTACTCTGGGCATTACAACAAAATATATAGACCGCCATCCAACTGCATCTATGACTAATAATCCACTCCCGGGGATATCAATCCGAACACCCCAAAAGTATTAAGTTGCGAACAACAGATAATTGCATTAAGCAAAGTGTGTAATGTAAACAAAGCATATGCCCTTGAGCATATGAATGTTGTTTTCTCCCTAGTAGCAACAGCACATCTACCACCTTAGAGGTTTCTGTCACTCCCCCAGGTGAAATAGAGGCATGAACCCACTATCGAGCATAAATACCCCCTCTTGGAGTCACTAGCAACTACTCGGCCAAGATAGCCACTAACAACGGAGAGCATGCAAGATCATAAACAACATAGAGATAACAAAAGATAATATTCAGTACAACAACTTAATCATAAACACCAATATTCATCGGATCCCAACAAACCAAACATGTAGAATTACATAACGGTGATCTCAATCATGTAGGGAAGCTCATGAGATCTAAACATGAAGCACATGGTGGAGAAGACAACCATCTAGCTACTGCTATGGACCCATAGTCCAAGGTAGACTACTCATTCATCGCTCCGGAGGCAAGCATGGCGATGAAGAAGACCTCCGGTGGCGATTCCCTCTCCGGCAGGGTGCCGGGAAGAGCTTCTGGACCCTCCCGATCTTTGGGTCGACGGTGGCGGCGGATCGCGATGTGTTCTGGAAATCTGATCGGGTACTTAGGTTTTTTCCGTTGGGGGGTCTTTATAGGCGAAGGGGCATCGTCAGAGGTGGGGCCAGGTGGCCTCACACCACAGTGGCGCGGGCCAGGGGCTGGCCGCGCCACCTGTGTGTGTGGGCTCCTGGTAGCCCACCTCCTACTCTCCTTCGGATCTCTGGAAGCTTTCGGGTAAAATAAGACTTCAGGAACTTGTTTCGTCCAATTCCGAGAATATTTCCTATGTATCACTTCTAAAACACAAAAACAGCAGAAAACAGGAAACTGGCACTGTGGCAAATTGTTAATAGGTTAGTTCCGGAAAATGCATAAAAGTGCCACTAAGTGTAACGAAACAATAGGCAAATGGTGTAAAAACAAGCATGGAGCATCAAAAATTATAGATACGTTTGAGACGTATCAAGCATCCCCAAGCTTAACTCCTGCTCGTCCTCAAGTAGGTAAGTGATAACAAAAGAATAATTTTTGAGGTGACATGCAACTACACAATCTTGATCATATATGTAAGCATTTGTGAGCTGGGATCATAAGAACTTAAAACATGGGCATGAAGATATAATCATGACAATAAGAACTTAGCAACCATGTTGTAAACATGTAAATGAACACAAACAAAAGATCATGAAAATGAAACAATGAAAGTCAAACGTGTGTTCAAATCATAAGGAAAAACATACAAATAGTTTTCAGCTTGTCCTTCAAAGAGAGCAAACCATAAATGCATAGGACACCTTCAAGTTTAAGAGGGTGACTAGATACAAATAATTTAAGAACAAGTGAAACCAACAATATGAATCAATCAATGAACTTTGGGACAATGCATATCACACTAAGAATGACAACTATGCTCTCTTAATGGTGCATAAAGAAAGAAGGTGGTGACTCAACATAAAAGTAAAAGAAAGGCCCTTCGCAGAGGAAAGCAGTGATTGCACATGTGCTAGAGCTTTTCATTTGTAAAACAGAGAGATAAAAATTGGTTTTGAGAGGTGGTTGTCTTTGTCAACGACTGGCAATGGGGTTCTTACTATCTTCCATACAAAAATGAAGCAAGTTTTTGAGAGAGAGATTGGCACTTTTGTGCTCTTTTATAAAGCTTGGCACTCCTCCCCACCTTTTTTTCCTTTCACAAACCATGGCTAACCGATTCCATCGGGTGCCCACCAACATTCACTTTCCATGGAGGAGTGCCTTTTTTCTTCCTTTTTTTTTCTCTTTTTTTTGGAATAAGCAATATGGAAGATAGCAAATCCGACCACTACGTCCCCATGAGCCGAAAATAGTGTCACAAAACGAGAAGTGTTTTGAAGGTTTTTGAAAGGTAGCACATGAAAATTTACTTTGGAATGGCTTACAAATACCATGCATAGGAGTTTATAGTGGACACAATGGCAAGGTTTGGCTTTTAGGAGTTGGATGCACGAGTAGAGCTCATACTCAGTACAAGGCGAGGGCTAGCAAAAGACTGGGAGCGACCAACTAAGAGAGCAATAATGACCATAATCATGCAAAGCGACAAAGCGACATTAAAAGAAGCATACGATGGCATCAACAGTCAAAAACTAAATGATCATGAAGGCTATTGGCGACTTTGTAAGAGTCTAACATGTGTGAGCATGCGCCAAGTCAACCCAAATAAAGCATCAAGGAGAAAACCAAAATAATGCTTCCATACAATAAAAACAACGCATGATTTTTTTCAAAGGCTCATTAAGCTATCTCAGTTATTTGAGACAAGTCATGCTACAGCAAAACCACTAAGCATACTATCAAAAAGACATCAAGCATGATATGAAAAAGCCTAAGCCGCAGTCTACACAAGCTCCTTCTTGTACCACTATTTTGCACAAAGCTTTTTCTCTTTTCCAACACCATTTGAAATTTTTATAAACACCTCTTTTGATGAAAACCAATAAAGATCAGAGGCAAAAATACACCTTGATGAAAAGATATGACAAGATCTGAACGCAAATCAAGGCAAAAATGAAAACCAAAAGCAGTAGCAGAAAAAGAAGAACACCCGGTGAAATTGTAAGAATGAAAAACGGAGTGTTCTTTGCAAATGAAAATGAGTACATCTCCTCCAAAGGAAATTTGTTGGGGTCCAACCATTTATTGCAGAAAACAAACAAACTAAACCAACTAAGAAAACTAAAACAACTGACGCTCCAAGAAAAACACATAGTGCATGAAGCAATAAAAATATAGTGTTTTGAAAGGTGACCTGATTTTTGCCGATGAAGAAGGGGTGCCTCGGGGGCATCCCCAAGCTTTGACGCTTGTACTTCTTGGATATTTCTTGGGGTGATGCATGGGCATCCCCAAGCTTGAGCTTTTGTCCATTCTTCAACTCATCTCATCATTCTCCAATCCCTACACTTGAAAACTTCCTTCATACAAAACTAAACACAAATCTATTAGCAACATTAGTGCAAGCATAACATATAATCAATCTCTATTTGCTTCAGGTTTCAACTCAAAACCACCACATATATAGCAAATACTACTGTAGCAACTTCCCCAAAAGTTCCATGATCAAAAGAACTCAAAAGAAAGCGATAAAGTGGCAAACACAAATATTGGCAGAAATCTGTCAAAACTGAACAGCTGACAAAGGTAGAATTTTTGAGGGATTTTCTGTTGCTCAAATCAAAAAGTGTTCAACTAAGAAAAGTTTGGATATAACCTGGGGCATATGAACAAGAAATCGCAGGTCCAAAAGATAAACAGAGAATT
Organism: Dactylis glomerata; assembly: GCA_007115705.1. Lineage (NCBI taxonomy): Eukaryota > Viridiplantae > Streptophyta > Magnoliopsida > Poales > Poaceae > Dactylis > Dactylis glomerata. The sequence goes on from QXEO01000734.1 coordinate 8,070,337, forward strand.
TTCACGAATTTTTACGGTGCAGCACCGAAAACAGTTTCAGGACAGCAACATCCCCAAATTTTTACCTCACTCAAATTAGAGGCTTCTCTTGGCACAAAAACGAAATAAACAAGATAAGGAGCGGTCATTACAGTAGTAATGACTTCCAAGACTCAAATAAAAGAAAAAGTACTGAAAAGAAAACATTGGGTTATCTCCCAAGAGTGCTTTTCTTTAACGCCTTTGAGCTAGGCGCAGAAAATTGCGAATCAAGTAATATCAAGTGATGAAGCATTAAGATCATAATTTGCTCGAAGAATAGAGTCAAAAAGTAATTTCTTTCTTTTCCTAGGGAAGTGTTCCATACCTTTCTTTAGTGGGAATTGATACTTGATAGTGCCTTCCCTCATATCAATAATAGCACCTACAGTTCGAAGAAAGGGTCTTCCCAAAATAATAGGACATGAAGCATGGCATTCAACGTCCATAACAAGAAAATCAACGGGAACAAGGTTATTGTTAAACACAATAAGAACATCATTAATCCTTCCCAAAGGTTTCTTCTTAGCAACATCAGCAATAGGAACATTAAAATAACACTTTTCAAGCGGTGGTAAATCAAGCATGTCATAAATCTCTCTAGGCATGATAGAAATACTAGCACCTAGATCACATAAAGCATGGCAATCATAACCATTAACATGCATATCAATGATGGGTTCCCAACCATCTTCTAACTTCTTGGGAACAGAAGCTTTTTGCTTCAACTTTTCATCCCTAATTTTTATGAGAGCATTGGTAATATGCTTAGTAAAAGCAATATTTAAAGAACTAGCATTGGGAGTCAAAGTAAGCTTTTGAAAAAACAAAATAACTTCAGATATATTGCAGCCATCAACATCAAAATCATTAAAAGAAATAGAGCTATCATCTCCTACACTCCGAAAAATTTCAGCACTCTTTGAGAAAAAGTTTTGGCAGTTTTAGGCTTCTTAACACAAGGAGTGGGAGTTTTCTCTACACCAATCAAAGTAAGAGGATTGCTAGAATTGGGAGCAACATCATTAGAGGTAGTAATGGTACATACCTTCATCTCTCTAGCCATCTCATCTTCTCTTTCCCACCTGGCATGCAATTCCGCTAACAATCTAATATTTTCATCAATTCCAAATTGGATAGCATTAGCGGTAGCAAAAACATTGTTCTCTTTCACATCATTAGGCAACACTTTTAATTTCAGAATTTCAACATCATGAGCAAGGCTATCAACTTTAGAAGCAAGAATATCAATTTTGCCTAACTTTTCCTCAACAGACTTATTAAAAGCAGTTTGCTTACCGATGAAGTCCTTGAGCATTACCTCAAGCTCGGAGGGCGCGGCCCTAGTGTTGTTGTAGGAATTACCATAAGAGTTACCATAACCATTACCATTGGTAGAAGGATACGGCCTATAATTGTTACTAGCAAAATTGTTCCTATAAGCATTGTTGTTAAAATTATTGTTTCTAATGAAATTCACATCAACTTGCTCTTCTTGAGCAACCAGAGAGGCCAAAGGAACATTATTAGGATCAACATGAGTCCTATCATTAGCAAGCATAGCCATAATGGTATCAATCTTATCATTCAAGGAAGAGGTTTCCTCAACAGAATTTACCTTCTTACCTTGTGGAGCTCTCTCAGTGTGCCATTCAAAATAATTTACCATCATGTTGTTGAGTAGCTTCGATGCGGCACCCAAGGTAAGGGACATAAAAGTGCCTCCAGCAGCTGAATCAAGTAGGTTCCTTGAAGAAAAATTCAGTCCTGCATAAAAAGTTTGGATAATCATCCAAGTAGTCAGTCCATGAGTGGGGTAATTCTTTATCATAGATTTCATTCTTTCCCAAGCTTGAGCAACATGTTCATTATCAAACTGAGTAAACTTCATAATATTGCTACGCAAAGCTATAATCTTAGCAGGAGGATAGTATCTACCAATAAAAGCATCCTTACACTTAGCCCATGAATCAATACTATTCTTAGTCAAAGACAGCAACCAATCTTTAACTTTTCCTCTTAAAGAAAAAGGAAACAACTTGAGCTTAATAATATCACTATCAACATCCTTATATTTCTGCATCTCACATAGCTCAACAAAATTGTTGAGATGAGCTGCAGCATCTTCAGTACTAGCACCAGAAAATTGCTCTTTCATAACAAGGTTCAATAAAGCAGGCTTAATCTCATAAAAGTTTGCAGCAGTAGCAGGTGGTGCAATAGGAGTGCAGATAAAATCACTATTGTTTGTGCTAGTAAAGTCACACAACTTGGTGTTTTTAGGATTGGCCATTTCAGCAAAACAAAAGTAAACAAGTAAAAACAACTACCAAGGATTCTAATTTTTTTGGGTTTTTGATAAAAAGCAATGCAGGTAAAATAAATAAAGTAAAGCAAAATAATAACAAAGTAAAGGATGTGTGTGCGAAAAACTCCCCTCGCAGAAGTCTTCTCTTCCTCCCCGGCAACGGCGCCGGAAAAACAGCTGATGGCTAGTTGATGAAGGAGATTATTCTTCTTCGTCCCCCAGCAGCAATCCTTGTGCGTGGTGAATGACCAGCCCGTTGGGAACCCCAAGAGGAAGGTGTGATGAGTACAGCAGCTGGTTTTCCCTCAGTTAAGAAACCAAGGTTTAATATCGGTCAGGAGAGGAGAGACAATGACGACTGAAGGTGATGCTTGCTAGTTTGCGATAGCAGCGGACAATTTATATATGGCGCCTCGTCCAAGCTTTGCTTGCTAGCTGCAACGTGGAACCTGCACACACACAAACAAATACTTTGCTCCCAACTTACGATGAGGTTGTCAATCTCACCGGTTTGCTTGAAACAAATGTTATGAGTGTATCGAGTGGAAAATAGTAAAGTATGCGAGAAAAGTAAACAGTGCGAGAAAGGTAAACAGGTGATAACAATATGATGTAAATAGGACCGGGGTCCACAGTTCACTAGTGGTGTCTGATACGTTGCAAACGTATCTATAATTTTTGATGCTTTATGCTTGTTTTACACCAATTGCTATATGTTTTGTCTACACTTTGTGACACTTTTATGATTTATTTGGACTAACCTACTAATAGTTGCAAAAGTGCACAATGTTCTTGTTTTACACTTTGATGTGTAGGAATTACCAAGAATACAAGTGGAAATCCTGTTGGGGTCAAATTGGGACTTTCCAGAAATCTGTACCAGAACTTTTTTCGAAGATGGTCACGTTACGGGTCGAAGACGGCGTCAAACGGAAAACTCTTCAAATACAAAGTTGTAGGGAATTTCACGGCGAACGTTCTGGACATAAAATTTACCTAATTCCGAGTCCGGACGGCCGAGATAGGCCGCCCTCACGCAGGGCTGGCGCGGCCCAGGCCCTGGCCGCGCGAGCTATGCGTGAGGAGCCCCTGGCTGGCCTCTGACATCGCCCCTTCGCCTATATAAAGCCCCGGGATGGAAAACCCTAAAGGAATCGGCAATTTTCCAGAAACAGTTCTGCAGCTCCGCCGCCGCTATCGACGAATTTCGGGGGACAGAAGTCTCTGTTCCGGCACCCTGCCGGGACGGGGAAGTGCCCCCGGAGCCATCTCCATCGGTCTCCATCGCCGTCTTCGCCGTCTCCATCGACCTCACCGCCATCTCCATCAACCTTGCTGTCTCCTATGATGAGGAGGGAGTAGTTCATCCCCGGGGCTGAGGGCTCTACCGGTAGCTATGTGGTTCACCTCTCTCTCCCATGATGTGATCTTTATGTGATCGTGAGATTTGTATCATATTGAACAAGTACATGTTATTATTCAGATATTTTGTGTACTCTAGTGATATTATTAAAGTAATCTATTCCTCCTGCTATGGTGTAACGGTGACAGTGCGTGCATCATGGTGGTACTTGGTTTAGGCTATGATTGTGATCTCTTGTGGATTATGAGAATAATTATTGCTATGATAGTTTGAGTGATCTATTCCTCCTTTCATGGTGTAATGTTGACAGTGTGTGCACCGTGTCAGTACTTGGTTTAAGTTGCAATGATTTCTATCTTGAATTGTGATTTGATTTGGATATCTCTATGAGTGGTGTTTGTCAAGTACTTGATGAACTTTAAGGGGTGCTTCTGTAGCCACTACACAATGATTAGTGTTATTCAATAGGAGAGTAATTCAGAGTGCCTTAGCAAAGAGAAGTTATTTGTTCAGTCATGTTATATTGTTGGGAGTGTGTCCACTAGTGAAAGTATGATCCCTAGGCCTTGTTTCCAAGCATTGCACACTGTTTACTTGCTATTTTGTTACTTGTTTGCTCGCAGCGATATTTATTTCACATCACGTTTGTTACTTATAATCATCTATACCACTTGTATTTCACTATCTCTTCGCCAAACTAGTGCACCTATACATCTGAAAAATGTATTGGGTGTGTTGGGGACACAAGAGACTTTCTATATCGTAATTGCAGGGTTGCTTGAGAGGGATAGCTTTGACCTCTAACCTCCCTGAGTTCGATAAACCTTGGGTGATCCACTTAAGGGAAACTTGCTGCTGTTCTACAAACCTCTGCACTTGGAGGCCCAACAAGTGTCTACAAGAATAGAAGTGCATAGACATCAAGCTCTTTTCTGGTGCCGTTGCCGGGGAGGTAAGGTAAAAGGTACTCGCATCCTCCTGTGTGAGTGCTCGAAGTTATTTCCTTTAGATTCTGCAATTACATCTTTTTGTTTCTTGTTTTTATTTTCACTAGTTAGGCTTAATGGAAAACAAAGAGTTCTGTAGTCTTTTTCTTGAGTTTAGATTTGATGAGAAAATTGAAAATCCTTTGGAGCTTATTTCGCATAGCAATGTTATTAGTACGAATGCTTTGAATCCCGTTATTGCTAATGCTATGGAAATGTCTAAGCTTGGGGAAGCTGGTTTTGTTAAGCATGATATTTTTAGTTCCCCAGCTTTAGTGGAGAAAGTTTGTTCTGATAATATTTTATCTCCCATATATGATGTTCCTTCTTATGATGATATGTTTGAAGAATATGCTTTGCGAAATAGCTGTTCTTTAGCTTGTGATGATACTAAACCTCTAGTTTATGATGGTTATGATGATGGGTATAATATTTTCAGTTCACCTACTATTGAGGATAAAATTAGTTATGATTACAATATGCCTCCTGTCTTTGATGATTATGGTGATGAGAATAATTATTCTGTTGAATCTGCTCCTACTACTATTGTTCATGTGGGGAGTATTAATCCTTTTATGCATGTGGCTCATGATAGGGATGCTTTAAATGATAGTTATATTGTTAGTTCTATTCATGATGCTACTGAAAGTTACTTTGAGAGAGGGAAACATGGTTTGATGGATCTCAACAATATTGAGTTTCCCCTCTTTTTGTTGCAATTCTTGAAGTTGTACTTGTTTTGCCTTCCTATGCTTTTTGCTTTGCGCTTTCATGACTTGTCTCTTTACAAGACTATTTTTCATAGGAAGTGGTTTAGATTTAAATGTGTTTCATACATGCTTTTTGATGCTCTCTATTGCTTTAAGTTCCTATATGGCGCCTTTGCCTCAAGCTTTTATATGACGCCCACATGAGCATCTTTGCAAATTACTGCGCCTAGCTCAAAGGCGTTAAAGAAAAGCACTCTTGGGAGATAACCCAATGTTTTATTTTCATACTTTTTCTTTTATTTGAGTCTTGGAAGTCATTACTACTGTAATGACCGCTCCTTATCTTGTTTATTTCGTTTTTGTGCCAAGAGAAGCCTCTAATTTGAGTGAGGTAAAGATTTGGGGATGTTTCTGTCCTGAAACTGTTTTCGGTGCTACACCGTAAAAATTCGTGAAAATTCTCTGTTTATCTTTTGGACCTGCGATTTCTTGTGCATATGCCCCAGGTTATATCCAAACTTTTCTTAGTTGAACACTTTTTGATTTGAGCAACAGAAAATCCCTCAAAAATTCGACATTTGTCAGCTGTTCAGTTTTGACAGATTTCTGCCAATATTTGTGTTTGCCACTTTATCGCTTTCTTTTGAGTTCTTTTGATCATGGAACTCTTGTGGAAGTTGCTACAGTAGTATATACTTAATATGTGGTGGTTTTTGGTTGAAACCTGAAGCAAAAAGAGGTTGATTATATGTTATGCTACACTAATGTTGCTAATAGATTTGTGTTTAGTTTTGTATGAAGGAAGTTTTCAAGTGTAGGGATTGGAGAATGATGAGATGAGTTGAAGAATGGACAAAGCTCAAGCTTGGGGATGCCCATGCATCACCCCAAGAAATATCCAAGAAGTACAAGTGTCAAAGCTTGGGGATGCCCCCGAGGCACCCCTTCTTCATCGGCAAAAATCAGGTCACCTTTCAAGACACTATATTTTTATTGCTTCATGCACTATGTGTTTTTCTTGGAGCGTCAGTTGTTTTTGTTTTCAGTATTAGTTTAGTTAGTTTGCTGCAATAAATGATTTGATCACATCATGTTTCTTTTGGAGGAGATGAACTCGTTTTTCATTTGCCAAGAATACTCTAGTTTTCACTCTTTTCGTTTCAACGAGTGTTCTTCTTTTTCCACTACTGCTTTTGGTTTTCGTTTTCGCCTTGAGATGCATTCAGATCTTGTCATATCTTTTCATCAAGATGTATTTTTGCCTCTGGACCTTGTTGGTTTTCCTCAAAAGAGTTGGATTAAAAAAGTTTGAATGGTGTTGGAAAAGAGAAAAAGCTTTATGCAAAAAGTGGTACAAGAAGGAGCTTGTGTAGACTGCGGCCTAGGCTTTTGCATGTTATCCTTGATGTCTTTTTGATAGTATGCTTAGTGGTTTTGCTGTAGCATGACTTGTCTCAAATAACTGAGATTGCTTAATGAGCCTTTGAAAAAAATCATGCGTTGTTTTTATTGTATGGAAGCATTATTTTGGTTTTCTCCTTGATGCTTTATTTGGGTTGACTTGGCGCACGCTCACACATGTTAGACTCTTACAAAGTCGCCATTAGCCTTCATGATCATTTAGTTTTTGACTTTTGATGCCATCGTATGCTTCTTTTAATGTCGCTTTGTCGCTTTGCATGATTATGGCCATTATTGCTCTCTTAGTTGGTCGCTCCCAGTCTTTTGCTAGCCCTCGCCTTGTACTGAGTATGAGCTCTACTCGTGCATCCAACTCCTAAAAGCCAAGTTTGCCATTGTGTCCACTATAAATTCCTATGCATGGTATTTGTAAGCCATTCCAAAGTAAAATTTTCGTGTGCTACCTTTCAAAAACCTTCAAAACACTTCTCGTTTTGTGACACTGTTTTCAGCTCATGGGGACGTAGTGGTCGGATTTGCTATCTTTCATATTGCTTATTCCAAAAAGAAAAAAAAGAAAAAAAGAAAGAAAAAAAAGGCACTCCTCCAAAGAATGGGAATGTTGGTGGGCACCCGATGGAATCGGTTAGCCATGGTATGTGAAAGGAAAAGGTGGGGAGGAGTGCCAAGTTTTATAAAAAGAGCATCAAAGTGCCAATCTCTCTCTCAAAAACTTGCTTCATTTTTGCATGGAAGATAGTAAGAACCCCATTGCCAGTCGTTGACAAAGACAACCACCTCTCAAAACCAATTTTTATCTCTCTGTTTAACAAATGAAAAGCTCTAGCACATGTTTAATCACTGCTTCCCTCCGCGAAGGGCCTTTCTTTTACTTTTATGTTGAGTCACCACCTTCTATCTTTATGCACCGTCTAAGAGAGCATAGTTGTCATTCTTAGTATAATGTGCATTGTCCCAAAGTTTTCATTGATTGATTCATGATCATGGTTTCACTTGTTCTTAAATTATTTGTATCTAGTCGCCCTCTTAAACTTGAAGGTGTCCTATGCATTTATGTTTTGCTCTCCATGAAGGACAAGCTGAAAATCATTTGTATGTTTTTCCTTATGATTTGAACACACATTTGACTTTCATTGTTTTATTTTCATGATCTTTTGTTTGTGTTCATTTTCATGTTATAACATGGTTGCTAAGTTTCTTCTATCAAGATTATATCTTTCATGCCCATGTTTTAAGTTCTTTTGATCCCAGCTCGCAAATGCTTACATATATGATTAAGATTGTGAAGGTGCATGCCACCTCAAAAATTATTCTTTTGTTATCACTTACCTACTCGAGGACGAGCAGGAGTTAAGCTTGGGGATGTTGATATGTTGCAAACGTATCTATAATTTTTGATGCTCCATGCTTGTTTTACACCAATTGCTATATGTTTTGTCTACACTTTGTGACACTTTTATGATTTATTTGGACTAACCTACTAATAGTTGCAAAAGTGCACAATGTTCTTGTTTTACACTTTGATGTGTAGGAATTACCAAGAATACAAGTGGAAATCCTGTTGGAGTCAAATTGGGACTTTCCAGAAATCTGTACCAGAACGTTTTTCGAAGATGGTCACGTTACGGGTCGAAGACGGCGTCAAACGGAAAACTCTTCAAATACAAAGTTGTAGAGAATTTCACGGCGAACGTTCTGGACATAAAATTTACCTGATTCCGAGTCCGGACAGCCGAGATAGGCCGCCCTCACGCAGGACTGGCGTGGCCCAGGCCCTGGCCGCGCGAGCTATGCGTGAGGAGCCCCTGGCTGGCCTCTGACATCGCCCCTTCGCCTATATAAAGCCTCGGGATGGAAAACCCTAAAGGAATCAGCAATTTTCCAAAAACAGTTCCGCAGCTCCGCCGCCGCCACCGACGAATTTCGGGGGACAGAAGTCTCTGTTCCGGCACCCTGCCGGGACGGGGAAGTGCCCCCGGAGCCATCTCCATCGGTCTCCATCGCCGTCTTCGCCGTCTCCATCGACCTCACCGCCATCTCCATCAACCTTGCTGTCTCCTATGATGAGGAGGGAGTAATTCATTCCCGGGGCTGAGGGCTCTACCGGTAGCTATGTGGTTCACCTCTCTCTCCCATGATGTGATCTTTATGTGATCGTGAGCTTTGTATCATATTGAACAAGTACATGTTATTATTCAGATATTTTGTGTACTCTAGTGATGTTATTAAAGTAATCTATTCCTCCTGCTATGGTGTAACGGTGACAGTGCGTGCATCATGGTGGTACTTGGTTTAGGCTATGATTGTGATCTCTTGTGGATTATGAGAATAATTATTGCTATGATAATTTGAGTGATCTATTCCTCCTTTCATGGTGTAATGTTGACAGTGTGTGCACCGTGTCAGTACTTGGTTTAAGTTGCAATGATTTCTATCTTGAATTGTGATTTGATTTGGATATCTCTATGAGTGGTGTTTGTCAAGTACTTGATGAACTTTAAGGGGTGCTTCTGTAGCCACTACACAATGATTAGTGTTATTCAATAGGAGAGTAATTCAGAGTGCCTTAGCAAAGAGAAGTTATTTGTTCAGTCATGTTATATTGTTGGGAGTGTGTCCACTAGTGAAAGTATGATCCCTAGGCCTTGTATCCAAGCATTGCACACCGTTTACTTGCTATTTTGTTACTTGTTTGCTCGCAGCGATATTTATTTCACATCACGTTTGTTACTTATAATCATCTATACCACTTGTATTTCACTATCTCTTCGCCAAACTAGTGCACCTATACATCTGACAAATGTATTGGGTGTGTTGGGGACACAAGAGACTTTCTGTATCGTAATTGCAGGGTTGCTTGAGAGGGATAGCTTTGACCTCTAACCTCCCTGAGTTCGATAAACCTTGGGTGATCCACTTAAGGGAAACTTGCTGCTGTTCTACAAACCTCTGCACTTGGAGGCCCAACAAGTGTCTACAAGAATAGAAGTGCGTAGACATCAGTGTCTCTCCATAGATAAAATAACACATGCTGGGTAAACAAATTACAGTTGGGCAATTGATAGAATAAAGATAACATGATATGTCAAGAAGATCACTATGAGATTTACTCTGGGCATTACAACAAAATACATAGACTGCCATCCAACTGCATCTATGACTAATAATCCACTCCCGGGGATATCAATCCGAACACCCCAAAAGTATTAAGTTGCGAACAACAGATAATTGCATTAAGCAAAGTGTGTAATGTAAACAAAGCATATGCCCTTGAGCATATGAATGTTGTTTTCTCCCTAGTAGCAACAGCACATCTACCACCTTAGAGGTTTCTGTCACTCCCCCAGGTGAAATAGAGGCATGAACCCACTATCGAGCATAAATACCCCCTCTTGGAGTCACTAGCAACTACTCGGCCAAGATAGCCACTAACAACGGAGAGCATGCAAGATCATAAACAACATAGAGATAACAAAAGATAATATTCAGTACAACAACTTAATCATAAACACAAATATTCATCGGATCCCAACAAACCAAACATGTAGAATTACATAACGGTGATCTCAATCATGTAGGGCAGCTCATGAGATCTAAACATGAAGCACATGGTGGAGAAGACAACCATCTAGCTACTGCTATGGACCCATAGTCCAAGGTAGACTACTCACTCATCGCTCCGGAGGCAAGCATGGCAATGAAGAAGACCTCCGGTGGCGATTGCCCTCTTCGGCAGGGTGCCGGGAAGAGCTTCTGGACCCTCCCGATCTTCGGGTCGACGGTGGCGGCGGATCGCGATGTGTTCTGGAAATCTGATCGGGTACTTAGGTTTTTTCCGTCGGGGGGTCTTTATAGGCGAAGGGGCATCGTCAGAGGTGGGGCCAGGTGGCCTCACACCACGGTGGCGCGGGCCAGGGGCTGGCCGCACCACCTGTGTGTGTGGGCCCCTGGTGGCCCACCTCCTACTCTCCTTCGGATCTCTGGAAGCTTCCGGGTAAAATAAGACTTCAGGAACTTGTTTTGTCCAATTCCGGAATATTTCCTATGTATCACTTTTGAAACACAAAAACAGCAGAAAATAGGAAACTGGCACTGTGGCAACTTGTTAATAGGTTAGTTCCGGAAAATGCATAAAAGTGCCACTAAGTGTAACGAAACAATAGGCAAATGGTGTAAAAATAAGCATGGAGCATCAAAAATTATAGATACATTTGAGACGTATCACACCACTCCCTCAAGGATATGTCTCCCTAGCATAAAAGCCAACTGAGTAGGTCTAACCACTATACTAGCAATTCTAGTAATCCGATTAGTAGCTACTTTAGTGAAAATTTCAAAACTGACATTAAGAAGGCATATTGGTCTGTATTGTTGAATCTGGACCACATTTTCCTTTTTAGGAAGTAATGTGATGACACCAAATTAAGTTTAATTTAAACAACGACAGCTCACTTGCATGCAATTGTTTAAACAGAGGCATCAGATCTCCTTTAATCACTTCCCAGAAAGTTTGATAGAACTCCGCGCGAAAACCATCTGGAGCGGGAGCTTTATTATGTTCTGATGGGGGCACGGTGATGATGAAGCCAGGAAATTTAATTGCGTTTGATGGTGCCAGAAAACTTGTTGGCTTGTAGTAAATGACCGGCCAGTTGGAAAACCCCAAGAGAAGGTTTTGATGAATATTGCGGCAAGTTTTCCCTCAGTTAAGAACCAAGGTATGTCGATTAGGAGAAGAGCAGACAATACGACTGAAGGTGATGCTTGCTGGCTTGCGACAGCTTCGGACAATTTATAGGGCGCCTCGTCCAAGCTTTGCTTGCTAGCTGCAACGCGGAACCTGCACACAACACAACCAAATACTTTGTTTCCAACTTGCGATGAGGTTGTCAATCTCACCGGTTTGCTTGAAACAAAGGGTATGAGCGTATCGAGTGGAAAACAGTAGAAGTATGTGAGTAAAGTAAACAGTGCGAGTAAAGTAAACAGGTGATAGCAATATGATGGAAATAGGACCGGGGTCCACAGTTCACTAGTGGTGTCTCTCCATAAGATAAATAACACATGCTGGGTAAACAAATTACAGTTGGGCAATTGATAGAATAAAGATAACGTGATATGTCAAGAAGATCACTATGCGATTTACTCTGGGCATTACAACAAAATACATAGACCGCCATCCAACTGCATCTATGACTAATAATCCACTTGTGGCGAATCAATCCGAGAACTCCACAAGTATTAAGTTGCGAACAACAGATAATTGCATTAAGCAAAGTATGTAATGTAAACAAAGCATATGCCCTTGAGCATATGAATGTTGTTTTCTCCCTAGTAGCAATAGCACATCTACAACCTTAGAGGTTTCTGTCACTCCCCCAGATTAAATAGAGGCATGAACCCACTATCGAGCATAAATACCCCCTCTTGGAGTCACTAGCAACTATTCGGCCAAGATAGCTACTAACACGGAGAGCATGCAAGATCATAAACAACATAGAGATAACATAAGATATATTTCAGTATAGCAACTCAATCATAACACCAATATTCATCAGATCCCAACAAACCAAACATGTAGAATTACATAACGGTGATCTCAATCATGTAGGGCAGCTCATGAGATCTAAACATGAAGCACATGGTGGAGGAGACAACCATCTAGCTACTGCTATGGACCCATAGTCCAAGGTAGAATACTCACTCATCGCTCCGGAGGCAAGCATCATGATGAAGAAGACCTCCGGTGGCGATTCCCCTCTCCGGCAGGGTGCCGGGAAGAGCTTCTGAACCCTCCCGATCTTTGGGTCGACGGCGGCGGTGGATCGCGATGTGTTCAGGAAAATTGATCGGGGACTCAGGTTTTTTCCGTCGGGGGGGTCTTTATAGGCGAAGGGGCATCGTCAGAAGTGGCCCGAGGGGCTCTCACAAATAGGGGCGCGGCCAGGCCCCTGGCCGCGCCGCCCTGGTGTGTGGGGCCCTCGTGGCCCCCTCTAACTCCTCTTCGGATCTCTGGAAGCTTCCGGGAAACATAAGACTTCAGGAACTTGTTTCGTCCAATTCCGAGAATATTTCCTGTGTATCACTTCTGAAACACAAAAATAGCAGAAAATAGGGAACTGGCACTGTGGCGACTTGTTAATAGGTTAGTTCCGGAAAATGCATAAAAGTGCCACGAAGTGTAACAAAACAGTAGGCAAATGGTGTAAAAACAAGCATGGAGCATCAAAAATTATAGATACGTTGGAGACGTATCAAGCATCCCCAAGCTTAACTCCTGCTCGTCCTCGAGTAGGTAAGTGATAACAAAAGAATAATTTTTGAGGTGACATGCACCTACACAATCTTGATCAAGTATGTAAGCATTTGTGAGCTGGGATCATAAGAACTTAAAACATGGACATGAAAGATATAATCTTGACAATAAGAAACTTAGCAACCATGTTGTAAACATGTAAATAAACACAAACAAAAGATCATGAAAATGAAACAATGAAAGTCAAACATGTGTTCAAATCATAAGGAAAAACATACAAATGGTTTTCAGCTTGTCCTTTAAAGAGAGCAAAACATAAATGCATAGGACATCTTCAAGTTTAAGAGAGCGACTAGATACAAATAATTTGAGAACAAGTGAAGCCAACAATATGAATCAATCAATGAAAACTTTGGGACAATGCACATTATACTAAGAATGACAACTATGCTCTCTTAATGGTGCATAAAGATAGAAGGTGGTGACTCAGCATAAAAGTAAAAGAAAGGCCCTTCGCAGAGGGAAGCAGTGATTGCAAGTTTTATAACCTTCAAAAATTATGGTACTTACCGGCTTTGACCCTATCATAAGCATCTTGAATGGTTAGAGTTAATGCGAGAACAATTATGATGCATATGCTTGACAAATCATAAGTTGAAAACCTCATGTCCCGTGAATACGAGTACCCAAACCTCATGCTACTTTACTTAGAGTCCCAAGCAAGGCTCTTGTCATTGTAAGTATATATGTATCATCAAAAACCACCAACGGGGTACCTCTGTGCCCGATGACATGGAACAAGCCCACATCAAAATGACAGGACAAGCAGACAATGAACACCTCGACATCTCTTTTATTTGCCATTTATTTAGCTTTTTATTGTGAGATGCGTCATCGAATGTCCACCATGGGTATGCTGCAAATTTCCACCATGAATTATGCATGGCTTAGATTGGCGGCCTAGGCATTTTCCTAACACATATACAAACTCCATGATCCCCACAAGATTCCCAATTCATTTCACACCGCGGTCATCCATAAACAATAGATCATGATATCAACTCAAATAAGAAGTGCAATGTTGAAAGCTTGCCCCATGACAGCATGGATGGGCTAGAATCCAACTTACAACTTGCAAGCATAACAACTCAACATAAGAGACCACAATGTCAAATTTTAAGAACAGGAAAAAGTAAAGTGTGCCTTCCGGTTCGTGAGAGCTTTACTGACCAATTTTCGCATAACACTGGTAAGAGTTTAATTTGAAGAGAAGATAAAAGCAAGTCAAATTTACTTGGAATAGCAAATTGCTAGTAGGTATGTATGGTGGACACTTTGGAAAACTTTGGTTTTTAGGAGTTGGATGCACGAGTAGAGCTCATATTCAGTACAAGGCGAGGGCTAGCAAAAGACTGGGCGCGACCAACTAAGAGAGCAATAATGGCCATAATCATGCAAAGCGACAACGCGACATTAAAAGAAGCATAAGATGACATCAAAAGTCAAAAACTAAATGATCATAGAGGCTATTGGCGACTTTGTATGAGTCTAACATGTGTGAGCATGCGCCAAGTCAACCCAAATAAAGCATCAAGGAGAAAACCAAAATAATGCTTCCAAATAATTAAAAACAACGTATGATTTTTTCAAAGGCTCATTAAGCAATCTCAGTTATTTGAGACAAGTCATGCTACAGCAAAACACTAAGCATACTATCAAAAATACATCAAGCATGATATGAAAAAGCCTAAGCCGCAGGCTACACAAGCTCCTTCTTGTACCACTTTTTTGCATAAAGCTTTTTCTCTTTTCCAACACCATTCAAACTTTTTATAAACACCTCTTTTGATGAAAACCAATAAAGATCAGAGGCAAAAATACACCTTGATAAACAAATATAAGAAGATCTGAACACAAATCAAGGCGAAAACGAAAACCAAAAGCAGTAGCAGAAAAAGAAGAACACTCGGTTTTTGATAAGAATGAAAACTAGAGCGTTCTTGGCAAATGAAAAGCAAGGCAACTTCTCCAAAAGAAATTTGTTGGGGTCCAACCATTTATTGCAAAAAACAAACTAAACTAACTAAGAAAACTAAAACAACTGACGCTCCAAGAAAAACACATAGTGCATGAAGCAATAAAAATATAGTGTTTTGAAAGGTGACCTGATTTTTGCCGATGAAGAAGGGGTGCCTCGGGGGCATCCCCAAGCTTTGACGCTTGTAATTCTTGAATATTTCTTGGGGTGATGCATGGGCATCCCCAAGCTTGAGCTTTTGTCCATTCTTCTACTCATCTCATCATTCTCCAATCCCTACACTTGAAAACTTCCTTCATACAAAACTAAACACAAATCTATTAGCAATATTAGTGTAGCATAACATATAATCAACCTCTTTTTGCTTCAGGTTTCAACCTAACCCACCACATATAAAGTATATACTACTGTAGCAACTTCCCCAAAAGTTCCGTGATCAAAAGAACTCAAAAGAAAGCGATAAAGCGGCAAACACAAATATTGGCAGAAATCTGTCAAAACAGAAAAGCTGACAAAGGCCGAATTTTTGAGGGGTTTTCTGTTGCTCAAATCAAAAAGTGTTCAACTAACGAAAGTTTGGATATAATCTGGGGCATATGCACAAGAAATCGCAGGTCCAAAAGACATACAGAGAATTTATACGAATTTTTACGGTGCAGCACCGAAAACAGTTTCAGGACAGCAACATCCCCAAATCTTACCTCACTCAAATTAGAGGCTTCTCTTGGCACAACAATAAAATAAAAAGGATAAGGAGCGGTCATTACAGTAGTAATGACTTCCAAGACTCAAATAAAAGAAAAAGTACTGGAAATAAAACAATGGGTTATCTCCCAAGAGTGCTTTTCTTTAACGCCTTTGAGCTAGGCGCAGAAAATTGCGAATCAAGTAACATCAAGTGATGAAGCATCAAGCTCATAATTTGCTCTAAGAATAGAGTCAAAAAGTAATTTCTTTATTTTCCTAGGGAAGTGTTCCATTCCTTTCTTGAGTGGAAATTGATATTTTATAGTGCCTTCCCTTATATCAATGATGGCACCTACAGTTCGAAGAAAGGGTCTTCCCAAAATAGTAGGACATGAAGCATGGCATTCAACGTCCATAACGAGAAAATCAACAGGAACAAGGTTATCGTTAACCATAAAAAGAACATTATTAATCCTTCCCAAAGGTTTCTTCTTAGCAACATCAGCAATAGGAACATCATAATAATATTTTTCAAGAGGCGGTAAATCAAGCATGTCATAAATTTTTCTAGGCATGATAGAAATACTAGCACCTAGATCACGTAAAGCATGGCAATAAAAACCATTAACATGC
Organism: Dactylis glomerata; assembly: GCA_007115705.1. NCBI lineage: Eukaryota > Viridiplantae > Streptophyta > Magnoliopsida > Poales > Poaceae > Dactylis > Dactylis glomerata. The sequence continues at coordinate 8,086,758 of QXEO01000734.1, forward strand.
ATATCAATGATGGGTTCCCAACCATCTTCTAACTTCTTGGGAACAAAAGCTTTTTGCTTCAACTTTTCATCCCTAATTTTCATGAGAGCATTGGTAATATGCTTAGTAAAAGCAATATTTAAAGAACTAGCATTGGGAGTCAAAGCAAGCTTTTGCAAGAACAAAATAACTTCAGATATATTGCAGCCATCAACATCAAAATCATTAAAAGAAGTAGAGCTATCATCTCCTACACTCCAAAAAAATTTAGCACTCTTTTGAGAAAAAGTTTTGGCAGTTCTAGGCTTTTTAACACAAGGAGTGGGAGTTTTCTCTACACCAATCAAGGTAAGAGGATTGCTAGCATTAGGAACAACATCATCAGAGGTAGTAATAGTACAAACTTTCATATTCCTAGCAATCTCATCCTCTCTTTCCCATCTACCATGCAATTCTGCTAATAATCGAAGATTTTCATCAATTCCAACTTGAATAACATTAGCAGTAGCAAAAACATTGTTCTCTTTCACATCATTAGGCAACACTTTTAATTTCAGAAGTTCAACATCATGAGCAAGGCTATCAACTTTAGAAGCAAGAATATCAATTTTGCCTAACTTTTCCTCAACAGACTTGTTAAAAGCAGTTTGCTTACCAATGAAGTCCTTGAGCATTACCTCAAGCTCGGAGGGCGCGGCCCTAGTGTTGTTGGAGGAGTTACCATAAGATTTACCATAACCATTACTAGAAGGATACGGCCTATAATTATTACTAGCAAAATTGTTCCTATAAGTATTATTGTTAAAATTATTGTTTCTAATAAAATTCACATCAACATGCTCTTCTTGAGCAACCAAAGAGGCTAAAGGAACATTATTAGGATCAACATGAGTTCTATCATTAGCAAGCATAGCCATAATGGTATCAATCTTATCATTTAAGGAAGAGGTTTCCTCAACAGAATTTACCTTCTTACCTTGTGGAGCTCTCTCGGTGTGCTATTCAGAATAATTTACCATCATGTTGTCAAGTAGCTTTGTTGCGGCGCCCAAGGTAAGGGACATAAAAGTGCCTCCAGCAGCTGAATCAAGTAGGTTCCTTGAAGAAAAATTCAGTCCTGCATAAAAAGTTTGGACAATCATCCAAGTAGTCAGTCCATGAGTGGGGCAATTCTTTATCATAGATTTCATTCTTTTCCACGCTTGAGCAACATGTTCATTATCAAACTGACTAAACTTCATAATATTGCTACGCAAGGATATAATCTTAGCAGGAGGATAGTATCTACCAATAAAAGCATCCTTACACTTAGCCCATGAATCAATACTATTCTTAGTCAAAGACAGCAACCAATCTTTAGCTTTTTCGCTCAAAGAAAAAGGAAACAACTTGAGCTTAATAATATCACTTTCTACATCCTTATATTTCTGCATCTCACATAGCTCAACAAAATTGTTGAGATGAGCTGCAGCATCTTCAGTACTAGCACCCGAAAATTGCTCTTTCATAACAAGGTTCAACAAAGCAGGCTTAATCTCATAAAAGTTTGCAGCAGGAGCAGGTGGTGCAATAGGAGTGCAGATAAAATCACTATTGTTCGTGCTAGTGAAGTCACACAACTTGGTGTTTTCAAGAGTAGCCATTTTAGCAAAACTAAAGTAAATAAGTAAAAACAACTACCAAGGATTCTAATTTTTTTGGGTTTTTGATATAAAACGATGCAAGTAAAAATAAATAAAGTAAAGCAAAATTTAAAACAAAGTAAAGGATGTGTGTGCGAAAACTCCCCTTACAGAGGTCTTCCACTCTTCCCCGGCAACGGCGCCAGAAAACTTGATGGGGGCACGGTGATGATGAAGCCAGGAAACTTGATTGCATTTCAAGGTGCCAGAAAACTTGTTGGCTTGTAGTAAATGATCGGCCAGTTGGAAAACCCCAAGAGAAGGTTTTGATGAATATAGCAGCAAGTTTTCCCTCAGTTAAGAACCAAGGTATGTCGATCAGGAGAAGAGCAGACAATACGACTGAAGGTGATGCTTGCTGGCTTGCGACAGCTTCGGACAATTTATTGGGCGCCTCGTCCAAGCTTTGCTTGCTAGCTGCAACGCGGAACCTGCACACAACACAACCAAATACTTTGTTCCCAACTTGCGATGAGGTTGTCAATCTCACCGGTTTGCTTGAAACAAAGGGTATGAGCGTATCGAGTGGAAAACAATAGAAGTATGTGAGTAAAGTAAACAGTGCGAGTAAAGTAAACAGGTGATAGCAATATGATGGAAATAGGACCGGGGTCCATAGTTCACTAGTGGTGTCTCTCCATAAGATAAATAACACATGCTGGGTAAACAAATTACAATTGGGCAATTGATAGAATAAAGATAACGTGATATGTCAAGAAGATCACTATGTGATTTACTCTGGGCATTACAACAAAATACATAGACCGCCATCCAACTGCATCTATGACTAATAATCCACTTGTGGCGAATCAATCCGAGAACTCCACAAGTATTAAGTTGCGAACAACAGATAATTGCATTAAGCAAATTGTGTAATATAAACAAAGCATATGCCCTTGAGCATATGAATGTTGTTTTCTCCCTAGTAGCAACAACACATCTACAACCTTAGAGGTTTCTGTCACTCCCCCAGATTAAATAGAGGCATGAACCCACTATCGAGCATAAATACCCCCTCTTGGAGTCACTAGCAACTACTCGGCCAAGATAGCTACGAACACGGAGTGCATGCAAGATCATAAACAACATAGAGATAACATAAGATATATTTCAGTATAGCAACTCAATCATAACACCAATATTCATCGGATCCCAACAAACCAAACATGTAGAATTACATAACGGTGATCTCAATCATGTAGGGCAGCTCATGAGATCTAAACATGAAGCACATGGTGGAGGAGACAACCATCTAGCTACTGCTATGGACCCATAGTCCAAGGTAGACTACTCACTCATCGCTCCGAAGGCAAGCATGGTGATAAAGAAGACCTCCGGTGGCGATTCCCCTCTCCGGCAGGGTGCCGGGAAGAGCTTCTGGACCCTCCCGATCTTCGGGTCGACGGCGGTGGCGGATCGCGATGTGTTCTGGAAAATTGATCGGGGACTTAGGTTTTTTCCGTCGGGGGGTCTTTATAGGCGAAGGGGCATCGTCAGAAGTGGCCCGAGGGGCTCTCACACATAGGGGGTGCGGCCAGGCCCCTGGCCGCGCCGCCCTGGTGTGTGGGGCCCTCGTGGCCTCCCTCTAACTCCTCTTCGGATCTCTGGAAGCTTCCGAGAAAAATAAGACTTCAGGAACTTGTTTCGTCCAATTCCGAGAATATTTCCTGTGTATCACTTCTGAAACACAAAAACAGCAGAAAACAGGGAACTGGCACTGTGGCGACTTGTTAATAGGTTAGTTCCGGAAAATGCATAAAAGTGCCACGAAGTGTAACGAAATAGTAGGCAAATGGTGTAAAAACAAGCATGGAGCATCAAAAATTATAGATATGTTGGAGACGTATCATGTTCCATCTGAGAAATGGCATCAAAAACCTTGCTCTCAGTGAACTCCGAAATAAGAATGTCATTCTCCTGAGTGGACAATTGCGGTATATCATCAGAAAGATTCTCCATGAGAGATAAATTATTTTGGGGCGGTGTGCCAAATAGCTTTATAATATTCAGCAATATAGATCTTCAAATTCTCTTCACCCACAATAGTTCCTTAGTAGTGTTACTTGTGCATATATGAAGTGTTACTTGTACATATGTGTGGTCGTTTCTCCCCTGCTTTAATGGTGGCCATGATTTTGTTTTCTTACCTAGTAGTGGGCTGGGGCGGAGGCAAATAAATGATGTGAAATACTCCCTCCGTTCAGAAATATAAGATGTTTTAGTTTTGTAAAGTGAATGTATCTAGACATCTTTTAGTGTATAGGTTCACTCGAATCTATACACTAAAAGATATCTAGATACATTAGCTTCACAATGCTAAAACATCTTATATTTCTAAACGGAGGGAGTAGGTGACAACGATTTTATTCCAGGTGGAGGAAAATAATTCCTAGATTGAATCACAGTGCATGACAGAACTGGAAAATGATGTTATAATCATGAAATAATTATAACAGGACCTAAGCATTTGAGGCGAATAAAAACAGATATGGTCCTAGCTCTCTTCATGCCTCTTAAAAATTAATTATTGAAATCCAGTGAGCAAGAAAAAACCCAGTGAATAATTAAAATTCAGGCAAGCAAAGTATGAACTATGTACAACAGTGCATGAACACACCTCCGTAGAGCATTACGCTACGTATAAAAACAGGGAATGCATCAAGTCAGCCAGCAAATCATCTAGTAGTAAGCTTTGTCTCTGGTAGGTTGCTACATTTATACCAAATCACGGTGACTCGCCGCCTGCTGCTTCTCTCGACCACACCCCATGCAGATACTGCTCGCTCAGTTGGTGCAGTTGAAGCGGCACACACAATTCATAATGGTTGGAAACTATCTTTATCGGAGCAACTATTGCTGGACTATGAGCTGCGGGACGAAGGCTGCAAGGGTGGTCACGTAGAGATGGCACTACAGTGGATCATCGATAATGGGGGGATTATAGGTAAAAATGCAAGCGGCGCGGACATGGGTAGTCTGTCTCCCATCGTTTTCTGCTCGCCGGGATAAAAGGGATAGCCGGGATTTGGTGAGTTTTGGACGCGGCCCACATGGGTCCCGGTGGACTAGGCCGCACATGTCTTTTCTGATTAATCTGCGTACTTCTCTGTACGACTGTACCTGTATCGGTAACTCACAATTTATTTCTTCATGATGGATTTCTCAAGATACGTTTTCTTTCATCCAGCCGGCTGCGCATGACTTCACGTACGATCCATCAGATCCGTCCCACGCTCCCTCATCCCAGCAGCAAGCACGTTGCATGTGCATGGCGTTATTGGCGTGTTCTTCACCGTCTCTTGTTCAAGTAAATAGCAGAGCGCGGGTTAAGCATGGAATTAGCGGGTGCAGCCGCTAATTTTGGCAGAGCAAAACGGGATGACTAAGATGGGATTAGGTGGACTTTGCTGGCGGGATGGGAGGTGGGATAAGTGACTGATGTCTACGCACTTCTATTCTTGTAGACACTTGTTGGGCCTCCAAGTGCAGAGGTTTGTAGAACAGCAGCAAGTTTCCCTTAAGTGGATCACCCAAGGTTTATCGAACTCAGGGAGGTTAGAGGTCAAAGCTATCCCTCTCAAGCAACCCTGCAATTACGATACAGAAAGTCTCTTGTGTCCCCAACACACCCAATACACTTGTCAGATGTATATGTGCACTAGTTCGGCGAAGAGATAGTGAAATACAAGTGGTATAGATGATTATAAGTAGCAAACGTGATGTGAAATAAATATCGCTGCGAGCAAACAAGTAACAAAACAGCAAGTAAACGGTATGCAAAGCTTGGAAACAAGGCCTAGGGATCATACTTTCACTAGTGGACACACTCCCAACAATATAACATGAATGAACAAATAACTTCTCTTTGCTAAGGCACTCTGAATTACTCTCCTATTGAATAACACTAATCATTGTGTAGTGGCTACAAAAGCACCCCTTAAAGTTCATCAAGTACTTGACAAACACCACTCATAGAGATATCCAAATCAGATCACAATTCAAGATAGAAATCATTGCAACTTAAACCAAGTACTAACACGGTGCACACACTGTCAACATTACACCATGAAAGGAGGAATAGATCACTCAAACTATCATAGCAATAATTATTCTCATAATCCACAAGAGATCACAATCATAGCCTAAACCAAGTACCACCATGATGCACGCACTGTCACCGTTACACCATAGCAGGAGGAATAGATTACTTTAATAACATTGATAGAGTACACAAAATATCTGAATAATAACATGTACTTGTTCAACATGATACAAAGCTCACGATCACATAAAGATCACATCATGGGAGAGAGAGGTGAACCACATAGCTACCGGTAGAGCCCTCAGCCCCGGGGATGAACTACTCCCTCCTCATCATAGGAGACAGCAAGGTTGATGGAGATGGCGGTGAGGTCGATGGAGATGGCGGAGACGGCGATGGAGACCGATGGAGATGGCTCCGGGGGCACTTCCCCGTCCCGGCAGGGTGCCGGAACAGAGACTTCTGTCCCCCGAAATTTGTCGACGGTGGCGGCGGAGCTGCGGAACTGCTTCTGGAAAAATTGCCGACTCCCCTAGGGTTTTTCATCCCGAGGCTTCTTATAGGCGAAGGGGCGATGTCAGGGGGTGGACCAGGCGCCCACACGCGGGCCCCGCGCGGCCAAGGGGCTGGCCGCGCCAGGCATGTGTCTGGGGCCCTGGTGGCCCCCCTCTGACACCTCTTCGGGTGTCTGGAAGCTTCCGGGTAAAATAAGACTTCAGGAACTTGTTTCGTCCAATTCCGAGAATATTTCCTGTGTATCACTTCTGAAACACAAAAACAGCAGAAAACAGGAAACTGGCACTGTGGCACTTCGTTAATAGGTTAGTTCCGGAAAATGCATAAAAGTGCCACTAAGTGTAACGAAACAATATGCAAATGGTGTAAAAACAAGCATGGAGCATCAAAAATTATAGATACGTTTGAGACGTATCAAGCATCCCCAAGCTTAACTCCTGCTCGTCCTCGAGTAGGTAAGTGATAACAAAAGAATAATTTTTGAGGTGACATGCACCTACACAATCTTGATCATATATGTAAGCATTGGTGAGCTGGGATCAATAGAACTTAAAACATGGGCATGAAAGATATAATCATGACAATAAGAAACTTAGCAACCATGTTGTAAACATGCAAATGAACACAAACAAAAGATCATGATAATGAAACAATGAAAGTCAAACGTGTGTTCAAATCATAAGGAAAAACATACAAATGGTTTTCAGCTTGTCCTTCAAAGAAAGCAAAACATAAATGCATAGGACACCTCAAAGTTTAAGAGGGCGACTAGATACAAATAATTTAAGAACAAGTGAAACCAACAATATGAGTCAATCAATGAACTTTGGGACAATGCATATCACACTAAGAATGACAACTATGCTCTCTTAATGGTGCATAAAGAAAGGAGGTGGTGACTCAACATAAAAGTAAAAGAAAGGCCCTTCGCAGAGGGAAGCAGTGATTTAAACATGTGCTAGAGCTTTTCATTTGTAAAACAGAGAGATAAAACTTGATTTTGAGAGGTGGTTGTCTTTGTCAATGACTGGCAATGGGGTTCTTACTATCTTCCATACAAAAATAAAGCAAGTTTTTGAGAGAGAGATTGGCACTTCGTGCTCTTTTTATAAAACTTGGCACTCCTCCCCACCTTTTCCTTTCACATACCATGGCTAACCGATTCCATCGGGTGCCCACCAACATTCACATTCATTGGAGGAGTGCCTTTTTTTCTTTCTTTTTTCCCTTTTTTTTGTTTTTGGAATAAGCAATATGGAAGATAGCAAATCCGACCACTACGTCCCCATGAGCTGAAAACAGTGTCACAAAACGAGAAGTATTTTGAAGGTTTTTGAAAGGTAGCACACGAAAATTTTACTTTGGAATGGCTTACAAATACCATGCATAGGAATTTATAGTGGACACAATGGCAAACTTGGCTTTTAGGAGTTGGATGCACGAGTAGAGCTCATACTCAGTACAAGGCGAGGGCTAGCAAAAGACTGGGAGCGACCAACTAAGAGAGCAATAATAGCCATAATCATGCAAAGCGACAAAGCGACATTAAAAGAAGCATACGATGGCATCAAAAGTTCAAAAACTAAATGATCATGAAGGCAATAGGCGACTTATTTTTGTAGTCAACATGGTGTAAGCATGTGCCAAGTCAACCCAAATAAAGCATCAAAGGAGAATACCAAAATAATGCTTCCATACAATAAAAACAACGCATGATTTTTTCAAAGGCTCATTAAGCAATCTCAGTTATTTGAGACAAGTCATGCTACAGCAAAACCACTAAGCATACTATCAAAAAGACATCAAGCATGACATGAAAAAGCCTAAGCCGCAGTCTACACAAGCTCCTTCTTGTACCACTATTTTGCACAAAGCTTTTTCTCTTTTCCAACACCATTTGAAATTTTTAAAGACACCTCTTTTGATGAAAACCAATAAAGATCAGAGGCAAAAATACACCTTGATAAAAAGTTATGACAAGATCTGAACGCAAATCAAGGCGAAAACAAAAACCAAAAGCAGTAGCAGAAAAAGTAGAGCGCTCGATTTTTAATAAGAGTGAAAACTAGAGCGTTCTTTGCAAATGAAAACGAGTACATCTCCTCCAAAAGAAACATGATGTGATCTAACCATTTATTGCAGCAAACAAAACTAAACTAACTAAGAAAACTAAAACAACTGACGCTCCAAGAAAAACGCATAGTGCATGAAGCAATAAAAATATAGTGTCTTGAAAGGTGACCTGATTTTTGCCGATGAAGAAGGGGTGCCTCGGGGGCATCCCCAAGCTTTGACGCTTGTACTTCTTGAATATTTCTTGGGGTGATGCATGGGCATCCCCAAGCTTGAGCTTTTGTCCATTCTTCAACTCATCTCATCATTCTCCAATCCCTACACTTGAAAACTTCCTTCATACAAAACTAAACACAATTCTATTAGCAACATTAGTGTAAGCATAAAATATATTCAACCTCTTTTAGCTTCAGGTTTCAACTCAAAACCACCACATATATAGCAAATACTACTGTAGCAACTCCCCAAAAAGTTCCATGATCAAAAGAACTCAAAAGAAAGCGATAAAGTGGCAAACACAAATATTGGCAGAAATCTGTCAAAACTGAACAGCTGACAAAGGTCGAATTTTTGAGGGATTTTCTGTTGCTCAAATCAAAAAGTGTTAAACTAAGAAAAGTTTGGATATAACCTGGGGCATATGCACAAGAAATCTCAGGTCCAAAAGATATACAGATAATTTATACGAATTTTTACGGTGCAGCACCGAAAACAGTTTCAGGACAGCAACATCCCCAAATCTTTACCTCACTCAAATTAGAGGCTTCTCTTGGCACAAAAACGAAATAAACAAGATAAGGAGCGGTCATTATAGTAGTAATGACTTCCAAGACTCAAATAAAAGAAAAAGTAGTGAATGTAAAAACATTGGGTTATCTCCCAAGATTGCTTTTCTTTAACGCCTTTGAGCTAGGCGCAGTAATTTTGAAAGATACTCATGTAGGCGCCATATAAGAGCTTGAGGCAAAGGCGCCATATAGGAACTTAAAGCAATAGAGAGCATCAAAAATCATATGTGAAAGACATTTATATCTGAACCACTTCCTATGAAAAATAGTCTTGTAGAAAAACAAGTCATGAAAGCGCAAAGCAAAAAGCATAGGAAGGCAAAATAAGTACAACTTCAAGAATTGCAACATAAAGAGGGGAAACTCAATATTGTTGAGATCCATCAAACCATGTTTCCCTCTCTCATAATAACTTTTAGTAGCATCATGAATATAATTAACAATATAACTATCACATAAAACATCCCTATCATGAGCCACATGCATAAAAGAATTAATACTCACCACAGGAACAATAGTAGTAGGAGCAAATTCAACAGAATAATTATTCTCATCACCATAATCATCATAAATAGGAGGCATATTGTAATCATAACTAATTTTATCCTTAATAGTAGGTGAACTGAAAATATTATACTCATCATCACAAGCTAGAGAACTACTATGTCGCAAAGCATATTCTTCAAACATATCATCATAAGAAGGAACGTCACATATGGGAGATAAAATATCATCAGAGCAAACTTTCTTCACTAAAGCTGGGGAACTAAAAATATCATGCTTAACAAAACCAGCTTCCCCAAGCTTAGACTTTTCTATAGCATTAGTGATAACGGTGTTCAAAGCATTCATACTAACAACACTATTAGCATGCGAATTAAGCTCCAAAGGTTTTTCAATTTTCTCTTCAAACACTTCATATCTAAACTCAGGAAAAAGACTACAGAACTCTTTATTTTCCATTAAGCCTAACTAGTGAAAATAAAAACAAGAAACAAAAAGATGTAATTGCAGAATCTAAAGGAAATAACTTCGAGCACTCACACAGGAGGATGCGAGTACCTTTTACCTTACCTCCCCGGCAACGGCGCCAGAAAAGAGCTTGATGTCTACGCACTTCTATTCTTGTAGACACTTGTTGGGCCTCCAAGTGCAGAGGTTTGTAGAACAGCAGCAAGTTTCCCTTAAGTGGATCACCCAAGGTTTATCGAACTCAGGGAGGTTAGAGGTCAAAGCTATCCCTCTCAAGCAACCCTGCAATTACGATACAGAAAGTCTCTTGTGTCCCCAACACACCCAATACACTTGTCAGATGTATATGTGCACTAGTTCGGCGAAGAGATAGTGAAATACAAGTGGTATAGATGATTATAAGTAGCAAACGTGATGTGAAATAAATATCGCTGCGAGCAAACAAGTAACAAAACAGCAAGTAAACGGTATGCAAAGCTTGGAAACAAGGCCTAGGGATCATACTTTCACTAGTGGACACACTCCCAACAATATAACATGAATGAACAAATAACTTCTCTTTGCTAAGGCACTCTGAATTACTCTCCTATTGAATAACACTAATCATTGTGTAGTGGCTACAGAAGCACCCCTTAAAGTTCATCAAGTACTTGACAAACACCACTCATAGAGATATCCAAATCAGATCACAATTCAAGATAGAAATCATCGCAACTTAAACCAAGTACTAACACGGTGCACACACTGTCAACATTACACCATGAAAGGAGGAATAGATCACTCAAACTATCATAGCAATAATTATTCTCATAATCCACAAGAGATCACAATCATAGCCTAAACCAAGTACCACCATGATGCACGCACTGTCACCGTTACACCATAGCAGGAGGAATAGATTACTTTAATAACATTGCTAGAGTACACAAAATATCTGACTAATAACATGTACTTGTTCAACATGATACAAAGCTCACGATCACATAAAGATCACATCATGGGAGAGAGAGGTGAACCACATAGCTACCGGTAGAGCCCTCAGCCCCGGGGATGAACTACTCCCTCCTCATCATAGGAGACAGCAAGGTTGATGGAGATGGCGGTGAGGTCGATGGAGATGGCGGAGACGGCGATGGAGACCGATGGAGATGGCTCCGGGGGCACTTCCCCGTCCCGGCAGGGTGCCGGAACAGAGACTTCTGTCCCCCGAAATTTGTCGACGGTGGCGGCGGAGCTGCGGAACTGCTTCTGGAAAAATTGCCGACTCCCCTAGGGTTTTCCGTCCCGAGGCTTCTTATAGGCGAAGGGGCGATGTCAGGGGGTGGACCAGGCGCCCACACGCGGGCCCCGCGCGGCCAAGGGGCTGGCCGCGCCAAGCATGTGTCTGGGGCCCTGGTGGCCCCCCTCTGACACCTCTTCGGGTGTCTGGAAGCTTCCGGGTAAAATAAGACTTCAGGAACTTGTTTCGTCCAATTCCGAGAATATTTCCTGTGTATCACTTCTGAAACACAAAAACAGCAGAAAACAGGAAACTGGCACTGTGGCACTTCGTTAATAGGTTAGTTCCGGAAAATGCATAAAAGTGCCACTAAGTGTAACGAAACAATATGCAAATGGTGTAAAAACAAGCATGGAGCATCAAAAATTATAGATACGTTTGAGACGTATCAGTGACCAAGCCCGTCCCACCTCCAACGTTAATTACAAGGGAGGTGGACTACCCCTATATAGAAGATAGAGGCTAGCCCACCTCCTCAAGGACGGTCTAGAAGTATGGTAGGACGAATCCATAGATATATATATAGGGTAGGTATATCCTACAACCAGTTGACCGGTTGTAGATTATTAATCTACAACCGGCCCACCCTATAAGAAACGCGTTGCGTGGTAAGGCCCATGAAAAAAAGGAGCCGAACGCATCCCATGTCCTCGTCCCCGACCTCTCGATCCCCCAACCACTCACTGCCTAGCGCGCTCTGACCTCACCGCCGGCAGCCACGCCCCCTGCTCTCCCACTGCCGCCGCACCCTCGCGAGCTCCCACAGGCCCGCCCCGGCAAACTCCCGCCCGCGCGGCCCTACAAGCTCCTGTCGCCGCGCCCTGACGAGCGCCCGCCGCCGCGCCCCTGCGAGCTCCCGCGTGCCCGCCTCTGCGAGCTCCCATCGTTGCGCCCCTGTGAGCTCTCACTGCCGCGTCCTTGCGAACTTCTGCCGCGAGCTCCCGCTGGTGCTGACGTGGGCCCCTCACCCCATGAGGGTGGTCGTCCTCGCTGGCCCCGGTCTTCTCTCCCCTGCACAAGACTGTCTAGGCCCGCTGCTCCCCCGAATCAACAGCAAATGCTTACCACGAACTGTTGTTAGCTTCGAGTATGAACAGTCTTTGGCTTGGACTCTGAACTGCTTTGGCGTCTAGCTCGATCCCTATCTCTGAATTTCTGTTTCTTGCGTTAGGCAGTAAGTCAAGTTCAGAAGAGAAGTGCAGTGGCATGTACCATCAGAAGCGCTTGCATAGACGCTTACGAAACAGAAAATAATTCCTAAACTATGTAGCATCTTGGTAAGAGTCTATCTCTCCAATGCTCGGTAGCGCCCGTAGTCTATAACCACATCAGGCAAGCGCCTCGCCGATTTATCTTTTTCCGTATGTGATTTGCGCTCAGCAGGTAACGAATTCCTAGCGCCCGGAGTCACCTAAATTGGCGTGAGGAAAACAAAGAAGCAGAAGCGCCCGACGCCAAGATATGCGTCGACGCCATGGAGAATCCCGGGATTGACTAGGAATTGGATAAAACTGATAGGAAAATGATCTTAGCGCCTCCGTTGTACATGGCCTTAGTCGATATGGGAAGTAACACACGCACGCGGTGACATGACTGATCGATGCTCTGTCTAGCATCTCTCCTCCACAACGAAGGTTGTTTTTAAATTCCAACCGTAGATCTGAACCATGAAAAAATGATTTTCAATTTCATAAAAGTTAACAAGAAATACTCAGTCACAGTTACGTTTATGCTGGAAATTCATTCGTAATATAATGGGCAGTTTAGCTACCCTAACGATGTAAGTACACGTGAGCACAACCCCTAGAAGTTTAGGTGAACTAACAAGGCAGTTTAGAAAAACGCACATGACTACCAGGCGTGACCGCACGGGCAGTTCAAGACTGTGGCTCCGGAAAGTTCAGGCGAACTAGTGAGAGAAGTACAGGCGGGCAGAAATTTAAGAAGTTTAAGAGCACTAATGAGGCAGTTCAGAAAACTCGACCGCGGTACGCGACTCAAAGCAGTTTAGGTGCACTAGCGCGGGAAGTTCAGGGCCGCAAATACGGGAAGTTCACGCGCACTAACGAGGGAAGTACAGGTGGGCGGAAACTTTGGGAAGTTCAAGTGCACTAACGAGGTAGTTTAGAAAACTCGACCACGGTACGCGACTCCAAGCAGTTCAGTTGCACTAGCTCTAGAACTTCAGGACTGCAACTCCGGAAAGTTCAGGCACACAAACGAAGGAAGTACAGGCTGGCGGACCTTCAGGAAGTTCAGGTGCACCAACGATGCAGTTCAGAAACTTGACTCGGGCAGTTCAAGTGCACTAACACGACAGTTCAGAGAATATGACTTATGGGCATGAGTCAGGGCAGTTCAGGTGCACTAACAAGACAGTTTAGGAACGCAATTCTAGGAAGTTTGGATGCACTAACAAGAGGAAAGTTTGATTGCAACAAATTTAAAAGTTAAATTTTGTCAAAATTCAATTTAATCATAACAGAAGTTTAGTTACACATTCCGAGCAGTTCAGCTGCATGTAAGAAGCAGTTCAAGTACTCTGTTTTTTCCGAGCGGAAACCTACCCATTAAAATTGTTTCTATATGTCCCCGTTGCACAAGTAAACCATATAAATACTTCATATACAATGATATGAGTGTACTTTCACTTGTACATGGCGTCATGCCCCCACTCGACCACCATAGCCATGCCAAATTCAAATCGCTCGCATATGGGCGTTGTTCCTATTGTTTACTATTCTTGAAAATGATTCCTAAACCTTGCAAAATTTGAAAATATTACCTTGACAAAAAAGTTGCGCAATTTTAATATCTTTCAAACGTTATATCATTTACATCATTCTGATTAGTCGTTTAGAAGTAATTTCAAAAATTGTTCATGCAAAATCGAGAAATCCGGAAATCCAAATCACCTATATTCAAAACTGCTCTTAAATGGTAAGAAATCCGCAAAAATGATCAAAATGAAAAAGTTGCACCTAATCCATAGCTTTCTAATGCCATATCATTTGCATCAATCAGATAAACGGTTTGAAAATTACAAGCAAAATAGTGTCCGAAAATAGAAAATCTGCGAAATAGTTTTTTACCATATTTATAATTACTTTTAAATCATCCAGAATTTCGAAAAATACTTAATATGAATAAGTTTCGCAATTTCCTTACGAATCCAACGATATATCATAAGTATCATTCCAATGAACGGTATGAAAACCGCGATAAAAATACTCTCCAGAAATACCAATAGACGCGAAAATCTGATTATTAGTTTTTGAATTAACTTAAAAAATGTATAGAATTTGCTTGAAACAAAGGTTATGAGTGTATCGAGTGGAAAATAGTAAAGTATGCGAGAAAAGTAAATAGTGCGAGAAAGATAAACAGGTGATAACAATATGATGTAAATAGGACCGGGGTCCACAGTTCACTAGTGGTGTCTCTCCATAGATAAAATAACACATGCTGGGTAAATAAATTACAGTTGGGCAATTGATAGAATAAAGATAACGTGATATGTCAAGAAGATCACTATGAGATTTACTCTAGGCATTACAACAAAATACATAGACTGCCATCCAACTGCATCTATGACTAATAATCCACTCCCGGGGATATCAATCCGAACACCCCAAAAATATTAAGTTGCGAACAACAGATAATTGTATTAAGCAAAGTGTGTAATGTAAACAAAGCATATGCCCTTGAGCATATGAATGTTGTTTTCTCCCTAGTAGCAACAGCACATCTACCACCTTAGAGGTTTCTGTCACTCCCCCAGGTGAAATAGAGGCATGAACCCACTATCGAGCATAAATACCCCCTCTTGGAGTCACTAGCAACTACTCGGCCAAGATAGCCACTAACAACGGAGAGCATGCAAGATCATAAACAACATAGAGATAACAAAAGATAATATTCAGTACAACAACTTAATCATAAACACCAATATTCATCGGATCCCAACAAACCAAACATGTAGAATTACATAACGGTGATTTCAATCATGTAGGGCAGCTCATGAGATCTAAACATGAAGCACATGGTGGAGAAGACAACCATCTAGCTACTGCTATGGACCCATAGTCCAAGGTAGACTACTCACTCATCGCTCCGGAGGCAAGCATGACGATGAAGAAGACCTCCGGTGGCGATTCCCCTCTCCGGCAGGGTGCCGCGAAGAGCTTCTGGACCCTCCCGATCTTCGGGTCGACGGTGGCAGCGGATCGCGATGTGTTCTGGAAATCTGATCGGGTACTTAGGTTTTTTCTGTCGGTGGGTCTTTATAGGCGAAGGGGCGTCGTCAGAGGTGGGGCCAGGTGGCCTCACACCACGGTGGCGCGGGCCAGGGGCTGGCCGCGCCACCTGTGTGTGTGGGCCCCTGGTGGCCCACCTCCTACTCTCCTTCGGATCTCTGGAAGCTTCCGGGTAAAATAAGACTTCAGGAACTTGTTTTGTCCAATTCCGAGAATATTTGCTATGTATCACTTCTGAAACACAAAAACAGCAGAAAACAGGAAACTGGCACTGTGGCAACTTGTTAATAGGTTAGTTCCGGAAAATGTATAAAAGTGTCACTAAGTGTAACGAAACAATAGGCAAATGGTGTAAAAACAAGCATGGAGCATCAAAAATTATAGATACGTTTGAGACGTATCACACCACTCCCTCAAGGATATGTCTCCCTGGCATAAAAGCCAACTGAGTAGGTCTAACCACTGTACTAGCAATTCTAGTAATCCGATTAGTAGCTACTTTAGTGAAAATTTTAAAACTGACATTAAGAAGGCATATTGGTCTGTATTGTTGAATCTGGACCACATTTTCCTTTTTAGGAAGTAATGTGATGACACCAAATTAAGTTTAATTTAAACAACGGCAGCTCACTTGCATGCAATTGTTTAAACAGAGGCATCAGATCTCCTTTAATCACTTCCCAGAAAGTTTGATAGAACTCCGCGCGAAAACCATCTGGAGCGGGAGCTTTATTATGTTCTGATGGGGGCACGGTGATGATGAAGCCAGGAAACTTGATTGCATTTGATGGTGCCAGAAAACTTGTTGGCTTGTAGTAAATGACCGGCCAGTTGGAAAACCCCAAGAGAAGGTTTTGATGAATATAGCGGCAAGTTTTCCCTCAGTTAAGAACCAAGGTATGTCGATTAGGAGAAGAGCAGACAATACGACTGAAGGTGATGCTTGCTGGCTTGCGATAGCTTCGGACAATTTATAGGGCGCCTCGTCGAAGCTTTGCTTGCTAGCTGCAACGCGGAACCTGCACACAACACAACCAAATACTTTGTTTCCAACTTGCGATGAGGTTGTCAATCTCACCGGTTTGCTTGAAACAAAGGGTATGAGCGTATCGAGTGGAAAACAATAGAAGTATGTGAGTAAAGTAAACAGTGCGAGTAAAGTAAACAGGTGATAGCAATATGATGGAAATAGGACCGGGGTCCATAGTTCACTAGTGGTGTCTCTCCATAAGATAAATAACACATGCTGGGTAAACAAATTACAGTTGGGCAATTGATAGAATAAAGATAACGTGATATGTCAAGAAGATCACTATGTGATTTACTCTGGGCATTACAACAAAATACATAGACCGCCATCCAACTGCATCTATGACTAATAATCCACTTGTGGCGAATCAATCCGAAAACTCCACAAGTATTAAGTTGCGAACAACAGATAATTGCATTAAGCAAAGTATGTAATGTAAACAAAGCATATGCCCTTGAGCATATGAATGTTGTTTTCTCCCTAGTAGCAATAGCACATCTACAACCTTAGAGGTTTCTGTCACTCCCCCAGATTAAATAGAGGCATGAACCCACTATCGAGCATAAATACCCCCTCTTGGAGTCACTAGCAACTATTCGGCCAAGATAGCTACTAACACGGAGAGCATGCAAGATCATAAACAACATAGAGATAACATAGGATATATTTCAGTATAGCAACTCAATCATAACACCAATATTCATCAGATCCCAACAAACCAAACATGTAGAATTACATAACGGTGATCTCAATCATGTAGGGCAGCTCATGAGATCTAAACATGAAGCACATGGTGGAGGAGACAACCATCTAGCTACTGCTATGGACCCATAGTCCAAGGTAGACTACTCACTCATCGCTCCGGAGGCAAGCATCGTGATGAAGAAGACCTCCGGTGGCGATTCCCCTCTCCGGCAGGGTGCCGGGAAGAGCTTCTGGACCCTCCCGATCTTTGGGTCGACGGCGGCGGTGGATTGCGATGTGTTCAGGAAAATTGATCGGGGACTCAGGTTTTTTCCGTCGGGGGGGTCTTTATAGGCGAAGGGGCATCGTCAGAAGTGGCCCGAGGGGCTCTCACACATAGGGGCGCGGCCAGGCCCCTGGCCGCGCCGCCCTGGTGTGTGGGGCCCTCGTGGCCCCCCTCCAACTCCTCTTCGGATCTCTGGAAGCTTCCGGGAAAAATAAGACTTCAGAAACTTGTTTTGTCCAATTCCGATAATATTTCCTGTGTATCACTTCTGAAACACAAAAATAGCAGAAAACAGGGAACTGGCACTGTGGCGACTTGTTAATAGGTTAGTTCCGGAAAATGCATAAAAGTGCCACGAAGTGTAACAAAACAGTAGGCAAATGGTGTAAAAACAAGCATGGAGCATCCAAAATTATAGATACGTTGGAGACGTATCAAGCATCCCCAAGCTTAACTCCTGCTCGTCCTCGAGTAGGTAAGTGATAACAAAAGAATAATTTTTGAGGTGACATGCACCTACACAATCTTGATCAAGTATGTAAGCATTTGTGAGCTGGGATCATAAGAACTTAAAACATGGACATGAAAGATATAATCTTGACAATAAGAAACTTAGCAACCATGTTGTAAACATGTAAATAAACACAAACAAAAGATCATGAAAATGAAACAATGAAAGTCAAACGTGTGTTCAAATCATAAGGAAAAAAATACAAATAGTTTTTAGCTTGTCCTTTAAAGAGAGCAAAACATAAATGCATAGGACACCTTCAAGTTTAAGAGAGCGACTAGATACAAATAATTTGAGAACAAGTGAAACCAACAATATGAATCAATCAATGAAAACTTTGGGACAATGCACATTATACTAAGAATGACAACTATGCTCTCTTAATGGTGCATAAAGATAGAAGGTGGTGACTCAGCATAAAAGTAAAAGAAAGGCCCTTCGCAGAGGGAAGCAGTGATTGCAAGTTTTATAACCTTCAAAAATTATGGTACTTACCGGCTTTGACCCCATCATAAGCATCTTGAATGGTTAGAGTTAATGCGAGAACAATTATGATGCATATGCTTGACCAATCATAAGTTGAAAACCTCATGTCCTGTGAATACGAGTACCCAAACCTCATGCTACTTTACTTAGAGTCCCAAGCAAGGCTCTTTTCATTGTAAGTATATATGTATCATCGAAAACCACCAACGGGGTACCTCTGTGCCCGATGACATGGAACAAGCCCACATCAAAATGACTGGACAAGCAGACAATGAACACCTCGACATCTCTTTTATTTGCCATTTATTTAGCTTTTTATTGTGAGATGCGTCATCGAATGTCCACCATGGGTATGCTTCAAATTTCCACCATGAATTATGCATGGCTTAGATTGGCGGCCTAGGCGTTTTCCTAACACATATACAAACTCCATGATCCCCACAAGATTCCCAATTCATTTCACACCACGGGCATCCATAAACAAAAGATCATGATATCAACTCAAATAAGAAGTGCAATGTTGAAAGCTTGCCCCATGACAGCATGGATGGGCTAGAATCCAACTTACAACTTGCAAGCATAACAACTCAACATAAGAGACCACAATGTCAAATTTTAAGAACAGGAAAAAGTAAAGTGTGCCTTCCGGTTCGTGAGAGCTTTACTGACCAATTTTCGCATAACACTGGTAAGAGTTTAATTTGAAGAGAAGATAAAAGCAAGTCAAATTTACTTGTAATAGCAAATTGCTAGTAGGTATGTATGGTGGACACTTTGGAAAACTTTGATTTTTAGGAGTTGGATGCACGAGTAGAGCTCATATTCAGTACAAGGCGAGGGCTAGCAAAAGACTGGGCGCGACCAACTAAGAGAGCAATAATGGCCATAATCATGCAAAGCGACAACGCGATATTAAAAGAAGCATAAGATGACATCAAAAGTCAAAAACTAAATGATCATAGAGGCTATTGGCGACTTTGTATGAGTCTAACATGTGTGAGCATGCGCCAAGTCAACCCAAATAAAGCATCAAGGAGAAAACCAAAATAATGCTTCCAAATAATTAAAAACAACGTATGATTTTTTCAAAGGCTCATTAAGCAATCTCAGTTATTTGAGACAAGTCATGCTACAGCAAAACACTAAGCATACTATCAAAAAGACATCAAGCATGATATGAAAAAGCCTAAGCCGCAGTCTACACAAGCTCCTTCTTGTACCACTTTTTTGCATAAAGCTTTTTCTCTTTTCCAACACCATTCAAACTTTTTATAAACACCATGAAAACCAATAAAGATCAGAGGCAAAAATACACCTTAATAAACAAATATAAGAAGATCTGAACACAAATCAAGGCGAAAACGAAAACCAAAAGCAGTAGCAGAAAAAGAAGAACACTCGGTTTTTGATAAGAATGAAAACTAGAGCGTTCTTGGCAAATGAAAAGCAAGGCAACTTCTCCAAAAGAAATTTGTTGGGGTCCAACCATTTATTGCAAAAAACAAACTAAACTAACTAAGAAAACTAAAACAACTGACGCTCCAAGAAAAACACATAGTGCATGAAGCAATAAAAATATAGTGTTTTGAAAGGTGACCTGATTTTTGCCGATGAAGAAGGGGTGCCTCGGGGGCATCCCCAAGCTTTGACGCTTGTAATTCTTGAATATTTCTTGGGGTGATGCATGGGCATCCCCAAGCTTGAGCTTTTGTCCATTCTTCAACTCATCTCATCATTCTCCAATCCCTACACTTGAAAACTTCCTTCATACAAAACTAAACACAAATCTATTAGCAACATTAGTGTAGCATAACATATAATCAACCTCTTTTTGCTTCAGGTTTCAACCTAAAACCACCACATATAAAGTATATACTACTGTAGCAACTTCCCCAAAAGTTCCGTGATCAAAAGAACTCAAAAGAAAGCGATAAAGCGGCAAACACAAATATTGGCAGAAATCTGTCAAAACAGAAAAGCTGACAAAGGCCGAATTTTTGAGGGGTTTTCTGTTGCTCAAATCAAAAAGTGTTCAACTAACGAAAGTTTGGATATAATCTGGGGCATATGCACAAGAAATCGCAGGTCCAAAAGACATACAGAGAATTTATACGAATTTTTACGGTGCAGCACCGAAAACAGTTTCAGGACAGCAACATCCCCAAATCTTACCTCACTCAAATTAGAGGCTTCTCTTGCACAACAATAAAATAAAAAGGATAAGGAGCGGTCATTACAGTAGTAATAACTTCCAAGACTCAAATAAAAGAAAAAGTACTGGAAATAAAACAATGGGTTATCTCCCAAGAGTGCTTTTCTTTAACGCCTTTGAGCTAGGCGCAGAAAATTGCGAATCAAGTAACATCAAGTGATGAAGCATCAAGCTCATAATTTGCTCTAAGAATAGAGTCAAAAAGTAATTTCTTTCTTTTCCTAGGGAAGTGTTCCATTCCTTTCTTGAGTGGAAATTTATATTTTATAGTGCCTTCCCTTATATCAATGATGGCACCTACAGTTCGAAGAAAGGGTCTTCCCAAAATAATAGGACATGAAGCATGGCATTCAACGTCTATAACGAGAAAATCAACAGGAACAAGGTTATCGTTAACCACAATAAGAACATTATTAATCCTTCCTAAAGGTTTCTTCTTAGCAACATCAGCAATAGGAACATCATAATAATATTTTTCAAGAGGCGGTAAATCAAGCATGTCATAAATTTTTCTAGGCATGATAGAAATACTAGCACCTAGATCACATAAAGCATGACAATAAAAACCATTAACATGCATATCAATGATGGGTTCCCAACCATCTTCTAACTTCTTGGGAACAAAACTTTTTGCTTCAACTTTTCATCCCTAATTTTCATGAGAGCATTGGTAATATGCTTAGTAAAAGCAATATTTAAAGAACTAGCATTGGGAGTCAAAGCAAGCTTTTGAAAGAACAAAATAACTTCAGATATATTGCAGCCATCAACATCAAAATCATTAAAAGAAGTAGAGCTATCATCTCCTACACTCCAAAAAAATTTAGCACTCTTTTGAGAAAAAGTTTTGGCAGTTCTAGGCTTTTTAACACAAGGAGTGGGAGTTTTCTCTACACCAATCAAGGTAAGAGGATTGCTAGCATTAGGAACAACATCATCAGAGGTAGTAATAGTACAAACTTTCATATTCCTAGCAATCTCATCCTCTCTTTCCCATCTAGCATGCAATTCTGCTAACAATCTAAGATTTTCATCAATTCCAACTTGAATAACATTAGCAGTAGCAAAAACATTGTTCTCTTTCACATCATTAGGCAACACTTTTAATTTCAGAAGTTCAACATCATGAGCAAGGCTATCAACTTTAGAAGCAAGAATATCAATTTTGCCTAACTTTTCCTCAACAGACTTGTTAAAAGCAGTTTGCTTACCGATGAAGTCCTTGAGCATTACCTCAAGCTCGGAGGGCGCGGCCCTAGTGTTGTTGGAGGAGTTACCATAAGAGTTACCATAACTATTACTAGAAGGATACGGCCTATAATTATTACTAGCAAAATTGTTCCTATAATTATTGTTGTTAAAATTATTGTTTCTAATGAAATTCACATCAACATGCTCTTCTTGAGCAACCAAAGAGGCTAAAGGAACATTATTAGGATCAACATGAGTTCTATCATTAGCAAGCATAGCCATAATGGTATCAATCTTATCATTTAAGGAAGAGGTTTCCTCAACAGAATTTACCTTCTTACCTTGTGGAGCTCTCTCGGTGTGCTATTCGGAATAATTTACCATCATGTTGTCAAGTAGCTTTGTTGCGGCGCCCAAGGTAAGGGACATAAAAGTGCCTCCAGCAGCTGAATCAAGTAGGCTCCTTGAAGAAAAATTCAGTCCTGCATAAAAAGTTTGGACAATCATCCAAGTAGTCAGTCCATGAGTGGGGCAATTCTTTATCATAGATTTCATTCTTTTCCACGCTTGAGCAACATGTTCATTATCAAACTGACGAAACTTCATAATATTGCCACGCAAGGATATAATCTTAGCAGGAGGATAGTATCTACCAATAAAAGCATCCTTACACTTAGCCCATGAATCAATACTATTCTTAGTCAAAGACAGCAACCAATCTTTAGCTTTTCCTCTCAAAGAAAAAGGAAACAACTTAAGCTTAATAATATCACTTTCTACATCCTTATATTTCTGCATCTCACATAGCTCAACAAAATTGTTGAGATGAGCTGCAGCATCTTCAGTACTAGCACCAGAAAATTGCTCTTTCATAACAAGGTTCAACAAAGCAGGCTTAATCTCATAAAAGTTTGCAGCAGGAGCAGGTGGTGCAATAGGAGTGCAGATAAAATCACTATTGTTCGTGTTAGTGAAGTCACACAACTTGGTGTTTTCAAGAGTAGCCATTTTAGCAAAACTAAAGTAAATAAGTAAAAACAACTACCAAGGATTCTAATTTTTTGGGTTTTTGATATAAAATGATGCAAGTAAAAATAAATAAAGTAAAGCAAAACTTAAAACAAAGTAAAGGATGTGTGTGCGAAAACTCCCCTTGCAGAGGTCTTCCACTCTTCCCCGGCAACGGCACCAGAAAACTTGATGGGGGCATGGTGATGATGAAGCCAGGAAACTTGATTGCATTTGAAGGTTGTAGTAAATGACCGGCCAGTTGGAAAACCCCAAGAGAAGGTTTTGATGAATATAGCAGCAAGTTTTCCCTCAGTTAAGAACCAAGGTATGTCGATCAGGAGAAGAGCAGACAATACGACTGAAGGTGATGCTTGCTGGCTTGCGACAGCTTCGGACAATTTATAGGGCGCCTCGTCCAAGCTTTGCTTGCTAGCTACAACGCGGAACCTGCACACAACACAACCAAATACTTTGTTCCCAACTTGCGATGAGGTTGTCAATCTCACCGGTTTGCTTGAAACAAAGGGTATGAGCGTATCGAGTGGAAAACAGTAGAAGTATGTGAGTAAAGTAAACAGTGCGAGTAAAGTAAACAGGTGATAGCAATATGATGGAAATAGGACCGGGGTCCACAGTTCATTAGTGGTGTCTCTCCATAAGATAAATAACACATGCTGGGTAAACAAATTACAATTGGGCAATTGATAGAATAAAGATAACGTGATATGTCAAGAAGATCACTATGCGATTTACTCTGGGCATTAAAACAAAATATATAGACCGCCATCCAACTGCATCTATGACTAATAATCCACTTGTGGCGAATCAATCCGAGAACTCCACAAGTATTAAGTTGCGAACAACAGATAATTGCATTAAGCAAAGTGTGTAATATAAACAAAGCATATGCCCTTGAGCATATGAATGTTGTTTTCTCCCTAGTAGCAACAGCACATCTACAACCTTAGAGGTTTCTGTCACTCCCCCAGATTAAATAGAGGCATGAACCCACTATCGAGCATAAATACCCCCTCTTGGAGTCACTAGCAACTACTCGGCCAAGATAGCTACTAACACGGAGTGCATGCAAGATCATAAACAACATAGAGATAACATAAGATATATTTCAGTATAGCAACTCAATCATAACACCAATATTCATCGGATCCCAACAAACCAAACATGTAGAATTACATAACGGTGATCTCAATCATGTAGGGCAGCTCATGAGATCTAAACATGAAGCACATGGTGGAGGAGACAACCATCTAGCTACTGCTATGGACCCATAGTCCAAGGTAGACTACTCACTCATCGCTCCGAAGGCAAGCATGGTGATAAAGAAGACCTCCGGTGGCGATTCCCCTCTCCGGCAGGGTGCCGGGAAGAGCTTCTGGACCCTCCCGATCTTCGGGTCGACAGCGGCGGCGGATCGCGATGTGTTCTGGAAAATTGATCGGGGACTTAGGTTTTTTCTGTCGGGGGGTCTTTATAGGCGAAGGGGCATCGTCAGAAGTGGCCCGAGGGGCTCTCACACATAGGGGGTGCGGCCAGGCCCCTGGCCGCGCCGCCCTGGTGTGTGGGTCCCTCGTGGCCCCCCTATAACTCCTCTTCGGATCTCTGGAAGCTTTCGAGAAAAATAAGACTTCAGGAACTTGTTTCGTCCAATTCCGAGAATATTTCCTGTGTATCACTTCTGAAACACAAAAATAGCAGAAAACAGGGAACTGACACTGTGGCGACTTGTTAATAGGTTAGTTCCGGAAAATGCAGAAAAGTGCCATGAAGTGTAACGAAACAGTAGGCAAATGGTGTAAAAACAAGCATGGAGCATCAAAAATTATAGATACGTTGGAGACGTATCATGTTCCATCTGAGAAATGGCATCAAAAACCTCGCTCTCAGTGAACTCCGAAATAAGAATGTCATTCTCCTGAGTGGACAATTGCGGTATATCATCAGAAAGATTCTCCATGAGAGATAAATTATTTTGGGGCAGTGTGCCAAATAGCTTTATAATATTCAGCAATATAGATCTTCAAATTCTCTTCACCCACAATAGTTCCTTAGTAGTGTTACTTGTACATATATGAAGTGTTACTTGTACATATGTGTGGTCGTTTCTCCCCTGCTTTAATGGTGGCCATGATTTTGTTTTCTTACCTAGTAGTGGGCTGGGGCGGAGGCAAATAAATGATGTGAAATACTCCCTCCGTTCAGAAATATAAGATGTTTTAGTTTTGTAAAGTGAATGTATCTAGACATCTTTTAGTGTATAGGTTCACTCGAATCTATACACTAAAAGATATCTAGATACATTAGCTTCACAATGCTAAAACATCTTATATTTCTAAACGGAGGGAGTAGGTGACAACGATTTTATTCTAGGTGGAGGAAAATAATTCCTAGATTGAATCACAGTGCATGACAGAACTGGAAAACGATGTTATAATCATGAAATAATTATAACAGGACCTAAGCATTTGAGGCGAATAAAAACAGATCTGGTCCTAGCTCTCTTCATGCCTCTTAAAAATTAATTATTGAAATCCAGTGAGCAAGAAAAAACCCAGTGAACAATTAAAATTCAGGCAAGCAAAGTATGAACTATGTACAACAGTGCATGAACACACCTCCGTAGAGCATTACGCTACGTATAAAAACAGGGAATGCATCAAGTCAGCCAGCAAATCATCTAGTAGTAAGCTTTGTCTCTGGTAGGTTGCTACATTTATACCAAATCATGGTGACTCGCCGCCTGCTGCTTCTCTCGACCACACCCCATGCAGATACTGCTCACTCAGTTGGTGCAGTTGAAGCGGCACACACAATTCATAATGGTTGGAAACTATCTTTATCGGAGCAACTATTGCTGGACTATGAGCTGCGGGACGAAGGCTGCAAGGGTGGTCACGTAGAGATGGCACTACAGTGGATCATCGATAATGGGGGGATTATAGGTAAAAATGCAAGCGGCGCGGACATGGGTAGTCTGCCTCCCATCGTTTTCTGCTCGTCGGGATAAAAGGGATAGCCGGGATTTGGTGAGTTTTGGACGCGGCCCACATGGGTCCCGGTGGACTAGGCCGCACATGTCTTTTCTGATTAATCTACGTACTTCTCTGTACGACTGTACCTGTATCGGTAACTCACAATTTATTTCTTCATGATGGATTTCTCAAGATACGTTTTCTTTCATCCAGCCGGCTGCGCATGACTTCACGTACGATCCATCAGATCCGTCCCACGCTCCCTCATCCCAGCAGCCAGCACGTCGCATGTGCATGGCGTTATTGGCGTGTTCTTCACCG
Source organism: Dactylis glomerata (assembly GCA_007115705.1). NCBI lineage: Eukaryota > Viridiplantae > Streptophyta > Magnoliopsida > Poales > Poaceae > Dactylis > Dactylis glomerata. The sequence continues at coordinate 8,113,067 of QXEO01000734.1, forward strand.
TCTCTTGTTCAAGTAAATAGCAGAGCGCGGGTTAAGCATGGAATTAGCGGGTGCAGCCGCTAATTTTGGCAGAGCAAAACGGGATGACTAAGATGGGATTAGGTGGACTTTGCTGGCAGGATGGGAGGCGGGATAAGTGACCAAGCCCGTCCCACCTCCAACGTTAATTACAAGGGAGGTGGACTACCCCTATATAGAAGATAGAGGCTAGCCCACCTCCTCAAGGACGGTCTAGAAGTATGGTAGGATGAATCCATAGATATATATATATAGGGTAGGTATATCCTACAACCAGTTGACCGGTTGTAGATTATTAATCTACAACCGGCCCACCCTATAAGAAACGCGTTGCGTGGTAAGGCCCATGAAAAAAAGGAGCCGAACGCATCCCATGTCCTCGTCCCCGACCTCTCGATCCCCCAACCACTCACTGCCTAGCGCGCTCTGACCTCACCGCCGGCAGCCACGCCCCCTGCTCTCCCACTGCCGCCGCGCCCTCGCGAGCTCCCACAGGCCCGCCCCGGCAAACTCCTGCCCGCGCGGCCCTACAAGCTCCTATCGCCGCGCCCTGACGAGCGCCCGCCGCCGCGCCCCTGCGAGCTCCCGCGTGCCCGCCTCTGCGAGCTCCCATCGTTGCGCCCCTGTGAGCTCTCACTGCTGCGTCCTTGCGAACTTCTGCCGCGAGCTCCCGCCGGTGCTGACATGGGCCCCTCACCCCATGAGGGTGGTCGTCCTCGCTGGCCCCGGTCTTCTCTCCCCTGCACAAGACTGTCTAGGCCCGCTGCTCCCCCAAATCAATAGCAAATGCTTACCACGAACTGCTGTTAGCTTCGAGTATGAACAGTCTTTGGCTTGGACTCTGAACTGCTTTGGCGTCTAGCTCGATCCCTATCTCTGAATTTATGTTTCTTGCGTTAGGCAGTAAGTCAAGTTCAGAAGAGAAGTGCAGTGGCATGTACCATCAGAAGCGCTTGCATAGACGCTTACGAAACAGAAAATAATTCCTAAACTATGTAGCATCTTGGTAAGAGTCTATCTCTCCAATGCTCGGTAGCGCCCGTAGTCTCCAACCACATCAGGAAAGCGCCTCGCCGATTTATCTTTTTCCGTATGTGATTTGCGCTCAGCAGGTAACGAATTCCTAGCGCCCGGAGTCACCTAAATTGGCGTGAGGAAAACAAAGAAGCAGAAGCGCCCGACGCCAAGATATGCGTCGACGCCATGGAGAATCCCGGGATTGACTAGGAATTGGATAAAACTGATAGGAAAATGATCTTAGCGCCTCCGTTGTACATGGCCTTAGTCGATATGGGAAGTAACACACGCACGCGGTGACATGACTGATCGATGCTCTGTCTAGCATCTCTCCTCCACAACAAAGGTTGTTTTTAAATTCCAACCGTAGATCTGAACCATGAAAAAATGATTTTGAATTTCATAAAAGTTAACAAGAAATACTCAGTCATAGTTACGTTTATGCTGGAAATTCATTCGTAATATAACGGGCAGTTTAGCTACCCTAACGATGTAAGTACACGTGAGCACAACCCCTAGAAGTTTAGGTGAACTAACAAGGCAGTTTAGAAAAACGCACATGACTACCAGGCGTGACCGCACGGGCAATTCAAGACTGTGGCTCCAGAAAGTTCAGGTGAACTAGTGAGAGAAGTACAGGCGGGCAAAAATTTAAGAAGTTTAAGAGCACTAATGAGGCAGTTCAGAAAACTCGACCGCGGTACGCGACTCAAAGCAGTTTAGGTGCACTAGCGCGGGAAGTTCAGGGCCGCAAGTACGGGAAGTTCACGTGCACTAACGAGGGAAGTACAGGTGGGCGGAAACTTTGGGAAGTTCAAGTGCACTAACGAGGTAGTTTAGAAAACTCGACCACGGTACGCGACTCCAAGCAGTTCAGTTGCACTAGCTCTAGAACTTCAGGACTGCAACTCCGGAAAGTTCAGGCACACAAACGAAGGAAGTACAGGCTGGCGGACCTTCAGGAAGTTCAGGTGCACCAACGATGCAGTTCAGAAACTTGACTCGGGCAGTTCAAGTGCACTAACACGACAGTTCCGAGAATATGACTTATGGGCATGAGTCAGGGCAGTTCAGGTGCACTAACGAGACAGTTTAGGAACGTAATTCTAGGAAGTTTGGATGCACTAAACGCATCAATTCACCTCGAACACGCTAGAATTTTCACTTTTGTTGAATTACTTTTTTACCACAGTGGAAATTTCTATTTATACTAAGCGAAAGTTCACTTTGAACAAGAGGAAAGTTTGATTGCAGCAAATTAAAAAAGTTAAATTTTGTCGAAATTCAATTTAATCATAACAGAAGTTTAGTTACTCATTCTGCACGACGACTGTTTCGCTCTGTTCCACCACATTTCCTTGCCAGGCTGAAAACAATTACAACGGTACTGCACCCGCATTACACTTTTCTTGGTACTACACCACTAGTAGTCTTGTTGCACTGGCGACTAGCTGGCTTGGATGAAAACTAAACAAACAATTAGCATATAGAGATTGTGCGGTGGTTAATTCATAAGGACAGAGCGCATGTGGTGAAAGAATGAGCTGATCTCATACTAGTAGTAAAAAAATCTTTACTTCTTGAATAGACTACCTTAGCATGTTTTATGGAAAGAAGTTGTATTTGGCTCCGGGCAGTACAGCTAGTGGCTCCGTGAAGTTTAGGTGCACAACATAAGGCAGTTTAGGTACGCTTACGAGGGGTTGCCTAGGTATTTAGGTGCTTACGAGAAAAGTACAAGCAGTAACTTTGGGAAGTTTTGGCATATTAAGGCGGGTAGTTTAGGACCGTGATCCTAGGAAGTTCAGGCGTACTAACGAGACAGTTCAGAAAATGCGACTGCGGGGCGTGACTCCTAACAGTTCAGTCGAACTAGTGCAGGCAGTTCAGGAGCGTGAGTGGGAAAAGTTCGGGCGCACCAAACGCGACAGTTCACCTTGAACATGCTAAAAAAAATATTTAAATCGTATTTAATATTTACCACTACAGGAAGTTCAAGAGTGCGAGTGGTATAAGTTCAGGCGCACCAAACGCGGCAGTTCAGCTTGAACATGCTACAATTTTTATTTAAATTGAAATTATTTTTTACCACTACAGACAGTTCAAGAGCGCTAACCAAAGTAGTTCAAGTGTGCTACTCGAGGCAGTTCAGGTGGGCTTATGAGGGAAGTGCAGGTGGTGGCTAGAGGTAGTTCAGGTGTACTAACAAGGCATTTTAGAAAACTTGACCGTGATACGCGACTCAAAGCAGTTCAGGTACACTAGCGTGCGAAGTTCAGGAACGCTACCATGGAAAGTTCAGGCGCACTAACAAGGAAAGTACATGTGGGTGGAACTTCGGGAAGTTTAAGTACACTAACGAGGCAATTTAGAAAACTCGACCGCAGTACGCGACTCCAAGAAGTTCAGTTGCACTAGCTCGAAAAGTTTAGGACCGCAACTTCAGAAAGTTCAGGAGCACAAATGAGAGAAGTACAGGCTGGCGGAACTTCAAGAAGTTCAGGCGCACCAATGATTCAGTTCAGTAACATGACTCGGGCAATTCAAGTGCACTAATGCGATAGTTCATAGAAAGTGACCTATAGGCAGGACTCAGGGCAGTTCATGCACACTAAAGAGACAGTTCAGGAATGTAACTCTGGGAAGTTCGGATGCACTAAACGCATCAATTCGCCTTGAACATGCTAGAATTTTCAGTTTTGTTGGATTTCTTTTTTACCATAGTGCAAATTTCTGTTTATACTAAGCGAAAGTTTACTTTAAACAAGAGGAAAGTTTGATTGCAACAAATTTAAAAGTTAAATTTTGTCAAAATTCAATTTAATCATAACAGAAGTTTAGTTACACATTCCGAGCAGTTCAGCTGCATGTAAGAAGCAGTTCAAGTACTCTGTTTTTTCCGAGCGGAAACCTACCCATTAAAATTGTTTCTATATGTCCCCGTTGCACAAGTAAAGCATATAAATACTTCATATACAATGATATGAGTGTACTTTCACTTGTACATGGCGTCATGCCCCCACTCGACCACCATAGCCATGCCAAATTCAAATCGCTCGCATATGGGCGTCGTTCCTATTGTTTACTATTCTTGAAAATGATTCCTAAACCTTGCAAAATTTGAAAATATTACCTTGACAAAAAAGTTGCGCAATTTTAATATCTTTAAAACGTTATATCATTTACATCATTCTGATTAGTCGTTTAGAAGTAATTTCAAAAATTGTTCATGCAAAATCGAGAAATCCGGAAATCCAAATCACCTATATTCAAAACTGCTCTTAAATGGTAAGAAATCCGCAAAAATGATCAAAATGAAAAAGTTGCGCCTAATCCATAGCTTTCTAATGCCATATCATTTGCATCAATCAGATAAACGGTTTGAAAATTACAAGCAAAATAGTGTCCGAAAATAGAAAATCTGCGAAATAGTTTTTTACCATATTTATAATTACTTTTAAATCATCTAGAATTTCGAAAAATACTTAATATGAATAAGTTTCGCAATTTCCTTACGAATCCAACGATATATCATAAGTATCATTCCGATGAACGGTATGAAAACCGCGATAAAAATACTCTCCAGAAATACCAATAGACGCGAAAATCTGATTATTAGTTTTTGAATTAACTTTAAAAATGTGTAGAATTTCGGAAAACTTCCAAAACATAAAAGTTTCGGAATTTGATAAGCTTTCCAACGGTATATCATTTGCGTAAATCCGATAAACGGTTCAAAAATTATAATTAAAATACGTAAATTGCATATACAATAGCGAGAAGTTCAAGACTATTTAGCATCTACTATAGCGAGAAATTCAAGCGCGTGTACAAGAAAGTTCAGAATCTGTTGTAGATCCTTAATCTACAACCGGTTGTAGAATAACTGGGCTATTTATTCCATAAGAATCAGTTTTGTGAGCTATTAAAGAATCCAATTAAGATTTGATCGCATAGCACAATGATAAAATTTATTTATTTAAATTTTTGTACTATTGATAACACAAAGTAATAGCAACATTTTTAGATAGAAGTGGAAGCTACTAACATATTGATAGTAAAGCTTTAATTTCATCTAGAAATCCTATCAAATGGCAAAGCTCTAGCATCTCTTTGAAAATCTTTCTTGATTTCTGCAAGGTCAAGTCTCTAAAAATCCCTTGCACGATGTAGCACACCCATAAGACACATATCTATGTATTTTGTTAGTTTGTTTTGTTATTATTCATGATATTTGATGACTTTTCCTATATTTGTTAGGACTAAAATATTAATACAATATAAAATTGCACAAGTTTCCATTACACTTTCGTTTGTATGAACTGCATGGATATTGACGAATTATGAAGTAGCCTCTCACTATTGTGAAATTCAGAGTTTCTCAAATTTATCCCTCGAGGATCAGTTTTTTTGAGATCGCCAAAGGGCTTCTAGAAGATTATGCCAATGAAATAGATCAAAACATGAAAATTGTGAACCTTTTCCAAATCTTTTGTTTATCTATTTAAAAGTTTAAATCTTAGTTCTTATGCAATCAAATAGTCCGCTCTACTTAGCAGAAAATATCAAAAATTGTATGCTCATAAACAGATTTTTTTCGTTGACCTTTTGTTTTTTTGGGTTGACTTTGACCGAAAAAAGTTTATACAAAAAATTTAAAACCACTTTTGCACAGCAGTATTCCGTGTTCTACTAGAAAACAAAGCTGAAATAGGTTAATATGTTTTGAATCAAAAGTTGAAGGGGGGTGTGTAGGTACCCACCTGCACAAAGTTTTGTTTCTGACTCTCAGGATGTAAAATAGTTATCCTACACCCTCCTACACCCACCTAGTATCTTTATAATCATAAAACAATTTTACATCCTGTAAATTTTATCTTACTTTAAAAGTTGAGAAAAAATTAATAAAAATAGATATGACATAATTTTTCTTATTTATGTACATATAAAAATAAAATATAAAATGTGTATTTTTGTGAAATTTTACGCTGTAATGACTCATATACTACGTTTTTATGTCTTTTTTGTTGTTGTGAGGCAATATGACCGTATTTATTAGTATGCAAACAATTAATGTAACAAACATAAAAACATATCGTTTTCATCCACAAATCAAGGTAGGGCAGCTGCCCTACCTTGCCCTCGAGGGAGCTTCACCCCTAGTTGCGATGCATTCCACATAGACCTGTTTTTAGTTAGTACTTGGGAAGGAGATATTGATCAGGAATAACATGGGGTACTAGGGCTGGGCATGTGTCTTTCCCCCATGTAACCATGCAACAATTGGTGTTTCTCCCAAAGGATTTTTTTTCTAGTTTGAAACATTAGCTTGCGACATGGTGATATTTTAATTTCTAATATTTTTACTACATATTACACCCTTAATTTGGCTTAAGAGTAGTACTCGGTTGAATTCTACCAAAATTTCTTGTAGGTAATAAAGGGGCCTATTCATTGATTTTCAACAATGACATTATCGTTGTTCCAGATGAATTTTGATGTCATTATGTTGCTATCTAAGAAGGAGGATGCAGTCGAAATCCATCAATATAATAGCATCGATGGAGATTTGGTGGCTCGAGCGATCTCTTGCCCCGACCATAACCGGCGTCGAACTACCCTTTCTAATCCAACCATTCTCCTCAGCGGCCCATCTCTCTACCCACACCTAGTATTTATGCAAGTTCATGTGCAATCTCCCTAGCTTGACTTCAGTCAGGCCAAGAGTTTACGAAGGAAATGTGGCGATCTTGTCACACGAAAGTTCATCCTACCACCATATAGGTAATTTTTACTTTCTTGGACATAGTTTATGAAGAGGGTTGAAGGTTACAACAACATAAATGACTCGGTAGTGCCGCTAAAATCAGAGACTCGTTAAAATCAGGCCTCTGGCTGAGGAATGATGTCTACGCACGCGTCTGTTCTTGTAGACAGTGTTGGGCCTCCAAGTGCAGAGCTTTGTAGAATAGCAGCAAGTTTCCCTTAAGTGGATCACCCAAGGTTTATCGAACTCAGAGAGGAGGAGGTCAAAGCTATCCCTCTCAAGCAACCCTGCAATTACGATACAGAAAGTCTCTTGTGTCCCCAACACACCCAATACACTTGTCAGATGTATAGGTATACTAGTTTGGCGAAGAGATAGTAAAATACAAGTAGTAGTGATGATTATAAGTAGTAAATGTAATCTGAAATAAATATCGCTGCAAGTAAACATGTAACAAAACTGAAAGGAAACGGTGTGAAATGCTTGGAAACAAGGCCTAGGGATCATACTTTCACTAGTGGACACACTCTCAACAAATATAACATAATTGAACCAATAGATACTATCATCAATATGCAACTCAAAACAATTCTCCAATGGAAAATGAACACTAATCATGCGTAGGGCTACGAAGCACTCCTCAAAGTCCGTATTTCCCCAAACTAGATTATCCCACACTGTCACCGTGAACGCACTAGATGGTTCCAACAAACACCAACAATTCATAGAGACATTAACCAAAAAGACACACATGATGCGCACACTGTCACCGTCACACCATGATACAAGGTATCTCCGGAGTTTACAAATATAAAGAACGGGAGTAGCATAATATATGAATAATAACATCTACCAATTCAACTAGATACAAAGCTCACGATCACATAAAGATCACATCATGGGAAAGAGAGGTGAACCACATAGCTACCGGTAGAGCCCTTAGCCCCGGGGGAGAACTACTCCCTCCTCATCATAGGAGACAACAAGGTTGGTGGAGATGGCGGTGAGGTCGATGGAGATGGCGGAGACGGCGATGAAGACCGATAGAGATGGCTCCGGGGGCACTTCCCCGTCCTGGCAGGGTGCCGGAACAGAGACTTCTGTCCCCCGAAAAACGCCGATTGTTTTAGGGTTTTCCATCAGGAGGCTCTTTATAGGTGAAGGGGCGTCGTCAGGAGTGGACCAGGGTGGCCTCACCATGGGTGGGCACGGCTAGGGGCTGGGCCGCGCCCCCCTGTGGTGTGGCCAGCCTCTGCCCCCCCCCCTCCGGTTCTTGTTTGATCCTCATCCTTCGTTAGGGAAAAATAGGAGTTTTCAAACATATTTTGTCCAAATCCGAGAATATTTCCTGTGTACCTTTCTGAAACACAAAAACAGCAGAAAACAGGGAAATGGCACTGTGGCATCTTGTCAATAGGTTAGTTCCAGAAATCGCATAAAAACACCACGAAGTGTAACGAAACACAGGGCAAATGGTGTAAAAATAAGCATGGAGCATAAAAAATTATAGATACATTTGAGACGTATCAGCATCCCCAAGCTTAACTCCTGCTCATCCTCGAGTAGGTAAGTGATAACAAAATAAATAATTTTTGAGGTGACATGCACCAATACAATCTTGATCATGTATGTAAGCCTTGAGTGCTGGGATCAAAAGAACTTAAAGCATGGGCATGAAAGATATAATCTTGATAGAAGAAACTTAGCAACCATGTTATAACATGAAAATAAACACAAATGAAAGATCATGAAAATGAAACAATGAAAGTCAAACGTGTGTTCAAATCATATGAAAAAACATAGCAAATGGTTTTCAGCTTGTCCTTCATGGAATAGCAAAACATAAATGCATAGGACACCTTCAAGTTTAAGAGGGCGACTAGATACAAATAATTTTAGAACAAGTGAAACAAAAATTATGAGTCAATCAATGATAAACTTTGGGACTATGCACATTAAACTCAGAATGGCAACTATGCTCTCTTAGATGGTGCATAAAGGTAGAAGGTGGAGACTCAACATAAAAGTAAAAGAAAGGCCCTTCGCAGAGGGAAGCAGTGATTGCAAGTTTTATAAACCTTCAAAAATTATGGTACTTACTAGCTTTGAGCTCTCATTGCCCCCATCATAGGCATCTTGAATGGTTAAAGTTAATGCGAGTACAATTATGAAGCATATGCTTGACAAATCATAAGTTGAAAACCTCGTGTCCCGTGAAGTACGAATACCCAAACCTCATGCTACTCGACTTAAAGTCCCAAGCAAGCTCTTGTCATTGTAAGTATACATGTATCATCGAGAATCGCCAATGGGGTACCTCCATGCCCGATGACATGGAACAAGCCCACATCAAAATGACAGGACAAACAGACAATGAACACCTCGGCATCTCTTTTATTTACCATTGGTATAGCTTTTTATTTTGAGATGCGTCGTCGAATGTTCACTATGGGCATGCTGTAAATTTCCACCATGAATTATGCATGGCTTAGATTAGCGGCCCAGGCGTTTCTCTAACATGTATACAAACTCCATGATCCCACAAGATTCCCAAATTATTTCACATCGCCAGTATCCATAAACAAAAGATCACGATATCAACTCAAATAAAAAGTGCAATGTTGAAAGCTTGCCCCATGACGGCATGGCTGGGCTAATTTCCAACTTATAACTTGTAAGCATAACAACTCAACATAAGAGAGCCACAATGTCAAAATTTTAAGAACGAGAAAAGTAAAGTGTGCCATCAGGTTCGTGAGACCTTTACTGACCAATTTTCGCATAACACCAAAAAGAGTTTAATTTGAAGGATAGATAAAAGCAAGTCAAATGTACTTGGAATAGCAAATTGCTAATAGGTATGTATGGTGGACACATTGGAACAACTTGGTTTTTAGGATTTGGATGCACGAGTAGAGCTCATACTCAGTACAAAATGAGGGCTAGCAAAAGACTGGGAGCGACCAACTAAGAGAGCAATAACGGCCATAATCATGCATAGCGACAAAACATCATTAAGAAAAGCATAAGATGGCATCAAAAGTCAAAAACTAAATGATCATAGAGGCTTATGGCGACTTTGTATGAGTCAAACATGTGTAAGCATGCGCCAAGTCAACCCAAATAAAGCATCAAGGAGAAAACCAAATTAATGCTTCCAAATAATAAAAACAATGCATGATTTTTTTAAAGGCTCATTAAGCAATCTCAGTCATTTGAGACAAGTCATGCTACAGCAAAACCACTAAGCATACTATCAAAACGACATCAAGCATGACATGAAAAAGTCTAAGCCGCAGTCTAAACAAGCTCCTTTTTGTACCACTTTTTTACATAAAACTTTTTCTCTTTTCCAACACCATTCGAACCTTTTTGAAACAACTCTTTTGATGAAAACTGACATGGACCAGTGGTCAAAATACACCTTGATGCAAAGATAAAAGAAGATCTGAACAAAAATCAAGGCAAAAAACAAAAGCTAAACGCAGTAGCAGAAAAAGAGAACACTCGTTGAACAATAAGAGTGAAAACTAGAGTGTTCTTGGCAATGAAAAAACAAAGTATGTCTCCCTCCAAACCAACATGATGTGATCCAACCATTTATTGCAGCAAGCAAAGAAAAAAGAAAAACTGAAAGCAAAACAACTGATGCTCCAAGAAAAATGCATAATGCATGAAGCGATAAAAATATAGTGTCTTGAAAGGTGACCTGATTTTTGCCGATGAAGAAGGGGTGCCTCGGGGGCATCCCCAAGCCTTGACGCTTGTACCTCTTGGATATTTCTTGGGGTGCATGGGCATCCCCAAGCTTGAGCTTTTGTCCATTCTTTAACTCATCTCATCATTCTTCAATCCCTACACTTGAAAACTTCCTTCATACAAAACTAAACACAATTCTATTAGCAACATTAGTGTAAGCATAATAATGAATCAAACCCTTTTTGCTTCAGATTTCAACTCAAAACCACCATATATATAGCATATACTACTGTAGCAACTTCCCCAAAAGTTCCGTGATCAAAAGAACTCAAAAAGAAAGCGATAAAGAGGCAAACACAAATAGTGGCAGAAATCTGTCAAAATAGAACAACTGACAAAGGTCGATTTTTCTGAGGCTTTTCTGTTGCTCAAATCAAAAAGTGTATAACTAATGAAAGTTTGGATATAACATGGGGCATATGCACAAGAAATCGCAGGTCAAAAAGATATTCTGAGAATTTTCATGAATTTTTACGGTGCAGCACCAAAATCTGTTTCAGGACAGCAACATCCCCAAATCTTACCTCACTCAAATTAGAGGCTTCTCTTGGCACAAAAACGAAATAAAAATGATAAGGAGTGGTTATTACAGTAGTAATAACTTCCAAGACTCAAATAAAATAAAAATAACTAAAAGTATAACAATGGGTTTTCTTCCAAGAGTGCTTTTCTTTAACGCCTTTGAGTTAGGCGCAGCAATTTGAAAAGATGCTCATGTAGGCACCATAAAAGAGCTTAAAGCAAAGGTGCCATATAAGAACTTGAAGCAAGAGAGAGCATCAAAAAGAAAATGTGAAACACATTTAAATCTAAACCACTTCCTATGAAAAAATGGTCTTGTAAAGAGACAAGTCATGAAAGCGCAAAGCAAAAAGCATAGGAAGGCAAAACAAGTACAACTTCAAGAATTCCAACAAAAAGAGGGGAAACTCAATATTGTTGAGGTCCATCAAAACATGTTTCCCTCTCTCATAATAACTTTTAGTAGCATCAGGAGTAGAATTAACAATATAACTATCACTTAAAACATCCCTATCATGAGCCACATGCATAAAAGAGTTAATACTCCCCACATGAACAATCGTAGTAGGAGCAGATTCAACAGAATAATTATTCTCATCACCATAATCATCCAAAAACAGGAGGCATATTGCAATCATAACTAATTTTCTCCTCAAAAGTAGGTGAACTGAAAATATTATACTCATCATCATAGCCATCATAATCTAGAGGTTTAGTATCATCATAAGCGAGAGAACAGCTATTTTGCAAAGCATATTCATCAAACATATCATCATAAGAAGGAACATGGATAGTACTAATGGTACAACAATTATTAACCTTATAATTTTCAGAATTGGTACCAAAAAGATTTTCAATATCAAAAGTAGAGTGCTTTTCCCAATCATGATCACTAACATAGGTAACAGGCATGGGAACATCATCAAGATCAGAATTATCATAATCTATAATAGGAGCAACATGCTTAGGGAAAGATACCATTTCCTCTCTCCTTTTACTCCTCTTCTTCTTCTTCTTCTTACTCTTCTTACTCTCTCCTTTAGGAGGGAGAGGCTTGAAAGGCATTTTCTCCACATAATCTGGTTTGCTGACAGGAACAACAGAAGAAACTTTGGAGGATTTCTCCTCTCTATTAATAAGATAGAAATATCTATCAGTCCTGTCATAGCTTGGCAAAACATCATGTTTTATAAGATTTTGTATGTAAGTATTTGCGAGGCAATCTGTAACACAATAGAGACGACAACCACGAAGGGTGCTATTAATATCAAAACACTCATATCTACCAAAGAAGTCTTTCTAGATATCTCTTCACACCCCAAAAACAAAGTAAGCTCATCATGCTGATTGAGAGTAATCTTGTCATCACAATACAAACTTGCGGTACTCATTCGATTAGAAAGGTAACTATTAGGGCATGAGCATTGAAAATTAAAATGACCCGTGTCATCGCAAAGTTCACAAAGAAAAGGATAAAGCTCACAAACCTTTTCACCAAGATCATCTAGAGCCTTGTGTCACATTCGGGTTTCTTCATTCCCGTGGTGGATACAATAATCTTCCTTGTTGTGACTCTGTTCACAAGGTCTATGTACTCCACAAAAATTAACATGCTTATAAGAAATAGGACTTTCAGAAGTTTGAGCATATTTATTGCAATCATCAACAACAATATCACTTTCTATGCAAGTGTCTTTAAAAGGTTCATGATACACAACCCCATTTCCCTTAGGAACATTAATATGGGAAGCAAAAGCTCTAAAGCAATTAACCATAATTAGGGGATCAAGACCATATTTAGCACTAAGCTCTTGAAAATCAGCAGTTTTAGAAAAATACTTAATGCAATCATACTCGTAATTTATACCTGATCCTTTACCTTTATTGCTATCCCAATCTTCGATATTGCTTTGAATTGTTTCAAGCAGATCCCACTTGGTGTCAACATCCTTGCTTGTGAAAGACCCATCAAAGCATGCATCTAAATAGTCCTTGTAATATCCTGAAAGCCTTGCATAAAAATTATTAATAACAATATTACGGGGAAGATCATGAATAGGACATTTGAGCATTAGTGACTTCAATATTCCCCACACTTGGGCAATGCTTTCTCTCTCATGTGGATGAAAATTATAAATATGATTCCTATCTTTATAAACCTCACTAGAAGGGTAGAATTTAGAATAAAAGAGAGGTACAATTTCCTCCCAGTCAACAGGTCGGCCATCCTTCAGTGTTTTATACCATTCCGCAGCTCTGCCCTTCAGTGATAAAGAAAATAGCTTCCTCTTAACTTGGTTCATCGAAATACCTGCACACTTGAACAACTCGCATAATTCATGTATAAAGAGCAAATGATCAACAGGATGGACAGTTCCATCTCCTAAATAGCAGTTATTCATAGCACGTTCGACAATTTTCATCGGTATTTTAAAAGGATGAGGAGCACAAGCATCATTAGAAACATCACATATGGGAGATAAAATATCATCAGAGCAAACTTTCTCCACTAAAGTTGGGGAACTAAAAATATCATACATAACAAAACTAGCTTCCCTAAGCTTAGACTTTTCTATAGCATTAGCAATAACGGTGTTCAAAGCATTCATACTAACAACAGTATTAGCATGCAAATTAAGCTCCAAAGGTTTTTCAATCTTCTCTTCAAACACTCCATATCCTAACGTAGGAAAAATACTAAAGAACTCTTTGTTTTCCATTAAGCCTAACTAGTGAAAATAAAAACAAGAAACAAAAAGATATAATTGTAGAATCTAAAGGAAATAACTTCGAGCACTCACACAGAAGGATGCGAGTACCTTTTACCTTACCTCCCCGGCAACGGCGCCAGAAAAGAGCTTGATGTCTACGCACGCGTCTGTTCTTATAGACAGTGTTGGGCCTCCAAGTGCAGAGGTTTGTAGAACAGCAGCAAGTTTCCCTTAAGTGGATCACCCAAGGTTTATCGAACTCAGGGAGGAGGAGGTCAAAGCTATCCCGCTCAAGCAACCCTGCAATTACGATACAGAAAGTCTCTTGTGTCCCCAACACACCCAATACACTTGTCAGATGTATAGGTGCACTAGTTCGGCGAAGAGATAGTGAAATACAAGTAGTAGTGATGATTATAAGTAGTAAATGTAATCTGAAATAAATATCGCTGCAAGTAAACATGTAACAAAACTGAAAGGAAACGGTGTGAAATGCTTAGAAACAAGGCCTAGGGATCATACTTTCACTAGTGGACACACTCTCAACAAATATAATATAATTGAACCAATAGATACTATCATCAATATGCAACTCAAAATAATTCTCCAATGGAAAATGAACACTAATCATGCGTAGGGCTACGAAGCACTCCTCAAAGTCCGTATTTCCCCAAACTAGATTGTCCCACACTGTCACCATGAACACACTAGATGGTTCCAATAAACACCAATAATTCATAGAGATATTAACCAAAAAGACACACATGATGCGCACACTGTCACTGTCACACCATGATACAAGGTATCTCCGGAGTTTACAAATATAAAGCACGGGAGTAGCATAATACCTGAATAATAACATCTACCAATTCAACTAGATATAAAGCTCATGATCACATAAAGATCACATCATGGGAAAGAGAGGTGCACCACATAGCTACCGGTAGAGCCCTCAGCCCCGGGGAAGAACTACTCCCTCCTCATCATAGGAGATAGCAAGGTTGGTGGAGATGGCGGTGAGGTCGATGGAGACGGCGGAGACGACGATGGAGAACGATGGATATGGCTCCGGGGGCACTTTCCCATCACGGCAGGGAGCCGGAACAGAGACTTCTGTCCCCCAAAATTTGTCTTCAACAGCGCCGGAGCTGCGGAACTGTTTTGGAAAAACGCCGATTGTTTTAGGGTTTTCCGTCAGATGGCTCTTTATAGGCGAAGGGGCGTCGTCAGGAGTGGACCAGGGTGGCCTCACCATGGGTGGGCGTGGCCAGGGGCTGGGCCGCGCACCCTGATACGTCTCCAACGTATCTATAATTTTTGATGCTCCATGCTTGTTTTTACACCATTTGCCTATTGTTTCGTTACACTTCGTGGCACTTTTATGCATTTTCCGGAACTAACCTATTAACAAGTTGCCACAGTGCCAGTTTCCTGTTTTCTGCTGTTTTTGTGTTTCAGAAGTGATACACAGGAAATATTCTCAGAATTGGACGAAACAAGTTCCTAAAGTCTTATTTTACCCGGAAGCTTCCAGAGATCCGAAGGAGAGTAGGAGGGGGGCCACCAGGGCCCCACACATAGGGGTGGCGCGGCCAGGCCCCTGGCCGCGCGGGCCCCACGTGAGGGCGCCTGGCTCCTCCTCTGACATCGCCCCTTCGCCTATAAAGACCCCCCGACGGAAAAAAACCTAAGTACCCAATCAGATTTCCAGAACACATCGTGATCCGCCGCCACCATCGACCCGAAGATCGGGAGGGTCCAGAAGCTCTTCCCGGCACCTTGCCGGAGAGGGGAATCGCCACCGGAGGTCTTCTTCATCGCCATGCTTGCCTCCGGAGCGATGAGTGAGTAGTCTACCTTGGACTATGGGTCCATAGCAGTAGCTAGATAGTTGTCTTCTCCACCATGTGCTTCATGTTTAGATCTCATGAGCTGCCCTACATGATTGAGATCACCGTTATGTAATTCTACATGTTTGGTTTGTTGGGATCCGATGAATATTGGTGTTTATGATTAAGTTGCTGTACTGAATATTATCTTTTGTTATCTCTATGTTGTTTATGATCTTGCATGCTCTCCGTTGTTAGTAGCTATCTTGGCCGAGTAGTTGCTAGTGACTCCAAGAGGGGGTATTTATACTCGATAGTGGGTTTATGCCTCTATTTCACCTGGGGGAGTGACAGAAACCTCTAAGGTGGTAGATGTGTTGTTGCTACTAGGGAGAAAACAACATTCATATGCTCAAGGGCATATGCTTTGTTTACATTACACACTTTGCTTAATGCAATTATCTGTTGTTCAGAACTTAATACTTGTGGAGTTCTCGGATTGATTCACCACAAGTGGATTATTAGTCATAGATGCAGTTGGATGGTGGTCTATGTATTTTGTTGTAATGCCCAGAGTAAATCTCATAGTGATCTTCTTGACATATCACGTTTATCTTTATTCTATCAATTGCCCAACTGTAATTTGTTTACCCAGCATGTGTTATTTATCTTATGGAGAGACACCACTAGTGAACTGTGGATCCCGGTCCTATTTCCATCATATTGCTATCACCTATTTACTTTACTTGTACTGTTTACTTTACTCGCATACTATATTGTTTTTCACTCGATACGCTCATAATCTTTGTTTCAAGCAAACCGGTGAGATTGACAACCTCATCGCAAGTTGGGAACAAAGTACTTGGTTGTGTGTGTGCAGGTTCTGCATCACCTTCAGTCATTTGACTCTCCTCTCCTGATCGATATTAAACCTTGGTTTCTTAACTGAGGGAAGACTAGCTGCTATACCCATCATACCTTCCTCTTGGGGTTCCCAACGGGCTGGTTATCCACCACGCACAAGGACAGTCTGCTCCCACGTCAACTTGGCACCATCAGTAATTTTCTGGCGCCATCAACCAGTAGCAGCTAATTTTCTGGCGCCGTTGCCGGGGAGGAAGAGAAGACTTCTGCGAGGGGAGTTTTTCGCACGCACATCCTTTACTTTGTTTTATTATTTTGCTTTACTTTATTTATTTTACCTGTATCGTTTTTTATCAAAAACCCAAAAAATTAGAATCCTTGGTAGTTGCTATTTCTTTACTTTTAGTTTATTATGTCTAGTTCAGTTGCTACTACTATGTCGCCCGAGGACATGATTTTTACTTTTAAGCAGAAAGATGAGGAAAGCTTTAAAGAAGCTTGGTCTAGAATTTATGATTGGCATGGAAAAACTGAACCTAAAATGACTTTGAGTTTGCTTCTTAGTAGCTTTTACTTTGGACTTTCTCTTCGTTATAGATATGCTTTGGATGCTACTGCAGAAGGAGATTTCCTTCATTGTGATGGAGATCAAGCCTTCAATATTATAAAAAAATTTGATTACAATTTATAGCATGCCAACCTATTTTGATTCTTCTCTTGTGTGCATTTTTAATAGACTTAATACTCTTGAGACTCGCACTGCTAGTTTGAATTCTTGCTACAATACTTTGTGCCAGCATTTTGATTATGTGCCAACAAATACTGAACCTTCGAGTTGGTATCCTACGATAAAAATCACCATTAGTGGTGAAACTTTTCATGCTCGTTGTGATATTATGTCTGAATTTTGTCTCATGCCAAAGGATGTTTATGAATCTTTGAGCCTTTGGAAGCTTTCTGAGGGAGGAGAAGGAATTTCTCTTACTAACAATGCCACTATATTTCCCCTTGGAATAGCTGAAGGAGTTTTTACAAAAGTCCTAGGAAGAATGATATCTACTGATTATCTTGTTATTGAATGTGTAGGAAAAGGACAAATCACACTTGGAAGATCCATTCTGAAGCTCCTAGGCGCCGTCATCGATGTGGGAAAAGGCAATATAAGATTTATCTCTCCACCTTGCAATAACCATGTCTTTCCTAGAGTCAAGAGCAAAGGTAAGAAAGGAAGACGTAAGGCACGTGCTGATCCTAGCACTTCATCACTTGATATTACTTGATTCGCAAATTTCTGCGCCTAGCTCAAAGGCGTTAAAGAAAAGCACTCTTGGGAGATAACCCAATGTTTTATTTTCAGTACTTTTTCTTTTATTTGAGTCTTGGAAGTCATTACTACTGTAATGACCACTCCTTATCTTGTTTATTTCGTTTTTGTGCCAAGAGAAGCCTCTAATTTGAGTGAGGTAAAGATTTGGGGATGTTGCTGTCCTGAAACTGTTTTCGGTGCTGCACCGTAAAAATTCGTGAAAATTCTCTGTTTATTTTTTGGACCTGCGATTTCTTGTGCATATGCCCCAGGTTATATCCAAACTTTTGTTAGTTTAATACTTTTTGATTTGAGCAACAAAAAATCCCTAAAAAATTCGACCTTTGTCAGCTGTTCAGTTTTAACAGATTTCTGCCAATATTTGTATTTGCCACTTTATCGCTTTCTTTTGAGTTCTTTTGATCATGGAACTTTTTGGGAGGTTGCTACAGTAGTATTTGCTATATATGTGGTGGTTTTTAGTTGAAACCTAAAGCAAAAATAGGATTGATTATATGTTATGCTTGCACTAATGTTGCTAATAGATTTGTGTTTAGTTTTGTATGAAGGAAGTTTTCAAGTGTAGGGATTGGAGAATGATGAGATGAGTTGAAGAATGGACAAAAGCTCAAGCTTGGGGATGCCCATGCATCACCCCAAGAAATATCCAAGAAGTACAAGCGTCAAAGCTTGGGGATGCCCCCGAGGCACCCCTTCTTCATCGGCAAAAATCATGTCACCTTTCAAAACACTATATTTTTATTGCTTCATGCACTATGTGTTTTTCTTGGAGCGTCTATTGTTTTAGTTTTCTTAGTTGGTTTAGTTTGTTTGTTTGCTGCAATAAATGGTTGGACCCCAACAAATTTCTTTTGGAGGAGATGTACTCGTTTTCATTTGCAAAGAATGCTCTAGTTTTCACTCTTATTAAAAATCAAGTGTTCTTCTTTTTCTGCTACTGCTTTTGGTTTTTGTTTTCGCCTTGATTTGCGTTCAGACCTTGTCATATATTTTCATCAAGGTGTATTTTTGCCTCTGATATTTATTGGTTTTCATCAAAAGAGGTGTTTATAAAAATTTCAAATGGTGTTGGAAAAGAGAAAAAGCTTTGTGCAAAATAGTGGTACAAGAAGGACCTTGTGTAGACTGCGGCTTAGGCTTTTTCATGTCATGCTTGATGTCTTTTTGATAGTATGCTTAGTGGTTTTGCTGTAGCATGACTTGTCTCAAATAACTGAGATTGCTTAATGAGCCTTTGAAAAAAATCATGCGTTGTTTTTATTGTATGAAAGCATTATTTTGGTTTTCTCCTTGATGCTTTATTTGGGTTGATTTGGTGCATGCTCACACATGTTAGACTCTTACAAAGTCGCCAATAGCCTTCATGATCATTTAGTTTTTGACTTTTGATGCCATCTTATGCTTCTTTTAATGTCGCTTTGTCGCTTTGCATGATTATGGCCATTATTGCTCTCTTAGTTGGTCGCTCCCAGTCTTTTGCTAGCCCTCGCCTTGTACTGAGTATGAGCTCTACTCGTGCATCCAACTCCTAAAAGCCAAAGTTTTCCAAAGTGTCCACCATACATACCTACTATCAATTTGCTATTCCAAGTAAATTTGACTTGCTTTTATTTTCTCTTCAAATTAAACTCTTACCAGTGTTATGCGAAATTCGGTCAGTAAAGCTCTCACGAACCGGAAGGCACACTTTACTTTTTCCTATTCTTAAAAATTTGACATTGTGGTCTCTTATGTTGAGTTGTTATGCTTGCAAGTTGTAAGTTGGATTCTAGCCCATCCATGCTGTCATGGGGCAAGCTTTCAACATTGCACTTCTTATTTGAGTTGATATCGTGATCTTTTGTTTATGGATGCCCGCGGTGTGAAATGAATTGGGAATCTTGTGGGGATCATGGAGTTTGTATATGTGTTAGGGAAACGCCGGGCCGCCAATCTAAGCCATGCATAATTCATGGTGGAAATTTGCAGCATACCCATGGTGAACATTCAACGACGCATCTCACAATAAAAAGCTAAACAAAAGGCAAATAAAAGAGATGTCGAGGTGTTCAATGTCTGCTTGTCCTGTCATTTTGGTGTGGGCTTGTTCCATGTCATCGGGCACGGAGGTACCCCATTGGCGGTTCTCAATGATATGCATATACTTACAATGACAAGAGCCTTGCTTGGGACTCTAAGTAAAGTAGCATGAGGTTTGGGTACTCGTATTCACGGGGCACGAGGTCTTCAACTTATGATTTGTCAAGCATATGCATCATAATTGTTCTCGCATTAACTTTAACCATTCAAGATGCTTATGATGGGGGCAATGAGAGCTCAAAGCCGGTAAGTACCATAATTTTTGAAGGTTATAAAACTTGCAATCACTGCTTCCCTCTGCGAAGGGCCTTTCTTTTACTTTTATGTTGAGTCACCACCTTCTTTCTTTATGCACCATTAAGAGAGCATAGTTGTCATTCTTAGTGTGATATGCATTGTCCCAAGGTTCATTGATTGACTCATATTGTTGGTTTCAGTTGTTCTTAAATTAGTTGTATCTAGTTGCCCTCTTAAACTTGAAGGTGTCCTATGCATTTATGTTTTGCTCTCTTTGAAGGACAAGCTGAAAACCTTTTGTATGTTTTTCCTTATGATTTGAACACATGTTTGACTTTCATTGTTTCATTTTCATGATCTTTTGTTTGTGTTTATTTGCATGTTTACAACATGGTTGCTAAGTTCTTATTGTCAAGATTATATCTTCATGCCCATGTTTTAAGTTCTTATGATCCCAGCTCACCAATGCTTACATATATGATCAAGATTGTGTAGGTGCATGTCACCTCAAAAATTATTCTTTTGTTATCACTTACCTACTCGAGGACGAGCAGGAGTCAAGCTTGGGGATGCTTGATACGTCTCCAACGTATCTATAATTTTTGATGCTCTATGCTTGTTTTTACACCATTTGCCTATTGTTTCGTTACACTTCGTGGCACTTTTATGCATTTTCCGGAACTAACCTATTAACAAGTTGCCACAGTGCCAGTTTCCTGTTTTCTGCAGTTTTTGTGTTTCAGAAGTGATACACAGGAAATATTCTCGGAATTGGACGAAACAAGTTCCTGAAGTCTTATTTTACCCGGAAGCTTCCAGAGATCCGAAGGAGAGTATGAGGGGGGCCACCAGGGCCCCACACATAGGGGTGGTGCGGCCAGGCCCCTGGCCGCGCGGGCCCCGCGTGAGGGCACCTGGCTCCTCCTCTGACATCGCCCCTTTGCCTATAAAGACCCCCCGACGGAAAAAACCTAAGTACCCGATCAGATTTCCAGAACACATCGCGATCCGCCACCACCGTCGACCCGAAGATCGGGAGGGTCCAGAAGCTCTTCCCGGCACCCTGCCGGAGAGGGGAATCACCACCGGAGGTCTTCTTCATCGCCATGCTTGCCTCCGGAGCGATGAGTGAGTAGTCTACCTTGGACTATGGGTCCATAGCAGTAGCTAGATGGTTGTCTTCTCCACCATGTGCTTCATGTTTAGATCTCATGAGCTGCCCTATATGATTGAGATCACCGTTATGTAATTCTACATGTTTGGTTTGTTGGGATCCGATGAATATTGGTGTTTATGATTAAGTTGTTGTACTGAATATTATCTTTTGTTATCTCTATGTTGTTTATGATCTTGCATGCTCTCCGTTGTTAGTAGCTATCTTG
Source organism: Dactylis glomerata (assembly GCA_007115705.1). Lineage (NCBI taxonomy): Eukaryota > Viridiplantae > Streptophyta > Magnoliopsida > Poales > Poaceae > Dactylis > Dactylis glomerata. Next base: position 8,134,579 of record QXEO01000734.1, read on the forward strand.
GCCGAGTAGTTGCTAGTGACTCCAAGAGGGGGTATTTATGCTCGATAGTGGGTTCATGCCTCTATTTCACCTGGGGGAGTGACAAAAACCTCTAAGGTGGTAGATGTGCTGTTGCTACTAGGGAGAAAACAACATTCATATGCTCAAGGGCATATGCTTTGTTTACATTACACACTTTGCTTAATGCAATTATCTGTTGTTCGCAACTTAATACTTGTGGAGTTCTCGGATTGATTCACCACAAGTGGATTATTAGTCATAGATGCAGTTGGATGGCAGTCTATGTATTTTGTTGTAATGCCCAGAGTAATTCTCATAGTGATCTTCTTGACATATCACGTTTATCTTTATTCTATCAATTGCCCAACTGTAATTTGTTTACCCAGCATGTGTTATTTATCTTATGGAGAGACACCACTAGTGAATTGTGGATCCCGGTCCTATTTCCATCATATTGCTATTACCTATTTACTTTACTCGTACTGTTTACTTTACTCGCATACTATATTGTTTTCCACTCGATACGCTCATAATCTTTGTTTCAAGCAAACCGGTGAGATTGACAACCTCATCGCAAGTTGGGAACAAAGTACTTGGTTGTGTGTGTGCAGGTTCCGCATCACCTTCAGTCGTTTAACTCTCCTCTCCTGATCGATATTAAACCTTGGTTTCTTAACTGAGGGAAGACTAGCTGCTATACTCATCATACCTTCCTCTTGGGGTTCCCAACGGGCTGGTTATCCACCACGCACAAGGATAGTCTGCTCCCACGTCAACTTGGCACCATCAGTAATTTTCTGGCGCCATCAACCAGTAGCACCCCCTGTGGTGTGGCCAGCCTCTGGCCCCCCTTCGGCTCTCGTTTGGTCCTCGTCCTTCGTCCGGGAAAAATAAGAGTCTCCGAACTTGTTTCGAAAATTCCGAGAATATTTCCTGTGTAGCCTTTCTGAAACATAAAAACAGCAGAAAATAGGGAACTGGCACTGTGGCATCTTGTCAATAGGTTAGTTCCAGAAATCGCATAAAAATGCCACAAAGTGTAACAAAACACAAGGCAAATGGTGTAAAAATAAGCATGGAGCATCAAAAATTATAGATACGTTTGAGACGTATCACGGTACCAGGATGAAAACATCTAGATGTATCGGGGAAGTGTAAAAGATAGCGTTTGGAGACTTTTTAGTGGATTTGAAGGAACACTTTGTGAAAATTTGTGTTTACCTTTTCCCTTTTGCTTTGCAAAGTGAAAATATGATAGGTCACCAAATCTATGACTCAAAAAAATAAAAATTCCATTTCGTAGGATCCTATACATTTTTTCTAACTTTTGAAGGGTCGCCAAGTAAATCCACTCTTGTCTCATGCATGATCATGCCATGCTGCTCTTTTACATTGATATGATCACTTAACCATAAGCAATTTGCACTTATCATGTCTTAAGAAATTAACAGGAATTGAAATATTGCAACACTCAGATAAATTGTTGGTTTCCTATTTTCCCTATCATAAATCATGCAAAAACACTTGTTGGATCCTAGTTGTACTCTCAACAAGACATCACACCACTAACATAATTAATGCAATGATTGTTACTAAGATATATATCATGGAATGTGATAATGACCAAGTTTCATTTTCTCCTTGGCAACCATATTTATGGAGGACATTTTCGAAAACAAGGCATTTGGAAGGTGTTATATGTGTTACTCTAGGATTAGGAAACCATCTTGAGAGGTAAGCATGGCCGACCACACCACTGAGTGTTGCTTCTCCTCCTCCTTTGTATTTATTTCTTTCTTAGCCACATTATATGGTTACCTCGCTCCCCGATTTTTGCCCTTATTCCCATCTAGCACCTACGTTGCTTGATCTACAACCAAAACCCCACATATAAGAAATCTTATTTCCCTCCATCATCATCACTACACTCACCCATCTCCTTCTCTATCTATGTGAATAAAAATGATGTTTCCACCACCTAAGAAGCCTCTGATTGTATCCTTTATCACTAGATATGATGGTTCTTGCTAGTGGTACTCTATAGAACCACTACTTGTAGAATTTATGCTTCCTCTATAGCCTTTGCCTTCTCCTAAGCTCGAAGTAGATGATTAACCACCTGATAATACACAAGTGTAGGAGATCAACTATAGTACCTTTTGATAAGTAATTAGTGTCGAAGCCACAAGGAGCTGAGGAATTAGTTCACAAATTTGGCAAAACTAAAAAAATAAAAGATGCAGATGATTTGGTATTTTGGTGTATAAAGTGCACAAAAGTAAAACACACGGAAAGAAAAATGGAGAAGTAAAGTAGCAAACTCTTTTTAGAGACATCCCAACCATCTATGTAGCAAGATGACAAGCCTGGTGTGCACTTATGTAATTCAAACATTCTTGAGGGCAACATGGATTAACTTAGAAGATGGATTTATAAATGAACAAGATGAATATCTTTGTCAAGTTGTATTCTCATTGGACAGGGGCCAAACACAGATGCAACCATATACATGAAAAATTACACCTTAAGTGATTGATCCTAAGGCCACATCATGATCATGCAAAGGAGTTATTGAGACAAAAGTCTAACCACCACTGTAAGATATAGGGTCCTCGATCAAGTACACCTGATTGCAAGTCTGAGATTTGGATCGAGGATCATCTCCACCATTTCTGTTTTTATCCTTACTCTCGGGTGCAGCCCTATGAGCCCATAAAGGTGAAGTAATACAGCCGACATTTGTATATTACCATCATAGAACCACAACAAAGTATAAGACTTGACCAAATACTCAGAGCATATTAAATAAACCATAGTTAAATCATCCTATGCCATCATGAACATGGGAAATTACTCACAATGTTGAAACATGGCAATGATCAGTCGCATATGAATTACAACACAATCTTAACTATAAATTCACCACAAAATAGTCTCAGTTGTCCAAGCACAAACATGCACATGGTGCAACAAAATTTCTCTAGGGTTCTTATCTATTGATGCATCGAAAATACATCTAATTTTCCAAGCCCTTTGCTCATAGTTTTGCTTCAGAATCTCACAAAATATGAAAGAAACCTGCAGAATCTGACGTTGTTTTTAGCAAAACCACCTTTCTGGATTTTTAACACAGGTATTGATGGAAATAAATTCGGAAAAATATGACAAAACTTTTTATGGAAAAGAAGGAGTTTCAGAAGAAACCGAAGGTTGGGGCCACCTGGCCTATGAACAAGACTAGGTGGCACTGCCCAACAACCAGGCCATGCCACGTGGGTCCATTTGGGCCTCGGTGGTTGGTCTCGCCTCTCCTTTGACGCACGCCTTTATATACCCTAAAAACCTATCTTTCCAGAAGGACAAAGATTTTCGCAAACCAGAGCGCCGCCGCCACCATGATCTTCATTTTTGGAGGCTGATTGATCTTGTTCTCCACTCTGGAGAAGGGGATTTCGAGGGCTTCTTCATCACCATCATCGCTGACACCATCTCCATCAACCATGTGCTTGTCTCCATCACCATGTGTGAGTATTTCTCTGTAGGCATGTGAGTTCCATGGGTATTGGATGAGATTGATCATGTAATCATTCATAGAAGTCGAGATTTGAGGGGTTTATCTTTGAGATGTTCCCGTATGAGTGTTGATGCACTATTTCTATGTTTAATGCTTATTACTAGGGCCCGAGTGACATGATTTTAGTACTTAACTCTTATTTGCTCCATCATATATATGAGTGTTGGTACCTATCTGCATAGTGTATTACCTGCTTTTCTGTTGATCCGGTGACCCCCATGATAGCAGATGGGGATATCAATGGATAATATGTTTTATTTGAGGATATTTTGTGTTCATGAAGTGTTAATGCATTGTTCCAGACTATTCGAAATGATAGACCTTAATTACATGTAGTCCCTCGATAGCACCCAGTAAAATTGGCAGGTAGGATAGTAGATGTATGAGAATTTTCCTTGTTTGTATACATACTTATATTTAGGACACACACCTACACGTTCATACATGAGGAATTAGATATGAACCTGAGTCAACTTTGTTGTATGATCCGTCTCATTCATGCAGCACCCCGCTAGTTACCTCATGCCTACGCTTTTAATCTCTAAAGTTACAAGTTTTCCTTTCTCGTAAAAACTAGAAATATGTTGTTACTATTTACTGTTGCGATCACTGTTTTGTTCCAACTGCTATAATCACCACTTATTATTGAGAATATTGATATAAAGGTGTGGTTGAGAGTGACGTCTCAATTGCTAAATTCTTACTGATATTCTTGTTTGCTCCCCTTGAGTCGAACTATAAATTTGGGTAACACTTCCAATCGAAGATTTCAGCAATCCCCTATACTTGTGGGCATCAAGAAATTTTATGGCGCCGTTGCCGGGGAGCCTAGATTTTATTGGTAAGACCACTCGTTATCATTTATTGCTAAACTTATTCATTCTCATCATGGGAAAGAGTAAGGATATTGATGCGAAGGAGATCATGCCTTCGACTACTAGAAGAGGTACAGATTTACCTACAAGAGTAAATTTTTCACCTACCAATGCTACTTCTGTTGTTAAAAAGAAATCTAGTATTTTGCATAGTTCACCATGTCTAAGATGTCTATGCCTGCTGATAATAGGAATGAATTGTTGGATGATAGTGTGGATGGTGAAGATACACCTGATTTATCTGACTCATCATCCAATAGAACTATGGAACCGAGTAGAGAAACTATTATTACTAATGCTTATAAATCAATCCTACCTCATGATTGTGCTGCTTTTGGTAGAGCTTTCATATATATGAATTTAGATGATCTGGATAAATTTGATGCTATCATACACACTTCTTTGCGAAATTTATTTCCTATTGCTAGCAAAACTTATGAACCAATAGTCTTCATTAAGGATAGTGCTTATGATTTTTTGTTAAAACTGAAGCTATTGAATGGGTTGAGAAACGTAAATTATGTGGAAGAGATGATGAATACCCGGCTAAACACATAGTCATGTTGCATGAAATATCTAATTTGTATGGAAATGATGAAGTGCAAAATCATTACTACTTTTTGAATCTATTTCCATTCTCCTTGGGGGGTGATGCCAAAACTTGGTACCATTCTTTGCCTTCAAAATCCGTCACTAGTAAGGATTCTTGTGCGCAATTGTTCTACAATAAGTATATTTCTACTGATAAAATGCATGCAGTGAAAATTGCTTTATGCAACTTTGCTCAAAATAAGAAAGAGTCAATACCTCAAGCTTGGGGGAGATTTACTCAGATGACTAGGAAATGTCATGTGCATGGTATGCAAGATAATGAACTGCTTGATACATTTTATAATGGACTAAGTGAAACATCCATGTCCTATATAGATAGCATTGCAGGTAATATTTTTAGGAACAAGACAATTAAAGAGGCTAAGGGTTCATTGGATATGATGGCTCAGAACTATGAAAACTGGACTCCAATTGAAGAAGATAATAATAAAGTTATTCCTAAGAAGAGAGGTGTTCTTACTCTTTTTGATGAAGTTATGACGGAAGCTTTAATAGCTATTGAAGAAAAGAGAATTAAATCTACCGATCTATTGGAATTGTCGAAAAGAGGTATTAAACTTCCTGTTGATGAACCTTGTTTCCCTATTCAAGTGCATGCTATTTCCCCTATCTAGGTAAAAGAAAAGGTAATATCACATGTTGAATTATCATTTACTAGTTATTTAAATGAATTTGCTTATAATCAAATTGATTCTATTAAGGCAAACCTAGAGGAAAATTTTCACAAGATAAATGTGACATCCTGGCCAGGGCTTAATAGGAATAATAGGATACTCATGTCAACAAGGTATACCTTCTTTTCTGGAAGCTCATCCAAAAAGAACTCGAGGTTAAGCATGCTTGGCCTGGAGTAATTCGAGGATGGGTGACCGACCGAGAAGTTGTTCCCAGGTGCGCATGAGTGAGGACAATAGTGCACAGAAAAGATTAGTGTTGGTCTGTGGGGCCAGCCTGGAGATCCTAGAGAGCTACCAGGGGTAATAGGCCCAGCCACGGGGTGGTTGGGGTGTTACATTTGGTATTAGAGCCGACCCTTGCGGTGACACAGGCGTGTGCGGGTCAGGTGTGCGGACATGTGGCCCGTCGTGGCACATGGGTTGACACTGGACGCATGGACTTGTCCAAGAGGGGAAGTTCCTGGACTGGGGTTGACCGATGAGGACGTCGGTCGTCTAAGGGGGTGAGTGTGTGACATCCTGACCCGGGCTTAATAGGAATGATAGGATACTCATATCAACAAGGTATACCTTCTTTTTCGAAAGCTCATCCAAAAAGAACTCGAGGTTAAGCGTGCTTGGCCTAGAGTAATTTAAGGATGGGTGACCGACCAGGAAGTTGTTCCCGGGTACGCATGAGTGAGGAGGATAAAAGTGCACAGAAAAGATTAGTATTGGTCTATGGGTCCAGTATGGAGATCCTAGAGAGCTGCCAGGGGTAACAGGCTTGGCCAAGGGGTGGTCGAGGTGTTACAATAAATTATCTTTGTGAAAGTTTAAATTCTAGTGTTGACTCTATTAAATTGATTATTAAACATTGTGTTATGATGAATAATCAAGTTGAGCAGATGGTTTCTATTTAAAATAAATTATATGAAAAGCTGACCTCCAAAGAGAAACAAGTTTATGGAGTAAATACAAGGGGAGGTTCAGCTACTCAGGATCCTGATTTTCCTAAAGGGCATCCCAAGAGAAGAGAGCAAGATGCCCTTAAGGCTAATAAATCTTCTGTAGGAAAATCTACAAATGGTTATGGATCTAAAGGGCATGCAAAAGATCAAGAAAAGATATTTCTATTTCTGATGTTGAAAGTGAAGATGGAAATAATAATGGGGAGGAATCATCTCAAGTTAATGAAGAACAACAAGATAATGATAATAATGAAGAAAATGAAGCTGGAGAAAGAGATGATCCTCAACCTTCAAAGAAGAATAATGAAACGAATAAATATCCACCAAAAAGAGGTAAAGAGAGAGATCCTTGGATACAGAGACCAATACCATATCCTCAAGAGGTAATTAAAAATCAAGACAATACTAGATTTAAGAGGTTCATTGAATTACTAAAGACTTTATGCTTGCAAATTCCTTTAGTTGATGCACTTAAAATGCCTCATTATAAGTATATGAAAGATATTGTTACAAATAAAAGAAAGATCCCTAGTGAAGCTATCACTACAATGCTTGCTGAATATTCCTTTGAAGGAAAATTGCCTGAAAAGAGGGGAGATCCTGGAATTCCCACTATACCATGTTCCATAAATAATAATTATGATAAGTATACCTTGTGTGATTTACGTGATGGAGTGAGTGTTATGCCTTTCTGTTTGTATAAGAAACCCAATTTGGACAAGCTAGTGCCTACTGAAGTATCTTTATGTAACATCCCAAGATTTTATCAAATTTTGGGGGAAATTTTTTGCCTTTGTTTTGCTTGTGTTGATTGAAATTTCACAAGGTGACAAGGGTATAGTTAATAGAGCCCGTTAGTTGAGTACCCCTGAGGCCCGTATAGCTAGGCCCAATTGTAACGATAAGTCAAATACGAGTTCTTACCGTATGTCGATATTGTAATCTGTATCGGACCCTACCCGATCCTTGAGACCTGGCCATCTATATATAGAGGCCAGGAGGGGACGGGGTAGGCCAGATTAAAAGCAAGCCAGGTTGAACACCCAAGTTTACTTTCGACACACACCTATTTCGACTAACTTTACCTTCGAGTTCATCTGACGCCCTATCTCCCCGATCCTAAGTCCTTCATCTAGGACATTTGTCGAGTTAACCATCGTCAATTGGCACCGACCGTGGGGACCGGGGTGTTGGAATCATGAATTCGACGGCTTTTTCGCTTTTAGCCAACAGCAGTTCAGAACTCAACGGAAATCAAGATATGAAGTTAACCATTGGAAGTTTGAGCATCATCATCGGGCCATCGGGTTCATCCCGCCTCTCGGATTCGACGAAATCAGATCCATCGGCAAACAAGCCCAAAACAGAGAAAACGTGGGAATCATCAGAAGACTCTTCCAGCGAGGTAAACTCGTCGGTCAGCTTCGACAAAGCACCAATCGCAGAAGGCGACAAAATTCAGGAAAATTTCGACTCAGAAGAAAGAGCGTGCCAGACGCACAACAACGCAAAGGACTTCGCCGTGGGAAGCAGCGGCGTCTCCAAAGTACATCAGTTATGCGTTATTATCACCGAAGCAGAAGAAGAAAACAACAGCGAAGGAAGTAAGAAGGTCGACAGGCAAGTCGACAAAATGAAAGAACACAACAAAAAGGAAAAGGAGAAAGTCCACGTTTCGGCTAGCGAGTGGAGAATGATCAAATCAGCTATCAATCATGGTACAGAAGTACCCGAAGGATCGAGAAGAGAAGTTCTAATGGGCTATCAGTATGCATTATACCAACACAGGAAGAAACTAAGGGAGGAAAGAGACATGGTTTTTCAAGACAATAACAGTATATCAAGGGAGGAGTACTGGGAAGACTACAGTGAAGATTCAGAGTACAGCAGAGAAAGGCACGGAGACCCAAAGCACAATAGAGGGGTGACGGCGCGTAGCAGAGAAGAAAGGTACTCAAGGAGCCCTACCCCACAGCTAGAAGAGAAGGAAGACGACTTCATACAAGAAACGCCAGAAGCAGCATTAATAGCAGCGCAAGCGTATTTACTAACTACAAGGCCAGAACCTGGGGACCCGCGAGAAGATATGCACCGAGCCGCGATACGAAGCCTTGGAATAGTGGAAAGCAAGATCAGGGAAAAAGGCCCAGAGACAAAGTCGACAAGCTGCAAGGGAAATCAAAAGGAGAAGTTCAGATACAACTTCGCAGACAACGAGTACAGCGAGTCATTAGAAGAGGAAAGGCGACATAAGAGGAAAGAGGACGTAAGAAATATAATAGCACAAGCTCGAGTAAACAAATTGCGTCATGCTTGGAGCGAGGAGAATTATGAAGACGACGATAAAGAGATGGGTGCGTTATGCTTTACCCGCAGGGTTCGCAAAACGCGGGTACCCAAAGGATTCAAATTGCCACACGACCAGCATAAGTATGACGGGTCGCAAGAACCTACCCTATGGTTATCAGACTATCTACAGGCAGTACAGATATTGGGGGGAACAAAGGCGACTGCAATGCAAAGTCTGCAGCTACACCTCACCGACGCAGCACGGTCCTGGTTGAATACCCTACCCAACGAATCCATCGGAAGTTGGGGGAACTTGAAAGACAATTTGCAAGAAATTTTTGTTCAACTTACAAGCTCCCAGCATCACTGGAGGAAGTTAAGGCATGCGTGCAGAGGAAAGGCGAAACTCTACGTTCTTATATACAATGCTGGAGTATAATCAAAAACTCAGCAGAAGACGTCTCCGACGAACGAGCAATAGACGCCTTTACGGCCGGACTTCGTCGCTCAGATCTCGTGGAAGAAATAGGAAGAACAAGACCTATGACAGTAGCCGAGTTAATGGAACAAGTCAACAAATTCGCTGATGGAGAAGACGCATACAATAACAAAAGAGGACGTTCACCAGAAGTCGACAGAATAAGCAGACAGAGGAGACGATACCGCAGCAGGGGTAACCAAGAAAGGCGAAGTCAGGTAGCCGCGGGCTACGTAGTAGAAGAAGAGGAAGGATATGAAAACAGGAGGTTTCAAGCAAAAGGAGTAGAAAAATCGAGATACTCCGGTCCTTCGGCCGAGGATATGCTATACGGACCTTGTCGAATCCACTACGCATATCTTGACGGGGAAAGAGTATCAAATCATCAGATGAAGGATTGTAGAACATTCCTAAGGCTGCAAAGCACCATGGGCTCAAGCCAAGGAGGGAGGCAAGGAGAACAACACAGAAGTCAAGGATATCAGGTGCAAAGGCTAGCAAGGCACCTAGAGTCAAGAGTTTACATATCAGCCATTATTCAACCGGTACCCAGGTCAAAGAAGGAGTGAAAAAGCATATCCAGGCAAGTAAACCTAGCAATATCATCACCACCAGCTACCACAGAGTACCTACGATGGTCAGACCAACCAGTTAAGTTCAGTAGAGCAGACCACCCGAGGAAAGTTCCCAGGCCAGGCCACTCGCCTATGGTTTTAAAGGCGCAAATAGGAGGGTACGACATCGGAAGAGTGTTCATGGATGCAGGGAGTGGCATAAACTTAATATATGCTAAAACCCTAAAGGCAATGTGCATCTCGCTATCAAGTCTGAAGTCAACAGATTGCTCCTTCCACGGAATAGTACCAGGAGCCGCAAACTACCATTTGGGAAGAATAGAACTCGATGTCTGTTTTGGCAGTAGCGGCAACTACCGAAGAGAGAAGCTAGAATTCAAAGTCATGGACTGGCCATCACAATATCATGCAATCCTGGGGCGCCCAGCATTTGCAAAATTCATGGCAGTACCACACTATGCGTATCTTACGTTAAAAATTCCAGGACCCAAAGGAACAATCACAGTACAAGGGAGCTTTGAAGTAGCCAACACGTGCGACAGAGAATTCAACAGGATGGCGCAAACCTTCGGCATGACAGCAGAATACGAGAGGTTAAGAGGAGAAACGGATCATAATGTACTACCCGACGTTGGACGATCCCTGCCAGATCAGGCTTTCGACACAACGCAGGACTCAAAGAAAATCCAGGTTCACCCTACAGATCGAAACAAGACGACATCAATTGCGGTGAACTTGGATCCCACATAGGAAGGCGCGCTCGTGGAGTTCCTCCGTGAGCGCTGGGAAATCTTTGCCTGGTGTCCATCGGACATGCCAGGGGTTCCCAGGGAACTCGTCGAGCACGCACTAAATGTAGATCCCAAGGCAAAACCAGTCAAGCAACCATTGAGACGATTTGATGAACCTAAAAGGAAGGCGATAGCATCAGAATTGCACTGGCTAGAAAATACTGGATTTATCAGAGAAATCAAAACTTCGAGTTGGGTATCGAACCCAGTCATAGTACCCAAGAAGAACACAGACGTACAAAGAGTATGTGTCGACTACACATCTCTCAATAAGCACTGTCCAAAGGATCCCTTCCCTCTACCCACATCGATCAGATAATCGATTCAACAGCGGGATGCGCCAGGCTTTCCTTTTTGGACGCGTATTCTGGTTACAATCAGATCAAATTGAAGAAAGAAGACGAAGAAAAGACGGCCTTCATCACACCTTACAGAGTGTTTTGCTACCAAGTAATGCCGTTCGGCCTTAAAAATGCAGGAGCAACGTATCAGCGGATGATGCAAAACTGCCTCGGAAGCCAAATAGGACGCAGCATCCAAGTCTATATTGATGATGTAGTCATCACCACAAGAGAGGAGAAATCTTTAATCAGCGACTTGGCAGAAACCTTCGATAACCTGAGCAGGTACAAGCTTAAGCTTAACCCAACAAAGTGTTCCTTCGGCATATCAGCAGGACAAATTTTGGGGTTCTTGGTATCAGCACGAGGAATAGAGGCAAATCCAGAGAAGATTCAAGCAATCTTAACAATGGGGAAACCCACGAAACTACACGACGTACAGAAACTCACAGGACGCGTCGCGGCACTAAGTCGCTTCGTTGCTCGACTAGGGGAGAAGGTGCTTTCTTTTTATGCACTTATGAAAAAGTCAGATGATAAGTTTGAATGGACAGAAGAAGCAGACGCAGCGTTTGCACAGTTGAAAAAAATGCTTTTCACGCCACCAGTGCTGGTCACACCAAAAGAAAAAGAACCACTACTATTGTACATCGCCGCAACCCATCAGGTGGTGAGTACAGTATTAGTAGTCGAAAGAAGCGAAGAAGGAAAAGCGCACGGCATCCAGAGGCCAGTATATTTCATCAGTGAAGTATTATCTCCGACAAAACAGAGGTACCCGCATTATCAGAAGCTTGCATATAGTGTTTTCACAACTGCACGAAAACTGCTACAGTACTTTGCGGTACACCCAATTATAGTGGTCAATGAAGTACCACTATCAAACATATTGAACAACCCTTCGGCAACATGACGTGTCTCTTTGTGGGGAATTGAGTTATCTCCCATGGACATCACGTATGAAAAAAGGAAAGCGATCAAGTCGCAAGTCTTGCCGGATTTCACGGCAGAATGGCTGGAGCTCCAAAGCACGGGACCGCCAGACTTATCCAGTGTTTGGACAATGTACTTCGACGGTTCTAAAAGAGTTCAAGGCGCAGGCGCAGGAGTGGTTTTGATATCGCCTCATGGTGACAAATTGAAGTACATCTTAAGGATGAGCTTTCCACAGGCTTCTAATAATGAAGCAGAGGACGAGGCTTTGTTGCACGGTATGAAGATGGCCAAAGCGTGTGGAGCAACTCGCCTAAAAATATTTGGAGATTCCAACCTTGTTGTCCAGCAAGTTATGAACAGGTGTGACACAATCAATAATAACATGATGGCCTACAAGAATTTATATCATTATCTCGAGGGAACATTCGATGGATGCGAAGTCTCGCATATAAGCAGGAATAGTAATAAAGAAGCCGACAACTTAGCAAATATCGGGTCACAGTGCTTACCCGTGCCGTCCGGAGTATTTTGGGAAGAAATAGTAGAGAGGTCAATAAAAAGTGGAAAAAGTTCGACTACTACAGCAGACTCGGGGGCTACGCTGGAGCCAGCGGAGGTCATGATGATAGAAGAAACATGGATGCAGCCATATCTGGCATACATGATAAATAAACAATTACCAGAAGATGCAGTGGAGGCCAAAAGGATAACTCAAAGATCGAAAGCGTTTGTCGTGTTGCAGGGGAAGTTATACAAGAAGAGTATTACCGGCGTTTTGCAGCATTGTGTAACGCCCCAGGAAGGACAAACAATACTAAAAGACATACACGGCGGAGTGTACGACCATCATGCCAGCAGCAGAGCAATAGCGGCAAAGGCTTTCCGAGCAGGATTCTATTGGCTAACAACCATCAAAGACGCGAAAGATATAGTTCGAAAGTGTGAAGCGTGTCAAAGATTTGCATCTAGACCACATGCACCAGCAGCAGAGCTACAAACAATACCATTGTCTTGGCCCTTTGCGCAATGGGGCCTCGATATGGTGGGAAAGTTGCACAAATCCTGGCCAGGAGGGCATGTTTACATGCTAGTGGCAGTCAATAAATTTACCAAGTGGGTGGAAGCGGCCCCGGTAATAACTCAAGATTCTACAACAGCAATCAGCTTCATCAAGTCAATAGTATTCCGTTTTGGTGTACCATATAGCATCATCACAGATAACGGGACAAATTTCACTTCAAAGGAATTCAAGAGCTATTGCGAAGGATTGGGGATCAAGCTCAAATTCGCATCTGTGGCGCACCCGAAAACAAACGGGCAAGTCGAAAAGGCCAATGGCCTGATATGTAGTGGGATAAAAAAGAGGCTCCTAGCACCTCTCGAGAAAGCCAAGAGCGCTTGGGTAGAAGAATTGCCCTCCGTTCTTTGGAGCCTAAGAACTACGCCCAACGCAGCAACTCAAGAAACTCCTTTCTTCCTGGTCCATGGCGCAGAAGCCGTACTTCCAGTCAAAGTTACACACGAGGCCCCAAGAGTGATTGCATATGACGAGACAACATCGGCAAAAGAACTGCAAAACAATGTCGATGCACTAGATGAAGCAAGGGATAAGGCATTAGAAAGAGCCACGCAGTATCAACAGAGCCTACGAAACTACCACATTAGTCGAGTTCATCCACGATCCTTCGTGGTGGGAGACCTAGTTTTGCGACTCAGGCAAGACAGCCATGGCAAATTGGAGTCCCCTTGGGTGGGACCCTACATCGTCACAGAAGTAATACCAGGAGGAGCATATCGACTACAAGACAAGAAGACAGGAAAAGACGAGAGCAATCCGTGGAACGCAGAGCAGCTACGATGTTTCTACGCATAGACTACATCTAGTGGTATAATTAAACTTGAGTTTACCCTTCTGAACCCAGAATATGAGGCCATAGGTCGGGTTCTTTGGGTTGAACTCGACGAAATTGTACAAGTATTTTCCTTTCTCCGCTCGGGGGCTTCAACCCTCGGGTCGTATGAACAAAATTTCTATCGCGACATGGAGCCCTTTTTTCATTATAAAGGTTGTGCAGACAACCCGATAATACTCAAACAAATTGGTTCGCAAAGAACCCGATATATCTCAAGCATACCTCAGAACAAGTGACTTGTTTTCAGGGTACTAGTAAAACCATCAAAGTAGGGTACGAATATTCATTGCAGATAAAATGGCAGCAAGGACATTATCAAATGAAATTACATAAAAGGCGGATCTTAATGGAAATGGACTTCAGCTTCATACTTCTTCTGGCACTGGGTGCCGTCATAGATCTTCACATCGAACTTCGATGTGCCGATGTGGAAGTCGAAGGCCATAAAGAAGCCTTGGTGGATGTCGTGGTCTTCTGCAAATTGTGACCAGCCACCCCTCAAGTACTGCTCGCCGTCGCCATCATACCAAACCTCCACCTCGTACGGAGTCCCACCACCAGACTGTTCACGGAGAGCCGGAGAGCCAAGGTTCATGCGAGAACCATCTGCATCAGCCATGAGGTCAAAGGAAAAGGCTAGGAAAACCCTAGGTGGAGGGAGAAGATGATGCGGCAGAGGAGGAATCTGATTAGGGTTTTTACCCTTCCAGAAGATGCTTTATTTATAAGCACGTGTTATCGGGCCTCCGTGCTAAAACAAGGCCCGTAAGTATATTTTACAACAGGAGTTAAATTCTGCACACAGCAGACGATAATGCCAAAGGAAAAAAAATATGAAAATAGGAGAGTATGGTCGCATGATATGAAGGACCTCGCTTTGAACTCGGGGGCTTGCAAACAGAAGAAGTCAACAGGAAAAAAAGGAATTCAATTTTGAGCCTATGCTCGATTACAAGTACTCAAGCATAGCCTCGGGGGCTACTCCCATCGGAAGCGCTGAGCGCGCACCCGATAGAGGATGAGATAATCAATAGTGCAGATGAAGAAAGATTGTCATACCAACTTCGACTACATAGTCGACGAAATACAAAGAGATTACTCCCATCGGGAGCGAAGAAGTTAAATTAAAGTTCGAAATTCTTTGATTTTATCAGTCAAAAACTTGGCTGCGACATAAGATTCTCGAGTTGCGTTATCGCAACGAAACTCGAATGCCATGATTTATCACGAAGGTAAGACCCCAGGATCCGTCTTGTGTGGCCTGGTATATGCACATGGATGCGCTCTGCTGGTATGTATCCGTGTCTACGACGCGAAGAAAATCCTAGTGGACGCACTGGGTACCCTGAGAATCACTGGGATTCATTCTTTATAAGTCCTAAATGCGGCAAAAGAGTGGGTTTGACCGGTATCCCGAATTCAAATCCAAGGGGATTGAATTTGAAGTAGGTGACAAATATCTGTTCCGACAGTTAACTGACCTCTTGATCTGTCAGAGTTGTCAGGCTTGTTCATCAAAACCCCTTGCGAGCAAATTATTATGAACATAAGTCGAAAGACCGACTCGAAGATTTGAAGATATGAAGAAGTCGAAGAATTAATCAAGTCGAAGATTTAAAGATTAGAGATTCAACCCGAATTTACAATTCTGGTAGAATCTCAGGGGCTACTGACAAGGGTATAGTTAATAGAGCCCGTTAGTTGAGTACCCCTGAGGCCCGTATAGCTAGGCCCAATTGTAACGATAAGTCGAATACGAGTTCTTACCGTATGTCGATATTGTAATCTGTATCGGACCCTACCCGATCCTTGAGACCTGGCCATCTATATATAGAGGCCAGGAGGGGACGGGGTAGGCCAGATTAAAAGCAAGCCAGGTTGAACACCCATGTTTACTTTCGATACACACCTATTTTGACTAACTTTACCTTCGAGTTCATCCGACGCCCTATCTCCCCGATCCTAAGTCCTTCATCTAGGACATTTGTCGAGTTAACCCTCGTCACAAGGATTTAAAACTTTTTGAGTTTATTGAAAAGCTTTATTAGAAAACTATTTTAAACTTTCTATTATTACTTAAAGAACTCATTTGAGAAAATGAGAGTTTCAAATACTATTTTGTTTTTATGCAAATCTATGCAAGCCTATTTGCACATGAAGTATTTATAAAATTGTTTATTTTAAATAAAGTTTGCATTTCCAAAACTATATTTGAAAATGAATTTCAAATATTATTTCATAAAATATTTTCTCTGATTTTCAAGGATTATTTTTCAAACCATATTGCTATTTTTGCATTATGCAAATAAAACCCTTTTTGACCAATTTGTAAAGTTTTATTTGAAAATTAAATTTATTGTGAAAATTTAGTTATTATTATTTTAAAATGTTGTGTTGATTTTTAGAAACATTTAGAAATTGGTTTGAGCTCATTTAAAGCTAAAATGTAAAAGTTATGAAAGAAATAAGAAAACGGAAAAAGAAGAAAAAAAGGATCTTAGCCGATCGGACCGATCCCGGCCCAGCCGGCCCATCATCCGCGCTGCCCGGAGCGGCGAATTCTATCCGCCGCCCGCAGCAGCCAGCCCGCGCTCACCCCCAGCGACCCCGATTTTCCTTTTATTTTTTTTATTTTTTCAGAACCTATCTCCACTCAAACACGAATATGATCCACAACACTTTTTTCGGATCCGTTTATTTCTAAACGTTCCTGACTCGAAACCCTAGCACCCTAACCGACCTACCCCTCTCTATATATAGCCCCCACCTCCATACATCTAAGTTTCTTTCCCCGAAATCCCAAAATTCTCTCCTTCGAAACTTTGATTTTAATCTTTGAGCCTCTAAACTTCGTTATTTGCCTTTGGTATCTAAATAAAAGTTGTAGATCTTATCGAGACGCTTCAATCCCAACCAACCTCATTTCTTTTCGTCCACCATAGCTCGAGTAAGCCGGCCCCAAAGATTTCAGATCTGATGGACGAGATCGGGTCTTGAGCCTAGCTCGTTTCTCAAAATCCAAATTTCTTTGGTGAGTGGATTTATCTTTCAATTCTCTACAACTTACTTATGGTGAGTTTTTTGTTTTGAGGTATGGATCTATGATTTTGAAATAGATCCAATTTCGAGTCAACCGAAGCAAAATCGACCTCAAAGACGATCCCGAATCGCCGCGCCTTCAACACGGAAGTTGTTCCTCTTGTCAATAGCTTTCCATATCCGCAAGTCTCACCTCGTTTCGTTCAGCGAGGTAGGAGCACAGAGCAGTCAACGTTTCAGATCTTGTAAGGTATAATCCAGATCAAGTCCACCTCGTTATCCCGATTCCAAATTAATTTGTATGGTAGATAGATTTAATAATTCTCTACAAGTTCATATAAAAAGTTTCTCAAAATAATTAACTTTTTCTGTTGACTTTTCTGACGTCAGCAGTCAAGTCAGTCAACTGGTCAAAGTCAATTCCGGTCAATTCCCGAATTTAAAATTTCAGAAAGTAAGACAAAACTTTAAAAATTCATAGAAATTGTTTTGTAACTCGAAATCTTACAAATAAGATGTCTCTGGAAAGCTAAGAAAGTGTAGAATCCAATAGTGCAATTATATTCCATAGTTTCAGTAATTAATCATTTTAAATTGAATTAAATCTTTCTATTACACTAATTAATTCATATCTTTTGTTCTATGCATCCAAAAATTACAAATTTGTAGTCTTTGGAATCCTCTAATCATGTAGAATATTATAGGATCAAGAAACATCAAAGTTGATACGTGCACACACTTTGTGCATTCGAATCTATCTAAATCACTATTCTAATCATAACTTGAGTTCTAAAATTTATTTTAGAATGATTCCAATTGCATTAGCTTTGTGTTATTGCAAGCTATCCAGTAGCATCACTTCCAAATTTTCTTGAACCATTTCATAATTATTCAAATTCAAATATGAGAATTTGAGTATTTACCCTTCATAGATTAATTCTATTTCTTTTCAGTATTGTTTCCTTCCATAGTAGTAAATTATATGGTGATAAGGGTATAGATAATAGAGCCTGTTAGTTGAGTACCCCTGAGGCCCATTAAGCTCGGGCGAATTGTAATAATAGTCGAATACGAGTTCTTACCGTATGTCGATATTTGTAATCTGTATCGGACCCTACCCGATCCTCGAGACCTGGCCACCTATATATAGGGGCCAGGAGGGGACGGTGGATGGCAGATTGAAAGCAAGCCAGGTTGAACACCCAAGTTTACTTTCGATATACACTTATTTCAACTAACCTTTACCTTCGAGTTCATCTGACGCCCTATTCCCCCGATCCTAAGTCCTTTATCTAGGACATTTGTCGAGTTAACCCTCGTCATATGGTCATACCTATTCACCCACATCATCTTGACACCACCTTAACACATATCATATCTATCTAAATCATGTTTGTCTAATCCACACCTATTCAAATTACAATTGTGGTATTTGAGTAAAGTGTGTTGTATCTCAATCATAAACTTTACTTTTACTATTGTGGTGTTATCAACATCATAGCACATGATCATACTCCATGTACTCAATATAAACCTTGAACCATATTCCCAAGTATTACTCATTCAGATCCACTCCTTTGCTTACTTAATCTTGTTCACATGTATTGAACTATTCAATTTGCAAATGAGTTAATTGAGTAACTCAATGTTCCATGAATCCTTGCCCAATACCTAGGTGTAATAAATTCTATTTAAGAATAATTGTTGTCACACTTATTCAATAGTATTGCTATTGCACTATTTGACACTTATGTGATCTAATTCACATGAGACATTTCAAGATTCTATTCATGCTTTGGTAAAGCATAAAGACTACATCAACTATATCTTGCTTAGTCAATTCTCACCAATTATTTGATTTTGCCACTCAAGCTCTCAAATCCCTATCTCACAATCCACAATTCTTTTGCCATATCTCTCTTATCATAGTATCTTAATAAATCTAAAATGTAAAACAAACCTCTTTGAATTGTTTATCTTGTTTGTTTATGTTTGGATTGTATGGTGTGTTTATTTGTGTGCACTGTTTCTTGTTTAGATTGTGAAGAGAAACTGAACTACAAGTGTGATTGCTATGAGTGTGCTGGTTGTTTCCAAGGCAAGTGACACACATTCTTCTACCTATTTTTACTACTGCATTAGTGTTTTTTCAGTAGTATGCATGATAGGTTGATTTTCAAAGAAGTTTATGAAATGCTTAGATCCTAGTAGTGTGTAGCCATCCTTTAAACCCCACTTGCTAGGATTGCAAACTTAAGTTGGAAAATGATGCTAAGCTTTGTTGATGAATTGTTCTAAAGTTTAAACTACAACTTCAATGAAACACCTGGGTGGAATTGGTATTGCTTAGGTTATGTTGAGTGGCTACCCAGGGCTACACACCTGGCTATCAACCCAGGACATGTGTGGTGGTTATCACCAAGGGGTACACTTGTGGATGGCCACTCAGGATTAAAGAGATTAAAATGTCTTTGATACATCCATTTTGCATCACTATTTTGTATCATAATTTACTATTATTCATTGATATATTTCACATTTAGAGATGATACTTATGTTGTTTCCTCTGTTTTTACATGTTTGATGATCATTGGAGGATTTGCTGCCGAAGTCAGGATTTTGCTGGAAAAAGGACCGTCAAGACACCATATTTCGGAAGATCAGGAAATTCCAGAAAAATACCAAAAAAATATATTTTACCAGAAGACTGAAGAAGCCAGAAGAAGGAGGCGAGAGGGGCCACAGGGCAGCCTCACCACCAGGGGCGCGACCCAGCCCCTGGCCGCGCCGCCCTATGGTGAGGGCACCCTGGCCCACTACTGCCAGAGCCCCTTCGCGTATTTCATCGTCCTCGAAAACCTAAGTGAGGGGGGCTCAGAGATAGACACCGCCGCCTCTGCGGGGCAGAAAACACCAGAGAGAGAAAATCTCTCCGGCAGACAGAAATCTGCCGGGGAAATTCCTTCCCAGAGAGGGGAGATCGTCGCCATCGTCATCACCATCGCACCATACTTCATCGGGATCATCATCATCTCCATCACCAGCACCTTCATCTCCACCATCACCACGCCATCCCGTTGTAACATCTTTAGTTGAATCTTGTTAAATTCTTAGGGGAAACTTTCCCGGTGTTGATTACTCTTGTGGTTGATGCTATTGAGTGGAACCGTTGAATTAAGGTTTATGTTCAGATTGTTATTTACCATTATTTCACCTCTGATCATGATCCATATGATATCTTGTGAGTAGTTCGTTTAGTTCTTGAGGACATGGGAGAAGTCAAGATGTTAGTAGTGGATTATTGTTGAGTAATATTCAATGGTTTGATATTTATTTGTTATGGTGTTATTTCACTAGTGGTGTCGTGTGAACGTCGACTACATGATACTTCACCATTTATGGGCCTAGTGAAATGCATTATGTATTTGGCTACCAATTGTGGGGTTGCTGGAGTGACAGAAACCTAAACCTCCGTTGGGAAACCATTACACCAGGGAGCGTAGGTTCTTAGAGTTTAAGGCTGTGGTTAGATTTATCTTAATTACTTTTTTGTATTTGCGGATGCTTGCAAGGGGTATAATCACAAGTGTGTATTTATCCTAGTAAGGGTAGTGCGCTAGCATAGGTTTACCCCCATAACACTTATCAAACCAATAAAGATTATTTAGCGGTATGAAGCGAAAGCTCTTGATAGAAACTCCCGTGTGTCTTCGAGAACGTTTGGTCATCATAAGTTACACAATCGGCTTGTCCTTTGCTCTAGAAAGGATTAGGCCACTTGCAGCAATTATTGCTATTGTCTTTTATTTACTCATACTTTATTTATTTGTGTTACCAAATACCCCTAAAAATCCGTTTGCTAGTATTTACAGTGAATCCTTGATCAAAACCACTTGTCAACACCTTCTGCTCCTCGTTGGGTTCGACACTCTTATTTATCGAAAGTACTACGATACACCCCCTATACTTGTGGGTCATCAGTCTTCCATGCTTAGAGTTCCAGTGCAGCCTTATGACACTATGGGCTCTGTCTTGATTGAGTATGATGTAAGGGTTCATCCATGGATACTGACAGAGGGTGGTAGATGGGTACGGTCAGACTCGGATGGTTGAATGCTTCTTCTGAAAGGTCTTGTCTTATTTTATTCTTCGGGGTAAAATAAGTCTTAAGGTAAAAGTGCATAACCCCTACAGGGTGTAAAACTAATCGATTAGCCGTGTCTCCGGTTATGGACAACTTGAGTCTCTAAACATGGTCTGTATAGAAGAATCTCATCACCTCTTCATAATTATTAAAATTGTATAGAAACAACTTTAGAGTGGTGGCTACTCAGGGCCATATACCTGGCTATCAACCCATGGTATGTGGTGGTTATCACCTGAGAGTTATCCAAGTTTTGTTGAGTTACTACCCAGAGCTGCTCAACCTGGCTATCAACCCAGGATTTGTGTGGTGGTTATCATCTGGGGGTTATCTTGACCCTTGAAATTCTTTAAATGATTAAAAATGTTTTGATTTGGAAAATATAGGATAAAACTTGCTTTATGCAAATTAGCCCAAAAGATCCACTAGCCAAATATCATGTAGTATAGTCTTTTCACAAATGTCACCATATATATGTCATTTACCAGTACGTCATTGTACTGACCCCTTTCTTTGGGGCTGCATATTCAAACGTGCAGATTATTCGGAGGATGAGTAAGTGATAGGGATCTCGAGTCTACATTCCAACATATCTGCCTGTGGCACTTGCTGAAGATGGAGGCTCATTGCGATTTACTTTCCGTTGTGTTATTTCGAGTTAAACTCTGGTATTCAAGCTAGTCCAAGTGGCTAAGCTATTTTGTAAGGTTTAAAGATTACCGTATCTGGATTTGCGATGTAATAAATGACACTATTTGTAATGATTACTATATTTTATACTGTGGTGCTATCTAATGATCCATGGAATAGCACAGTAACACAGGAGTTCTGCCTTTAGAAAAAGGTAGGACGCTACACTTTACAAATGGCTGATAAGTCTACTGCTATTTCTATTGGTATATGTGAAAATGTCCCTGCTATTGTTGCTAACGTGCAGATTTCTACAGACTTTGCTATATTGGAAATGCCTAAGGATGATAATTTATCTATTATTTTTGGTAGCCTTTTCTTAATACTGTAGGGGCTATTATAGATTGCACTAAGAGAAAAGTAACATTCAATGAAGGGAAAGAGCATACGATTTATTTTTTCAAAGAAATCCACTCGAGAGCCTCCAATCACAAAAGTGAATCTTGTCAAAGTGCAGACTCTTATTGTTGGAACCATTGAAATACCTATACCACCTCCACCACCAAAATTTGGCATACTAATTATTGGCACCATTCCAATCAAGTATGAGATACCATGAATTTCGCTAGGTATGAAATAAGTAATGAATCATTATTTTTATCATTATCATTCTATTAATGAGACTTGATCAACCTCATTAGTAACTTGATAAAGATAAGGAGGCCAGTCATGCCTTCTTAGTTGTAGAAATTTATTTAAAAGTAGAATTTGGGTTTGCATATTTCAAGTTTTATGAATTATTTAATTCTAGATTTTCCAGTTTCTAGAGTTTTGAAAATTTTACATGAATATTCTCAAAAAAATCCACAAAAATTCCCAGGTAAGTTTTTTATGCAGGGAAGGAATCATGTCAAAGGAGAGTAGCAGAAGACCACCTGAGAGCAAATGAGCACAGGTGGCGTGGCCTATTGGTGGGGCGATGCCACCCATGCCCATCTCGCCCACATGTGGAGTTAGGTGAGGGGCAAGTGCCTAGGTTCATCTTCTTCCCCTGAAACTTGAATAGGTACTCCTCGAAAAAAAATTCCATGCTTGCTTGGCTTCCAATTTCTATCTCCAAATTTGGGCAGCCATTTTCAGATCCCTTTGGTGGAATTGCTCCTTGGTATGTGACTCTCCCCCTTGTCCAATTAGTTTTTGAGTTTATGCTTTGTATATTTAGAAAGTTTCTGCTCTTGGTGTCATTGTTCTTGCTTGAGAAATCCATGTTTTTGCTTGTTCCAAGCTTAATAGTTGCATAATATTGGTTGGTAGACCCTCCTTGATCATCTATGGCATGTAATTACTTGCTACATCTAATTAACTAACTAATAAAGTATCCTTGAAAAATGATGCTAGAAAATGCTCTTTTGCCTTTGGTTCAAGAACCAATTATTGTTCTATTCCCAACTCAACAAAGGTCCCTGTTGTTGTAATATTGTTCTTATATACGTGCATCTATTATATACTGTATTGCTCTTTGACAAAAAAAATACTGTATTGCTGTACTATGTTTTTCTACTGTAATAAAAAAACATCAAAACCCGTAGCAACTGTGTTGTGTAGACGCCGCTGGACAGAATACGCTACTCCTTTCGCTATCTGCATCGCGACCACTGCCAAAGTGCCACTTCAGTGAGAGCCTGCACTGGGCAAGCGATGTTCTGAACTTTCTGATTCCTCCATTCCACCAGCCGTAACCACCGGCTCACACTTCCAACGAGGCCAGGGCCTCGAACCTTCCATCGCCTTCCCTCCGAATTCCGGATACCAGAGCAACCTCTGCACGCGACGGCGACGGCGACGGCGACGGCCCCGTCCGACCGCGCCCTCCCGATGCGGCAGCCGCGGCGAGGAGCCCGCCCGGCGGGCCTCGCCGTTCTCGCGCTCGCGCTCGCCATCGCCCTCGCGGCCCGCGGCGCGGACGCGTCCATCCACGACTACTCCGGCGGCGGCTTCGCGCCGCGCGCCAACTCCTTCTTCTTCCACGGCGGCAGCGAGGGCCTCTACGCGTCCGACCCCTCCTCCAACTCCTCCACCTCCTTCATCAGGTACGCCGGCCGGACGCCTACTCCCCTTAGGGTTTTGCGGGGATCCAGCTGCACCCGATCAGGCGCGCTTTGGTGGGTTGTCGGGGTTAAGATCTGATGCGCTCTGTTAAATGCTGCGCCGCCTTTTTGTTCTGTTCAATTTCGTCCGTGCTGTTCTTTGGCCGGTGGTGATATGAGAGCAGCGAGCATTATAATGGGGGTTTTACAAAATCCAGCGTGCTGTTTGATTTTGTCTGCTCTGGGCCGAGTCTCCAGTGTTCCCTTCGATTCTTGGGGTTCTAGTTGCTGCTGTTTGTATTGTGTAAGTGAACAAGCGGGGATTTGTGAGATTCTGTGCGCATAGACATTGATCTGTTGAGGTGATGCTGCAGCTGCATGAAGTTGCTTTATTCTGGAAAGTTTTACTTATCTTTCTTTGAATTGTTGTGGTGCGATACACATCTGTGAATCCAACCACCGAGCTTAGTTCAGTTCTAGCCCTGTTTTGTCATATTCAGGGCATGTTACCATCTTTTTTTCGGTAACTGGATGATAAGCATTGCCATAGATGTAATGTATTTATTTATGCTGTCAGACGATAACATGCGTGATTTACATAGGTGACATGCGTAACATGACGCTGTTCCATTTTTCTGTGCAAATCAGTACATTTTAGCACTAAGTCACCAACTTCGTTGGACCATACATTTCATGAAGCATTTGTTTCAGAATCATTTGTGTGCTCATATGCATGGATGAACAGCAGAGACGACTATATTATCGAAATAAGAATACCACAAGTTGTTATCCTTCAGTTCTAGAATTTCTATCTAATGGGTTATTCTTTCAGGTTTGACATTGTTACATTTCGACGGACCCAGGAGTCAGCAGCTAGGCATGAAGAAATGCAGCAGAAGACAGGATTAGTAGAGGCTATTATTGTTGAGATCCAGGACAGAGACAAAATCGGGGGTTCTTACTTGCACTCTGATGCGATATGTTGTACCCCTGAGCTTGACAAGGAGAAGTCTTGTAAAGTAGGTGAAGTTATTATACGGCCTAATCCTGATAATCCGGACTGGCCAAAAAGGATCCAGACATTCTTTGATGGTAGATCCGAAGAAACTACTATGGGAACACAGAGTGTGTCTATAAACAAAACAGGGATGTACTATCTCTATTTCATGTTCTGTGATCCTCAACTTCGTGGATTGAAGATTACAGGCAGGACAGTTTGGCGGAATCCTCATGGTTACATCCCTGGTAAAATGGCCCCGATGATGACATTTTTTGGTTTCATGTCACTTGCGTATCTTGTACTTGGACTTCTATGGTTTCTTCAGTTTGTGCGGTATTGGAAGGATATTCTGCAGCTGCATTACCATATAACGGCTGTTATTGCCCTTGGCATGTGTGAAATGGCTTTCTGGTACTTTGAGTATGCTAACTTCAATTCAACTGGAACCAGACCTATGGGCATAACCTTGTGGGCAGTTACATTTACTGCTGTGAAGAAGACTGTGTCCCGCCTTCTTCTGTTAGTAGTTTCAATGGGCTATGGTGTCGTTCGACCCACATTGGGTGGGATTACATACAAAGTCGGTGCTCTTGGTATCATCTATTTTATTGCTTCAGAAGCTCTTGAACTTGTTGAGAATCTGGGAAACATCAATGACTTCTCTGGGAAAACGAGATTATTCCTGGTGCTACCTGTTGCCATACTTGATGCTACCTTCATCATTTGGATATTTTCATCCCTATCCAGAACTTTAGAGAAACTGCAGGTAGGTGCTTCACTTTCTTGCTAGTCCCAGTAAATAATATGTTCTCTATGTTTAGTTGGATGTATCCACCATGCTATTATTTGTATTCTTCATTCCTATCTAGAACTTTAGAGAAACTGCAGGTATCTGCTTCATGTTCTTGCTAGTCCAAGAAAATAATATGTTCTTGGATGTATCCACCATGCTATTATTAGTATTCTTCTCCAAACCGTGCTGTTTCTGTATATCACATAGCAATTTTCGGTATTTCTGAAAGGAAATACAAGGGCTCGTGCTACAGCTGTTTACGTTCTAGCAAACCGGTAGCTAGTTGTATTTTATGCTAAGCATCCATCCAGTACTCCACCTATGGCCGTGATTTCATCAGTCAGCATCTGTGTTGCATTTTTTAATGAAAATTTGACTATTTTACAGTGAAACAATCCCATAAAAATGAATCTCGCCCGATTTATTATCTGTTCTTTTATTTTATCCTTTAGTAATATCTTATGTGCTCACCTGGGTCTAATTATACAACAGCTGCGGAGAAGCATGGCGAAACTTGAATTGTATCGGAAGTTCACAAATTATCTAGCTATGTCGGTGCTTATCTCAATTGCTTGGATCGGCTATGAGGTATTTGTAATGCCAATTTTGTTGGCTGCAATTTGAGAATAATATAATGGCAAATGTGGATGAAAAAACTGTTGATGTGCCTTTTTCCCATCTGTATGTACCTATACATACTTGTCATCTCATCACTAAAAACTCTTGTTTCATGCAAATTATTGAAGAATATAGAAGTAAATAGCATATCAACTCCTGTGTCCTCTTCCACCTTCTATGTTATATTATATATTATTATGCACAAACATAGATTAGCATATGCGATAGCACTTCACACGTTCACTCATGGAGTTGTTTGACTCTTGGGAAAATCAGTAATCACCTTTGTGCAGGTTGTGTTGTTAAGTATGAGCTGACTTGTTTTCTTGGTCTTGAATCAGCTATATTTCAATGCTACCGATCCATTAAGTGAGCTTTGGCGAAGGGCTTGGGTCATCCCTTCTTTCTGGAATGTCCTCTCATATGTCCTCCTTGCCATCATATGTGCACTTTGGTCACCATCTCGTAATCCAACAGGGTATTCCATCTGCTATGAAGTTCACCGTTTTCTCATTTGAGTAAAATTATTTGTTTGGTGGATTTTGTGTACACACTAGAGTTCTTTCAGCTTGGACACTATTAAGTCTAACCTGCCATTATGTAATTTTTCCTGAATTTGTCTCTTGTTGAGATGAGTCGTATTCAGTAAGCTATCTGTAACCTATTATTATGAAAGGCTGAAAGATTTTCCTTTAGAATCGACATTTTTACGATGTTCTGAAGTTAATCCGATAGTTGTTGACTTCAATACATATGTTACCACAAACATGTGACATGCTTGATGTAAAGATGCTAGCGGTACACTTCTAAAAGACAAAATATTATTTCCCTGTTCTCAGTCTTGACTGGTGTAATCTAATTTACATTATCTGAATATACATAGTGACTCCTAAAACAAATATATTAACATCTTCCTTCAACATGTTTACTCTTTAACATTAGTTGATCCATATCATATGTAAAACCCTACGTCAAACGTGTAACGTAACTTAGATAGGATGGAAAAGACTCCTGATGCCGCATAGTCTTTAGCATTGTTGCCTTAGTGTGAACTATGAACCATCTGCACTGTTTTAACTTCTTTTTTTGTGGTGTTGCTGTGTGCAGATTCGCATATTCAGAGGATACAGGTGATGAGGCTGATGAGGAAGGACTTTCTCTTGTAGGCAGTGCTGTTAAAGGTACCGGAGATATGGTGAACATGCATGTCTTTCCTGAGGATAAACGTGCATGAGAAGTTATTGACTTGGTGCAGCTGTACTCCTGGTGGAATGCTATGGTACGTTTTTATGTTCTCCAAGCATCCACCTCAGTTGACTTTGAGCATTGAAAGCAGCTACCTTGCAAATATGGTTTGGATAACACGTTAGTACATAGCATAGTGAATTCAGGATTAGTTGACTCTAGGTAGGGATAACGGATCATGCTACGAGGGGGTCATAAACTGTATCTTTTGACGTGCAACTTTGAGTGTGGATTTTTGTAGCTCGAGCTACACGTAGCTCATTTCTTTTCAAAATTCGAAAATGCTATTTTAAAATTCCAAAAAAAAATCTGTAAAAAATTCTAGATGTATAGACAATGTTGTGTTCTATCAACGTGCCAAGTTTCAATTCCAAATACCTTATATTCAAAGCTCCATAAAAATGACAAAATCTGACAGATTTGGAGGTTTTGAAAGTTTACACTGTTCACTACTACACATGTCAGATTTTGTAATTTTTGCACAGCCCATATTAGGAGGTATTTCGAGTTGAAATTTTGCACGTTTGTAGATTTCAACATTGTCCATATCTAGATTTAGTTTCAGATTTTTCGGAAACTTTAAAATGCCGGTTTTGATTTTTTCAAAAAACAAGCCATATGTAGCTCGAGCTACATTTTTCCGGTGCAACTTTCTTGTATATTTAGACTCCATTCGGTGGCAGTTCATACCCATCTTCATATCTTCCCGTCTCTGCACCTTTCTTGTACCCCGCCTCTTGCTGTTTACGTTTATACTATTATGCAGCACACTAGCATTTGTTTATCATACACCTTTGATCTACATTAATGCATAGCGAGATGCGTTCCCTTTTACATAGCTTCAATCAGCGTATTGTGTTAGATTTCTCTTGAGCATCTATAGAACTGAATTTCACGTTTATTTACTATAGCAGAGAGCTAGAAGCCTGTTTAGACTCGTCTGCTTTCTCCTCTTTTGCAAGCAAAATTGTTCGTCTTTTATACTTGCGCAGAACTTTTTGCGTTGAAACTGTTATCATAATTCAGTTACTGTTCATTTCAAGGCTTAGCTGATTCAGGTTTTGCAAAATATTTAGCAGACATGATCACCATTGTTACCCTTGATCATAAGTTTTTGCATATATTAACCTCATTTATAGCAATACAACTATTAATCAGCATGCTAACTAAACTGTTTTCTCTCTGCTAAACTGCAGTGAAGTACTGTACTGTTTTCCTTTGGATTTATGGCCAGCTGACATCTTCTAAAGCTTGCGCGCGGTGCTCGATGTACAGGTGGTGACTTGGTTTTGAAGGATTTGACTTCCGCAGAATTTTACCCATCTCGGTGATGACTACCCATACAAAGAAGTCAGTGAAATAAAGTACAGTTTGAGAGCGTAGAGTTGCTTATCGGCTTATTGCAGTTCCTGCGGTGGCGTGTAGACTAGTAGAAGCCTAAACTTTTGACTGCATCATACCCCACTCTGCATTGGTCTAAATGATGCTGCGGCAGTTGCTTATGTATTTATCATATGTATGCTTATAGAACGAATCGGTCACTATATAATCATATCTATTCATGGTTAGCCATGTTGGTTTAGCCTTAAAAATGTTAAGCTATTGTGATATGTAATGCATGGGTATCGTTGTTGACTTATGTGCTGTGAGGATACGGTCACGTTGGAATGCATTACAATATGATATATATCTGCTGCCGATATAGTGGTGCTTTGAGTACAAGAAATTTGTATCTCCACGTGTTATCTTCTAAGGATTGATGACTGTAGGGAATGGTTGTGTCGTGGAAGCAACAGTAAGGTATATTATTGTTCAGACATGTGCCCTTCTTCTAGGGACTGAACGAACCAAGTATGATACTTGATTTAGTGGCGCAAACTGGAAAACTGATGTCAAATAACAGATCAATCGGCGGGTGAAATCACACCCACAAACAGTTGAAGACCACTATTCTCCAAGGATCCAAGCACATCTAGTGGCCAGAAACTAGATTTGTGTCAAAGAGAAAATTACATGTGTAATAATCAATAAGAAAACAAACAAGCCCAAGACAATGCAAGCATAAAACAGTTACTGTTCGTTAAGCAACTCAGTAAAACAACAAAACATGATACACAATGGAATGGCCACCCCTTTGTTGGACACTGTTAATAAAATTCTTTCAAAACATAAAATTCCAGCTAGACACTGTTAATAACTCTACCTAAACCTCGACGAGGGGGGAGAAAAGAAAAATGGTTAACATATGGTCAGGTAATACAAAAGATTTGGCAAAGTGTGAAAAGAATTTGTATCTATGTACCTCTCTTTATTTCCTCCTAGCCACGAATCCTATCTTAAATTACAGAGTATATATCAATTCCGCCGATATCTGTACATTTGTCATCTGATTGATTACTCAGCCCCTGATGGATGAAGCTGTTTGCTGCCCCCACCCGTACAGTCAATCCATTCGCAACTGCGGCTTCATCCATTTATCAGCCTCTTCTACAACCGGAATCCATTGTCTTTGCCGATTTGTGTCCTCATGTATAATCTAGTACCACAATTTGGCAAAACAAGAAAAATAGGCATAACAGACACGTCAGCGCTTGTGCACACTGAGAACTTATCTGATTATACTGAAACACTATTGAGCTACTGAAACACTATTGAGCTAGATAATAGTGGAGGGCCAGATGATGTTTGAGCGCTAAAAAGATAATGCAAATAACACTTGTTGAATTGCTGAAACTGCAGTTTATATGATTTTTCAAGAACACTGTTAGATCCTGATTGCAGTTAGAACATTGTTACTTTTTAAGGTCAACTACAAAGTCATAAATGCATGGTTGGCTGTGGTTAAGTAATGCAAACTGTGCAAGTACATGGGTGTAAGGAAACGTGATATAAGGCAGAATATGTCAGAATATATCATATATCAGCAATGAATGACACTTACCAAAAGAAATTCGACAAAAAATCAGCTCAACAAATGAATCAACACAGTTCCCAAACTGGGGGACAAACTAACTGCATGAAACCACTGTTGTTAGCTGATATCTCTTTCAGGCCTTGAACCTGACTGTTGAGGCAGCTTCTTTAACAACTCAGCTTCTCTTGCTATTTGAATATCAGATGGCCAAAAGGTCTCATATATTACTTTGCAAAGGAACCGAGGAAGCAACCCCAATACTATAATAAGAATAACACTGAGCCAGTATGTTCCTGAAGCGGCCATATTGTATATTGTCCTGTCAGGTAACAGAGTTTTAGGCTAGTCACCTTAAGACGATATAAGAGGGTTCTAGATAGCAGGTCAAAGAGAACTTACCCATAGTTAGGGAAAACAGGTATAGAATCTATTAACACCATGCACAAAAATGTTGCAGCTATAGAGCCCCATATAGCAAGATGAGTTATAAGCACCCAACGTTGAATGTCCATGGCCAGATGAATATTGACAATTATAACCACTGAAATTGTCCATAAACTTCCCATACTCCATATGTCCATTGTGCTGATACTGTATGTCAAGAAAGGCACATAGAAAAGTACAAGGCTTTGCCACAGGGTATCTAGCATTGTGATCCAGAATAGAGTCATGTTGTAGGCCTCATTCCGAAGCCCTGCCTCATATAGTCTTGGATAATAAAGAAGGGTCTTATGACTCAAGTCCTTGTCCAGAATACCGACCACCACTGTGGGAACTGATGTGTAGATAAGGGAATAGAAAACACTACTCCAATCTGTTAGCGCAAGAGTTGCAGAATATGCAGTGTGCAAGATATACCTACAACAAATCGTTAATATTTTGGTCAACCTGCTTTACAAAATGCAAACAAAAAGAGAGGCAAAACGAGAAGGAAGATGCTGCCTTATGTTCTGAATACGAATAGCCAAAGTCTAGATGACATGTTATAAAGGAAAACATGTATTTATTTAGCTTACGCGTGGGACAAAAACGTATAGGGAGGAATATGTACCAGAAGAGCATTAGCACAAAGACAGCATTCCGATAGAAGTTGTAAAGAATCATGTATGCCATACGCTGATAATTCCAGTGCCCATGCACAAGCAGCAATCTCTTCAAAAAGCGGAACTGCCCCATAGCAAAATCTGAAGCCATCACTGCTTGACGACCTTCTTGACCACATATTCCAACACCAACATCAGCCATTTGTATCATTGAAACGTCATTTGCCCCTGTAAATAGAAAACAAGATAACAGAAAAGCACATGCTGTCAATACTTTCAAGAACACTAAATAGTGGAGAAAATAGTTAGTACTCCCTCCGTTCCAAATTAGTTGTCTCAACTTTGTCTAGATACACATGTATCTACACAGTAAAACATGTCAAGATACATCTGCATCTAGAGTGTGTATCTAGATAAAATTGAGAAAACTAATTTGGGATAGAGGGGGTACTGTCTTCACGATGAGAGGTTAACATATGACAAGTTTGATATACATCGAAAATTGAAACTGGCCTCATTCTACTCATCCTAGAGTACAATATAATTTGATCTCCAATTGCCACTCAAAGAAATGCTTTGTGGGTTTGTGCTGATTGTCAGATTCAGCAGATATGTCTTGTTGGATTAAAATCTACCAGTAGATTACTGAACTGTACTCTCACAGAAATGCAGAGCATGAGATGATGGCCAGTATACAAAAAAAAAAAGCATCCAGATGTTTAAAATATAAAAACGTAGGTGCGGCCATATCTTACTACCAGTATTCAGACTATCATTCATCATGTGATGCAATAAATGAGAATACATACAGCAGCTCATAATGCAGTTCAACTGTAGCAGGAAAACAAAGAAATCAGCCACCTGCAAAGTATACATTCTACTTCAAGCAAATTATCATGACTACCAATTTGCACTATATATTTTACCATCAGATGATAATTCCATCATAGATAAGAATGACCAATATGCTCACTAATGACATTGCAACATGAATCAGATGCATAAACTCACCATCGCCAATCGCCAAAGTCATGTCACTTGTCCTGCTTTTAATTAAATCGACAATCCCAGCCTTTTGCAGAGGAGCAACACGGCAGCAGATGACAACTTTACAGGAGGTTGCCAAGTCAAATAACTGCAATAAATAGTTCGAAAATAAGTACTGCTTTAAGTATGAAGACACAATTTATTTCAGAAAACTTCTATAGTTAGATGTACATGCATGAGTGTGCATTGAAAGAGTAACCAAGGTCACTGAACTACAGCTATTGATTAATTTAACCAATGAAAACAGAGCACAAAATTATGTAATCATTACTGAAAGATAATAGGATGAGTCTCAAACCTCTGATTCAAGATCTTTCTCTAGAATATAAACAAGGGAGTTTCCATCAATTATCAGTGCTAACTCAGTATAATCACAATTTGGTGATTTCTCACTGTATTCTGACTTGTCATTAGCAATAACTCCAGTCAACTGCAGGTTCTGTGTTCCACTTTCAGATGCTTGGCCATTGGAGGACCTTAATTTTGTTATATCGCCATTGTACAGGTCTTCTGTATTTTGATAATCCTTTCCAAAACCAGCGGACTTGATTCCAAATTTCTCTTTAGCTTCAGCTAGAAGACGCCTGCACTCAAACTCTGAGGAACCATTTATGATAATTGAATGCATACTTTGAGTTAATAGTCGACATGATACACCAATCGATATAGCAGTTTCTTGCTTATCTCCCGTGAGAACCCAAACCTTGATTCCAGCCTGTCGGAGGGACTCAATGGCCTCAGGCACACCATCCTGCAACTTATCTTCAATTCCAGTTGCACCCAGAAGAGTCAAATCACACTCTACAAGACCTGCTGCCTGGCGGAGCTTTGCCGATCTCTCTGTCATGGAGGTGCTAGCTTCTTCGTATCTTTCCTGCCAGTCACTGAATTCTTCATTGCTCAGGTACTTTGAACCAATTACTAAGGTTCGTAGACCCTCTAACGAGTAAATTTTCAAATGGTTTTCTGTAGTATCTCTAATTTTGGCATGGAAAGAATCGAGAAGTTCATCATTATTCCTACTTTTCAAAATGCTAAGCATTGAAGTATCAGCACCCTTAACAAGAACCTTCACAGTGTCGTCTGGAAACCTTACGACAACAGACATTCTTTTTCTCACACTATCGAACTCATGGAGACCAAGCACATCCAACCTGTTTGGACAATGAAATTGCTTTGTAAAATATAGGTAGTAGATCGTCAATAGGTACAACATGAATTTCATGGTACACTAGGGCTGAAATTAAAGGTAGCTACAATGTTGGCATAAGGAATAAAGGTTATACTAGCATTTACCTTATCCTCTCCCCCTGAACATCTATAACAATGTGGCCAGTTGTCCTTTCAACAAGCTTGTACCCATAAGCAGAAGCAGCAATCACTAAGGCCTGCTCGTCAGGTGATTCGCCCTGGTAATCAATTGCACCAGCCTCACTTAATTCACTGGTCAAATCAGATGAATTTCCCGTCCTTACTGGAATGACAGTATTGCATGCAGACAAAGTAAGGAAAAAATCATGGGCAGCAAGTCTTTCCTCCCCAAACAATGGTTCATTCAGAAGTGCCAGGAGTACTGAATCAACATTGATTTCTGACTTGGACTTTGAGCCATGTTGCCTTGAAGATTCTGCACAAGGATTCAAATTTAAGCATGGGTAGATACACGGTTAAAAGCTATACAAGGTTAGAGAATATACGAATATCGGGTGTGTCTTTACTAGTTCAAAATTTTCTCTGTTTAACCATGTGACTACAAGCTTCAAACTTGTTTAAGCTAATTAAAATAAGTACAACAGTTAGTAATTCAACCTGCGGAAAGGTGGGTCTAGTTTCATCAACCTAATCCATCACTGATCACCAAGGTTCTTACTAGTTACTAACTTACTATGGGAATGGAAAGCTTGTATGAAACAAAGAAAAAGCTACCAAGTATCAAGAAACGAAAAACAGTGAACTTACCCACAGGGGTTATTTCGTGTGACGAGTCACTGGTGACCTGCAAGGAGCTCCCATAATTCCTCCCGTAGATGCTAGCTTGCTGAAATTCCATCTTATTTTGTGTCAAGGTACCCGTTTTATCAGAAAATATATACCGTATTTGACCTAGGTCTTCATTGATATTCAAGGACCGGCATTGAAATCTTGAACCTGAACTACTGTCATACATCCGAGTATCTCCAATCATAAAGTATGACTGCCCCACTCTGACTATCTCCATGGTGATGTATAGTGATATTGGTATCATTATCTGAAAGATAATCACAGAACTCAAGAAGGAGAAAAATATCTGCAATGCAAGGCCATAGAACTCAAAATCTTTTCTGTCATCCCGACCAAACGTGTAGTACTTTCTCCTGTAGTATGGTAGCGCGTCAAGGTTTTTAGTATTTTTAAATAACCATACACCCATCCCTGTAGCCACAACTGAGCATGTGATCAAGAGGAAAGCTGATAACCAAAGGGTTTCCCTGTTCATGTAACTCTCGAGATTGCTGCACTTTGAGCGAGATATTGTACTGTTCAACATAGCTTTTGTCTCCTGACCAGCATAGACTACTACCCCGATAATCCATTCTGTGTTTTTAAGCTGGCACCCACGCAATACAATGTTAGATTGTCCAAGCGGAATCCTCTGACTATTCAGCTCCATAGTAGCTGTAAACTCATAGATATTTCTGTTCGGCTGCTCACATTTTATCAACCCCATATACGAGCTGTTGCATATCATGGGAACGGTTTCCTGGCGAGCATACCTTGTTTTTAGGTTTGACTCACCATCCAAATTCATTGTTTGGATATAAGCTATACCATTTGGATCACTCGTACCCAGCAGGACCATATCACATGGCATTGTTTCATTTGAGTGGATTTTGACAACCTCCCCTGCACAAATGCTTTTCCATTTTTTTGACCGAAAGTCACCATGTTGGAGAACAAGTGCCTCTCGGTTATTCTCATTCCTGTCAGATCTGTGACGACGCCAGTCTTCATAACCATCTTTTATAGCAGTCACGAACAACACAAAAAGTAGTGGGAACAGCGATGCAGTCCTTCCAAACACAGCTAAAGGAGGCAGCTGGTTAAGAGCAGCGATAACGAGGAAGTATACATAAGCCAGCCGGTGGAACTGGATGAAGAGGTTCTTAGGCAGGAACGTGATCAAAGTATACTTGCTTGTCCGAATCTCATTCCCTGTAAACTCATACCGATCATTTGTCCTGTCAGGGTCATTGATGTGAATCAGCCTTGGGTCATGCTCATGCTCATGCTCAGATGAAAGCATGTCTTCAAACTGCGAGCTCTTGTTCCGGCCCCTAGGGGGCCGATCCGGTTTCTCCTGAGAGGAAGATACCGCTCCAGTGGTCTCTAGGGATGACGGAGAGCGCTGCATCTCCATTACGCCACCCCAAGAAACCTTCCGCTGGCTCTCCTTCTGAGAGCATTCCACCGAGAGACGGTGGAAGAACTGCGAATCAGCAGACTGGAAACGCTCTGTCGCCCTGCTCACATCAGACTCCAGACGGCGCCTCAGCACAGCATCCCCTTCGTCCGCAAGGCTAACAGAAGCAGCGTCACAGTCCTCGTACACCGAGGAGGAGGCCGAATCAGCCCGGCAGAGGCAGCTCAACGAGCCCACCGATGACCGAGCAGGAGCCGCGGGCTTTGAAGGCGAGTCTGCGCTTCCCGATGACGACAGGAGCAAGGGATCAACGGTACTCATATATAACTGCCGCGTCCCAGCCCACGCATCATCCCAGTAAGCAGCTGGACCAGAAAGCGCGAGCTCATACAGGACCTCAGCACACCATGCGCGGCACCCAGCTCGTACTCAGACGATTCTGCACCATGGACGCCTCGGGAGACTATAATTTCTTCAGCCTGCTAAAAACAGAGAGAGATTGGGTTTTAATTTCCACAGGTCATGTACTATTGCTACATCGATAGCTCAAAAACATTGCGGAGCGTAATTGAACGAGCTAATATTGCTCAGAGCTGGGCGAAACATTTCCACGAACACGTCATGAATGCAGGCAGCTTAAAATAGAGCAGCTGAATTACTAGCACGAACTGAGCTTCATTAAACCCCGCAAGCGAATGGCACCGCTTCCCACCCCTCAACAAACCAGAGACTGCGTTGGTGGAGGTACTAAATCCCTCAAAATTCAAAATCTCCAATCCCTGAGATACACCCCGGAGCTGGATCAAACAATCAACGACGCTTCCAGCAGAAGATGATAAAAAAAATCCCGAGAAAAACACATGAAAAAAAGATCTCAGATCGCGCCAAACGGAGACGCGAGCGGGGGACCAGACAGAAACGGGACACGCACCGAAAAGGAGGCCTCCGGATCGGGCCAGGCCAATGCCGAGCTGAGCAAAGGTCGCCCCTCGCAGCGCGGGCCGCGGGACGGCGGCGGATCAGCGGCGGCGCGCTCTTCCCGCGGATCTGAAGCGGCGGGGACGGCGGCGGCGGCGGAAGCGGGAAGCTCCCGGCGTCGGATCCGACCTCTAGGGTTCGGAGCCGCCGACGGCGACGAGCAGGAGGTGGAAGAGACGGCGGTGGGGTGTGTGGTGTGTGGGAACTAATTTCCTTTTTTCTTTCGCTTCTTTTTTGCGCGCTGGCTGGCGAGATCGGGAAGGAGATGAGGAGAAGGTGGTACGGCAGCCTCAGTGGTGGTAGAAGACGGGTGGAGGAGCGCGAATTATTCCCCCCGTTCTACCTCTCGTTTCTACGGTTTGTGTACGTTGTATTTTACCGGAATTTCCAGTTCTGCCCATGGGTAGCCTCTAGGGAGTACTGGCTTCTTGTTTTGGCGGTTAAAGCCTCGAGCTGTTCAACCAGTTTCAACCTCTTTCCGTTGAATGAAAACTGTCGGCTATTTGGTAGTACTAATTTTCAACTAAACAAGTCTCCTGAATTCAATATTTAAGTTGAAAAAATCTATTTTCATATTTTAACATGTCAGCTCTTTATTTTGGAGTACTTATAAGTCTTAGAAAATCAGGAAAACTCTCATGTGTAAATGTTAGAATACATTGTGGATGAACGGAAAAACAAAAATGGTTTTATTGGCGAGCTATATAGAAAAACAATTGTTGTGGACTATCTGGGGAGCATATGATTCCGACAGTAGAGCCAACATGTAACGAAGAAAAACCTCAAAATCGGATGCTATAAGAGATAATCTTAGAAACTCATACTAAATATGTCTTCTTTCGCACATGCTACTACACTTATATTTTGCCATGAAAATTATATGCACAGATAGGTCACTAGTCGTGTGCACATTTGTAAGTTTTTTTCTTTTATTGATGTGCCAATGTTTGCTATCTTGGATCGCATGTGTTATTGTTGTAGGGCAGGTTTTAATATAATATTTTATGAAATCTAATAGATTTATTTTGCGCTCTAGCATTTTTTAAAAATTATAAATTATGAACATACTTACATAAATTAAGTTAAAAGGCTATATGTATGGGGAGCCAAAACTCTCACCGAATATTCATGTCACCTTGAGTCACTTTTTGCATATATTTTTTTGCTAAATCTAACCTCTTCGCGAAACTAATGCTTCATACCATTCGACGAAACTATTTTGAAATCCGACACCTAGGTTCGGAATTTGTGATAAAACTAGGGTCATATTCTGAATCAAACGAGGCATTAGTTTCGCAAAAGAGTCGGATTTGGCAAAAAAAACTTTTTTAAAAAGAACCACTTGAGTCACTTTGTGCCGAGGTAGGGAAATACGATAAGGGCCGTTTTGTCTATCCATCGTATTGCGTCTAGTTATTTTCCCTACTATTTAACGGCAATGTAAAGAAGCGGCAGCCATCTGGTCGATTCAGATCTCCTTTGGGAGAGTTCCCAACCCTTCCCATGGAGCTTTCCCTCTTCTTCATTTGTTTGAAAGCAAGTTGATAAGAGCGGGACCACCACACCGCCTTCATCCATCGACCGAACTCGCCTTGCCAAAATGCGGTGCAGGTACAAAGTGTTGGAGGCACTCCAACCTGTATCCCAAATTTCGCTAGTGGATCCAGATATCCTTCCCTTTTTACCCAACTGAAAAGTGACGCCGTGAATTCGCTAGATCCTCAGCAAATTTCACCTGTTCAAGCATTTCTCATGTTTGGAGGCTAGAGCTGTAGAGCATATGGTGTGCTATGGTAGGCAATCCGTCATGCTATTATGTCCATCTTAGATGAAACATCAGTTTAAGCAGGGAGACAAAAAGAAAATTTCTTATAATGCTGAGTTACCAGCTGCTGTTGGACCTGTGGAATGATCTGTGGACAGGGAAGGAGCCAAATCAAGCAAGTAGCCGAAGTTCCGACGAGTGACGACGCCGTGCGTACGTGCCGTGCACATTGTGCGGACGTGGATCCATCAAACTTTCCCCCTGATTGTCGCCTGCTTGGACCCCATTTCTTGGCTTTCCTCTTCTTCTTTATGATCCTTTTCTCTTTCCGTGTACGCTGCCGCATTGCTTATCGCCATGGCCTACGGTGCAAGACTACATGTTGCTCTTCCCTTCGAGGCGAAGCATGCCGTGCACACGTTACTAGCGTGCGTATCTGCGTCTTGATCGAGCTTCCAACTTTCTGAATTTATATTTCCTCAATTAGTAACTAATCGATGTTGACGCCACAGTTTGCTGGTTAGATGTTGTATTGGAGGCGTGGAGCCACTCAGAATTCGGTAT
Source organism: Dactylis glomerata (assembly GCA_007115705.1). NCBI lineage: Eukaryota > Viridiplantae > Streptophyta > Magnoliopsida > Poales > Poaceae > Dactylis > Dactylis glomerata. Next base: position 8,173,857 of record QXEO01000734.1, read on the forward strand.
AATATAAGCTACTCCCTCTGGTCCATAATACTTGTCTCTGAATCCCATGGGTCTATTCACTTGTTTCAGCGACAAGTATTATGGGTCGGAGAGAGTAACAAAAATTATCCTTTAGATATGTGGACGTGGATACAACCTACTATTTGCCACAAAAAGGAAGTAGATAAAATCTACAATGTGGTTACTTGCGAGGAAGTACACTGAAAAGAAGCTAAGAGGAAGACAAAGGCGTTTTTTTTATGCTCTCTTTATTTTAAATGTATTTTTTGAAACATTTAATTTTTAAAAAATCCAAAGAAAAATGCTGCATGTAGATCTTCACACCCTACATGCTCACGAAGTCGTTTCAAAAAATCCGAATTTTTTGTAGCTTATGTAGAAAAGATAAAAACTAGTGCTAAAATAAGCCTTTTCCAAAAGCTTTTTTTTGTCTTTTTATACAACCTACAAAAAATGTCATTTTTTCACAAAACTGTGTGCGCGCACATAAAATATGAAGATATACATGGATATATTTTCCCCCAATTTTTTTAAACATTTTTAAATTTATTTTTTACATAAAGGGAGCATATGCACCCAAGATTGAAAGTGCATTTCCACGGAAAGCATCATATTGGGGCTTAGTTTGTGGTTGCTAAGGTGTTGTAATATGATTATATATAATTTGTTATTGAAAATTATCCACAAACTTTGTAAAAGATCTTTTTTTGAACGGGAAATGTCCAAAGACCAAAGGACCTAGATATACTTCATTAATTCCATGCGGCGGTACAAGTTACAAGCAGACCCCAAGAATAAAAAAATTACATCTAGGTCCTAGAAACATGCACGAAGGACCTTCGAAAGTTCGCTAGGAAAGAGATCATGTCTTTGTGCCACACTGCTGAGCTTCAAAGATGGATGTCGACGCTGACCACCATATTCTTCGCTGGCAACAAGACCACTTGGGAAGAAGACATCGCAGAGTGTCATTGTTGCACCATTGAGCATGGGCCTCCTCTGGAGGTTGCTGAGACGCATCCATGGCATTAGGAGATGCCGATCTTTGGCATGCATCGAGGATCAGTAGCCTAGAAAGGTCCACTGTGGAACAACTCGAGGTCGTAGCATGAGCTTCCCGTCGCCGCGCAGCTTGGACCACCAGAGTGCAGACCCACTTTCATCTCCCCTCGACACCACGACCGACCAGAGAAAAGTGTGGAAAGCAGATCCTGAGGGCATAGCTCACGAAGATCTCATGTATTATTCAAGGAGTCGTTGTAGCAGATCAACAACGCAACATCTGGCTCTTCCCAAAGAGCACCGCGACAAAGCAAAGCAGCAACAACACGCCATGGATTTGGCCAGGGAGATGAAATGCCGAACTTCCGTCATATCATCAGACTCTGGCACACAAGGCCAACTCCAAAAACTGAGACTACAAATCCTAGCAACTCCAAACGCTTCTCCTCGTCCAACTCCGACTGGCTACTACGGTGGAGCGGACATCAGAGTGGCCCGGCCGGCAGAGGAAAACCCTCAAGTTACTACTGTTCACAAGCGATAGGGTGAGAGCTCGAGGTGGAAAGCAAACAAAAATTAACAATAGACAAACACGGGTTGGCCAAAGCGGAACTTTGACAATCCATCTCAAAGACAGCCACAAACCTAAAACAAAAAGGTACTCCCTCCGTTTCAAAATATAAGATGTTTTAGGTTTGTAAAGTAAATGTATCTAGACACCTTTTAGTGTGTCTATTCAAATGAACCTACACACTAAAAAATGTCTAGATATATTTGTTTCACAAAGCTAAAACATCTTATATTTTGAAACGGAGGGAGTATATAAATAAAGAAACAATTGATGGTGCACGTGCATGTGAACCCCGCCAATAGTCAGACTTACGAGTGTTGAATTTATTTTGTTGAGAGTATATATTTGTGTATAGTACATTAGTGGTTAGGCCTCTCCTCTATTTTGTATTGAGGATATGGAGGCCTCCCATTGTACTATATATATGGGTGCCTTTGCACCAGAGTAATACAATACGTGTTATTCTATTCCTCTACATGGTATCAGTTTCCCCACGATCATAACCTAGCCGCCGCCGCCGCGCCGCCTCCCCCGCGCGCCGCCGCCGCTGCCCCTCCATGCCGCCGCCGGCTCTCCCCTGCCGCACCCTCCTCCCCACCTCACCGCGCCGCCCCTCTCCCTCTTCCTCCCCACCCACCAAACCCTAGCTGCCGCCCACCACCAAACCCTAGCCGCCGCCGCGCCGTCTCCTTCTCGCGTCGCCGCCGCTCTCCTCATGCGCCATGTCGTCGATCTCCACTGACAACCCCTTCGGCTCCTCCTTCGATGGCTCCGCTCCACCGACCCCCGCGGTGATCCGCGCCGTGCTCATCACCGACCACATCCCCGTCAAGCTCTCCGTCGCCGAGAAGAACCATTACACCTAGAAGACGTACTTCTACCTCCTCTTCCGCGAGTACAACCTGCGCGATCACGTTGACGGCTCCGTCGACCTCCTCGATCACCGCGACCCCGACTGGCTCGCCATCGACGCCACCATCATCCGCTGGCTCTTCCTCACCATCTCGCCGGACATCTTCAAGACCGTCGTCCGTGAGGGCGACGATGCTCGCACGGTGTGGACAAAGATCAACGGGCTCTTCACCGACAAAAAGCTCCAGCGGATCGTATTCCTGCAGCAGGAATTTTTCGGCACACCGCAGCACAACCAGACCCTCGACGCCTACTGCCTGCGCCTCAAGGCGATCTCCAACGAGCTCCAGGACCTCGGCTTCCAAGTCGGCGACGCGCTCCTCCTCTCCACCCTCACCGCCGGCCTCAACGAGGACCTCGGGAACGCCGCCTCCAACCTCACCCTTATGGCCGAGCCCACCTTCGAGCGCGCCGTCGCCTATCTTCGCCTCGAGGAGCGTCGCTTGAAGAACCTCCGCACCCGCGCCGTCCACACCGCCTTTACTGCCGGGTACCGCGCTCCGGCCCCGTCGGCCCCCGCGACCTTCCAGCAGCCGCCGCGTCCCCTGGCGCCCGCGACGCCCTTCCCCGCCCCCCAGCAGCAGCAGCGCAACGGCGGCGGCCGTCGTTGTCGAGGCGGCGGTGGCCGTAACGGCGGCAGCAATGGCGGCGGGAACGGTGGCGGTGGCTTCGGCAACAACGGCGGGGGTAACCAGCAGCCGACGCCCCCATGGGGCGGCGGCCACAACCCGTGGACGGGGGTCGTCCATTCCTACACCATGCCGGTGCCTCGCTCGCCCGTCCCCGGTCTTCTCGGCTCGCGCCCGCCGAACCACCAGGCCTTCTTCACTGCGACACCGCCCTACGCCCCGGCCTACAACGCCGCGCCTCCGGCCTACGGCGGCGCGCCGGCCTACACGCCCCAGCAGCCCGCCTGGGACTCGGCACTCTACGCCGCGCTTCAGCAGGCCCCCGCGCCTGGCGCCTACGCAGGCGGTGGCGACTGGTTCCTTGATTCGGGCGCATCCACCCACATGGCAGCTCACCCGGGTAACCTCTCACATTCTTTTCCCACCTCCACCGAGTCTCGCATCATTGTCGGTAACGGTGCTGGTCTTCCTATTTCTCACATTGGCTCTACTAGTTTTCCTTCTTCCTCCAGACCTTTGCCTCTAAATAATGTCATTGTTTCTCCCCATCTCATTCAGAATTTAGTTTCCGTTAAAGCTCTTTCTCGTGACAATTCTGTGACTGTTGAATTTGACGCCTCTAGTTTTTCTGTTAAGGACGCCTGTACCCGGATGGTGCTCCACCGATGTGAGAGTCCCGGCGACCTGTATCCAGTCCAGGTGTCCTCCACCCCCGGCGCCGGTCCTCGCGCTTTCTCCGCTGGCGTCGATCTTTGGCATGCTCGTCTTGGACATCCTAGTGCCAACACGCTTCATCAAATAATGAGGGGTTTTTTGTTTTCCTGTAATAAAAAGGCTGCACATAGTTGTGAAGCCTGTCGTGTCGGCAAACATGTTCGCCTTCCGTTTAGCAATTCCTCCACAATTGCGTCTTTTCCGTTTGAATTAATTCATAGTGATGTATGGACCTCTCCCATTCCGAGTAATTCTGGTTTTGTTTATTATCTCGTCATTCTTGATGATTTTTCTCATTTTGTATGGACGTTTCCTCTCCGCAAAAAGTCAGATGTCACCACCACTCTCATTGCCTTTTACGCATACGTCACTACTCAGTTTGGCCGTCCTATTCACGCATTACAAACTGACAACGGAAAAGAATTTGATAACATTGCCGTCCGCAACCTTCTGTCCTCTCATGGCACTATTTTCCGCCTAACTTGTCCATACACCTCGCAGCAGAACGGTCGTGCCGAGCGTGTGCTCCGCACCCTCAACGACTGCGTCCGCACTCTTTTCTTTCATGGTCACATCCCACCTTCCTTCTGGCCCGATGCCTTAGCCACCGCCACCCTCCTTGTCAACCTCCGTCCGTGTCGTACTCGCTGGAACTACGCGCCACACCACCTCCTTTTTGGTTCCCCTCCATCTTACGATGATCTTCGGATCTTCGGTTGTCGTTGTTACCCCAGTGTCGCTGCCACCGCCCCTCACAAACTCGCTCCCCGTTCCATCCTGTGTGTCTTTCTTGGTTACCCGGCTAACACCAAGGGCTATCGCTGTTATGATCTCGTGTCCCATCGGGTCATCACGTCGTAGCATGTATACTTTGATGAGCATTGCTTTCTGTTTGCACAGGCACAGGTGGCGTCCTCTCCTTCATCCGCGGGTGGTACCCCGCGGCGTCGCGCCCCCGCGCCGGCTGAGTTGATCGCGCCCTCGAGCTCTAGCTCGGGTGCCTCCTCGTTGACCCCACCGTCGTCGCCCTCGAGCCCCAGCTCGGGCGCCGACCCCGCCCGCGTCGCCCTTGAGCCCTAGCTCGGGCGACGCCCCGTCGCCATCCTCCGCTGCACCCTCGAGCTCCGGCTCGGGTGCTTCCCCGCCAACACCGCCTGCGACACCCTCGAGCTCCAGCTCGGGTGCCGCCTCATCGACCGCATCACCCTCGAGTGGCCACTCGGGTGCTGCCGCGCCTGCCCCCACGGGTCCAGTCACCCATCCACACGCCGGCATCTTCCGCCCGTCGACGCGGTACCCCGCGGACGCGTACGTCTGCAACGCCGCGACAGCTCTGTCGCCGCCCCCGGCGCCCTCCGCCTTCTGGGCCAGCGGCAACAGCATCCTACCTCACGACGGTGGGGCCCCTCCATCGACCGGGGAGAGGCGCCCTCCCCGCTGCCCGCCTCAGCTCGAGTAGCCCTCCACGACCCGCTATGGCTCGCGGCCATTGATGTCTACGCACGCGTCTGTTCTTGTAGACAGTGTTGGGCCTCCAAGTGCAGAGGTTTGTAGAACAGCAGCAAGTTTCCCTTAAGTGGATCACCTAAGGTTTATCGAACTCAGGGAGGAAGAGGTCAAAGCTATCCCTCTCAAGCAACCCTGCAATTACGATACAGAAAGTCTCTTGTGTCCCCAACACACCCAATACACTTGTCAGATATATAAGTGCACTAGTTCGGCGCAGAGATAGTGAAATACAAGCGGTAGTGATGATTATAAGTAGTAACTGTGATATGAAATAGGTATCGCTGCGAGCAAATATGTAACAAAACAGGAAGTAAACTATGTGCAAAGCTTGGAAACAAGGCCTAGGGATCATACTTTCACTAGTGGAGACACTCCCAACAAATATAGCATAATTGAACAAATAAATAACTTCTCTTCACTATGGTACTCTGAAATACTCTCCTATTGAATAACACTAATCATTGCGTAGGGCTACGAAGCACTCCTTAAAGTTCATCAAGTACTTGACAAACACCACTCATAGAGATATCCAAATCAAATCACAACTCAAGATAGATATTATTGCAACTTAGACCAAGTACTAACACGGTGCACACACTGTCAACATTACACCATGAAAGGAGGAATAGATCACTTCAATACTATCATAGTGATAATTATTCTCATAATCCATAAAAGATCACAATCATAGCCTAGACCAAGTACCACCATGATGCACGCACTGTCACCGTTACACCATGGCAGGAGGAATAGATTACTTTAATAACACACTAGAGTACACATAATGAAGAAGAGTAACATCTACTTATTCAACATGATACAAAGCTCACGATTACATAAAGATCACATCATGGGAGAGAGAGGTGAACCACATAGCTACCGGTAGAGCCCTCAGCCCCGGGGGTGAACTACTCCCTCCTCATCATAGGAGACAGCAAGGTTGATGGAGATGGCGGTGAGGTCGATGGAGACCGATGGAGATGGCTCCGGGGGCACTTCCCCATCCCGGCAGGGTGCCGGAACAGAGACTTCTGTCCCCCGAAATTTGGCTTCGATGGCGGCGGCGATGCGGAACTGTTCTGGAAATTTCGCCGACTCCCCTAGGATTTTCCGTCCCGAGGCTTGGCGAAGGGGCGTCGTTAGGGGGCAGCCAGGGGCTCCTCACACCAGGGTGGCGTGGCCAGGGCCTAGGCCGTGCCACCTATGTGTGAGGGTGGCCTCTGGCCCCCCTCTGGCTCTCTTTCGGTCTTCGGGAAGCTTCCGAGAAAAATAAGACTTCTGGAACTTGTTTCGTCCAATTCCGAGAATATTTCCTGTGTAGCTTTTCTGAAACACAAAAACAGCAGAAAACAGGGAACTGGCACTGTGGCATCTTGTCAATAGGTTAGTTCCGGAAATCGCATAAAAGTGCCACGAAGTGTGACGAAACAGTAGGCAAATGGTGTAAAAACAAGCATGGAGCATCAAAAATTATAGATACGTTGGAGACGTATCAAGCATCCCAAGCTTAACTCCTGCTCGTCCTCGAGTAGGTAAGTGATAACAAAAGAATAATTTTTGAGGTGACATGCACCTACACAAGCTTGATCATGTATGTAAGCATTTGTGAGCTGGGATCATAAGAACTTAAAACATGGGCATGAAAGATATAATCTTGACAATAGAAACTTAGCAACCATGTTATAACATGAAAATGAACACAAACAAAAGATCATGAATATGAAATAATGAAAGTCAAACGTGTGTTCAAATCATAAGGAAAAACATACAAATGGTTTTCAGCTTGTCCTTCATGGAGAGCAAAACATAAATGCATAGGACACCTTCAAGTTTAAGAGGGCGACTAGACACAAATAATTTGAGAACAAGTGAAACCAACAATATGAATCAATCAATGAAAACTTTGGGACAATGCACATTATACTAAGAATGACAACTATGCTCTCTTAATGGTGCATAAAGATAGAAGGTGGTGACTCAACATAAAAGTAAAAGAAAGGCCCTTCGCGGAGGGAAGCAGTGATTAAACATGTGCTAGAGCTTTTCATTTGTAAAACAGAGAGATAAAAATTGGTTTTGAGAGGTGGTTGTCTTTGTCAACGACTAGCAATGGGGTTCTTACTATCTTCCATACAAAAATGAAGCAAGATTTTGAGAGAGAGATTGGCACTTTTGTGCTCTTTTATAAAGCTTGGCACTCCTCTCCACCTTTTTTCTTTCACAAACCATGGCTAACCGATTCCATCGGGTGTCCACCAACATTCACATTCCATGGAGGAGTGCCTTTTTTCTTTTCTTTTTTCCTTTTTTTTCCTTTTTGGAATAAGCAATATGGAAGATAGCAAATTCGACCACTACGTCCCCATGAGCTGAAAACAGTGTCACAAAATGAGAAGTATTTTGAAGGTTTTTTGAAAGGTAGCACATGAAAATTTACTTTGGAATGGCTTACAAATACCATGCATAAGAGTTTATAGTGGACACAATGGCAAACTTAGTTTTTAGGAGTTGGATGCACGAGTAGAGCTCATACTCGGTACAAGGCGAGGGCTAGCAAAAGACTGGGAGCGACCAACTAAGAGAGCAATAACGGCCATAATCATGCAAAGCGACAAAGCAACATTAAAAGAAGCATAAGATGGCATCAAAAGTCACAAACTAAATGATCATAGAGGCTATAGGCGACTTATTTTGTAGTCAACATGGTATAAGCATGTGCCAAGTCAACCCAAATAAAGCATCAATGGAGAAAACCAAATAAATGCTTCCATATAATAAAAACAACGCATGATTTTTTCAAAGGCTCATTAAGCAATCTCAGTCATTTGAGACAAGTCATGCTACAGCAAAACACTAAGCATACTATCAAAAAGACATCAAGCATGACATGCAAAAGCCTAAGCCGCAGTCTACACAAGCTCCTTCTTGTACCACTTTTTTGCATAAAGCTTTTTCTCTTTTCCAACACCATTTGAAATTTTTAAAGACACCTCTTTTGATGAAAACCAATAAAGATCAGAGGCAAAAAAAACACCTTGATGAAAAGATATGACAAGGTCTGAATGCAAATTAAGGCGAAAACGAAAACCAAAAGCAGTAGCGAAAAAAGAAGAACACCCGGTGAAATTGTAAGAATGAAAAACGGAGTGTTCTTGGCAAATGAAAACGAATTCATTTCCTCCAAAAGAAACATGATGAGATCTAACCATTTATTGCAGCAAACAAAACAAAACTAATAATGAAAACTAAAACAACTGACGCTTGATACGTCTCCAACGTATCTATAATTTTTGATGCTCCATGCTTGTTTTTACACCATTTGCCTATTGTTTTGTTACACTTAGTGGCACTTTTATGCATTTTCCGGAACTAACCTATTAACAAGTTGCCACAGTGCCAGTTTCCTGTTTTCTGCTATTTTTGTGTTTCAGAAGTGATACACAGGAAATATTCTCGGAATTGGACGAAACAAGTTCCTGAAGTCTTATTTTACCCGGAAGCTTCCAGAGATCCAAAGAAGAGTAGGAGGGGGCCACCAGGGCCCCACAGGCAGGGGTGGCGCGGCCAGGCCCCTGGCCGCGCGGGCCTCGCGTGAGGGCGCCTCGCTCCTCCTCTGACGACGCCCCTTCGCCTATAAAGACCCCCCGACAGAAAAAACCTAAGTACCCGATCAGATTTCCAGAACACATCGCGATCCGCCGCCACCGTTGACCCGAAGATCGGGAGGGTCTAGAAGCTCTTCCCGGCACCCTGCCGGAGAGGGGAATCGCCACCGGAGGTCTTCTTCATCGCCATGCTTGCCTCCGGAGCGATGAGTGAGTAGTCTACCTTGGACTATGGGTCCATAGCAGTAGCTAGATGGTTGTCTTCTCCACCATGTGCTTCATGTTTAGATCTCATGAGCTGCCCTACATGATTGAGATCACCGTTATGTAATTCTACATGTTTGGTTTGTTGGGATCCGATGAATATTGGTGTTTATGATTAAGTTGATGTACTGAATTATATCTTTTGTTATCTCTATGTTGTTTATGATCTTGCATGCTCTCCGTTGTTAGTAGCTATCTTGGCCGAGTAGTTGCTAGTGACTCCAAGAGGGGGTATTTATGCTCGATAGTGGGTTCATGCCTCTATTTTACCTAGGGGAGTGACAGAAACCTCTAAGGTGGTAGATGTGCTGTTGCTACTAGGGAGAAAACAACATTCATATGCTCAAGGGCATATGCTTTGTTTACATTACACACTTTGCTTAATGCAATTATCTGTTGTTCGCAACTTAATACTACTGGGGTGTTCGGATTGATATCCCCGGGAGTGGATTATTAGTCATAGATGCAGTTGGATGGCGGTCTATGTATTTTGTTGTAATGCCCAGAGTAAATCTCATAGTGATCTTCTTGACATATCACGTTTATCTTTATTCTATCAATTGCCCAACTGTAATTTGTTTACCCAGTATGTGTTATTTATCTTATGGAGAGACACCACTAGTGAACTGTGGACCCCGGTCCTATTTCCATCATATTGTTATCACCTGTTTACTTTACTCGCACTGTTTACTTTACTCACACTGTTTACTTTACTCGCATACTATATTGTTTTCCACTCGATACGCTCATAACCTTTGTTTCAAGCAAACCGGTGAGATTGACAACCTCATCGCAAGTTGGAAACAAAGTATTTGTTTGTGTGTGTGCAGGTTCCGCATCACCTTCAGTCGTTTGTCTCTCCTCTCCTGATCGATAAACCTTGGTTTCTTAAACTGAGGGAAAACTAGCTGCTATACTCATCATACCTTCCTCTTGGGGTTCCCAACGGGCTGGTTATCCACCACACACAAGGATAATCTGCGCCATCAACCGGTAGCAGCTTCTTTTCTGGCGCCGTTGCCGGGGAGGAAGAGAAGACTTCTGCGAGGGGAGTTTTTCGCACACACATCCTTTACTTTGTTATTGTTTTGCTTTACTTTATTTATTTTACCTGCATTGCTTTTTATCAAAAACCAAAAAAAAATTAGAATCCTTGGTAGTTGTTATTTCTTTACTTTAGTTTATCATGTTGATCCCTAAGTACGTTCTGGAGGACCTCTCAGTAGGTAGTGGTTCGATTATTGGCAAAAGTAACATTGAGGAGTTCTTTAGTCACATTAGTATGCATGAGGAAGTTGAGGAAAAGTCTTGGGTTGAGCTTGCTCCTAGTATTGAAGTTGCTTCTGTTTATTTAATTGACATGTTGGAAACTAGGTTTGCTAGTCTTAATCCTTTTATGCAATATATGTTCCTTAAGCTTCATGAAATTGAGGATCCCGAAAAGAAAGCTTTTATCTTGGAAACTTTGCGCCTAGAATTTAAGGATGTCGTTATTGAAGCTAGGAAAGTTCTTAAACATTTTAATAAACTCGGTTCACCTATAAAGGTTATTAGTACAAATGATGAGGGAGCCGAAATACCTATACCTTGCAAGCTTTTGGGATTGTGTGAAGCCTTCGAAAATAATTTTGACTGGATCTGTCCTGAAAATCTTTTTGATGAGAATAGTGTACCAAAGCATGATCACAAAGGGTCTTCTAAAACTTATGTGGATGAAATACAATGCCTTATTGATAAGACCTCTGCTGTTGATCTCAATGCTTCTTCTGATATTACTTGATTCGCAATTTTCTGCGCCTAGCTCAAAGGCGTTAAAGAAAAGCACTCTTGGGAGATAACCCAATGTTTTCTTTTTAGTACTTTTTCTTTTATTTGAGTCTTGGAAGTCATTACTACTGTAATGACTGCTCCTTATCTTGTTTATTTCGTTTTTGTGCCAAGAGAAGCCTCTAATTTGAGTGAGGTAAAGATTTGGGGATGTTGCTGTCCTAAAACTGTTTTCGGTGCTGCACCGTAAAAATTCGTATAAATTATCTGTATATCTTTTGGACCTGCGATTTCTTGTGCATATGCCCCAGGTTATATACAAACTTTTGTTAGTTGAACACTTTTTGATTTGAGCAACAGAAAATCCATAAAAAATTTGACCTTTGTCAGCTGTTCAGTTTTGACAGATTTCTGCCAATATTTGTGTTTGCCACTTTATCGCTTTCTTTTGAGTTCTTTTGATCACGGAACTTTTGGGGAGGTTGATACAGTAGTATTTGCTATATATGTGGTGGTTTTGAGTTGAAACCTGAAGCAAATAGAGGATTGATTATATGTTATGCTTACACTAATGTTGCTAATAGAATTGTGTTTAGTTTTGTATGAAGGAAGTTTTCAAGTGTAGGGATTGGAGAATGATGAGATGAGTTGAAGAATGGACAAAAGCTCAAGATTGGGGATGCCCATGCATCACCCCAAGAAATATCCAAGAAGTACAAGCGTCAAAGCTTGGGGATGCCCCCGAGGCACCCCTTCTTCATCGGCAAAAATCAGGTCACCTTTCAAAACACTATATTTTTATTGCTTCATGCACTATGTGTTTTCTTGTAGCGTCAGTTGTTTTAGTTGTTTTAGTTAGTTTAGTTTGTTTGTTTGCTGTAATAAATGGTTGGACCCCAACAAATTTTCTTTTGGAGAAGTTGCCTTGCTTTTCATTTGCAAAGAACGCTCTAGTTTTCACTCTTATTAAAAATCGAGCGTTCTTCTTTTTCTGCTACTGCTTTTGGTTTTCGCCTTGATTTGCGTTCAGACCTTGTCATATCTTTTCATCAAGGTGTATTTTTGCCTCTGATCTTTATTGGTTTTCATCAAAAGAGGTGTCTATAAAAATTTCAAATGGTGTTGGAAAAGAGAAAAAGCTTTGTGCAAAATAGTGGTACAAGAAGGAGCTTGTGTAGACTGCGGCTTAGGCTTTTTCATGTCATGCTTGATGTTCTTTTTGATAGTATGCTTAGTGGTTTTGATGTAGCATGACTTGTCTCAAATAACTGAGATTGCTTAATGAGCCTTTGAAAAAAATCATGCGTTGTTTTTATTGTATGGAAGCATTATTTTGGTTTTCTCCTTGATGCTTTATTTGGGTTGACTTGGCGCATGCTCACACATGTTAGACTCTTACAAGTCGCCAATAGCCTTCATGATCATTTAGTTTTTGACTTTTGATGCCATCTTATGCTTCTTTTAATGTCGCTTTGTCGCTTTGCATGATTATGGCCATTACTGCTCTCTTAGTTGGTCGCTCCCAGTCTTTTGCTAGCCCTCGCCTTGTACTGAGTATGAGCTCTACTCGTGCATCCAACTCCTAAAAGCCAAAGTTTTCCAAAGTGTCCACCATACATACCTACTAGCAATTTGCTATTCAAAGTAAATTTGACTTGCTTTTATTTTCTCTTCAAATTAAACTCTTACCAGCGTTATGCGAAATTCGGTCAGTAAAGCTCTCACGAACCGGAAGGCACACTTTACTTTTTCTTGTTCTTAAAAATTTGACATTGTGGTCTCTTATGTTGAGTTGTTATGCTTGCAAGTTGTAAGTTGGATTCTAGCCCATCCATGCTGTCATGGGGCAAGCACTACAACAAAAACTGCTTGTAGCGACACTTCTCTAGAGGCACTTATGATTTGCCTTTATAAAATTGTTAAATAATCATGTAGAGACACTTTCCTTGAAGTAGGGACACTTATTATAGACAAAAGGTTGAGTGTCTTAAATCTAGAGACACTAGTTGAGACATTTATCTCGTAAGTATCAAATGAGTGTTAAAAGGCATTGTATGAGACACTAAATAAGTGTCGCAAGAAATCATGTAGAGGCATTTTTAAAGATACTTCATAAAGTGACCTTACATCATAGATAGAGACACGGTTTGAGACACTATTTACATTCTGTAGAGGCATTTTTAGGCATGTAACATAGTCTCATAAGAGTTTTCTAATGTGTATTAACAAGATGTTGTGTGAGGCTAAGTGGTTGGGTTAGTATGACCTTTACATGAAGGTCTTGAGTTCAAGGATTGCTACCAACGTTTTTATAAATTATTTTTCCGTATAAATAGTGGCAGAATGAATGTCTTTACTAATGTCTTATAGAATGCAGAGACAATACAAAGTGCCTCTATGAAATGTCTTATAAAATCTGAAGACATTATGGAAGTGTCTTTTAGTCATAGGGACACTGCATGTAGTGGCACTTATGTGACACCTGACGAAGTGCCTCTACTCCATTGTAGAGACAATGATAATGTCTCTATCTACCAAAAATAATGTCTCTACAGGCTATTTTTCTTGTAGTGAAGCTTTCAACATTGCACTTCTTATTTGAGTTGATATCGTGATCTTTTGTTTATGGATGCCCGCGGTGTGAAATGAATTGGAAATCTTGTGGGGATCATAGAGTTTGTCTATGTGTTAGGGAAACACCGGGCCGCCAATCTAAGCCATGCATAATTCATGGTGGAAATTTGCAGCATACCCATGGTGAATATTCGACGACGCATCTCACAATAAAAAGCTAAACAAAAGGCAAATAAAAGAGATGTCGAGGTGTTCATTGTCTGCTTGTCCTGTCATTTTGGTGTGGGCTTGTTCCATGTCATCGGACACGGAGGTACCCCATTGGCGGTTTTCAATGATATGCATATACTTACAATGACAAGAGCCTTCCTTGGGACTCTAAGTAAAGTAGCATGAGGTTTGGGTACTCGTATTCACGGGGCACGAGGTTTTCAACTTATGATTTGTCAAGCATATGCATCATAATTGTTCTCGCATTAACTTTAACCATTCAAGATGCTTATGATGGGGGCAATGAGAGCTCAAAGCCGGTAAGTACCATAATTTTTGAAGATTATAAAACTTGCAATCACTGCTTCCCTCTGCGAAGGGCCTTTCTTTTACTTTTATGTTGAGTCACCACCTTCTTTCTTTATGCACCATTAAGAGAGCATAGTTGTCATTCTTAGTGTGATATGCATTGTCCCAAAGTTCATTGATTGATTCATATTGTTGGTTTCACTTGTTCTTAAATTATTTGTATCTAGTCGCCCTCTTAAACTTGAAGGTGTCCTATGCATTTATGTTTTGCTCTCTTTGAAGGACAAGCTGAAAACCATTTGTATGTTTTTCCTTATGATTTGAACACACGTTTGACTTTCATTGTTTCATTTTCATGATCTTTTGTTTGTGTTCATTTGCATGTTTACAACATGGTTGCTAAGTTCTTATTGTCATGATTATATCTTCATGCCCATGTTTTAAGTTCTTATGATCCCAGCTCACCAATGCTTACATATATGATCAAGATTGTGTAGGTGCATGTCACCTCAAAAATTATTTTTTGTTATCACTTACCTACTCGAGGACGAGCAGGAGTTAAGCTTGGGGATGCTTGATACGTCTCCAACGTATCTATAATTTTTGATGCTCCATGCTTGTTTTTACACCATTTGCCTATTGTTTCGTTACACTTAGTGGCACTTTTATGCATTTTCCGGAACTAACCTATTAACAAGTTGCCACAGTGCCAGTTTCCTGTTTTCTGCTGTTTTTGTGTTTCAGAAGTGATACACATGAAATATTCTCGGAATTGGACGAAACAAATTCCTGAAGTCTTATTTTACCCGGAAGCTTCCAGAGATCCAAAGGAGAGTAGGAGGGGGGCCACCAGGGCCCCACACGCAGGGGTGGCGCGGCCAGGCCCCTGGCCGCGCGGGCCCCGCGTGAGGACGCCTGGCTCCTCCTTTGACGATGCCCCTTCGCCTATAAAGACCCCCCGACGGAAAAAACCTAAGTACCCGATCAGATTTCCAGAACACATCGCGATCCACCGCCACCGTCGACCCGAAGATTGGGAGGGTCCAGAAGCTCTTCCCGGCACCCTGCCGGAGAGGGGAATCGCCACCGGAGGTCTTCTTCATCGCCATGCTTGCCTCCGGAGCGATGAGTGAGTAGTCTACCTTGGACTATGGGTCCATAGCAGTAGCTAGATGGTTGTCTTCTCCACCATGTGCTTCATGTTTAGATCTCATGAGCTGCCCTACATTATTGAGATCACCGTTATGTAATTCTACATGTTTGGTTTGTTGGGATCCGATGAATATTGGTGTTTATGATTAAGTTGCTATACTGAATTATATCTTTTGTTATCTCTATGTTGTTTATGATCTTGCATGCTCTCCGTTGTTAGTAGCTATCTTGGCCGAGTAGTTGCTAGTGACTCCAAGAGGGGGTATTTATGCTCGATAGTGGGTTCATGCCTCTATTTCACCTGGGGGGGTGACAGAAACCTCTAAGGTGGTAGATGTGCTGTTGCTACTAGGGAGAAAACAACATTCATATGCTCAAGGGCATATGCTTTGTTTACATTACACACTTTGCTTAATGCAATTATCTGTTGTTCGCAACTTAATACTACTGGGGTGTTCGGATTGATATCCCCAGGAGTGGATTATTAGTCATAGATGCAGTTGGATGGCGGTCTATGTATTTTGTTGTAATGCCTAGAGTAAATCTCATAGTGATCTTCTTGACATATCACGTTTATCTTTATTCTATCAATTGCCCAACTATAATTTGTTTACCCAGCATGTGTTATTTATCTTATGGAGAAACACCCTAGTGAACTGTGGACCCCGGTCCTATTTTCATCATATTGTTATCACTTGTTTACTTTACTCGCACTGTTTACTTTACTCACACTGTTTACTTTACTCGCATACTATATTGTTTTCCACTCAATACGCTCATAACCTTTGTTTCAAGCAAACCGGTGAGATTGACAACCTCATCGCAAGTTGGGAACAAAGTATTTGTTTGTGTGTGTGCAGGTTCCGCATCACCTTCAGTCGTTTGTCTCTCCTCTCCTGATCGATAAACCTTGGTTTCTTAAACTGAGGGAAAACTAGCTGCTATACTCATCATACCTCCCTCTTGGGGTTCCCAACGGTCTGGTTATCCACCACACACAAGGACAATCTGCGCCATCAACCGGTAGCAACGCTCCAAGAAAAACACATAGTGCATGAAGCAATAAAAATATAGTGTTTTGAAAGGTGACCTGATTTTTGCCGATGAAGAAGGGGTGCCTCGGGGGCATCCCCAAGCTTTGACGCTTGTACTTCTTGGATATTTCTTGGGGTGATGCATGGGCATGCCCAAGCTTGAGCTTTTGTCCATTCTTCAACTCATCTCATCATTCTCCGATCCCTACACTTGAAAACTTTCTTCATACAAAACTAAACACAAATCTATTTGCAACATTAGTGTAAGCATAACATTGAATCAACCCTTTTTGCTTCAGGTTTCAACCCAAAACCACCACATATAAAGTATATACTACTGTAGCAACTTCCCCAAAAGTTCCGTGATCAAAAGAACTCAAAAGAAAGCAATAAAGCGGCAAACACAAATATTGGCAGAAATCCGTCAAAATAGAATAGCTGGCAAAGGTCGAATTTTTGAGGGGTTTTCTGTTGCTCAAATCAAAAAGTGTTCAACTAATGAAAGTTTGGATATAACCTGGGGCATATGCACAAGAAATCGTAGGTCCAAAATATATACAGAGAATTTTCACGAATTTTTACGGTGCAGCACCAAAAACTGTTTCAGGACAGCAACATCCCCAAATCTTACCTCACTCGAATTAGAGGCTTCTCTTGGCACAACAACGAAATAAAAAGGATAAGGAGCGGTTATTACAGTAGTAATAACTTCCAAGACTCAAATAAAAGAAAAAGTACTGAAAATAAACAATGGGTTATCTCCCAAGAGTGCTTTTCTTTAACGCCTTTGAGCTAGGCGCAGTAATTTGCAAAGATGCTCATGTGGGCGCCATATAAAAGCTTGAGGCAAAGGCGCCATATAGAAACTTAAAGCAATAGAGAGCATCAAAAAGCAAGTATGAAACACATTTAAATCTAAACCACTTCCTATGAAAAATAGTCTTGTAAAGAGACAAGTCATAAAAGCGCAAAGCAAAAAGTATAAGAAGGCAAAACAAGTACAACTTCAAAAATTGCAACATAAAGAGGGGAAACTCAATATTATTGAGATCCATCAAACCATGTTTCCCTCTCTCATAATAACTTTCAGTAGCATCATGAATAGAACTAACAATATAACTATCACATAAAGCATCCCTATCATGAGCCACATGCATAAAAGAATTAATACTCACCACGGGAACAATAGTAGTAGGAGCAAATTCAATATAATAATTATTCTCATCACCATAATCATCATAAATAGGAGGCATATTGTAATCATAACTAATTTTATCCTCAATAGTAGGTGAACTGAAAATATTATACTCATCATCATAGCCATCATAAACTAGAGGTTTAGTATCATCACAAGCAAGAGAACATCTATTTCGCAAAGCATACTCATCAAACATATCATCATAAGAAGGAACATCACATAGGGGAGATAAAATATCATCAGAGCAAACTTTCTCCACTAAAGCTGGGGAACTAAAAATATCATGCTTAACAAAACCAGCTTCCCCAAGCTTAGACTTTTCTATAACATTAGCAATACCAGTGTTCAAAGCATTCGTACTAACAATATTGCTATGCGAAATAAGCTCCAAAGAATTTTCAATTTTCTCATCAAATCTAAAATCAGGAAAAAGACTAAAGAACTCTTTATTTTCCATTAAGCCTAACTAGTAAAAATAAAAACAAGAAACAAAAAGATATAATTGCAGAATCTAAAGGAAATAACTTCGAGCACTCACACAGGAGGATGCGAGTACCTTTTACCTTACCTCCCCGGCAACGGCGCCAGAAAAGAGCTTGATGTCTACGCACGCGTCTGTTCTTGTAGACAGTGTTGGGCCTCCAAGTGCAGAGGTTTGTAGAACAGCAGCAAGTTTCCCTTAAGTGGATCACCCAAGGTTTATCGAACTCAGGGAGGAAGAGGTCAAAGCTATCCCTCTCAAGCAACCCTGCAATTACGATACAGAAAGTCTCTTGTGTCCCCAACACACCCAATACACTTGTCAGATGTATAGGTGCACTAGTTCGGCGAAGAGATAGTGAAATACAAGCAGTAGTGATGATTATAAGTAGTAACTGTGATATGAAATAGATATTGCTGTGAGCAAACATGTAACAAAACAGGAAGTAAACTGTATGCAAAGCTTGGAAACAAGGCCCAGGGATCATACTTTCACTAGTGGACACACTCCCAACAAATATAGCATAATTGAACAAATAAATAACTTCTCTTCACTATGGTACTCTGAATTACTCTCCTATTGAATAACACTAATCATTGCGTATGGCTACGAAGCACTCCTTAAAGTTCATCAAGTACTTGACAAACACCACTCATAGAGATATTCAAATCAAATCACAACTCAAGATGGATATTATTGCAACTTAGACCAAGTACTAACACGGTGCACACACTGTCAACATTACACCATGAAAGGAGGAATAGATCACTTCAATACTATCATAGTGATAATTATTCTCATAATCCATAAAAGATCACAATCGTAGCCTAGACCAAGTACCACCATGATGCACGCACTGTCACCGTTACACCATGGCAGGAGGAATAGATTACTTTAATAACACACTAGAGTACACATAATGAAGAAGAGTAACATCTACTTATTCAACATGATACAAAGCTCACGATTACATAAAGATCACATCATGGGAGAGAGAGGTGAACCACATAGCTACCGGTAGAGCCCTCAGCCCCGGGGGTGAACTACTCCCTCCTCATTATAGGAGACAGCAAGGTTGATGGAGATGGCGGTGAGGTCGATGGAGATGGCGGTGAGGTCGATGGAGACGGCGGAGACGGCGATGGAGACCGATGGAGATGGCTCTGGGGGCACTTCCCCGTCCCGGCAGGGTGCCGGAACAGAGACTTCTGTCCCCCGAAATTTGGCTTCGACGGCGGCGGCGTTGCGGAACTGTTCTGGAAATTTCGCCGACTCCCCTAGGGTTTTCTGTCCCGAGGCTTTATATAGGCGAAGGGGCGTCGTCAGGGGGCAGCCAGGGGCTCCTCACACCAGGGTGGCGTGGCCAGGGCCTAGGCCGCGCCACCTATGTGTGAGGGCAGCCTCTGGCCCCCCTTCGGCTCTCGTTCGGTCTTTGGGAAGCTTCCAGGAAAAATAAGACTTCTGGAACTTGTTTTGTCCAATTCCGAGAATATTTCCTGTGTAGCTTTTCTAAAACACAAAAACAGCAGAAAACAGGGAACTGGCATTGTGGCATCTTGTCAATAGGTTAGTTCCAGAAATCGCATAAAAGTGCCACGAAGTGTGACAAAACAGTAGGCAAATGGTGTAAAAACAAGCATGGAGCATCAAAAATTATAGATACGTTGGAGACTTATCAGCCATGCAGGACGAGTTCGACGCCCTGCAGCGCAACCAGACATGGCAGCTTGTTCCTCGACCACGCCATGCCAACATCATCACCGGGAAGTGGGTCTTCAAGCACAAGTTCCATCCGAATGGAACTCTTGATCGGCATAAGGCGCGATGGGTCGTTTGCGGTTTTCGTCAGTGAGCCGGCGTTGATTTTGCTGAGACCTTCGCCCCGGTTGTCAAGCT
The DNA here is from genome assembly GCA_007115705.1 of Dactylis glomerata. Taxonomy (NCBI): domain Eukaryota; kingdom Viridiplantae; phylum Streptophyta; class Magnoliopsida; order Poales; family Poaceae; genus Dactylis; species Dactylis glomerata. The sequence continues at coordinate 8,193,684 of QXEO01000734.1, forward strand.
CGGGACCATCCACACCGTGCTCCAGCTCGCCGTGTCTCGCCGCTGGCCTTTTCACCAAATGGACGTCTCCAACGCCTTTCTCCATGGTCATCTTGAGGAGCAAGTGTTCTGCCAGCAGCCCTCCGGCTTCATCGACTCCGCTCATCCGGATCATGTATGCCTGCTCTCGCGCTCATTATATGGGCTCAAGCAGGCGCCACGTGTGTGGTACCAGCGCATCGCAGCGTTTCTTCATCAACTTGGCTTCCACTCCACACGCTCCGATGCATCGCTGTTTGTCTACCATCTGGGAGACACCACGACTTACCTGCTGCTCTACGTCGACGACATCATCCTCACGGCGAGCACACCTGTGCTCCTGCAGCAGCTCACCGACCGTCTACGTGCCGAGTTTGCGCTCAAGGACTTGGGACCCCTGCACTACTTCCTCGGCATTGAGGTTGTGCGCCGACCGGATGGCTTCTTTCTTCACCTGAAGAAGTACGCTCACGAGCTCCTCGATCACGCTGGGATGCTTAACTGCACCCCTGTCTCTACGCCCGTCGACACGAAGGCCAAGCTCTCTGCTACGGATGGCTCTCCGGCGCCTGATGCCTCGCTATACGGTCCATTGTTGGTGCGCTTCAGTACCTCACTCTTACCAGACCGGAGCTGCAGTATGCCGTTCAGCAGGTGTGTCTCCATATGCATGCTCCCCGTGATGCTCATTGGACTTCGGTGAAGCGGATACTCCGCTACATCCGCGGCACCCTCGACCTTGGTCTTTCGCTGCACGCCTCCACAGACACGGACATCATCGCCTACTCGGACGCGGACTGGGCCGGCTGCCCCGACACGCGACGCTCCACCTCGGGGTACTGCGTTTACCTTGGACCCTCGCTCATCTCGTGGTCGTCCAAGCGACAGCCTACGGTCTCTCGCTCCAGCGCCGAGGCGGAGTATCGGGCTGTTGCTAATGTTGTCGCCGAGTGCTCATGGCTTCGACAGCTCCTTTAGGAGCTCTCTTGTCCTGTCGACAAGGCTACCATTGTCTACTGCGACAACGTCTCCGCCGTCTATCTCTCCGCCAACCCCGTCCATCACCGCCGGACGAAACACATCGAGCTCGACATTCACTTTGTTCGCGAACAGGTGGCTCTTGGTCGTATACGTGTTCTACACGTACCCACCTCCCAGCAGTTCGCGGATATCATGACTAAAGGATTGCCTATGGCGTCTTTCGAGGAGTTTCGATCCAGCCTTTGCGTCCGCTCTGCCGACGCTTCGACTGCGGGGGGGGGGGGGGGGGGGGGTGTTGAGAGTAGATATTTGTGTATAGTACATTAGTGATTAGGCCCCTCCTCTATTTTATATTGAGGGTATGGAGGCCTCCCATTATACTATATATATGGGTGCCTTTGCACCAGAGTAATACAATACGTGTTATTCTATTTCTCTACATATTTGATCAATTTGGTAGTGTATGTATTATGGAGTGACGTGTGCAGCCTAGCTGATCCTAGCCATGACATGAGCCAATAAGCATATACACTTTGGATCCCCTAGTATGTATAGGTAGAAGTTGATAGGTTTTGATGAGCATCAGCACATGACGATGCAAATGGTTGCAAGTCCACATGGAGGGCCAACGTAGATTTATTTAAAACTTTAGATTGAAGTGTTACGCATTTCGCAAAAAAAAAAGTGTTAGTTGTTGGTGCACCTCCTCTTCTATTTGGCTTGTCAACGCCATGCCGGCCGCGGTGCTGGCAGCAGCCAGCGACTCTGCTGAACCACCACATGAGAGATGAGACATTAGGAACAGTTCAAAAGGAGAATCATGTCATGGAGCGGTAAGCACGATCGAAACGAGACCTACGTGCAACAGCACAGGCTGGCGCTGGCCTTGCAGGCTGATCGAGCACTCCATCACCCCCACCGCGAGAGACGAAGACGATACGAGGAGGAGGTTTCGAACCGTGGGAACATGGAATAATCGTCGGGAGCTTTCGGAGCAGGAAGTGGAATCTCGGCGCTGGTCACAGAATCGTCGGACCTAGCCTACCCACACCCACCGAAGCAGTGACGCGCTCGCTCCAAACCGACAGCGCCCACACCGATCCATCGAGTCGACCCCAAACGCAACGCCGCCGGGGGAGATACGTGGCGACACGCGTCGCGCGACCCCGCCACGAGGCACGCGAGCTGGCCGACTTCTGGAATCTTCAGGACCACGGATAAAATGCAACAACCACGGACAGTACCCCGTCGTCCCGAATCTCCCGCTCCCACGCCCAAACCGACACCTTGTACAGTACTGATCCTATTCTAACTGCCGTCACGTACCTACAGTACACGGTCCCCAAGGCCCAAGCTAAGCTCGATTCCGCACGAGCATGCAGTCCGTCTGCCCCACCGCGCCGCCGCCGGCGCGGCCGCCGCCGCGTGCCGTCCCGCGCGCGCTCCCTTCGGGAAGGCTTGGATGCAAAGCACGCCGTCTTACCGGCCGTCCCGCCACGGCGCTCCACGCGCAGTGCGGCCGCGGAGCGGAGCCGGCGGAGGCGCCGCGCAGTGACAGGAACGTGGTGCTCTCGGAGGAGCACGAGGGCCTGGCGCCGGAGCAGCTGGAGCTGCTGGAGGACGAGGCCATGGCCGGGGAGGACGAGGGCCGGACCCCCACCGACTACGACCGCCGCGCGCACATCTTCGAGGAGAGCTCGCGGGTGTTCCGGGACCTCAAGCACCGCCGCGACGGCGACGCTGAAGGCGACGGCGGGGGCGTGAAGGTCGGTGGTGCTGCCGCTGGGGGCCATGGCTGAAACGGCACGCCACCGACAGCCAACGCTTCTGTCCTAACTCCAAAGCGTACGATGTGTGTGTACTGTGTAACCCAGCACGTGTTTTCCATGTACGTATGTAGGCCAATCGCTGTTTAACCTGAAGCCTCTCCGTTTCTCCGGGGAGGGAAATTTGCCTCTCAAATACAGCATTTGTTTGCTTTCTTAACGGATTGACAACATGAGTAATCACCGGGGCCAGGTCCTCGCTGCGTGCAGACTATATATACGCCGAGCATGTTCAGGTACCTCAACTAGCAGAGGCTGTCGCCATGCGCCATGCGCTCAACTTTGCAGAAGATGCAGGTTTCCAAAACGTGATTATGGCATCTGATTGCGCATCTCTGATCAGCAGAGTAAAAGAGTTTGAAAACTGACAGATCCCAGATCGGTGCCTTAGTTCACGATATAAAGAGTGTAGTGTAGGGCTTCAAAGTTTGTTTCCACTTCTTTTACTCATGTCAATCGACGTTGTAATATGGCAGCTCACGTGTTGGCTACATCTTCTGAACATGACCCAGGGTCCTGCTGGCTGGTTTAACGTTGACACTGGTATTACATGTGTTTGCAGTACCCAGCAGATGCCGACGCAGACTAACGGCTCCATGACCGCTGTATGCAATACTATCAGTTTCCATTTCAAGTTCGTTAACCCCATCGAACTTTGAATGAAATCAACCTGGAGATTCCCCATAGGTTTAGAATTACACTTTACAATAAAGATTTCGGGTTTGCATTGTGGGGTTCCTCCCAAAAAGGAGAATCCCCTCTAAAAATTAGAGTATGCTGCTAATTGCAGTGTGCACACGGTATTCTTTAGTAAAAGGCGAAAGAATAGTTCGCTTTGTGCCCGCTGCGCAGCTGCTTGCTCTTCGTTCGTCGCCTTGGCCCTCCTAATATACCATTCGCTCGAAGCGCTCTAGCATCGGAGTAGCGATGTGGGACTAATCCCTGGTAAACATCTCACTGTCAGTCGCATGTTTGGGCTTGGAGCAAAAGATTGAGAAGGAAGGCCGCTTCGTTTGCGGCAATGTAGACAGGGTGGGCTTTCTGGGCCAGATGGTACCAACTCCAAGCTCTGTTTGCACCAGTTCCACCACATAATGCTAAAAAAAAGGTTCCACCACGCTGACTCCGTATCTCTGATATTTGCGAGCCCCATATGATTTCAATGCAGTTTTGCGTGATCCTTCTCGGTGGGTGGTTTGGATTTTAAAAAACTGTGTCAATTTTCAGTTACTTGTTGCCCTGACCCATTCTTTTTGCGCACTCCATGTAAGATTATACAAAGGATAGAATCATGACAAGGGGAACATTACCAAATCCCAGAAAATCCTCGCTCTTCTCACGGTGACACCATCTCTTTAATTTTTGGTATCCTAGCCAAGCACAAATTCATTCTGTCTATACAAGCAATGACAGTGTTGAGAATTTGGGCTCCAACAACTATACACACATCGAAGAGCACACATTATTGCCAAACCAGTAAACCTTGTGCACAGACGATTGGCAAATAACTCAGTGACCTCGCACACCGATCAGAGTGCTAAGTGCTAACTACTAATACACTAAAATTACCTATCACTCTATCATCATTCCAAAAATCGAACCTGGTTCTGCTTGCTTCCTAAACACGCCACAATCCTGAGAAACGAAGTTAATTTAGCTATGACCTGAGCTTCGGAGATCCCAGTCAATGAATCCTTCTCTTGAACATTCCCTGGAATGCCGAGCCTACACTTCTCTCTTTGGCTTTTGATCCCTTCACTGCAATAATATGTTCCACACTTGAATCATCATCGCTCACCCAAACGCCTTTCCCCTTCATGTCATATGCTCTTGCGTTAGGTGCTCGTCTGCTGAAACTCTCGTACAGATCAGGGGTACGCCGCAGCAGCTCACTCGCTGAAGAGTACCCCATCAACCGGTGAAGCTTAGACTCCTTGGCACTTCTTTCGTCAATGGTGTTGAAAGATGAGTTCCTTGACACATACAGGGGTTGTCCGTCCTCGGTAGAGTAGCTCGCATCAACTGAGATACCGTACTCTTCCGAGTATGAGTACGGGTCAGCTTTATGAGCACCAGCGTTATGATCATCATCTGCCTGTTGAATTTCGTAGTCATCTGTGCTGGACTCATCCCCTCCAAATGGTGACTGAAGTTTCTTTCTGCTTGGGTCTCTGTAAGAGTAGGAGAGAACCTGTGAGCAGGAGCCACACTGCAGCCTGCGTGTTCCTCTGCTTGGAACGGCAAAACCAGTGGGCAGCTGGACCAGCCTGAGACAGTTTGAGCAGAGGACGAATGGCGCGCCCCGTAGGACTGGCCGACAGAGATTTTTCGGGGGAGGCCGCCGCTTTATCTCCTTAGCTGCTGGCTTCGGTGGTGCAGGTTCTTGTTTCCAGGAGCTGCAACAAGGTGGCCCGCAGCTATGGTGGTAGCATTGGTGAGGGCATGGTCTCATCTCCATTTGCCCACTGTGACCATACGAATAAGCACTGTGCCGACGATACCGCGGCAATGGTAGCCCATGGCCGCGGGGAGGAACTTGGCCAGACTTACTCAGGCGAGATGCAATGCCAGAATACTTGGCGGCAGGATTATAAGTTGTAAGAGGTTGGCTGGATGTGATGGCTACATGAGGCTTGTAACCATTTTGTTTCAGAGGACGCGGAGGGTGTTCCCTTGGCTTGCAATCTGAAGGTTTATTGAATATTTCAGATAGATCATCTTTCAAGACATTCACCGTCTTCATAATCTTTGATTGAAGGGGTTCACTTGCCCTGAAGCTTTTTGACTGGAAGGAAGTCTGGGTAGAGTGGAAATCAAGCGAGTCAACTGATACTCTAGCACCTTCTCGGAGATCACACGACCGAGATTGCACCCTTACGAGCTTAGAACTTCTCTTGCCTACCGCTGATTCAGTTTGGCATTCTCCATTCTGCTCAGATTCTGGCAAATCGACAGGCGATTCTCTTCCATCAGATAAGGGCACATTTTGCTCGGAGGCTTTCAGACTGCCCTCCTCTTCTCTTATTGTGCAAGCCTCTGGACTCTCTGAGCTTCGCTCCACAGTGATTTTCTCTTCATTGTCAGAACCTATATGTGTGCCATGTATTAGGGCAGCAAGCTCTTCCATTTCTGCATCGATGTCACGTCCATCAGAACTGTCGTCTTCATTGCACTCAGTATTTGCAACCTCCATAACATTCTTCTCAGCTGACATCACATCACCATTCTCATTGCTTCCAACACCATTGCTCTCCTGCTCGGCCTCAGTGTTTGGAGTATCAGGAGTGTATGAATCATCAGCGGCAGCACCAATGGAACCCAGTTCCTTGCTTTGAGGAGACACCCCATTGCCAACAGATGTAACAACAGAGTAGCTGCCTGAGTCTTGCCGAACTTGTTTCGTGGACACGCCATTGCTCACAGGGGGAAGAACAGAGTAATCACCAGTGTCTTGCTGAACCTGTTTTGTGGCCACATTTTGTGCATTGCCAGCACGGACTTTAGCTGCATAAGCATAACCACACACAAAATGAGACTAATGAGCAAACCGGTGGGCATTAATAAGTTCCTAACTAGGGAGAAAACCTAGCTCGTTCTTAATTTCTAGTTAGTCAGTGTACCCTCGAATGTATACCTCGAAGAGTGGTCTTGCATCCACCACACTGATAGACCGAAACATTGGCAGGCTCCGGCAGAATGTTGAGACATTTTGGGCACCTCACAAGGCGAAACCCTCCTGTGTTTGCACTTGCCATCAAACAAGAAAGGCCAAGGACATCACCCACTGCACAAAACTTCCAGGCTGTAGGTACCAATTACCACCAAATTGCTATGAATGCAGCTGCTGTATCCTCTGTTCTAATACCAGGTCCTGAATCTGTTCCTGTATCTGCGAATGTTCAAGAGAAAATTGATCAGTTTCACTAGCAGATTATCAACTACAGGTTGTGCTGAAAATGTTGCTAAAAGCCCTAAAGTAGTCCACCGAGCGTGAATTTACATCCTATCCGTCACATGAACACTGATGGGAAAGGAACAAAGGACACGGCGCCACCAGAAATATAGATACAGTTGTAGCGACACATGGTAGCTGCTGAACAAGATGAAGAAATACAAAGGGCAAGACTGTAACCTCGATGCTATGCTACTACTACCGTCTCAATTGAAACATTGAAGTCGAGAGGCAGTTTGGCATATGGCCAAATTGGAAGCAATTTTATTGGGGGTTCCCCAATTAGAAAACAACAAATCAATGGCTGGTAGTACTACTATTTTTTAGACTAGAAATTAGAAAAGGTGCCGATTGTTCGGACCCCTTTGTCCTGTTCATGAGATCATCAAAGAACCTAGCTGATCTACTCGACGATAGACGTCAGTTAGAACTAATTCTGGCATGACGGTTGGTCGGTAACAGACGACAGTTGCAAAAATCCAAATTAGGATCTTCATAAATAACACAAGAGAATCTTTCATATGTCGTACCGTCAAAAAGAAACTTATATGTCGTGCTCTCGAGTTGCAACCTAGGACGCAAAGAAACGAAGAAATCGGCACTTACTTGGCAGTTGGCACTACGAACGCCTCAAGCCAGGCTGGGATAGAGCTACAGGAAGAAGGGGGAGAGAAGATGCGAGAAGAAACTCCACCCCCGGCGTGCCGATTGGAGTAACCAATCAATCCACGGGGAAAATACAGAGGAATCGGGCACACGGAGAGAGCAGCGCCTCTTGTGTGGTGTGGGCAGAAAAGAAGGGAAGAGAGCAAAAAACAGGACTTGATCGGAAGGCTCAAATAAGAGGAAGAAGAAGAGTAGGAAGAGGCCAAGAACTCACCTTTCTTCCTTCTTTCCACCACTCCTTCCAAGCCACGCGCAACAAGTACAAGCTCGCAGCCCGTGGTCTTCGTCGTCGTCGTTTTGCCCGCTCCCAAAGTTTCTCCGATTCCCCCGCCGCAACTCCTAGTCCAGTTCTCGGAAGTTCCACGCCGCGTTCCGGCGCTCGCCGCTAGTCAGGTCAAGCGGAAGTGAGAGAGAAGCGCACGGGGTATAAATAAAAACAGAGTCTCCCTCTCCTTCGAGCCGAGCGGGGAGTTGACCAGCAGGAGGATTTGAGCCTAATCAATGGCCCCAGAGCCCCGGTCTGAACGGGGCTGCGACTTTCCTCGCGGGCGCGCGCCAGCTAGCTTTGCGGAGGCAGCGGAGACCGACGGCGAGAGGAGAGAAGAAAACACGGGAAGTTCTGTTCTTGTGGTCAAACGCGCGCGCGGTGTAAAATAACAGCGCGACGGAATGAATGGCGAGAGGGAGAGGTTGACCGGATGGGGATTGTGTTGACTCCCCGCGGCTATGGCTTGTGGCTATGCTACATATGAGTTTCCACGTTCCAATTGCTGAGGTTAGATTTTTTACTAATTGCGCATAGGTTGAAAAAATACGCTCGATCATTGGATCATGGAGCGGTAAGTTGCAATGTGGATTTACCCGGAAAAAAAAAGTTGCAATGTGGATTGCAACGTAGGAAAAAAACTTCTCGTACCATTAGATTGCTTCATGGGCTGCAACTGAAATTCAATCGTGTCAAAGTTAATTTTTCGTCGACTAAAAATTAGTTACTCCCTATTTATACTAGGTATCTACCCAGACACCTCCCTTATACAAACATAAGATGTTGCTTGAGAAAAAAACTAGATTTAATTTCATAAGCACCTATCTAAACACTTTGCATCGATCCTACGGATCATCTAGGATCCATCCAGTCGGTTTTCGTATTCGGGGGTGTGGTTTCAGGTCTAGCTCTCTTTTTTTGGAACAAGGTCTAGATATTTTGATCTACGGTTCTCATCTGTAGAGATGGTTGCTGCTCTAGTGCGTTGATTCTTTGGGAACTTAACACGTCGACTTTTCGTTGGTCCACTATAGCGAGGTTTACTACGACAAGCATTTGCCCGACTTCGGTGATGGAGGGGCAAGGATGTCGGCGCTCGTTCGGCTCACGCCAGTGCATGCAATCGTCGTCTAAGGATCTATTTGTAATTTTGATTGCTTTTCAGAATCTTTTGTACTAGTATGGATGGTTATAAACAGATAGTGAACATGTTCACAGAAAACCATAAATATCCAACTTTAGCTTTTCTAGTGCGAAAAATGGTAAATATTGCTTCTCATTGTCGGTACCCCGCTGGCCCATAATAATTATCAAGTGAATAGACACACTAAAACTGTGCGTAGATAATCAGATGAAGTAGTACGATCTGGGCATTTGGGAATTGACACGACCTCAAGGTTAACGAGGGAGTAGTAACCTTTTTACATAAAGAAGACTTAAATGCCTGATTCACATTTGACACGACACGTAGCATAGGTACTTGTCTTGTTTCTTTCATCAGACGGTTGGTCGGTTTGTTCTCAAGAACCCCACTCTGCTAGCGCAGCCACCGCCCACAGTATGCACAGCGGCGCAGCTGGGAAAAAGGACACCGTGTCGACCCTACCGTGACTGAAAATACGGTTGGGGAGAAATCCGGAGGTAGGTGAGAGTTCAGAGCGTAGGTGAGCTCTGATCACATATGGACGGCTGCTTCTAGAACAGAGAGCCCACGGACCGTTGTCCGTATGTCAATTCTTATCCAGGATTCTTCTTGTAGTCAAAACATATGATATGCGGCTTTGACGAAAATAAGGCGACTTCACGAAAGTTTTCAACACACGAATATCACCAGCTCGATCGGTTAGTAACGAGAATGAGATGGCGCGAAAGGCACCAGGAGTTATCATCTACTACCTTTACCCGAGTAATTCCATGGATCAACGAAAAACTCTGGATCTAGCAAACGGCTCCAGCGAGCGGCAGCAGCACTGTTGAGCTGTGATGAGTGATTCTTTAAGCTTTTTTGAGATGGCGATGAGTGATCTTTGATGGGCACCGTCGGGTTGCGCTGTGGCGACTGTCGGGATCATAAATAGGCAGCACAGTCCTGTAAGTGCGTCAACGCTGTCACCGATACAGTCCCCGGATTGAAACAAAAGAAGTACGTGCTCGTAGGGACACGCTCGTCCATGAGCTGGGGGTCGCCGGACTCAAATCGTAGGGTCCGGTCGAGGTCGTCCGGCAGTCGCTCCGCAACATGCTACACGTGAGGGGTCAACCACAGTCCACAGCAGGGTCGGGGTCTCTTACTCGCAGCTATTGGAAATTTGAAGATGGACCTAATTCATTGGTCTAAAGAATAACAGAAAACAGAAAAGAGCATATACTGGTAGTTGAAGTAGCAAGAGCCTCCCTTCTAGAAACCAAAATGTCTTTTCTTCTTCTTTTGAACAAAGAAAACCAGGAATAGTGACATTCTGGCTAGAGCTGTACTATACTATTCCTAGTCCAGTCTCTAGTGGTAGTAACATCACTCCATGATTACACGCATATATACTTCAGTGTTCAGTGACAGTGATAGTCAAAAGAGGCTTCATCATTACATGACAAAATGAACTCACGAGGGCCCTCGCTCCCCACAAAAGAGCAAATTTTGTGGCAGAACTAAACTCGGAGGTCGGCAGGCATACTCGCTTTTCAGTTTTCACCAACCCACCACGCCAGAGCACGCCGAAGATGGCCAAACTTTCCTGTCCGATCGTGATCCTCCGGTATGTACAGCCATGGCAATATCCTATTGCTGTGGCCTAAAATGCACTATCTAGAACAGCGGGACAGCACTTCTTTTCTGGGGACGCGAAGAGAGCTAGTGATGCCTGTGTGTGTATGTCAATATTCCATTGGCAGTTCCCACTCATCTTCCAGATCACCCGTTCTCCTACGGAGTTTACGGCCCACTGGCTTCCCCTGATTATTTTCTTTCCTAACAGGCCTAGCTCTTCGCCTTCCATATCTACTGTGCTGGCCCGTCTGATCTCCAGGCCCTTGGATATTTTGAGTGCCCCAGATGCCCTAACATTCAGTCAAAGAGTATTTTCACTCAACAAGGTTGTTTTCCTCAATCCCCAGTTGATCGTGTTCTATGTCAAACCGTTGTATCAGAAACAGTCAGTATTCATACCTGTGTCAACCGTTGAACACGAGAGACTGCGTCTTCATGCACCACTATTGTGTCAGAAACTATGTCAAGCACGTCTTCGACGAATAAACAGTATGTGCTTACCTGTAGGAAAAGAAAGTGGTACTGAAACAGAAGCAAAGATCTAGAGGGCTTATAGGATGACAAGTCAAATTACCAGAGTAGCAGGGACAATAGTAAGCCCAAATGAATCAAGCTCAAGAGACTCCACAACACCTGAGTCAATGTTGAAGGTGAAGCCACGCACCTAAAGAATTTAAAAGGTAGTTAAAACCATCAGAATTAAGCAAACCTCTTCAAATGAAAATGACAAATGAAATTCACTCAGACAGTCAGATTACCTCTCTTAAAGACCAGATAGACTCACCTTACCGACATTGCGCCGCCTGGAAGTTACAACATTGTAGCCGACCTAAATAATATTGTAGAATGGTAATTAACAAAGCATATTAGTATTGCTCTGTTCTGATATTTTCAGGAGAAGACTGCACTAAGAGGAATTCCAGAACATATGAAAAGAAGATATTCCTTTTCAATCAAAATTATAAGATGTGTTGCATAGAGTTTAGCTTGTACTCTTCCATCCGCTGGTCCACAAGTGCAGATTATTTTAGCCATGGGCACAAGAAGGATTAGTCTAAATTCCCTTGTCTTGCTCCTAGGTGCTCTAGTTATTTTCTCAATTTATGTGTTCACTCTCCAATAAGAAATATTGGGAAGTAGATCCACTTACCCATGAGATTACTAGTAATGGGGGCATAACAGGAGAATGTAATGGAAAATGCTTAGAAATTGTAAAATGACCTACATTTGTGAAGAAAAAGAGACTTGCACAACAACCTACTTCTGTACAGAGGTTGTACTTAAGGCTGATGTTCTAGCTATAAATATGCAACAAAATCTGAAAAAGGAAAACTTCGCTGAAATTAGAAAGGTAGCATACCAACCCATGCAGTCCAACTAGCTTAAATTCATTCTCAACCACAGATTCGTCTTCAACAAGAACAACATCTCCAACCTACAAAAGCAATTAGTACCTTGCAATTGTTAAAACTGAAGTACCTGCTGCACTATTGATAAGAATAATATATATTGCGTGATGTCAAGGTGGATAACAAGAATAAAGGTACATTGAAAAAAAATCGAGCATTCTTGAATGTTCAACCTGGTATATATCCTCAAAAAGGAATTTCTCAGCTTCTCCTGAAAGCAAGCTTGGCCTCACTTCAACCAATGCAACAACCCACTGGAGAACAATGAAATAGAACAAAATCAAGAAAAGGTGGTGTTGGTCCTACAAAATTATTATTACCAGGAAACTTATCACTATCTAAATAGCAACATTAAGTTCCTATCTTACAAACAGGAGTTGGTGAGGCATAGTTCATCCACACTTTCCACTTCTATTACCCACGCTCACTCTGCTAGGAAACATATAACAATAAACATGAAACAAAATAGCTGAAAACACTGTGAAGCTTTTGCACAAACTAACTCGACAACCTCCTAGAAAATCTATAATGGAACTGAGAAATGCAGAGCACGATGCAAACACAGAAGACTGAAGCGCGTAGACGAAGTGTGGAACAGACTGAGACGACAAAAATGGCTTAACATGGTCAATTATATTTTTCTATCTGTGAAAAAGCACATGCATTGAGCTGATAATGGCTGACTTCTCTTAAACATGTGAATCCTAAAAGGGGAAGGTTCATTTAAAAACAAGGTTGCTTCAGAAAAATAAGATGAAGGTGGAGTGTGGTTAATGATAGTAAAATAGACCCTATACCAGATTTGATTTATGATTGTAAACTAGGATAGGACCAACAAGGTCGGGGATGTCCACATTGCTGATGCAGCGTTTTACAGGTTGCTTATGCTTGGATATTTTTTTATATATTAATTGATATGCATTAACACAAATAATATACTTGTAAAGTCACTTCAGATACTTGTGGGATCTTTCTCTAATAAAGGTGCAAATCATAAACTGAGGGCTACTGGAACTCAGCTCCAGGATGTGGCAAAAACACAGGTAATATTGATGATTGATACTGAAAGGTGAGCTTCGCTACCTGAGGTGTGTTAAGATGAAGATGATGTATTACTATTTTAAATGTTTGCTCTGTCATAGAAGTTCATATTTCTGCATACATAAGTTGACATCGGCACACTGATGGATCACTGGGCCTGTAAGTCATCAATGGCAAAGAAAATGTATTCCAGTTGCAATGGTAAGCTGGGAATTTTTTGCAATGAAGAAAAAAATATATATACTCAGGAATCTCAAACTAATTGGATTTAGCTGCGGTTTGAAATCTAGTTAAAAAATGGTCTACATGAGAAGATGTTGCCGGTGAAAACCGAGCCGCTTGGCAGGCGATGGCGGCGATCTACGTCGTTACCTTGATGAAGGCATCGTTTGTGCAACGACTGTCGAACTCATCGTGCCACTCCAGGAAACCCTGAGATCTGGTTTTCCAGATCGGACGATGACAACATTGTGGTGTCGTTTCTCTCTTGGGAGCATCGTTTGTGGAGTAGCGCTGGATGCAGATGGAGGAGAGGTCAAGTCATGCCTGCCGGACTGGTGCCACGCTCAGTCATGCCTGTTCGGCAGGTGCTATGCACGACTGATCTTCCATGGTGGTGTCGACAACAGTTTTGACAAGGGTTTTGCAGAGCTCTATCCTGAAGGTGGACCAGTGGATTGATGGTGGTGACGAATTCTAAAGCGAGGGCACAAGGTGCTCGCCATGGGTCTGGTACACCGGATGTGAGCTCCTATGTTCACCATAGGGTGACTCGGTGGATGTCCCCGGTAATTAGCTGGTGGGGCGTTGTTTCTGTTTATTAGGGTAGAGGCCCTGATGGCAGTTTACCTCACCCATTGTCGGGTTTCTAGGTGTTGTGTGGTGGTTTCGGATTTTGTGATGTATACTCTTGACAGACTTTGTTGTTTAATTTTAATAAAGAAAGTTGTATGCATCATTTCGAAATAAAAAGGAGAAGACGATTGGTGAGGCCTTGTCAGACACCCTAGGTTAAAATCTGAACATAAATCCCTTTTCATGCCCACGTTCCTAACCAGTTGTGTCCATTCCTTGCATCCTCCTTACCAAGCATATTCTGTTAAGGACAACCTATCACCCTCCCTAGTGTTTGCGCTGACCATAGGGAGATCTGAAGGCCACATCAGAACTTGCGCTAAGATGTAAATTACTAGCAAGATATTTTATCCAGCCATTTATCTTATATTCATAGCAACATATCATCATGCTCAATCCACACCATTTCAGTTAGGATGACAAATCATCATGAGAAAAAAAATACATTATGTACTTCTGATTTCAGTAACGTATATGTAAAGTTTTAAGAGTAACAGAAATGAGAAAATCTGAGAAATGCTAAACAAAAAGAAGACAATACTAGTATCCACAACAAACTTGCTGTCTTCCTTTCTTCTGACACATTCTTATTTTAAGTTGAAATTATAAAGGAAGCTAGAACACTCTAAAGGTTACATCATCAAATGCTTTTGAAAATTTCATGGTGATGTAGTGTTCAAACAGAAAAGTCAGTGAATGAGTGCACCATAATGGGTGAATGCACATGTTTCCTGCTCAGCCTCTTTTATTGTAATAATACTAAATGGATCATTTGAACTACTTACTCAGAATCACTTAAGCGAAGACTTAACTGACCTCTTTATGTCACAGTTAAGTGTTTACGCCATTATCAGCAAACATCCACAGGTAGTTGATCTAATATATAAGAGCGGAATCCAAACTTCAAGCAGGAAAGGTGACACCCAAGGTGTACCAAACTACCAATTAGGCTGAATCATTAACTCATTGCACTGAACATATCACAGTTACGACTTAGACCAAACAAAACAGTATAAAATGTGTCTTGCGGTCGTCATGATCGATAGGACGATAACACAGTAAGGCATTGCGCCGCGATAGTAGATCGTGCCAGTAACACAAAATGCGGAAACAAAACAGAAGGATGTGAACCGTAATTCGATATCGCCACTCGTGAACTGACCAAAGCCAGAGCAGATACAGCTTGGCCAAACGAAAACCAGTGCAGGGTGGGAGGAGCAGCCCGTACCGATGCGGCGTCGACCCAGAGCTGCGACACGAACCCGAGGCTCCGCGCCGAGCTGACACTGATCACCTGCTTCGCCAGCAGACCCGACCGCCTCGCCATTTGCCTCCTCGTCGTCCTCCGGCCGCCACCAGTCCTCCTCGCCTCCCTCTCGCCGTCTTCCTCGTGGACAGCCCCGTCTCTTCCTCCCGCTTTCGCGTCCACGGCTACCACCGCCTCCTCCTGTTCCTCGAGCTCCCGCTTCAGCGCGAGGAAGTCGAAGCTGGACGGCCCCGCCGGCGTCGGCGCGTCGTCCCGCGGGGCCGCGCGCGCGACGAGGACGCGGCGGAGCGGCGTTGGCCCGTGCGCGGGGGCGGCGTTGGGCTTTGGGTTTAGGTTCGGTGGTGGCGCGGGTTTGAAGGGTGGATGGGGAAGGGGCGCGCAGGAGCACATTGTTGGAACGATTGACTGGTGAGGGAAGTTCGAACTCGGAGACGATGGGATTGCGTTGATGGAGCCGAAAAGTAGTGTCTACTATGCGGGAGGCGGTGAATTCGGGTTTACGCTTTCAGAGCAAAAAAGTGGAGAAACACAACGAAAGACATGAAGCGGGCAGCTTAAACTGAAGGGCGTGTCCAACAAAGAGGTCAAAAGGAGGAATGTACGTACGTGAGAGCTTTGGAACCACGGAGATTAACAAGATCATGTAGTGTGACAATAATTGCAATGCTCTTGTGAAAGCTCATTCAAGTGCAACTCTAAACCGTTTTCATGTTCTTTTAGAGATGTTGATTAGACATACACACTCATAGAAAACCATTCAAAAATGTTACTCCCTCCGACTCATATTACTCTTCGCTAATATAGATGTACCTACCACTAAAATGTGTCTAGATACATCCATATTAGCGAAGAGTAATATGGATCAGAGGAAGTACCGAATATTTAGCTTATGAAGAATTATATAATTGAAAATCATGTGTGTCATTTTGTAAAATAATGGGCTTTGTATAAATGGTATTATAAAATACAGTCAAATTCCACTTTACCTTTGTAGAATATGCCAATGCTCAAAGCGATTAATTGCATGTTTTGACTTTAAATTTATCTCCATTGTGTCTACTGGTTTGCAACCTAGTTATGTGGCGTACTTCGAACATGACTATTAAGTATGTCTTTGATCTGGGTGACTCTAAAAATGTGAGAATATAGAAGAGCAAATTCATACCATCTTGAATCCTAAAATTTTAATTGGAAACTACATTGATTCATAGTCAAAAGATGCCGCTAGAAATGCCACCAAAGGTCAGTTAATTATGCCATAGGTAAAATCTAAAATCCTTTTTGAGTTTCTACTTTTTTTATTTATAGACTTCAATGTAAATAATCCGGGAGGGGTTCGGAGGAGGCCCTAATTAGCATCGCCTCACTAGTAGAGTTGTAATGGTGCATATACCTACATTGTTATCGTGGTGACAAAGGACGCATAAAAAATAAAATTGAGAAAAATAATATGCTATTACCCACGTCCATCCCACCTGCATCATTAGCTGTCGCTGCCCCACTTCTCGCAGGGACAGGACAGTCTGCGCGGAGCAGCTCAGCGCCATGAAGAATTAATGGGAGTGCCTACGCCGCCTAGAAAAAATTCCATGTTTGCAAGGAGGGCATGAATGTATGGTAAAATATTTAATTAATTGGAAAAGTTTTCTCTATGCAAGGGAAATGGGGCATGTTGTTCCTGTTTTCTAAATAACAGTTTGCTTGCTACTTCGAGAAATTAACTTTGATCTCTTCTTTTGTTGTGATTTGTTCTTCTTACTTGGTTTTCGCAGAAATATGTATGTGCAGCAGAACTGAGGGTTTAGAACCTAAACATGACGACGAGTCATCGATTTTTGAATATTCTAGAAGAAAGAACAAGTTTATAAGAAACAACAACGAGTTTGTAAAAAGTTCAACGTGCATTGCTCATGCAACATTACTTGCTGGGTTGCTTGTTATTTTTCTCGTTGCTTTTTTTTCCTTCAATGTTGTCTGCTTTTTATCAGCTGGGATCTTATTTGCATCTAGACTATGCTTGGATTTTTTTGCTGGAAAGATTGCAACAGTATGGTCACTGAGTCTAGCCAAGTTCCAGGTCATCGTACCAAGCTGCAAATTTGTTTGCAATTTTATTTCCACTGTATTATCTTAAGATTGATTTTTCTTATTTCCCTCTTCTTAGCTTATATATCATTCTATTATCACACTTTCAATCACCTGGATGCACACTTCAAATTTCTTATATATCATTCTGTTATCACACTTTCAATCACCTGGATGAACACTTCAAATTTCTTGCTTCCCGCAGGTTTGGTGTCGGTGATGAGCACTCCAATGGCTTTAGAGGGACACATTATCGTGGTGTGACGACACATGGTGGCTTGATGCTGACAGAGGTGATATTGGTGGACAAAAATCAACGGCTGAGTATGTGGGTAGGCGTTCATGAACTGAGAGAGATAAAATGGTGGTTGGGTGTTGTGGAGGAAGAAAAGGCCACGACTACAACAAGGATAGAGAAAGGAGGGGATAGATGATCAGGAGGACGTGGCATATGGTATGATGGTCGTGTTGGAGCATGATTTTTCCCTTTTTCCTTTCACGGAGGAGTTTTTTTAGCACACCCATGACACTAAGCACTTGTTGTAGTGACATGTAAATGTTTATCAAATTCACTAATAAGTATGAGTAACAATGATTTTTTTGGCATCTATTTGGTGGTAAATGTACTATTTTATGGTTATTGATTGTTTTTGAATAATAGATGTTATATCAATCACAAACTAGATAGAAGAGATATAATTAAGACTTTAAGAGTATGTTAATAATATGGAATGAAGTATGCACATTTCTTATTTTTTCACATGATTCTTTTTGCTGAAAACGCATTACTAGCAAGAAGCATCGACAAGACTTGCTTTGGAGATTTCATTATATATTTAAACACCGCCGACTGTGTAATCGTTTACAAATTTCCGGCTAGGCAATCATTTGGGGAGTAGTATCAATGTTAGACCATTGTAATAATTGCAATTTTGGGATCTCATTGAACCAACTAAGTATTCCATGCATCCATTATACTGTTGTAGCTGATTGATTTAAATATTTCCAAAAATAAGCTGCTTAATTTAAATGGAATTCGATGTGTCATGTGATCTTTGCACTCTTGATTTTTTTTAAAAGTGAATATATTGCTTTGGATGTTATTGTATTGGGGATACATGCAAGGGTGAAGCGGGTAGAGGAGGAAGACGACACCCTCTTGCAAGGTTAGTAAAAAGAGAGGGATATGGTGAAGTATCGTGAAACAAAATGATAAAATATATTTATACATCCGTGGCAATGCACCAACATTCAACTAGTCCATCCAAATTGAAAGAGACTACTTGTGCAAAACTCGTATGAAAATAATTAAAAATCAATAATCATGTATAATAGGCATAGTTGTAGCTACATAAAAAATGAGATGAGTGATAAATATGCATAAAATATGCTTCTAAAAGTGTACATAAATTCCACTCATGTAACTCAGTGTACGTCGCAGCCATCACCATGAGAAAAGGAAGATCAAAGAAATACAGATGTAGATGAAGATTTGGCCACCAATTGTTTGCCTCATGGAAAAAAAGGAAGAACACACTACAAAAAAGCAACCCCACGCCCGGCGGATTTTTTGGCAGGCACAAGCAAAATTTCCTACCAAAGTATTTTCACCGGTGGATGGGCTTAATTTGCAGGCAACTAGCAAGGATGGCGAATCAATATATGACGTGGTAGATACCTTCCTGACAAATAATCATGCCGTGTTAGGCGGAAAGCAATCCTAACGCGCGTTAATGCCACTCTCGGGGAACAGAGGCAAAAACCATGGCGCCACGCATTCTAAGCGATGTTAAAGTGGGTCTGATGTCTACGCACTTCTATTCTTGTAGACACTTGTTGGGCCTCCAAGTGCAGAGGTTTGTAGAACAGCAGCAAGTTTCCCTTAAGTGGATCACCCAAGGTTTATCGAACTCAGGGAGGTTAGAGGTCAAAGCTATCCCTCTCAAGCAACCCTGCAATTACGATACAGAAAGTCTCTTGTGTCCCCAACACACCCAATACACTTGTCAGATGTATAGGTGCACTAGTTCGGCGAAGAGATAGTGAAATACAAGTAGTATGGATGATTATAAGTAGTAAACGTGATGTGAAATAAATATCGCTGCGAGCAAACAAGTAACAAAATAGCAAGTAAACGGTGTGCAATGCTTGGAAACAAGGCCTAGGGATCATACTTTCACTAGTGGACACACTCCCAACAATATAACATGAATGAACAAATAAATAACTTCTCTCCACTATGGTACTCTGAATTACTCTCCTATTGAATAACACTAATCATTGTGTAGTGGCTACAGAAGCACCCCTTAAAGTTCATCAAGTACTTGACAAACACCACTCATAGAGACATCCAAATCAGATCACAACTCAAGATAGATATCATTGCAACTTAGACCAAGTACTAACACGGTGCACACACTGTCAACATTACACCGTGAAAGCAGGAATAGATCACTCAATACTATCATAGTAATAATTACTCTCATAATCCACAAGAGATCACAATCATAGCCTAAACCAAGTACCACCACGATGCACGCACTGTCACCGTTACACCATGGCAGGAGGAATAGATTACTTTAATAACATCACTAGAGTACACTATAATAATTAAGCATAGGAGTAGCATAATATCTGAATAATAACATCTACTTGTTCAACATGATACAAAGCTCACGATCACATAAAGATCACATCATGGGAGAGAGAGGTGAACCACATAGCTACCGGTAGAGCCCTTAGCCCCAGGGATGAACTACTCCCTCCTCATCATAGGAGACAGCAAGGTTGATGGAGATGGCGGTGAGGTCGATGGAGACGGCGGAGACGGCGATGGAGACCGATGGAGATGGCTCCGGGGGCACTTCCCCGTCCCGGCAGGGTGCCGGAACAGAGACTTCTGTCCCCCGAAATTTGTCGGTGGCAGCGGCGGAACTGCGGAACTCTTTCTGGAAATTTGCCGACTCCCTTAGGGTTTTCCGTCCCGAGGCTTCTTATAGGCGAAGGGGCATCGTCAGAGGTGGGACCAGGCGCCCTCACACATGGCTGGCGCGGCCAGGGGCCTAGCCGCGCCACCCATGCATGTGGGGCCCTGGTGGCCCCCTCCGACTCTTCTTCAGATCTCTGGAAGCTTTCGGGTAAAATAAGACTTCAGGATGTGGTTTCGTCCAATTCCGAGAATATTTCCTGTGTATCACTCTGAAACACAAAAACAGCAGAAAACAGGAACTGGCACTGTGGCATCTTGTCAATAGGTTAGTTCCGGAAAATGCATAAAAGTGCCACAAAGTGTAACGAAACATCGGGTAAATGGTGTAAAAACAAGCATGGAGCATCAAAAATTATAGATACGTTGGAGACGTATCAAGCATCCCCAAGCTTAACTCCTGCTCGTCCTCGAGTAGGTAAGTGATAACAAAAGAAATAATTTTTGAGGTGACATGCACCTACACAATCTTGATCATATATGTAAGCGTTGTGAGCTGGGATCATAAGAACTTAAAACATGGGCATGAAAGATATAATCTTGACAATAAGAACTTAGCAACCATGTTGTAAACATGCAAATGAACACAAACAAAAGATCATGATAATGAAACAATGAAAGTCAAATGTGTGTTCAAATCATAAGGAAAAACATACAAAAGGTTTTTAGCTTGTCCTTCAAAGAGAGCAAAACATAAATGCATAGGACACCTTCAAGTTTAAGAGGGCGACTAGATACAAATAATTTGAGAACAAGTGAAACCAACAATATGAATCAATCAATGAAAACTTTGGGACAATGCACATTATACTCAGAATGACAACTATGCTCTCTTAATGGTGCATAAAGATAGAAGGTGGTGACTCAACATAAAAGTAAAAGAAAGGCCCTTCGCAGAGGGAAGCAGTGATTAAACATGTGCTAGAGCTTTTCATTTGTAAAACAGAGAGATAAAAATTGGTTTTGAGAGGTGGTTGTCTTTGTCAACGACTGGCAATGGGGTTCTTACTATCTTCCATACAAAAATGAAGCAAGATTTTGAGAGAGAGATTGGCACTTTTGTGCTCTTTTATAAAGCTTGGCACTCCTCCCCACCTTTTTTTCCTTTCACAAACCATGGCTAACCGATTCCATCGGGTGCCCACCAACATTCACATTCCATGGAGGAGTGCCTTTTTTCTTTCTTTTTTTCTTTTTTTTTTCTTTTTGGAATAAGCAATATGGAAGATAGCAAATCCGACCACTATGTCCCCATGAGCTAAAAACAGTGTCACAAAACGAGAAGTATTTTGAAGGTTTTTTCAAAGGTAGCACATGAAAATTTACTTGGAATGGCTTAAAAATACCATGCATAGGAATTTATAGTGGACACAATGGCAAACTTGGTTTTTGGGAGTTGGATGCACGAGTAGAGCTCATACTCAGTACAAGGCGAGGGCTAGCAAAAGACTGGGAGCGACCAACTAAGAGAGCAATAACGGCCATAATCATGCAAAGCGACAAAGCAACATTAAAAGAAGCATAAGATGGCATCAAAAGTCAAAAACTAAATGATCATAGAGGCTATTGGCGACTTTGTAAGAGTCTAACATGTGTGAGCATGCGCCAAGTCAACCCAAATAAAGCATCAAAGGAGAAAACCAAATAAATGCTTCCATATAATAAAAACAACGCATGATTTTTTTCAAAGGCTCATTAAGCAATCTCAGTTATTTGAGACAAGTCATGCTACAGTAAAACCACTAAGCATACTATCAAAAAGACATCAAGCACGACATGCAAAAGCCTAGGCCGCAGTCTACACAAGCTCCTTCTTGTACCACTTTTTTTGCATAAAGCTTTTTCTCTTTTCCAACACCATTCAAACTTTTTTTAATCCAACTCTTTTGAGGAAAACCAACATGGTCCAGAGGCAAAAATACACCTTGATAAATAAATATAAGAAGATCTGAACGCAAATCAAGGCGAAAACAAAAACCAAAAGCAGTAGCAGAAAAAGAGAACACTCATTGAAACGATAAGAGTGAAAAACAGAGTGTTCTTGGCAAATGAAAAATGGAGTTCATCTCCCTCCAAAACAACATGATGTGATCTAACCATTTATTGCAGCAAACTAAACTAAACTAATACTGAAAACAAAAATAACTGACGCTCCAAGAAAAACATATAGTGCATGAAGCAATAAAAATATAGTGTCTTGAAAGGTGACCTGATTTTTGCCGATGAAGAAGGGGTGCCTCGGGGGCATCCCCAAGCTTTGACACTTGTACTTCTTGGATATTTCTTGGGATGATGCATGGGCATCCCCAAGCTTGAGCTTTTGTCCATTCTTCATCTCATCTCATCATTCCCCAATCCCTACACTTGAAAACTTCCTTCATACAAAACTAAATACAATTCTATTAGCAACATTAGTGTAAGCATAACATATAATCAACCTCTTTTTGCTTCAGGTTTCAACTCAAAACCACCACATATATAGCAAATACTACTGTAGCAACTTCCCCAAAAGTTCCGTGATCAAAAGAACTAAAAAAGAAAGCGATAAAGCGGCAAAAATGAATAGTGGCAGAAATATGTCAAAACAGAACAGCTGATAAAGGCCGATTTTTAAAGGGGTTTTCTGTTGCTCAAATCAAAAAGTGTTCAACTAATGAAAGTTTGGATATAACCTGGAGCATATGTACAAGAAATCGCAGGTCCAAAAGATATACAGATAATTTATACGAATTTTTACGGTGCAGCACCGAAAACTGTTTCAGGACAGCAACATCCTCAAATCTTACCTCACTCAAATTAGAGGCTTCTCTTGGCACACAAACGAAATAAAAAGGATAACGAGCGGTCATTACAGCAGTAATGACTTCCAAGACTCAAATAAAAGAAAAAGTACTGAAAATAAACATTGGGTTATCTCCCAAGAGTGCTTTTCTTTAACGCCTTTGAGCTAGGCGCAATAACTTGCAAAGATGCTCATGTGGGCGCCATATAAGAGCTTGAAGCAAAGGCGCCATATAGGAACTTAAAGCAATAGAGAGCATCAAAAAGCAAATGTGAAAGACATTTATATCTGAACCACTTCCTATGCATAGGAATCTTGTAAGAAAATAAATCAACGAGGCACATAGTAGCAAGCATGGATAGATAAAACAAGTGCCACTTCAAGATTTGCAACATAAAGAGGGGAAACTTAATATTGTTAAGATCCATCAAACCATGTTTCCCTCTCTCATAATAACTTTCAGTAGCATCATGAATAGAACTAACAATATAACTATCACATAAAACATCCCTATCATGAGCCACATGCATAAAAGAATTAAAATTCACCACAGGAACAATAGTAGTAGGAGCAGATTCAACAGAATAATTATTCTCATCACCATAATCATCATAAATAGGAGGCATATTGTAATCATAACTAATTTTATTCTCAATAGTAGGTGAACTGAAAATATTATACTCATCATCATAGCCATCATAAACTAGAGGTTTAGTATCATCACAAGCTAAAGAACAACTATTTCACAAAGCATATTCATCAAACATATCATCATAGCAAATTTTCTCCACTAAAGCCGGGGAACTAAAAATATCATGCTTAACAAAACCAGCTTTCCCAAGCTTAGACTTTTCTATAGCATTATCAACAACGGTGTTCAAAGCATTCATACTAACAACACTATTAGCATGCAAATTAAGCTCCAAAGGTTTTTCAATTTTCTCTTCAAATCTAAAATCGGGAAAAAGACTAAAGAACTCTTTGTTTTCCATTAAGCCTAACTAGTGAAAATAAAAACAAGAAACAAAAAGATGTAATTGCAGAATCTAAAGGAAATAACTCTGAGCACTCACACAGGAGGATGCGAGTACCTTTTACCTTACCTCCCCGGCAACGGCGCCAGAAAAGAGCTTGATGTCTACGCACTTCTATTCTTGTAGACACTTGTTGGGCCTCCAAGTGCAGAGGTTTGTAGAACAGCAGCAAGTTTCCCTTAAGTGGATCACCCAAGGTTTATCGAACTCAGGGAGGTTAGAGGTCAAAGCTATCCCTCTCAAGCAACCCTGCAATTATGATACAGAAAGTCTCTTGTGTCCCCAACACACCCAATACACTTGTCAGATGTATAGGTGCACTAGTTCGGCGAAGAGATAGTGAAATACAAGTAGTATGGATGATTATAAGTAGTAAACGTGATGTGAAATAAATATCGCTGCGAGCAAACAAGTAACAAAATAGCAAGTAAACGGTGTGCAATGCTTGGAAACAAGGCCTAGGGATCATACTTTCACTAGTGGACACACTCCCAACAATATAACATGAATGAACAAATAAATAACTTCTCTCCACTATGGTACTCTGAATTACTCTCCTATTGAATAACACTAATCATTGTGTAGTGGCTACAGAAGCACCCCTTAAAGTTCATCAAGTACTTGACAAACACCACTCATAGAGACATCCAAATCAGATCACAGCTCAAGATAGATATCATTGCAACTTAGACCAAGTACTAACACGGTGCACACACTGTCAACATTACACCATGAAAGCAGGAATAGATCACTCAATACTATCATAGTAATAATTACTCTCATAATCCACAAGAGATCACAATCATAGCCTAAACCAAGTACCACCACGATGCACGCACTGTCACCGTTACACCATGGCAGGAGGAATAGATTACTTTAATAACATCACTAGAGTACACTATAATAATTAAGCATAGGAGTAGCATAATATCTGAATAATAACATCTACTTGTTCAACATGATACAAAGCTCACGATCACATAAAGATCACATCATGGGAGAGAGAGGTGAACCACATAGCTACCGGTAGAGCCCTTAGCCCCAGGGATGAACTACTCCCTCCTCATCATAGGAGACAGCAAGGTTGATGGAGATGGCGGTGAGGTCGATGGAGACGGCGGAGACGGCGATGGAGACCGATGGAGATGGCTCCGGGGGCACTTCCCCGTCCCGGCAGGGTGCCGGAACAGAGACTTCTGTCTCCCGAAATTCCATGCATGTGGGGCCCTGGTGGCCCCCCTCCGACTCTTCTTCAGATCTCTGGAAGCTTCCGGGTAAAATAAGACTTCAGGATGTGGTTTCGTCCAATTCTGAGAATATTTCCTATGTATCACTCTGAAACACAAAAACAGCAGAAAACAGGGAACTGGCACTGTGGCATCTTGTCAATAGGTTAGTTCCGGAAAATGCATAAAAGTGCCACGAAGTGTAACGAAACATCGGGTAAATGGTGTAAAAACAAGCATGGAGCATCAAAAATTATAGATACGTTGGAGACGTATCAGGGTCTCACGTTGTAGAATGGTCAAACATGTTGGGTTGGCTGCTGAGGCATGTCTCGCTGACTGATGGAGCCCACCACCGGCGTGTTGTTTGACTGATGACTATTTGTACATAGCTCACCACTAGACCCAACACTCATCTTATCTTCCCCACTAACCTCGATCTTGCCCACCCGAGCTTGAATCGGCGACAACCGATGGGTGAGACACAAGTCAGCGAGTCATGCCAGAAAGAGAGCACGGTGCTGGCATTGTATGCTATCTTCATCGATCACTATTTCTCGGATTTGTTTTCTTTGATTTCTCTCAATATAGTTGAGGTTTTAGATTTAACATCAAAAAAAATTCTAATTGGGGTTTTCTTCTCAGGACAACAAGGTGCTGAGGTGTGTCATACAAGGGTTAAACACGAGTAGCAAATTCATGAGGTATCACTAGAAATCCCGGAGGTGCACCTTCGTGGCATGGATTAATGAACCACACTCATCGGAGGTTTGTTGTTCATTGATGTTGAAAGGACACAGATGTCGCCTAGAGGGGGGAGGGTGAATAGGCGATATCAAATTTTACGAATGGCTTGAACAAAAGCGGAATTAAACTAGCGTTTATTTTGTCAAGCACATAAAACCTAAATAAACTAGGCTCACCTATGTGCACCAACAACTTATGCTAAGCAATACAAGTAACAAGGTGATAGCAAGATATATGACTTCAAGCACGAAGGCTATCACAATGTAAAGTGCATAAGTAAAGAGCTCGGGTATAGAAATAACCGAGCCACGCGGAGACGATGATGTATTCCCGAGTTCCTCCCTTGAAAGGGAGTACGTCTCGTTGGAGGGGTGTGGTATCGCCACAAAGGCCTAACCAACGCCACAAAGGCCTCACCCTATTCTCCGGTGTGAGGTTGCGCCACAAAGGCCTAGCTCACTCTTTCACTAAGGGGTTCCTCAAGGCGGAACCGGGCCTTTACACAAAGCTTGGGGCACGCATCCACAACTTAATTGGAGGCTCCCAAGAATAGCCACAAAGGCACCACAAAGCCACAAAGCCGTCTAGGGTTCCAAGAACCCAAGAGTAATAAGCTCACAAACTTTCACTTACTCGAATCTCCGGGGAGAACTCAAACCGATGCAACTTATGCAATGGCAAGAGCACACAAGGTGCTCAAATTCTTCTCACTCAAATCCTACCAAAGCAACTAATGCTATGGAGAGATATGAGAGGAAGAACAAAGGAAATCCACAAAGAACTCCAAGATCTAGATTGACTATGTTCCCCTCACTTAGAGGAGAGATGGATTGGTAGAAATATAGATCTAGATCTCCTCTCCCTTTTCCCTAAAAAATATCCAAGAATCATGGGAGGAATGGAGGAGGAAGAGCAAGCTTGCAAAGTCAACAATGGAGGAGAGAGAGGCCCAAAACGTGCCCAGCCCAAGGAGGAAGAAGGGGTATTTATACCCCCCACGAAATATGGCCGTTGCAGGACTTGGAGGGGCGGATTATCCGGCCAAAATATGGCCGGAATATCCGGCTGGCCGGATTATCCGACCCCCAGGCCGGATTATCCGCCCCCTATACTGGGTGACGCCGACTCTGGTCCTTAGCAGAAATTCCGAAACGAAATCTTTGAGGGGGGGGGCGGATAATCCGGATATTTCGGCCCCGTATCTAGGTGACGCCGAGCAGAAATTGCAATACGAAAACGGTGATAACTTTTTCATCCGGACTCCATTTTCGATGATCTTGGGCTCGTTGGAATCACCACAACGAGCTCTATAACATCATCCATAGAAACATCATAGTCCAACAAGGGAGTATAAAACCAAATGATGAAAGGTTTGACCTCTCTTTGAAGGCAAACCAGAAAAACCTCCAAACATCAAAAACGCAATAAGAGCTTCATGCGAAATCCGTTTTTGATGAGCTAGAGCTTGTCATGGAAATAACCACAAGCTCTAGAACCTCACATGGATAAAACTCAAATAAGAACCAAGAAAGAAGATGCCAAGTATGCAAAGGTTTGAGCTCTCTCCGAACGATACAATTAAGTTACTCACTCGAGAGCCCCTCTTGATAGTACGGCTACCGATCCTATAACCCGGTCTCACAAATAACACCATGAGACCGGTAAGAAAGAAACCCTAACACTATCATACCTTTGCCTTGAGCAATCCACTTGAGGTGGATAAAGACGATCTTGATCTTCTCAAGTTGGACCACCTTTCTTGATTGAGCTTGCTTGGTGAAGTCTTGCGGATTGTTCTCCCATACTCTACTATGGAAGAGACTATCTTTAAGCATATCTTCACATATCCATGATCACAATATAGATGGCAAGCTTCAAGCATATATTCTCTTCTAGTTGCTTATCTTGAACTTGCGCTTTGACTTGATCAATCCTCGAATCAATTCTTCTTTCTCCATAATGATGGTATCTTGAGGATACACATGAGAGCTCACTCAATCTTATTCTTCAAGACACACTTGATATAAGCTCAACTCCCTTAAGACCAATCTTTGGATCACTCCTTGAATAACACCTTGGTCAACACATAATCTTCTTCTTACAACCTTGACTCCAACAAATGGTTCAAGCATTGTCTATGGACAAGTCCTACACATATAACTCAATGCAACCATTGGTCCATAGGGATTGTCATTAATTACCAAAACCACACATGGGGCTCGATATGATCTTTCAATCTCCCCCATTTTGGTAATTGATGACAATCTCTTTGAGAGGGTTTATATAATGAATTCAAAGAACCAAAATGGTTGTACTAACATCAAATACTACAAAAGTATGTGATGTTAGTAAAACCACCATATATAGAGCAAACTCCCCCACAATCTATGCACGTGTGAATGATCTTGATTTCATTGCATATATTGCCAACCAAGGTTGTTGGTGGAGTTTCCACTATATACTCGACCATGCAAAGCATGCAAGGCAAATGCTTAAGAACAAACCAAAGCATAAAAGCCAATTCCCTTTAAACCCTCGAAACTTCTCCCCCATTGGCATCCATTGCCAAAATGGACGAAAAAAGCTTAGAAGGCCAATATAGTGAGAGTTCCTCCAAAACGGTGTGCATATCCAAAATAAATGAGTGAAAACACATGCACATATACAAAGGCAATTTTTTGAAGGAAATGAAACTATATCGAGGATCAAAGATTGCAAAAAAAAATAAGATAACACGATGGATAAACTTCAACAAATGAAGAGAGCAATCAAACAATCCAAAGAACAAATTGAATAAAGATATTATGATAAGATCGAAAAGGTGCTCTAAATAATATGGGGAAGCTCCCCAAGGTGTGTGCACAAAATATTCTATTTGAGTTGAAGTATAAGGTGCACACATATGGAATCATCACTCCCTCAATATTATTCAAAACAAAATGATACCAAGTGAAATTAAATACTATGATAACCGCAAAATGATGCTTTAAATGAAATGAGGAAGCTCCCCAAGGTACGTACAAAAATTGGAATGTTTGTATTTGAATACAATTTGCACAACATGGAATCCTCACTCCCTCAATAACATTTAAAACGCAACCAATTGCAAGAGATCATAGAGAAGAAATTAAGCTAACACTTGCATCAAACAAATGGTTGGGCAACAAGCAAGGGACAATATATTAAAAGGCTCAGCCAAAGGAATGTGTGATAGGAATGACAAAGAATATTATAAGACTAACACAAGGATAAGCATAGAGCATCCACATAGTCTTCAATGAATGATATTGCTTAGCATTCCATCCCAGCACATAAGGTTCAAATAAGATATCAAATAATGAGATATCATCTCTCATGTGTATAAGTTTCTAAGTAGACAATATCATAAAGATAATTATCACAAAGAAACATGTACACACAAAATAGATACTAAGAATAGAACATGATATCCAAAATGAAGTCATGCAATATACCAAAGAGATTTTTGCTTTTAAAGTATGGCCAAAGGCTCAATTTATCTTATTGTATATTGATGAACTTCAACCACCAACATGTCAAAGACATCACAAATATCAACAAGGGAAAGAAGATAGTTGGGATGCTTTGATAAAAACAACAAGTACCATAACACGGGATACCAAATGGAACAAATAAATTTGCAATTTCATCAATTTTGCACATGTGAGCTTATTGAGGAATTGATATGCAAAAAGATTGCTAAGTTGACATATATGGGATAGGAGAATCATGAGCATGATTTTTATATGTTCCCAATAATATGTCCTCATCTCAACTTGCTCACATTTGCAATAAAGAGGTTTCATTAGAATCCTTGCAAAAAGCACAACATTTGCAAATAAAGATTTTCAATGCCATAAAACAACCTACACAAGGTTGGATACTAGAGAAGTATGCATGAAGAAGATACTTGTTACCGAGATATAATGGTAGGATATAGTAGATAGGAGTTCTTCAATAATCCTAGCTTGCCTCAAATTATCATTTAGTCACCACTTCATCCTTATTATTGAGACAAGCACCAATATATCTCCATGTACCTAAAACAAAGTTCAAGTACAAGATGGTCCCCAAACTCATTGGGTCCAAAGTAGTTAGAAACTACAACATATAGGACAAACTCCACATAAATATGTGCATATATATATGAAATTGAATTTCATGCACATCTTAGCTGATTTAGAATTTGATGGAGCTTCTCCTATATATTTGATCAAAGAAAGAAAAGCATGCCATAAAGTATACATTTAGTAAATATGCATGCACAAGACTTTCTAGAGCCAAAGAAGATACAATTTGGACAAAACACCAAGAAGGACAAGCGAGCACACAAAATTGTGAAGCAACAAAAGGTTGTCCAAATTATATCAATGAATCAAATCAACACAAGATTGACTCCAAAGTTCAATTAGTGAACCAAGCAAAGGCAAATGAGCATAAAGCATAACTAAAACACACATGCTCAAAGACATATCTCATTTTAAGAGTAAGAATAAATAATAAGGAATGAGATCACCAACTCCCAAAGAGAGCAAGGTTCAAACAAACAAACCAAACTCTCCACACTTTTTATGATGGCACACTAAGTACCAAAAAGAAAAGATTTG
This sequence comes from Dactylis glomerata, assembly GCA_007115705.1. NCBI lineage: Eukaryota > Viridiplantae > Streptophyta > Magnoliopsida > Poales > Poaceae > Dactylis > Dactylis glomerata. The sequence goes on from QXEO01000734.1 coordinate 8,224,213, forward strand.
TCTTCCAACAAAAACCAATACCAAATGAAGTAAGCACAAAGAGTGTGTTATAACAAATATAGGAGAGCTCCCCCAAGATTAGTGCATTATTTATGATTTTGCATTTAAATACAAAATGCACACAAGTGGGATCATCACATCTACCTACATATAAATAAACACAAAACAAGTTCAACGAAATCAAATGGAATAACAAAAAGTCAAGGAAGACAATGGGAGCTAAAACAAATACATTTTTGGCTAGAGATAAGGCAATTAAAAGCAATAGCCAATGTGAAGATGATCAATATACATATCCCACATGATATAGTACCAATTGTCCAAGAACAAGAGGTATTTGGATTTATTTCCCGGTGGTAGTTTACATATAAATCCAAGATCATCTTCACAACAAAGAAGCATACAGAGAAGGATAAGAATTAATCACCATGCTCAAGAAGATATTCTTGATAGACTCAAATAGTTGAATAATCACGCAAAGCAATGATTAAGATAACTTGAAGCAAATGGTTTTCCAACTTTGATGTAGCATTCCACATTTTAGGAAAACCCTATCAAGAAAGTATCTCACAAACAAGATCCAAAACAAGAGCAATAAAACAATTTGGCAAATTGGAATTTGTTTGAGAAAATATGCCACATAGAAGCAAGATAATTTACAATATCAACACTATGTGACACAACCTCAAATATACACATTATATTGGTTTGTAGTATGCACAAAGCATATTACTCCCCCATAATGTGATAAAACATTTATTTTCAAGAGAGGCAAATAAAATCCAACAAGATGATTAATGGACATTATAGAATTTGAATTTCTCATGAGAATGACATACCCCATAGAAACTAGATAATCTTTAAATATCAACGCTAAGTGGTATTCCTCATGTACACACATTTTTAGGATTGTGAGGTGCAAAGCATATCACTCTCCCAAAATGGGATGGTCCAATAATCTCTCACAAGAGCCAAGTAAGATAAAACGAGATGCAAAAGGCTCAACAAGAACAACCGTACATGGTGTGCAAACCAACATGCACATACTTGATTACTCAAAATGAAGCAAGTAGGAAGCACAACATATACAAACACGTGCAAGATACAAAACCCAACACATGCAAAGGGGCGAGTAACTTTCAAGGTAGATAAGTTGAATACATGTTACCGCAAGGAGGAACATTAGATATATGATAGAACAAGATAATACAAATGACTTAACTTGAGAAAATATAATTGATCAAGATCCCTTAATTCTTCATGATATAGCCAAGTCTCCAATGCCCTCCAACAACACCTATTGTTCAAGTAATGGCTTGTTGGTCCCCAACCAAGTTGGGTCCTAAGAAGTTAGAAACAATAGGTTTGGCAACCCAAATGGTTCTTTTCTTGACACCACTTTGAGTACCAACAAATTTGGCAAACACATTGCCAACCTTATCCTTGCAAAGTGAATAAGCATCTTCAATTATGATAGGGTTGGATGAGTTACCACTAGTGCATGAAGAAGATAGGTGACCCTTCTCATGGCATATGTAGCAAGTTCTTTTCTTCACCTTCTTCTCACTTGATTTCTCCACAAGGGGAGCATTAGCTTGATTTTTCTTGGGAAGTGACCTTTCTTCAACTTGAGGTTGAGCAAGGGCTTGAACTTGAGGCCGCTTCCCTTGTTGCTTCTCACTAATTGCCTTTTTCTTCAAAGGGCAAGATCTAACATGGTGCCCTTCAATTTTGCACTTGAAGCAAACAATCTTGGCCAAATTCTTGACTTGTTCTTGGCCCTTCTTCTTCTTGTATATTTTGGACTTCTTCTTGTTGTTAGAGATAAATCCAAGTCCACTCTTGTTATTGGGGGATTGTTGCACACTCAAGATCTTGTTGAGTGTGGACTTCCCTTCATGACGTTTTTCCAAGTCTTTCTTCAATGAAGTAACTTGGGCCTTGAGCTCTTTGATTTCCTCTACATGGTTAGTGACAACAGAAGTACTAGTGGAAGTAGAGGCTACATTGTTAGAGCAACAAGGCAAGGAGGGTAATTCATCACTAGATGTAGCAATAGTATGAGTGGATGAATCACTAGTACTAGCACATGGCAATATAGCATTTTGAGAAATAGTGCTAGTGCCCACATGAGGCTCACAAGATGTTACCTTTGTAGATATAGCCTCATGAGCTAACTTTAGGCGAGCATGGGACACTAGAAGATCCTCATTAGAGCTAGATAGCTTTTCATGAATTTCTTCCAATTTCCCATACTTGCTAGTTAGCAATTCAAGTTGAGCCCTCAGCTCAACATTCTCCTTCAAAATAGATGCTTCACAAGAAGTAGAGTTAGTAGCACATACATCATTATCATTATGAATAGGAGAAGACAACTTGGCAAGAGTGAGGTCACATTCTTTAGTGAGTTTAGAAATAATTTCATTACATGACTCCTCAATGGATTCAAGCTTCTCCTCAAGAGAAACCCGAAGCTCTTGCTCTTCCTCTAGAGCATATTTTAAATCATGGATATCATTGGCATACTCACGCTCAAGAGAAAACATTTTATCAATTTGTTCTTCCTTCATCTCAATGAGTTTCATGCTCTCAATAGCACAACTCATGATTTCAAAGAAGTTGGGCAAAACATTTTTATGGTTATGCAAAGCATCAAAGACCACCTTACCCTTCTTGTTTAAATACTCAATATAGTCTTCTTCATTTTCCTCATCCTCACCATTGTCCTCAACATCATTATAATTTGAAAACCTAGCCATAAGGCACATGTGGGAACCGTGAGAAGAAGAAGAAGAAATACTTGAAGCTCCATTCAAGACCTTGTCTTGGCCCAAAGACTCTTCGGTTTCCTCTATATGGTTAGCATCACAAATACTAGAGGAAATAGAAGCATTTGTATCATGGCAACAAGACAAAACAAGCATATCATCATGAGATTTATTCAAAAAAATTATACATGATATGCAAGGACTATCAACACAAGCATGTAAAACATTTATGGGGCTACAAGTGTTTAAGTCCAAAGATGAAGCATTGCAATGAGATAGATATGAAGGATCATCAAAAGTAAGCATACTATCACCATTGCAAGTTTCATCACCACTCACCATATCATTACCTTGTGTCTTGCCACACTTTGGTGAAGTGGATGAAAGTTTATTGCGACCGGAAGTGGAAGGAATACAATCATCCTCAATAATCTTGGACACACCATATTTTTCTTGAAGCTTTGTCCATATCTCATGAGCGCTCCAAAAAGGCGTGATGGAGAAGGTAACTACATCGCTCAAAGCATTAACAATCACATGAGTAGCTTGAGCATTGAGATACAAGTTTTTCTCATCCTCTAAAGATAGATTTTGAGTATCCTTTGGAGGAGAAAAACCCGCATCTACAATTCGCTCCATAGATGGGTCCATGACCCAAAAATAATTAAGCATGTGAATTTTCCAAGTATCATAATTTGTGCCATCAAATATAGAAGTGTTATTGTGCGCTAATCCCCTAGCCGACATCTTTGCTCTCAAGGCGGTGAAGCCAAAAATGAGAGACCGGGCTCTGATACCAATTGAAAGGACACAGATGTCGCCTGGAGGGGGGGTGAATAGGCGATATCAAATTTTACGAATGGCTTGAACAAAAGTGGAATTAAACTAGCGTTTATTTTGTCAAGCACATAAAACCTAAATAAACTAGGCTCACCTATGTGCACCAACAACTTATGCTAAGCAATACAAGTAACAAGGTGATAGCAAGATATATGACTTCAAGCACGAAGGCTATCACAATGTAAAGTGCATAAGTAAAGAGCTCGGGTATAGAAATAACCGAGGCACGCGGAGACGATGATGTATTCCCGAGTTCCTCCCTTGAAAGGGAGTACGTCTCGTTGGAGGGGTGTGGTATCGCCACAAAGGCCTAACCAACGCCACAAAGGCCTCACCCTATTCTCCGGTGTGAGCTTGCGCCACAAAGGCCTAGCTCACTCTTCCACTAAGGGGTTCCTCAAGGCGGAACCGGGCCTTTACACAAAGCTTGGGGCACGCATCCACAACTTAATTGGAGGCTCCCAAGAATAGCCACAAAGGCACCACAAAGCCACAAAGCCGTCTAGGGTTCCAAGAACCCAAGAGTAATAAGCTCACAAACTTTCACTTACTCGAATCTCCGGGGAGAACTCAAACCGATGCAACTTATGCAATGGCAAGAGCACACAAGGTGCTCAAATCCTTCTCACTCAAATCTTACCAAAGCAACTAATGCTATGGAGAGATATGAGAGGAAGAACAAAGGAAATCCACAAAGAACTCCAAGATCTAGATTGACTATGTTCCCCTCACTTAGAGGAGAGATGGATTGGTAGAAATATAGATCTAGATCTCCTCTCCCTTTTCCCTCAAAAATATCCAAGAATCATGGGAGGAATGGAGGAGGAAGGGCAAGCTTGCAAAGTCAACAATGGAGGAGAGAGGCCCAAAATGTGCCCAGCCCAAGGAGGAAGAAGGGGTATTTATACCCCCCCACGAAATATGGCCGTTGCAGGACTTGGAGGGGCGGATTATCCGGCCAAAATATGGCCGGAATATCCGGCTGGCCGGATTATCCGCCCCCTATACTGGGTGACGCCGACTCTGGTCCTTAGCAGAAATTCCGAAACGAAATCTTCGAGGGGGGGGCGGACCGCCCCCCGGGCCGGATATTCCGGCCCCGTATCTGAGTGACGCCGAGCGGAAATTGCAATACGAAAACGGTGATAACTTTTTCATATGGACTCCGTTTTCGATGATCTTGGGCTCATTGGAATCACCACAACGAGCTCTACAACATCATCCATAGAAACATCATAGTCCAACAAGGGAGTATAAAACCAAATGATGAAAGGTTTGACCTCTCTTTGAAGGCAAACCAGAAAAACCTCCAAACATCAAAAACGCAATAAGAGCTTCATGCGAAATCCGTTTTTGATGAGCTAGAGCTTGTCATGGAAATAACCACAAGCTATAGAACCTCACATGGATAAAACTCAAATAAGAACCAAGAAAGAAGATGCCAAGTATGCAAAGGTTTGAGCTATCTCCGAACGATACAATTAAGTTACTCACTCGAGAGCCCCTCTTGATAGTACGGCTACCGATCCTATAACTCGGTCTCACAAATAACACCATGAGACCGGTAAGAAAGAAACCCTAACACTATCATACCTTTGCCTTGAGCAATCCACTTGAGGTGGATAAAGACGATCTTGATCTTCTCAAGTTGGACCACCTTTCTTGATTGAGCTTGCTTGGTGAAGTCTTGCGGATTGCTCCCCCATACTCTACTATGGAAGAGACTATCTTTAAGCATATCTTCACATATCCATGATCACAATATAGATGGCAATCTTCAAGCATATATTCTCTTCTAGTTGCTCATCTTGAACTTGCGCTTTGACTTGATCAATCCTCAAATCAATTCTTTTTTCTCCATAATGATGGTGTCTTGAGGATACACATGAGAGCTCACTCAATCTTATTCTTCAAGACACACTTGACATAAGCTCAACTCCCTTAAGACCAATCTTTGGATCACTCCTTGAATAACACCTTGGTCAACACATAATCTTCTTCTTACAACCTTGACTCCAACAAATGGTTCAAGCATTGTCTATGGACAAGTCCTACACATATAACTCAATGCAACCATTAGTCCATAGGGATTGTCATTAATTACCAAAACCACACATGGGGCTCGATATGATCTTTCAGATGTCGATGTGGAGGCTGGCCCAGGAGAAAGAAATCAATGTGTCCAATGAAGAGTTCCAGCAGGTCATCGAGAAAGCAAGGCATGAAAGTCGAGAACAAATTAAGTCGACGTGCTTGGTTGTGGCCGATGCGCTGCGACCAATTTGAGAACAACTCGATGCCCTTGATCCAGATGATGATGATTAAGGGTCTAAAAGTGAAATAATGATGTCGTGTGTTTCCATTTTTGTTTATTTGCATGTTTATATTAGAGGCTTTGATCTCGTGTCGTCATATCCTTATTATTTCCCTGCAATAAATACTTTTAATCATTGTTCTCTATCCACTATGTGACCTTTGGGCAATTATGGTCCATAAAAAAGGTTGGACCCTTTTGCTCCAAAGGCCCATAAAACAAGCCCTAACACTCACATTGATTCTCTATATAAATACACGAAACCACTCCCCACACTGCCGCCCTACCCAATCCCACTCGCACTCTCCATTATTAGATCTAACACAAAAGGCACTTCCCTCCCCTGCTATTGACTGAACTCCCCATGCGCTCGAGTTCTCAACCAATGTGCTTAATCAATATCTTTCCTCTTCCTCCTTTGTGTAAATCTCGCTTTGTCTTGTCGGGTCCACTAATTTGTTCTTCTTTCTAGTTATTCGCTCTTTTATATCTTGTTCTTTTAGACCTGTAGGTTGAGGCGTGGTCATTGGTCCATAGCGCATGGACATTAACGCTCAGATCTGTAGTGATGATGGTTCCTAAGATCTGCAGTGAGGAAGAAATGGACATCGCCTAAACCCTAAACCCTAAGTGTAATGCATTGTGTTAATGAAATATATTATCTTATCTTAATATGAAAATTACAATCTGGGTCAAATAAAGAAATGGTATGTTAGCACTAATTGTGGTTAGCTTTTATGCCCCCAAAGGTGCACGAAACATGACATAAATTGTCACCGCAATAAATTTTGCCACGTTTGCTACCTGCCATATTAGAACGAGTTCGGCGCACTAAGATGTTCCTAGAGAGAGAAAAGCGCCGACTCGGCACCTTTCCTGACGTAGTTATCCCTTGCGGCTTTCAATTAGCGAGGCAATGCGAATCCGGCGACTAGACGCGTACCTCGACGTATATAACCAACCGACAACGCTCGTCTACTATATTGTAGTGAGAAACATACAACAACTATCCTACATCTAATACGAGCCAGACCACCTCCCACCCATTTCCGGCCACGACGGCCACTGATAACAAGGAGAGAGATGCCGATGGGGGGGGGGGGCTATTTGGCAAGTCAAAAGGTCGACAACATCACAGGAGAAAATGAAATGGCGGCTTTTGAATTATTTGTCTTTTTTTGGATGTAAGATGACTCTCTAATACTACATCCGTTCGATAAGAGAAGGCATTTAAGTTAGAAGTCAAACCACATAAAATTTGACTAATTTCATGGAAAATATTATCAACAATTATAATGATATATAATAAAATTATATCTAACAATTTATATGATAAGATTGAATTGACATTGTAGACGTCATTAGTTTTTCTAAGAAATTGGTATTGGCATAGTTGGACTTTTGACCAAATTTATATAACTCTGTTCCAAAATATAAATATTTTAAGAAAATTAAATGAGCTTTCTAAGAAATCTTATATGAGGGAGCACGTCCTTTTACAGAACGGAAAGAATGGCTTAATCATTCCGTTAATGATATGTAGATGAACTACCTTCTTGGATCGTGATTCTTGAATCGTCCAAGCAGAACTCACAGACACTGCGGCAGGATGTATACCAGCTAACTAACCCTGGCGCATTGTCATCATGATGCATGAGACCGTGATCATTATTGACATGGACCGAGTCACCCAGCTCAGCTCTAGCTGAGGTGAGGTGACCTAAGCTGAGCTCTCTCAGTCTCAGTACAGTACACACACTTGCTGTGTTAGTTTAAAGGAGAAAGATTCTGACAGCCAGCTTGGAAGGGATGCACTCCACGTTCGTGCCGTCCCGCCCGCACATGCGCCGACCGGACCGGGCGCCATTGCTTGGCAGCTCGCCTCGGTTCTGATTGTATTGCATAGGCTTCTTTGGCGCCAGGGTCTATATACACCTGATCAGTTCTGTTGCCGTGTGAGGCGATCCATCGATCCAAGGCGCTAGCAATGGGGAAGGCGGGGAGATGGCTTAAGAGCATCTTGGCGGGGAAGAGGGACGGCGGCAGGAGGAGAGGGAACAAGGAGGGGCAGTGTGACGCCACGCCCTTCGCCGAGCTGCCGGCAGCGGCGAGCCCGAGGGAGAAGAAGCGGTGGAGCTTCCGGAGGCCGGCGCCGCCAGGGAAGGCCGCCACGCCGTCGCCGTCGATCCCGGAGCCGAGCGTGACCGGAGCTGCCGGCGGCCTGTCAGTGTCCGTATCGGTGTCAGAGCGCGCGCTAGAGCAGAGCAAGCACGCCGTGGCGGTGGCCGCAGCGACCGCGGCGGCTGCCGATGCGGCCTGTGCGGCTGCCACGGTGATATGCCTGACGGCCGCCGAGGCGGAGGACGACTTATATGCATGCCCCATCGAGGAGGCCGCAGCCGCAACAATCCAGGCCACCTTCAGAGGCTACCTGGTAAGCTTTGATCACCCTAACAAGTTCGCTAATTTTGCAGTCTATCCAGCATAATGCGATTAGCTCACTTATGTTGCGGTTATATCAGAACGAATCAAAGTAGTAGTACTACTAATTCTAGTCTTTTATCTGTTCCTCTACAAGTTTTGGAACTTTTTTTTCTACTCACCAACAACTTTAGAACTTCTGATCTCCAATTCTTCGTAGTGCATTAACAGCGACCTTGTCATGCGGCCGCTGGTCATGCCACTGGATTAACTCTGTAATAATCTTCGGTAGATAAGACCAGAACTAAAATATCCCCAGCAACTGAAAGTGCCAATTTCCTTAAAATCTATCTGAAGCAAAAAAAACCATTGTTAATACATGCTTCTGATGTAGTAATGCACGTACCCGGCCGATCTGATCAAATGCCGATGCGGTCGAGCAAAATCGGGAGAAACATAAGCTTTTATTTTTTGAAGGAAAAAAATCGGGAGAAACATAAACGTTTATTTATTTTTTATTTGAACATGTGACATGTTGCAGGCAAGGAAAGCTCTATGCGCGCTGAGGGGGCTAGTGAAGCTGCAGGCGCTGATCAGGGGCCACCTGGTGAGGAAGCAGGCACACGCCACGCTCCGCCGCATGCAGGCCCTCCTCATGGCGCAGACCCGCCTGCGCGCGCAGCGCATGCGCATGCTCGAGGACGAAGACCATATCGCCAACGTCGCCGCGGTCGACCGCCGGTCGCTGCAGCACCCAAGGCGCCGCCGCTCTTACGTAAGCCTGCGCCCGCCCGCTAGTTCCGTGAGACTGTGCAGGTCAACACGGTATGAATCAGTGATTTTGTGCATGCAGGAGATGGACTGGTCCGGCGAGGAGCACGCCAAGATCGTCGAGATGGACATCGGGGAGCCGCCTAGGCGGGGGCGGAGCAGCTGCTCGGTCGCGACGAGCGAGTCGAGGGACCGGCGGCGAGCAGAGTACTACGGCGCCGACCAGTGCTCGCCAGCGCCGTCGGCGGCATTCACCACCAAGCTCATGAGCCCGCGCGCCTGCAGCGGGCACTTCGAGGACTTGGAGCCGGCGACAGCGCGTGTGAACTCGTACGTGCCGGCCTCCGCCGACGACGGCGAGTCAGTGTCCGAGTTCTTCCCGAACTACATGGCCAACACCCAGTCGTCGCGCGCCAAGGCCCGGTCCCAGAGTGCACCGAGGCAGAGGTCCGAGTCGCCGTCGCCGCTCGAGCGGCAGCCGAGCCGGCGGCGCGGCGGCCCGGCGCCCGTGCCGAGGAGCGTCAAGATGCAGCGTTCGTCGTCACACGTAAGCATGCCGTCCTCGGCGGCCGCCGCCTACGCGCAGTACCAGCACCATTACTACCCGTGGTCGGTGAAGCTGGACCGGTCCAGCGCGTCACTCAAGGGCAGCGAGTGCGGATCGACGAGCTCCGTCCTCACCGCGCCCACCACCGTTGGCTACTGCCGCTCCCTTGTCGGATTCGAGGTGCGCGACCAAAAGTGAATCACAGCATACACACAGAAAGAAACACGATTTCCTCGTTCTGCACTTGATCACTGGCGACGACAAGAACTTCCTTTCGAGTTCTTTCAGGTGCCCAAGAGCCAGTAATGAGTTACTGATAGGCTGTAAAAGCAACAAAAACAAGTAACAAGATGTGCATTGTGTGGATGTCAAATGTGGGAGCTCATTGCGTGGTGACACAGTTCAATTCCACGCTGCTGCGTTTCAGTAGATTTGTCCTATCTGGCACAGCCCAATAATTCGTGAGGAGTGCTCTGGTGCTTTCTGACTCTCTTTTTTGCACGCTTTCCAAAGCAGACGTGATTACGGGCGCTAATGCACCTGATTTGCCTAATAAAACGAACTGACGTCACTCCAACCGCAGAGTCCAAACCAAGTCCAGGTCCAGGTCGGCCTGTTGGCCCGCCCTTGCTCCAGAAGATGAAGACCACGATCTCCTCCTCACCTCTCACGACCCTGTCAGTTCCCCCGCTCCACCGCGAGCTCGTCATGTCCCCCATCGCTGCTGGAGACGACGAGCGCGCCCCTCACCTCCGCCGCTGCCGGAGACGACGAGCACGCCCCTCCCCTCCCCCTCCTGCGAGCTCGTCGTGTCCCCCGCCGCTGCCGGCGTGCGGGGATGAGAACATGACGTCAGTTGCCTTTCATGAGGTGGGATTAGAGCCCCTTAGAGCATGTCTAACAGACCTAATATTTTTCTGCCCCCTAAAACGCGAGTAGAGGGTCTTGTATTCACTTTTTACCCGTCGAAAACTCGACCGAGCTAGCAGTCCCCGTATCCCCACCCGTAAATTCTGTTTTACGGGTGGGGATACGGGGACTGCTAGCTCGGACGAGTTTCCAACCCCTCAAAACAGGGTTTTTGACAAATTGGATATTAGAACCAATACAACATCCACATTGAATAAAAGTTTTAAATCACACAATAATCGTCATAATTATTACAATAAGGTTTTTCGGAACTGCCAACAAATGTTCTAATGAAAAAATTAAACAAATAACAAATGTTCTCGCAATCAAACAATCAAGATAACTGTTTCACATATACAACAATAGGAAATGAATGTAAAAACTCATTGGCCATGCAACTGCCAGTGGTGATCAATCAGATCTTGGGTGAGCTGGTGATGAGTCTCCGCATTTTGCCTCGCAATTTCTGACGATTCTCTCGAACAAACTCCTACGCATTCGATACCTTCTACGGAAGAGGCGGGGAGGATAGGTCGGTACCTCGGCAAAATAATCTTGCATCAGCTGTTCGTGGCCGAGTGCGCGGTTCCGCGGAATGCACAAACGCCCCATAGTGGATCCTTTTCTCTGATCCAGCAGCTTGGCGCGGTCCTCCATTTGCTTCATGCCGAACAGGAGCAGCATCATCTCTGTGTCGTCGTCGTTCAGCAGCTCGTCGAGGTCCAAATCGTCGGAATCCGATGAGGACCAATCGGTCGACGAATCCACCAAATTCTCCATATGCACATCCTCTGAAGTCATCTACCACCGTGAAGCATACATCAACCACCAAACACATCGATTGTACCGGTGAAAACGAAGAGGAACGCGGCGGGGGTACTCACAGAGGGGCGCGGATCTCCGGCGGGGGTGCGGCGGGCGTGGACGCAGCGCGGCGCGGCTCGACAGGCGGCGGAGGGGGCCGGATCTGAAGGTTTCCGGCGGCAGTGCGCGGGTGGCTATGGCGGCGGCGAGGGGGAAAACGGGTGCGCAATCTGAAATGTCCATGCGCCCTAGCTGAAATGGGATGGTGAGTTTGCCCTGTGTTTCCTCTCCCGCCCAACACAAGTAGGGGGCCAGAAGCCACCCCTTAGCCGAAACTAAAAAAACCGACGCGGGGGCCTATTTTACGGGGTCTGCTAGACGGCTGGGTAGAGCCCTACCCAGTATTTCGGCGGTTATTTTACGGGTTTGGCCCTTTTAGGGGGTCTGTTAGACATGCTCTTAATCACGTCTGTTGGACTGCTTTCGAAAGCATGAAAAAAAGAGTCAGAAAATTTTCTCTTAATTTCGCTGGTCTCCGCATCAAGCAACTCGAGAGATTGCAAATTTGAAGAGCCCTTCGGTTCGGATGACTGAAAAAAGAATAGAGAAAACATGGAAGCAGGATGTTTTGTCACATTCTTAATCTACGGGAACGACGCGGGCGAATGTATTATAGAAGCCGTCTAGTTTCATCATATGGAAACATAGGAATATACCTAGAGCATCTTCTCTGTTAGGGCATTTTCTAGCCTCCCTAGTTTTGTGTGTTAGTTGACAACACCAGGACATTTTACCAATGCTTTTGTGCAGGAAGATTGGCCGGATTTTTCGGCCGGATATTTCCAAAACTGGGCCGGATAATCCGGCCACCCCTGAAAACGGCTAAGGACCAGAAGCAACGAGATGCGCGTCACCCAAATTTTGGGGCGGATATTTCGGCCGGATTTTTCCAAATCTGGGCCGGATAATCCCCCCCCCCCCCCCGTGAAAATGGCTAAGGACCAGAAGCACCAAGATGCGCGTCACCCAGATCTTGGGGCGGATATTTCGGCCGGATTTTTGCAAATCTGGGCCGGATAATCCGCCCCCCCCCCCGTGAAAATGGCTAAGGACCAGAAGCACCAAGATGCGCGTCACCCAGATCTTGGGGCGGATTTTTGGGCCGGATTTTTCCAGATCTGGGCCGGATAATCCGCCCCCCCCCCCCCCCGGTGAAACGACTAAGGACCAGAAGAAGAGCTGATGCGCGTCACCCAGATTCCCGGCCGGATTTTTTGGCCGGATTATTCCAGAAGTGGGCCGGATTATCCGGCCGCCGAATTATCCGGTGCAAGTTTGGGCCGGATAATCCGGCCCCTGGGGGCTGCAACGGATACATTTCGGGAAGGGGTATTTATACCCCCTCCTCTCTTCCTCCCCAGCTTGCTCGTCCTCATCAAGAACAAGACACTATTTGGAGCCAACCTCACTGCAAGATCTCCACCCTCAACCACCCAAAGTCTTAGATCTTTGGAGGATCGAAGGAGGAGGTCCCGATCTACATCTCCACCGAAGGAATTTCTTTTTCCCTCCTTTTGCTTGAGGGATTTACTCCTAGTGGTTCTTTGGAAACACTAGGTGGTTTGATTCGAGTTTTCTCTAGTCTTTGTGGATTCTAGCCTCCGTGGCTTTCTTGGGAGCCTCCAATTCAGTTGTGGATGTGTGCCCCAATCTCCGTGTAAGGGATTCGGTGAGTTCCCCCAATACCACCGCTTAGTGGAACGAGCTAGCCTCCGTGGCTTGCTCACCGGAGAACAAGGTGAGCCTCCGTGGTGTTGGTCGACTCCGTGTCACCACACCTCTCCAACGTAGACGTACTTCCCCTCAAAAGGAAGGAACTACGGGAATACATCCTTGTGTCTCCGGTCTCCGCTCCTTGGTTATTTCTTACCCGAACTCGCTTACTTGCTTACTTGTTTACTTGTTCACTTGCTTGCTTGCCACTTAGGAAATTCACCTAGTTGCACATCTAGAGAATTTACTTTGTGTCAAGCCTAAAAATTAAAAAAGGTAAAATTTTGTGTAGCGCCTATTCACCCCCCCCCTCTAGTCGCCCGTGAGATCCCTTTCAATTGGTATCAGAGCCTAGTGCTCTTTGATTGGGCTTAACCGCCTAAGAGATCATGGGCGAAGAGGAACCCGCCACTAAGGCGGATTTTAATAACATAATGACTCGCATGGATGCTATGATGGCAGCCATGGAAAGCCAAAAATCTCAACTTGATGCTCTCACTAGTGGAACATCAAGTACCACTCCACCAACTCCGGTTGACACCTCGGGTAAGGATAAGCCATCCTTAAGCGAGGAAGATCCGGAGAAGGATGGGAATGACAACAACGAGGATCCCCCCAAGAAAGATGACACCTCTCGGGGATATAGCACGGAGGTTCCACATCCTATGAGCTATGTCTCCGGAAGGCACCTTCAAATGCCACACCTTGCCTCATGCGGCCCACCGCCACAACTTGATGCTTCTAGCTTTGCCAATTGGCAAGATAACATGCGCTCTCACATAAATTTCGTGTCTATTGAGCTTTGGAGGATCATTGAGCAGGGTTATCATCCAACTTCCAAGGACTTGACCAACTTGCTACCTTGGGAGCAAATCGACAAGCAGCTCAATGCCTCCGCCTTGCATCTCATTCACATGTCTCTCTCCGAGAAGGACAAGGCGTTCGTCCGCAACATCTCTTCCGCCAAGGAAGCTTAGGATGCTCTCACCAACCTCTTCATCGGCAATGAGAGCATTCAAGAGTCCAAGTTTGATGAGGCATCTAATGAAGCGGACAACTTTGCTATGCTTGATGGTGAATCTCCCGAAGAACTTCATCGGCGTCTCTCGGCACTCCAAGTGAAGCTAGTCGACCTCGGCTCCACTCAATGTGATGGGAGATGGATGAAGAGGAAATTTGTCCAAGCCCTCTTGCCCTTCTTCAAGGATACGATGAACTCAATCAAGGGAGATGCCAACTTTAGGAAGATGACCGCTCATGACATCTTGCAAGAGATTGTGGCAAGGAAGATCTCCGAGAAGAATGCGGATGATGCTCTAGCTCGTGCACGTGGTGTGTGTGCACCCAACCTTGCTTTGAAGGCAAAAGTCTCTCTTCATGAAGAAGCAAGTTTTATGGAAGAGGAAGAGTCTATGAGTGGAAGTCCCGAATACATGAAGTATGCTCATGCCGAACACATGGCTCTTGCTCAACGGGCTTTCATGAAGAAGTGGAAGTCATCAAGTCCTTCCAAACCTAAGGCCACAAGTAGAGTGAGAACATGCTACAATTGTGGTAATCAACACCACTTCATCGCGGATTGTCCCTATGAAAGAGTGGAAGATCACAATGGAAGACTCATTCGCAAGGAGATGAAGGCCAAGTCTTACCCATCAAGGAACTTTGATAAGAAGAAAGTCGTTCCAATACATGCCTTGACGACTCAAGAAGAATACCCATCCGGTGATGATGCAAGTGATGATGAAGAAGTAGGAAGGGCCGCCATCGCCATCGCCAAGCCTATCTCTTCACCATCCCTCTTCGCTTCCGCAAACGAGTCCAAGCGCTCCAACTCCAAGGGAACATGTCTAATGGCTCACGCTACAAAGGTATCACCGACTTTCACACCCATCATACCTAGAAGCTTATCCTTGATGGATTGTGTTGATACTAGTAGTGATAAGGATGAGCCTAATGAATTTGACACCTTCATGTCAACCTTGCATGGGGAGACCAAAGCTCAATTTGAGATTCTTCTAAATCAATATAATGAGTCTCTTCAACTTAATGATAAAAATGAGGAACGCATCTTTGAGCTAGAAGGGCATGCTCGTGAGTATGCCGATGAAATTGCAACCCTCAATCAATCTCTTGAGGTTGAGCAAGATCTAAGGATGGCACTTGAGGCATCCAAGTTAGGTCTTGAAGAGTTCTATAACTTGGACATTGCTAGGCTTAAGAATGATCATGATATTGCTCAATCAGTTGCTAATGAACTTAGGTTGCAAAATGAGAAACTAAATCTTATGATTGCTAAAGAAGCAACCAAGTTATCTTCTAGCACCTTTGTTGCAAGTACTTGTTACACTAACCCTCTTTATGAGAAAGATGCCCCCAAAGGTGACACAAGGCTTGATGAGCTTTTGAGTGCTCAAAAGCAACATGGTGACAAGACCGGGCTTGGTTTCACTCCCAAGTCTAACAAGAAGAGGAACAAGAAAAAGAACAAGAACAACAAGAAGACGCAATTTGTTATGCCCACTCCTCCTCCTAAGAAGCACATCCCAAATGACATATGCTTTGATGAGGATGGCAATGTTTATGAGGAGGAGGGGGAGCTCGTGAGGGAAGTGGTTGGGAATGCCAAGAGGGCAATGCCCAATCACAACGACTTTGCAGGAAAATATAACCCCTCTTATGTTCTTCGCCGTGCTTATGATGGACATGTTTATGCTAAATTTGTTGGCTCACCTAATGAACGCATTGCTTGGTCTATTTGGGTTCCTAAGACCCTTGTCACTAACAAAAGAGGACCCATTGAAAAATGGGTACCTAAAAACAAAGCTTGACTTTTGTAGGGCTTTGCTTCCGGTGCGGGACAATGGATAATTGATAGCGGTGCTACCAATCATATGTCCGGAAGCAAAGAGTTGGTGAAGGAGCTTCGCACCGGTTCATCTAGTGCGGGCTACGTCACCTATGGAGATTCCTCAAGGTCAAAGGTATTGGGTCTTGGTAAAGTTGTTATATCTCAAGATGTTACCGTGGAGAATGTCATGCTCGTTGAGTCTCTCTCTTACAATTTACTTTCCGTAGCTCAACTTGCCGATATGGGCTTTGCAACTTTCTTTGATGTTGGGATTGTGGTTCTTTTGTGGAGCAAGTCTCTTAAAGTAGCCTTTGTTGGGCATGTTGAAAACGGCTTATATGTGATTGACTTCTCGGAGAAGGTCACTAAAGCCGCAACTTGCCTAATGGCTAAAGTTGACGTGGGATGGCTATGGCATCGCCGGCTAGGCCACATCAATATGAGAACTTTGCAAAGACTCCACAAAGGTAACCACATCCTAGGACTAACCGATCTAACCTTTGCCAAAGATCGTGTGTGTAGAGCTTGCATTGAAGGAAAGATGCATGAACTTCCTCATCCTAGCAAGACGATCATTTCCTCTGAGAGGGTCTTGGAGCTCCTTCACATGGACCTCTTTGGTCCTCCATCTCATGCAAGTCTAGGAGGGAAGAAGTATTGCTTGGTGATTGTTGATGACTACTCAAGATATACTTGGGTCTACTTCTTCAAGCACAAATACGAGACCCAACAAACCGTCATGGACTTCATCAAGGAAGTGGAACGTCAATATGGCCAAGATATCTTGATGATTCGGAGTGATAATGGGACGGAGTTCAAGAACTACACCGTCAACGAATTCTTGAGTGATGAGGGAATTCAACATCAATACTCCTCTCCCTACACTCCACAACAAAATGGTGTAGCCGAGCGGAAGAACCGGACCTTGATGGACATGGCAAGGACAATGTTAGCGGAGTTTAAGTCTCCGTATAACTTTTGGGCCGAAGCCATCAATACCGCTTGTCATGCTTCTAACCGGCTATATCTTCGCAAGGGCTTGAACAAGACTCCTTATGAGATCCTCACCGGCAACAAGCCTAACATCAAATACTTTCGAGTATTCGGTTGTAAGTGCTTCTATCTTAGAAAGGGTGTTCATTTGTCCAAGTTTGATTCTAAAGCTCTTGAGGGTATCTTTGTTGGTTATGCCGCCGAATCTCATGCTTTTAGAATCTTTGACAAAGAGTCCGCTCGTGTTGTTGAAGTTTCTAACGTGAGATTCGACGAGAATGACGGCTCCCGTGTGGAGCAAAGTGGTGTTTGTGATGTAGGTGACGAAATACCTCCTCAAGCCATAAGAAGAATGGGTGTGGGTCATCTCATACCCATTGAGGGACACCTTTTGGCGGAAGGAGAAGGACTATGCTCTACTCAAGTGGAGCCTTCATCTTCACAAGCTCCACAAGCTCCTCAAGGACCGATTGATGCTAACCAAAGACAAGCATTAGACCCTCATTCAAGCGAGCAAGGCCAAGATCAAGACCAAGAGGACGATGGTGATTCCTCACCAATGGTAGATCAAGGCCAAGCTCAATATGTTGAGCATGCTCATGATGTTGATCAAGCTCAAGTTGAAGGTCAAGGCGAGGACCAAAATAGTGGTGATGACCAAGTGGCTTCTCAAGAGTCTTTTGAAGAAGCTCAAGCTCGTCGTGCAAGGAAAGTGGAAGAAGCTCTTCGCAAAGGGAGTCATACCTTGGATAGTGTGATTGGAAGTGTGAGAAAAGAGGTTTCCACAAGGAGACAATTAGCCAACTTTAGCATCCATCATGCCTTCGTCTCTTGTGTGGAACCTCAAAAGGTGTTTGAGGCACTTGAAGACCCGGATTGGGTGGAAGCCATGCACGAAGAACTCAACAACTTCAAGTGCAATGAAGTTTGGACTTTGGTGGAGAAGCCCAAGGAGTGCCGCAATGTCATTGGAACCAAGTGGGTGTTCAAGAACAAACAAGATTCCAATGGGATTGTCGTGAGGAACAAGGCACGGTTGGTTGCTCAAGGATACTCTCAAGTGGAAGGAATCGACTATGGGGAGACCTACGCTCTCGTGGCTCGTCTCGAGTCAATCTGTATCCTTCTTGCTTATGCTTCTCACTTCAACTTTAAGTTATATCAAATGGATGTGAAGAGTGCCTTTCTCAACGGTCCTCTACATGAATTGGTCTATGTGAAGCAACCCCCGGGGTTTGAAGATCCCCATTTCCCGATCCATGTCTACAAACTCGATAAGGCGCTTTATGGCCTTAAACAAGCCCCACGCGCGTGGTACGAGCACCTTAAGGAGTTGTTGTTAGACCGTGGGTTTGAAATTGGGCTCATCGACCCAACTCTTTTTACTAAGAAAGTCAACGGGGAGCTTTTTATATGCCAAATTTATGTAGACGATATTATTTTTTGCTCTTCTAACAAGCTCTTCAATGATGAATTTGCAAAGCTAATGACAGACAAATTCGAGATGTCCATGATGGAAGAGTTGAAATTCTTTCTTGGCTTTGAGATTCGGCAATTGCGAGGAGGGACATTCATCAATCAAGCCAAGTACATCCAAGACATGCTCAAGAAATTCAACATGGATTCCGGAGTTAAAGGAGCCAAAACCCCCATGCCGACAAAGGTTACTCTTGATCTCGATCCTAGTGGTAAGGAAGTGGATCAAAAGCTTTACCGTTCGATGATTGGCTCGCTTCTTTACCTTTGCGCATCTAGACCCGATATCATGCTTAGTGTGGGAATTTGTGCACGTTATCAAGCCGCCCCAAAGGAAAGCCATTTAATGGCCGTGAAAAGAATCTTCCGATATTTGATTCATACTCCAACTTTCGGCCTTTGGTACCCGAAGGGATCAAGCTTCGAGCTTGTTGGGTACACGGACTCAGATTGGGCGGGAGACAAAGTGGACAGGAAGTCAACTTCCGGGACTTGCCAACTCCTTGGTAGGTCCTTGGTTAGTTGGTCCTCCAAGAAGCAAAATTGTGTGTCTCTCTCCACCGCCGAAGCCGAGTATGTGTCCGCGGCAAGTGGTTGTGCTCAACTCCTTTGGATGCGGCAAACGTTGAAGGACTATGGAGTTCATTGCGACAAGGTTCCACTCTTATGTGACAACGAGAGTGCCATCAAGATCGCTCATAATCCGATTCAACACAACAAGACGAAGCACATTGAGATCCGGCATCACTTCATCCGAGACCACGTCAATCGAGGTGATATTAACTTGTCTTATGTAGGTACAAATGATCAACTCGCCGACATCTTCAGGAAGCCCCTTGATGAAGCAAGATTCTGAGAGTTGAGGCATGAATTGAATATCATTGATTCTTGCAATGTGGCTTGTTAGTGTGCACTCATTCCCATACGATAGCACGTGTTCTACTCTAGATGTGGGCATGGACATAGGGGGAGTGCGGTCCTAATTTATTGGGCTATCCCTCCCCCATTATGCCGATAGTAATGCAATCATTCTCTTAATATCATTTTGTGATATGTGAGCTTCAATGATGAGTATTGGTTATGGACCCAAGATATATCTTCGCGGTTCAATGCCAAAACACTCATATATGGTGGCTTCGGCCACCGACCTCTTCTTTTGAAGAGTTCATTCCTTGAAAATCTTTTGAGTTTGGTTTAAGTTTTTCTTGGTTTTTTTTATCTCTTGGTATGGGAAGGCACTTAAGTTGGTCTTTCGATATTTTCTTGCGTTCTTGCAACTCTAAGTGCCGAGAACCACTCTATGTTTGCCTTCTAACCTAAGCCCATCTCATCCCTAAACATCCTCTCCATGCACACAAGTCCAGTTTTTCTGCCACAAATTTCCTGAGCAAAGGAGTTCCAGGCCGGATTATCCGGGCCACTTCTGGGCCGGATTATCCGGGGGCCGGAATATCCGGTCCAAGTATGGGCCGGATAATCCGCCCCTGCGGTTTGTCCATATAAATAGAGGGCGTCGGGGTGAACTGCCCACTTTGGCAGTTCTTCCACCCCCGACCCCCTCTCTCTCCACCGCTGCCGCCTGCTCCTCCTCTTGCTCGCCGGCGCCTTCCCGGCCGCCGGATCCGGCCGATCTTCAAGGCTCGTGCTCTCCTTCTTCTCAGGAACAAGTTCCTCCAAGCAGTTCCTCTAATGGATGAGGGTAAATTTCGCATCTCCTAGCCCTAGTGGTGAAGTTCTTGTGAGATTTATTTGCTTAGATCTTGGAGTCTAGTTGTTCCCGTTGGTCTTTCCTTTGGCCTTGTTGTATACTTTAGTGATTCACCTAGCCGATCTACGCGATTGACATGTTTGGGCAAGAATTGAGAAAAATTCGCCAGGGGGCGGATTATCCGGCCCACTTTTGGACTGGATAATCCGGCCTGCCTGGTGCTCCTTTTTCTCCCTTCTTGACCATCAATGTCATGCATTCCTCTGCTATGTTCATCACTCTAGTATATGTCTCTGGTACTTGTGTGCATCCTCATCTCCATGCTCCCCTCTTATTCTCTTCACAGGTGGTGGTCCGGCTAAGAGGAGTCGTCCTCGCTATCTCCGTACCAATGACGAGGGGATT